>OY294030.1:22603105-23838689 GCA_958510845.1 Cantharis nigra
GTGGACATTCTTACTCAATTACTCGACAACAGAAACTAAAATTAAAAAAACCCTTCCATCGATCGAAACTTGAAAAATAATACCATCGTGTGGGTGTGTGTGTAACAATAACTTTTATTCGCAAACTAATTTAACTCTTGATTTTGTTATTACGATGACACCATAATGAGGTATTCGATGAACATAATCGTAGTCTCACATTGGGTTGCGACTCGATTTAAATCTAAAATATTACCAAGAGTGGTTAACATGTAGGTAAAACTTTCATCGACTGCAACACTTCAACGATAAAATGTTGTTTACCTCTTGCACATGAGACGACCGCGCCAACACAAAACGAATGCCAACAAAAATGACTCGACCACACCTCTTCGATGAACACAATCCATCTTTGTTGGCAAACAACATAAACGTTGGACACATAAATTCGTCGAAGGCAATTGGCAATACTCTCGGTCTAAATTAATAAGAAAGATATAATAACAAATACGTTTAGTGTCTTGTACTGGAAGAGACCACAGGGCAGCATGTAGTATACCCATAACCTAACATTTTTCATGCAATAAGAAGTTATTCATGCAATATGAAGTTAAGGCTCGTTATACAATGCAACATGAAAATTTTTTTAACCAAACGCACCTTCGTCTGCGTGACACCGATCACAAAAAAGTCGATAAAGTTGATAAAATTTGTAAAAACCCCTCAAATCGAATTTGCAAATTTTCTTCTTTAAACACAAAATTTAGGTGTAAATTTTTGCATGGCACTTCCAAGTGCGGTACCATTCGAAGCACAAAATCGCGGTAGAGCTACTTGTCGCGCTTTGCGCTTTCCAAAATTTCACCCCGCGCCAAGCCGAGCGCAAGTATGGCAAAAAAGTTTTAAAATTTATTTTCATGTCTTTATTTATTTTGCAAATTTACTTCTTTTAACGCAAAATTTGAGGGTAAATTTAGGTGGGGGACCCTTAGGTTGGCTACCATTCGCTTCGTGAGACCGCGGGGAAGCTACTTGTCGGGCCTTCGGCCCTCCAAAATTCTACCCCGCGCCAAGCCGAGCGCAAGTATGGTAAAAAAGTTTGAAAATTTCGATTCATGTCAAATCAAATTTGCATTTTTACTTCTTTTTAAGCAAAATTTGCGGGTAAATTTTGGTGGGCGACCCTTAAGTCGGGTACCGTTCGACGCCCAAGATTGCGGAGTACAAACTTGTCGCCCCTCCGGGGCTCCACGGTCGCGCTTCGCGCGACGCTGAGCGTAAAACCTGCGAAACAATCAAAAATGTCTTATCAAATTTGCAATTTAACTTCTTTTAACGCAAAATTTGGGGGTAAAATTTGGTGGACGACCATTAAGTCGGGTACGGTTCGCTTCGTGAGACCGCGGGGAAGCTACTTGTCGGGCCTTCGGCCCTCCAAAATTCCATGCCGCGCCAAGCCGAGCGCAAGTATGGTAAAAAAGTTTGAAAATTTCGATGCATGTCAAATCAAATTTGCATTTTTACTTGTATTTACGCAAAATTTGAGGGTAAATTTTGGGGTGCGACCCTCGAGTCGGGTACCGTTCGACGGCCAATTTCGCGGAGTACACACTTGTCGCCCCTCCGGGGCTCCACGGTCGCGCTTCGCGCGACGCCAAGTGTAAAACCTGCAAAAAAGTCAAAAATTTGATAAACGTCAAAATTAATTAATTTCGAAAAATTTTCGGAATCGAGTTGCGACTCGACACGTTTTCCGTCTAACCCGTTTTACGTGCATTAGAAAGAGATGCGACATGGTACGATTAAAAAAAGGCACGTTTTTTCTCGAAAATTGAACAAAAATTGGAGAGAGACGGGCGTCGTCCTCGCCGTTTTAATGTCCACTTTGAGGTCCTCCTGCGCGCTTAGGCGCGCCAAAAAAAAAAAAAAAATTAGCCTATCACGACCGGACCGTATCCCTCTTGTCTCGCTCCGCTCGAACGGGCGGCTACGCCGCCAATTGTAGATTGCAAATCGTCCCCCATTGTAAAAATTTCGTTTACCTCTTCCACGTTTAGTATATAAGGACTAGAGGGTAACCAAGGTGGATCTTTGAATAAGTGCAATTTTTTTTAATTTTAATTTGAATAGGAGCGGGGAGCGTGAGAAGAGGAGGTGGGTTGTCGGTTGAGATGGGCGCGGGAAGACTAAATTCGTAGGGTCTACGACGCCTGACGTATGGTTTTGTATTAAGAAAAATTGAAGAGAAAGCGGGGGTTCTTGACTTTTGCGAGTCGGCGGTTAACGTCGTAACTTGTGCTCGGATAGTGACGGCTTATTCATGCTGTTCCTCAAACAGGAGTGAATACCGTTACAATTATTGGAGACCTTTGCGAGCCGGCGGTTAGCATCGTAACTTTAATTGGGGAGCACGGTTGAGTAACGAATGTTAGTAAACCGGGATGGTGTCCTCGACAAACTAAACGTGAGTTGTTGATCTCTCCTAGTCGGCAGTTTAAGTTGTAACTTGTGCTCGGATTATCGACGATTTATTCGTGAGGCTTCGGAAAAGGCCCGAATAACGAAACGATTACTCGTATTCTCTCCGAGAATGGAACCCTCCATCGATATAGTTGGTAACGTTATCTTTAAAATATTGGGTATTGCATTTTCTATGAGTGCAAACGTGATGAGCGAGAGAGTTGCATTGCCGCTTTATATACGGCGGTTCTAAGTATTCGTAGAAGCTCTCGTACAGTCAACCTGTTTGGTAGTCACGAATATGCGTTGAAAAGGTGTTAAAAATTCATCACATCAATTGTTTTTAAAAGGATAACACATGCGAAGTGTTTATATTATGATCACTGGCGTAGTAAAATAAAATTATTTTAGTTATTTTAAAATTACAGCATATTTATTAGACTTGTTAACTTTTAACAATTTCAAAAGCGTTTTTTAACTTTTTAACTAAAAGCTAAATGAAATCTAAAGTTCTTAACATTCGTAGTTTATATTTCTGCATATTTGTGTCTTTCATTTATTCTCTAAATTAATTAGGGAAGTAGGAATTTACATAAATAAGTTTTTACATGTTAATTTCCTATGTTCGGCTAAGTCACTCAGCACCCTGTATAACTCAAAATTAGAATTTAAAATTTTATAATATTTTCAATTTATCTCGTTCGTTGAAATTACATTAGTATTTGTGTAATTCACAAAAATTAATTTTGTTTTATGATTTGTAAAAAAAATTGCAGTTGCCGTTAACTTAACCACCTCCTAAAAGATTCGTTTGCCGAAACTTAACCACTTCCTAAAAGTGTCGTTTGACGTAAATTAACCACTTCCTAAATGTTCCGTTTGCCGTAACTATAACCACTTCTTAAAGTGACAGTAGATTATTGGAGGTTATGAAACATTTGTCAGTCAGTGCCGTGTATATTAATAAATACACGGGATTCTATTTTTTTCAATAAAATGTATATTAATATTTCTATGGGGGTTCGGAGAAAAACCGTGTGATCGAATTTGTTGTTAATTTTTTTAATATTTAGTAATAATAAACATAATCATAATTGAAATATTTCCGAATTGCTACAGATTTAGCAATAATATATTATTATACAAAAATTCAAGTATAAAATTTCATAAATAATGTTAAATTGCAGTTTTAGATATTGATGATTTTGAATAAAAACAAAAAAATAAAAAGATTTCACAAATTTTACGACGGAAATGTATTGGCCCGGCACGTGGAAGAATTTTGGATTAAAATTTTTATTGCATTTGCGGAAATATTTGGCATAAAAGAATAAAATGCTCAAAATGCACCCAACTTTTACTGTTTTTTCGAGTCCCACCCTAACCAAGAGAGAAAAAGTTAAAATTTTGGACAGTACTATTGTTATCGACATTTGCGCGCATCTATCTAGGGCATTAGCAATTATCGAAAATTTTCCAAAGGGCGTCTGACCGCTTTTGAGTGTGGTTATCGAGAAGGATATTTCTTAAATTTGATAAATTCGATATTTTTAATTTTCAAGTCGATAGTAATCGCGAAAAGAAAACGAAAAGTAGATTTGAAGATTTTCGCAAAAATCGTTCCTTCACCCTTAAAAACGACCTTTTTGGTTTACTGCAAAAAAAGCCAAGATTTGAAACGAAAATTTTCGTCGTTCGACATTTTTTAGTTTAGCAGTTGTAAGAAACGGTTTTTAAAAAAATTCGTGGGGAACAAAAATAAAACCATTCGCAAGGAGCAAACGGCGGTGGCAAAACATTTCCAAAAATTTCAGCGGTTTACGCGCAATCGGCGTAACAATGTCAAAATTTGAATTTTTCTTATTTTGCTCTTGGTGTTCTTATTTTTGAACCGATTTTTAATTTTAAAACGGCATCGCATAGGCACGGTCGATCTCCACAAAATCGATATTGTACATTTTTTTCCCATCTCAATCGGTGGAACCGTAAAACGCAAAACAAATTTTCAAATTTTTTTTCAAAAGCTACCCCCTTTGCTCTTTTTGGGAAAAAACTTTTTTCGAAAATTTGAAAATTTTACTACGGAAATGGACGGAGTCGGAACGTTGAAGAATTTTGGATCGAATTTTTTTTATAAATATATTTTGTCTTTGCGGAAAAATTTCTCTTCGAAGTGTGAAATTTTCATAAATGCACCGAAATTTTACGTTTTTTAATCGGTTTTATCATAAAGAAGAGGAAAAAGTTAAAAATTTGGAAGTTCAATGGTTATCTACATTTGCGCGCAGCTATCTCGGCCAATGGCAATTTACTCAAAGTGCGTCTGACCGCTTTTGGATATGATTTTAGAGAAGGATTTTTCTTAAATTTTCAAAATTCAATTATTTTAATTTTCACGTCGATAGTAATCGCGAAAAGAAAACGAAAAGTTGATTTGACGATTTTCGAAAAAATCGTTCCTTCACTCTTAAAAATGACCTTTTTGGATTACTGCAAAAAGAGCGAAGATTTGAAACGAAAATTTTCGTAGTTGGACATATCTTAGTTTAGCAGCTGTAAGGAGCGGTTTCTAAAAAAATTCGCGAAGAACAAAAATAGAGCCATTCGTTAGGGCCAACCGACGGTCGTAAAACATTTTCTAAAATTTCAACGATTTACGCGCAATCGGCGTAACAAAGTCAAAATTTGAATTTTTTTTATTTGCGCCGTAGCTTCGTTATTTTAGAACCGATTTTTAATTTCTAAATGGCATTGAATAGGTACGGTCGATCTCCACAAATTCGATATTGTTCTTTTTTTCCCCATCTCGATCGGTAGAGCCGTAAAACCCAAAACAAATTTTCAAATTTTTTTTCAAAGGCTACCCCCTTTGCTTATTTTGGGAAAAAAAATTTTTGAAAAATTTTCAAATTTTACGCCGGAAACGTATTCGTCCGGAACGTAGAAGAATTTTGGATCGAAATTTTTTCATAAATATATTTTGTCTTTGCGGTAAAATTTCTCCTGGAATGTGAAATTTTTAAAAATGCCCCAAAATTTTACCTTTTTTTCGGGTTTCACCTTAAAGAAGAGAGAAAAAGGAAATCTATTTTACGTTACAATTGTTATCAAGGTTTGGGCGCATCTTTCTCGGCTATCGGCAATTATCGCAAAGTTTTACTAAGAGCATACGACCGCTCTGAAGTTTGATTATGCAGAAGCATTTTTCTTAAATTTGATAAAATCAATTTTTTTAATTTTTACGTCGATAGTAATCGCGAAAATATGACGAAAAGTGGATTTGACGATTTTCGAAAAAATCGTTCCTTCACCCTTAAAAATGACCTTTTTGGTTTACTGCAAAAAGAGCGAGGATTTGAGACGAAAATTTTCGTCGTTGGACATTTCTTAGTTTTGCAGCTGTAAGGAATTGTTTTTAAAAAAATTCGCGAGAAGCAAAAATCAAGCCATTCCGATGGACCAACCGACGGTCCCAAAATATTTTCAAAAATTTCGACGGTTTACGCACAATCGGCTTAACAAAGTCAAAATTTGAATTTTTTTTATTTGCGCCGTAGCGGAGTTATTGGTGGACCGATTTTTAATTTCTAAACGGCATCGAATAGGTACGGTCGAACTCCACAAATTCGATATGGTTCATTTTTTTCCCATCTCCATCGGTAAAGCCGTAAAACCCAAAACAAATTTTCAAATTTTTTTCCAAAGGCTACCCCCTTTGCTCCTTTTGGAAAAATTTTTTTTTCGAAAATTTGCAAATTTTACGCCGGTAACGTATTGGCCCGGCACGTGGAAGAATTTTGGATCAAAATTGTTTTATAAATTTATTTTGTCCTGGCTGAAAAATTTCGCTTCGAAGAGTGAAATTTTCAAAAATGCACCTAAATTTTATCTTTTTTGGCTGTTTCAACTTAAGGAAGAGGGAAAAGTTAAAATTTTTTTCGTTACAATTGTTATCGACGTTTTCGGGCAACTTTCTCGGCTATTGACAATCACCGCAAACCTCTTCCGAGGACTTCTCGAGAGTCTGATTGTGGAGTAGGATTTTTGTTAAATTTAAGTTTAGTAAATTTAGTTATATGGTAAACAAATAAAAATTAATATTTAAAATGAAACATAAGGTGAGTAGTAGTACTTGCCCGAAAAATGAAATGTAAAAACCTGTTCGATATGAACGATATTATTGTTATAAACCTGTCACCGAAGAAAATTCGATTTGCTTATCGGAAAATGTATTCGACAAATCAAAACGTTTCACACACACACACACACCTATGCACATGATTCGAAAATAAGAATTCCAAAACTTTCTTTCTATATCGATCGATTTTAAACCATTACTACTTCTAACATGCATTAAATTATAAACTGCACCATCGATAGTATTTGTACATGATAAAAACGTGTGACCATAAAGATACGTATGATAGTTGCCGGACAACACATTCGAGTGGATTACGTGTTAAGAAGATTATTCGTGTTTAATCCTTTTACGACAAACCCCTTTATCATAAAACCTAAAATAAAGTAGTATAAAAGTTAGTATAAAGTTGGACATGTTACTTATCGAATGAATGTGAATGCGAAATATTACTTGCTCGATTGTATATATTTGTTGTCTTTTTAATTATTAGATACAACCGTAACACTTGAAATTTCCAAACTGCACAATAGTTTTACATTTGCTCGCCTATCGGTGGTGGACATTCTTACTCAATTACTCGATAACAGAAACTAAAATTAAAAAAACCCTTTCAATCGATCGAAACTTGAAAAATAATACCATCGTGTGGGTGTGTGTGTAACAATAACTTTTATTCGCAAACTAATTTAACTCTTGATTTTGTTATTACGATGACACCATAATGAGGTATTCGATGAACATAATCGTAGTCTCACATTGGGTTGCGACTCGATTTAAATCTAAAATATTACCAAGCATTAATATCGAGTGGTTAACATGTAGGTAAAACTTTCATCGACTGCAACACTTCCATCAACGATAAAATGTTGTTTACCTCTTGCACATGAGACGACCGCGCCAACACAAAACGAATGCCAACAAAAATGACTCGACCACACCTCTTCGATGAACACAATCCATCTTTGTTGGCAAACAACATAAACGTTGGACACATAAATTCGTCGAAGGCAGTTGGCAATACTCTCGGTCTAAATTAATAAGAAAGATATAATAACAAATACGTTTCGTGTCTTGTACTGGAAGAGACCACAGGGCAGCATGTATACCCATAACCTAACATTTTTCATGCAATAAGAAGTTATTCATGCAATATGAAGTTAAGGCTCGTTATACAATGCAACATGAAAATTTTTTTAACCAAACGCACCTTCCTCTGCGTGACACCGATCACAAAAAAGTCGATAAAGTTGATAAAATTTGTAAAAACCCCTCAAATCGAATTTGCAAATTTTCTTCTTTAAACACAAAATTTAGGTGTAAATTTTTGCAAGGCACTTCCAAGTGCGGTACCATTCGAAGCACAAAATCGCGGTAGAGCTACTTGTCGGGCTTTGCGCTTTCCAAAATTTCACCCCGCGCCAAGCCGAGCGCAAGTATGGCAAAAAAAGTTTGAAAATTTATTTTCATGTCTTATTTATTTTACAAATTTACTTCTTTTAACGCAAAATTTGAGGGTAAATTTAGGTGGGCGACTCTTAAGTTGGCTACCATTCGCTACGTGAGACAGCGGGGAAGCTACTTGTCGGGCCTTCGGCCCTCCAAAATTCTACCCCGCGCCAAGCCGAACGCAAGTATGGTAAAAAAGTTTGAAAATTTCGATTCATGTCAAATCAAATTTGCATTTTTACTTGTATTTACGCAAAATTTGGGGGTAAATTTTGGTTGGCGACCCTTAAGTCGGGTACCGTTCGACGCCCAAGATTGCGGAGTACAAACTTGTCGCCCCTTCGGGGCTCCACGGTCGCGCTTCGCGCGACACTGAGCGTAAAACCTGCGAAACAATCAAAAATGTCTTATCAAATTTGCAATTTAACTTCTTTTAACGCAAAATTTGGGGGTAAAATTTGGTGGACGACCCTTAAGTTGGGTACCGTTCGACGCCCAATTTCGCGGAGTACACACTTGTCGCCCCTCCGGGGTTCCACGGTCGCGCTTCGCGCGACGCCGAGCGTAAAACCTGCAAGAAAGTCAAAAATGTCTTATCGAAATTTGCATTTTCACTTGTATTTACGCAAAATTTGAGGGTAAATTTTGGTGTGCGACCCTCGAGTCGGGTACCGTTCGACGGCCAATTTCGCGGAGTACACACTTGTCGCCCCTCCGGGGCTCAACGGTCGCGCTTCGCGCGACGCCAAGTGTAAAACCTGCAAAAAAGTTAAAAATTTGATAAACGTCAAAATTAATTAATTTCGAAAAATTTTCGGAATCGAGTTCCGACTCGACACGTTTTCCGTCTAACCCGTTTTACGTGCATAAGAAAGAGATGCGACATGGTACGATTAAAAAAAGGCACGTTATTACTCGAAAATTGAACAAAAATTCGAGAGAGACGGGCGTCGTCCTCGCCGTTTTAATGTCCACTTTGAGGTCCTCCTGCGCGCTGGGGCGCGCAAAAATCGAAAAAATAATTAGCCTAACGGACGTAAAACGTCTCGCCCTTGTCTCGCTCCGCTCGAACGGGCGGCTACGCCGCCAATTGTAGATTGCAAATCGTCCCCCGTTGCTCCGACCGAACAATGGCCGCTCCACGTTTAGTATATAAGGATTCCAACTTGTTAATTCTGTTCTCATTATTAATTTATAATTTATTGTAAACTACAAAACGTATTGTTAGTAATAAATGTTCCTAGAATTTGTCGAATTCGATACATCCTTTTAAGGATACCGCCATATTGTTATATTTTTGTAGAACACTAAAATATTATATCAGGTAAAACTAATAAAAGCAATGGTAACATTTTTCGTGCGGAGCATGTTATTAAAAACTAAACAACCGGGATGATAGGAATATCGGCTAATAAACTCACGCAATTTATATTTTATTAAAAAATAAAATTAAAACGACAATGTTTCGAAGGGATAATCCGCTTCTTCTTCAAGTTCCAAACTAGATACCTTTTTGGATATGTCTAATTTTCTTATGTAGAAAACTAGCCGAATACCAACCTTATTAAAACATTCAGGGGGGCTCGAAAAAACAAAAGGTCGTAAACGGACAATCAATCAACCAATCTTACGGAATCCGGAGCAACAGTGGTGAGCTGATGTCCTGGAGTTCCAATTGTGAATTGGTTAAATGTTGTCCGCCCAGTAACGCTTTTTTGATTTCGAGCCCTTCTAGTAAAGTCAACATGCGACCCTTACATGCTCCATGTAATAATATGATGTTCTCGGTGTCTAAACCATGATTTGTTTCAAGACAATGTGACGAAAAACCTGTACTTGTTCTATTATTGGCTATATCTGCCAGATGTTCTTTAACGCGTCTAAATATCGATCTACCACTTTGCCCGATATAAATGGCATTACACGTGTTACCACTAAGTTTGTAAATTCCGTTCTTGGTGAGGCTATCATTCTTTGTTTTATTATTGGATTATAAAGAACCTATATTTAAGGATGTATAGGAGACAAAAAATAAAACTCAAAAATATAAGATATTGATGAAAATTGGTACACATGTCATCATTGCCTTTGCAATGTAATAAAAAAAATTTCAAAACGATTCACTACACCGTTCAATAGTTCTTGCAGTTTTAATTTGATGTTGACTTTTTGTTAAAATTCAAGAAAATCACATCTATGGTTTTGCTTAAGAGTCTGCTTTTAGGGAAAATCACAAGGTGTTAAACAGTAAAATACTTATCTAAATAAAAATCTAAACCTAAATCTTAAGAAATCCTAAAAATATTATATAATGTAAAAATCATTATATGAAAAACATTTTATTGAATAATATATTAGCTTAAAATATATGATCAAAATATAAGAATTTTTTCAAATTTTCTGTAGTTATAGCTTGTAAATAGAAGAAGGTTTTAGCAAAATTTCATCACGGTTTACTACCCCGTTCTCGAGAAATTAATTAGTAATTGAACAACCGATATAGAGTTGTCACGTTCAATTCGCTAAAAATAAAATAGATTTAGACGTTAAAAGATCCCTAAACATATTTAAAACTTGTTGGTATTAAAAATATTATGTATATCTCGGTTTTTATTAGTTTTAACAACAAATATCAATTTTTACTCATAAAAATTATTACATTTTTTATTTAGATAGTAGGTTGGATTGCAGGGATAGTCACTAATAAAAATTTTGTTATGTCAAATTTAATATTTGTAATTTCAGAAAATGAACCGATTTAAACGAAAAAAACCTTTCTTCATGCATTTTTATAACTTTGTTTATCGTTTATGATATTTAAAAAGTATTTTACTACACACATAAGACCAATATTCGTGATATTCAAATTAATCCTACTTTTGTCTCCGATTGTATCTCCTATACATCCTTAATCTATTTATTTCTGTAATTCTAAGGCACAATTTCTGTAAATGTATTTTGATCTGTTTTCTGGTTTCTGCCACATAGTTGATAACTCCTCAATTGGGAGCCGGCTCTTCAATTGGAGAAACGAGGGAAGCGGTAACCAGACCTCTTTCAATCGATTTTTCTTTTTCCTTAATTAACTTATTAACTAAGTCTGTGGTATAACCGTTGTTGATCGCTATTGATTTGACAGTATTTATTTCACTTAAAAAGTTTTCTTTGGACATCGGTATTTTAAACAGTTTATCAGTCAAACTATAAAGCGCAGCCATCTTTATTTTTCATGACTGATTAGCAGAATGTTGAATAATGATGTCAATCGTAGTGGGTTTTCGGTAGATCTTTATATCTAGACAATCTTCCATTTTTGTTAGACGTATCCAAAAAGCTATCTAGTTTGGAAGAATCGGATTATCCCTTCGAAACATTGTCGTTTTAATTTTATTTAAAAATATATATATATAAATAGCGTGAGTTTATTAGCCGAAATCCTATCACCCCGGTTGTTTAGTTTTTAATATCTGGTAAATCTTTCATCGCAAACACGCTATTATAGATTAATCTAAAATTATGTTCTAATATTGTAAATTTAAGCAAATAATTTTATTTTTACATTTTATGTTTAATTAGATTCACAGCTTAAGAGAGAAATCTCGTACAATGAGTGTAGTATCACAGCAATCGAATAGGAGCATAAGGAGTTTGCGAATTAGGAAACCTAAGGAATTACGACTACTACTTCTGGAAATTTGGGAACAAACTAAAGCTTTGTGCAAGCCACCTCATTTAAGATATACAGTTATAACATGTGCTATTCAATTTGGATTAACTACTAGGTAAATTCATTTTTTAAAGTTAATACTATTATACTAACACAAAGAAGCAGGGTACAATTTTTAAACCTACATAAGTATAGATACTCTGAAGCAAAAGTTAATTCAACACAACCGACACCAGTTAATTGTTTCAATATTAACAAATATGAGTTTGCTTTTGTCCAACCTAACATTTGTTCAAATTAGAATTTTATATAATATACAACATACGTATCTACATTAGTTCGAAGGTATTTTATTAAAATTACAATTCCATACATTGTATGACTCTTACAAGTACTCGTACAAAGATATTCATTACATTTTTATAGGAAGCATTAATTAATTCTATAATTCTATAAATCGCTTTCTCTAATAAGATTTTGATGCAGAACCAAATACTCGTTCAAGGATTTATAAGCATAATTAAGGCTGCGTTCAGTCTGGCACTTTCCAAGCTTTGCAAGCTTGAAGATAAAAACCGTGTGAAATATGCGCTTGCTTTGGAAAAAGGCTTTTAAACCGAATGGGGTTTAAGCGTTGGGCGGCAATGTGGATCATGTAAAAATAAAATTTAAAATGGTGGTACTTCACTTTATATTTATTAGTATTTGGTAGATAAGCAAGTCAATTGTAATAGTTGAATTATAACGAAATATTTACGATAGTAACCAATACCTACTTAAGTTAATTTTCATCCATAATGCATTTGTTTCGTAAATTAAAAAGCTTTTAGCAATAATGATCTGACGAAAATGTGATGTTTGTTATTGGAGTTGGCGGTGAAAGAAATTATACTTACTTTTTCCTTAAATAAATTTAAAAAATATACATATAATAATATATTATGCAATTCTTTAAATAGTTAAAGAAATTATAAAAATTATAATTATAAATTTTCTTATAATGTAATTATTTTATCAATTTTTAACCCGATGTCGACGTGAATTTTTACCCCTAGAAACTTTACCCCCCTTCGCCGGTTCAAATAGTCCAGAAACCAACAGAAAGAAAAAATTAACCATTTTCTACTCAGATAAAAATGAAAATAAAAACATTCAAACAATAATTTATATATCAAGAACCTACAACAACAAGAATGAAAACAATCTATAAAAACAAAGACTCAATAATGGTAGAAAAAAAAATTAATAATAAGGTTTAATGGAAAAAAGATAATCAATTACTAAACAGCGATGTATATAAACTATATTGCTGAAACTGAATAGGAATATTATATTATATTAGGACAGCGGTTCTCAACCTTTTTACGACGCGACCCCCAAATTTTCTTGTTTATTTTCTGCGACCCCAGCAATGTTAGTAATAAAAAATAGATATTAATTACTTTGTTTAAAATTTATATTCAAAAAAAGAGACGCGACGCAGCTTGTTTAGCTATGATAAATTGATAATATTACTGTTGCGTCGGATGTTGGTGTTAAAAAAAAGGAAAATGGCGCAGAAAAAGTCTGGATGACCTTATGACGACGTTAAAGAAAAGATCTCTTTTTGTTTTTTTTTGTTTTTGGGAACTTTTTGGTTCCTGCTACTTGACTTTATTGATCGTTCAGGAAGTCTAGTTCCTGTAAGTACTATAAGCTTGGTTCGTAAACACTTTCAGATCATGTGCAAGATTTAGTTCCTTTCCGATAGGCACTGGATAAAACATTAATATTTTCCCAACTGTCCTTCTATCGGCATTAAGTTCGACCTCTTGCAATTTTTCAATTAATTTTTCATATTACTTATGTCAAATTTTTAAAATTTCTATTTTTGAATGTATCGCTTTTTATCTTCCATACTTTCGGTAACCATTGTTGAATTCAGGCCTTTTCCTCGGGTGGGCTAATGAAACTTTCGGGGGAGGGGGCACAAAATACAATAAATCAAAAATACATGTTTACATTAAATTTTGGTTTAATTTCAAAATGTAATGTTGCGTTTTATATTTAAAATTATTATTTTAATTATTTTTATTTTTAATAATTAATTAATAATGAAATACCACTACATCACTGCAGAAACTATTAAAGAAATTATTATTTTAAATTTTTATATGCTTCTACAAATTCCCCCGGAAGGGGGGGAGCATTTTGTAGCCTCCGGGAGGGAATTGCTCCCCGGGCTCCTTGGTTTAAACACTGCCGGCAATAGGCATGATGACAGTAACCAAAAATTACTAAAATTATGTTTTTATTTAATGAAATAAGATTTATGGATTATAAATAACGAATTTTTTTTATATTATGAGCAAAGATTCATATCATTGTTGATAAAATAAAATTAGAAAATACAAAAATCCGCCATAGGCTAGTGCCTATAATTTTTCTGAAAAAGAAAATTAATAACAGGCAAGGATCAGGTGGAAAATGTTGTAGAGGTTCCTTTTAGACTTTTAGAAAAAAATCATTTTAAACACCAAAACACGGGAAATGGTGAAATTGGGATGCAGTTTAGGGGTTGAAAACGGTTTTTTGCGATTTGCGGCGAAATGCGATCTTCTAGCGGAAAACGTATTTTTTATTTAACACTATTTCATATAACCTCAAATTAACCGTCAAAATGGCGAAAACTGATTTTTCAGTATTTAATTTTTTTCTCTCGTATAAATGATTTAATTTACATGAAAATTTATGAAAGTATGTCCTTTTTGGTGTTGAATAAGCATGATTTTTTCGCAGTTCAGAAGACGACTAGTTTTTGAGTTATGTACATTTTTCGAAAAAAATACCCTTATCTTCCACGAACAATTGTCTTGTTGTTTTTTTGGATTTCGAAGGTCTATTAGTGGTCATTTTAATCGTTGAAATGTGTACTTTAAAATAGTCTATGTGACTTGGTGGTTTACTTATCGTTAAACCGCTTAAAATTGCAAAAAACTGAAAAACAGTCTCTCTGAATCACGATTTTTTCAATTTTCGATTTTCTTTATTGTTTTTATAACAAGGAGTAGTTTATATTAAATTATTTATAATATAATATTTGAAATACATAATTAAAGTGCAAAATTAAATTGTTAATATCATTATTATTCTTTTTTAAAAATATTAATTTGTTTTGTTTTCAAAAACATAAGGACTCGCAATTTTACAAAAATTTACAAAATATAAAATTTTAATTAATTTTAATTCTTTTGACTTGCGGTTGTTCCTCCTCTTCTATCACATTTGGAATTTCCGAAGGATCTTCACAATTATCGACGTCTTCATGCTCTTTAATTTCGACGTCAAGATTCTTTGCTAGTTCTTCATCGAAAGTTTCCTCTGAATCACTTACTTCTTCAAATATTATTGGGTCTCTATTAAAAGTAATTAGACAATTACTGCATAAATTGGTACATTTAAAGCCGTGTTTTCGGCTGCCACATCTTTGTTTATTACACTCACTTACACAACTGCAATTTATACTTTTTAATGATGTTTCGGGAATTAAAATGCAGTTTAAGTTATGCGATTTTGCTTACGATTTTGCTCCAAGTTATCGTAAGCAAATATTTTGAAGTTCTCTTTATACGATTCGACCCGAAGATGAACCCACAAACAAAGTCGTGAACAGAAAACTATCCAAACCAGCCATACAAGAAAAATCGTACGTAAAATCGTAAGCAAAATAGCATAACGTAAACTGCACTTTTCTGAACCGTTTGAAAGAAATCTGGGCACGAGTCTACCTGCATGTTCGGTCCAGCTCTATTGCTTTGATCTTTTGTTATCGGGCTAGTTGTTAAAATAACTAAGCCAAGATTGCAATTGATAGTATACTATGTAAGAGTGTTGCGCAGCAGCTCCTTCAGTTGGAGAAAGTTTTTCTAATTTGAAAGTAGATTTGTTAGTTGCCTGTTGGTAAAACTGAAATCTTAGGTATTTAATGAGATGTCTATTTTTCTGCTTTTGTAAATACCAGCTATCAGTTGAGATCCATTTTGTGCGATAGTGATGGGGTCTGCATTTTTAGTATAAAAAATACTAACGAGGCTTGATAAATCTTTAATGTTCAATAACGATTTTAAATATCGGTTTCCTTTTCCTTTTCCAGCAAAACTAGAAGCAGTATCACAACCTGAAAAAACGTGAAGAAATGCTATTATATTTTTATACGATTCGTGATTGAAACAATTAGATGTATAAAATGAATCCTTTTGATTGCTAGAAACTGATGTGAGGAAAAAAATTCTGAAGCCATTAGAATTTAGTTGATGCAAAAGTAGGTACTAGTAAATCTATATCTATTGAAAAATATTGAAAAATCGTTATTCAGAGAAATTTCAATTTTTCGCAATTTTAAGCGGTTTCACGATAAGTAAACCACCAAGTCACATAGACCATTTTAAAGTAGACATTTCAACGATTAAAATGACCACTAATGGACCTTCGAAATCCAAAAAAACACCAAGACAATTGTTTGTGGAAGATAAGGGTATTTTTTTCTAAAAATGCAGATAACTCGAAAACTAGTCGTCTTCTGAACTACGAAAAAATCATGCCTATTCAACATCAAAAAGGACATACTTTCAGAAATTTTCATCTAAATTAAATCATTTATAGGTGAGAAAAAAATTAAATACTGAAAAATTGGTTTTCGCTATTTTGACGGTTAATTTGAAGTTATATTAAAAAGTCTTAAATGGAAAGGTTTAGATTCTTTCATTATCTACTACTTTTGTATTGTACGTTTTCCGCTAGGTCACGTTTTGCCACAAATAACAAAAAACCGTTTTCAACCCCTAAACTGCATCCCCATTTCACAATTTCCCTTGTTTTGGTGTTTAAAATGTTTTATTTCATAAAGTTGGTACCTCAAGAACATTTTCCACCTGGTCCTTGCCTGTTATTAATTTTCTTATTTTTAGCATTTCAAATTAGTTTTGGAACCAGCCTACCATGATAAGTTGAACACCAATCAAAGCGAATGACATCACAACTTATAATTGTCACTGTCGAAGTCTTGCAGGTTATAAACAATAATGAAAACCCAACCTAACTTCATAAAATATAGCACTACGTGATTCAAAAAACGCAGATAACAGCGCTACCACTTTCGAAATTTTGAATCACGTAGTGCTATATTTTATGAAGTTAGGTTAGGTTTTCATTATTGTTTATAACCTTCAAGACTTCGACAGTGACATTTATGAGTTGTGACGTCACAAACACGCGCCATGACACAAGCGAGCGTTATGGCGTGCAGTTTAGATTTCAAATTAAAATGGTAATTTTTTCTACCAAACCTTTATTTTCTTCAGAAATTTAGATATTTTTCCTAAATAGTAGATACTTCCGAACATCATAGAACAGTTTTTCAAAATTAGTCATCATGCCTATTGACGGTATAAAGCTATAAATTCACTAAAAAATTACTTACACGTGTGAAAATAAACTGCAATTATTGCACAACGTGTCGCACAACGCCCATACACCATGCAATGAGTTGCGAAACGTACTCGTTGTAAAAATAATTTCAAACAATTTTGAATTTCTACAACTGAACTGGTTGCACAGCACGTCAAACAACACTATACACTATACAATTGTTTGCACAACCGCCTCCGTTGCGCAATTTGTTTGCAGGTGTATGGGGAATTAGGGTGTCCGTTATTTCCCAAGCTGGTTTTTGTTTTGCTGCCGGAGGTGGTTCGGTAGAGTTTGGCCGAGTCCAAATGTAGTCCAATATTCAAATTTACAAATAAACTATTACATTGCAAAATCGATATTAAAAATCATTTTTATTGAAAATATAATTTATCAAATTGCATATTCTCTTATTATAATAATCTAAATGACAATTAAAATTTGTTAAGATCTTTACTTGATTCAATTACTAGCTGATCTACCTAACCTAACTTATCCCCACATTGACATTAGTAACAGATCGTTGAAAATATGAACATAACGCTGAAAATTTTGCTGCACGAAATAGTCAATTAGAAGCTTTTTCGAGTATTAATGCAATTTTTGTATGTGGTAGAAAGAGGATAATTTTAATAATAAATGTAATAAATCCAATAAAAATGCTGTTTGCAATTAAATTTAGAATATGTATAGTTACGCCATCTACTTAGATAATCCCTTGTCTAATGATAATTCATAACCTTAATAATTTGACATAAATTATGACAGCTTGAACCACAAATATATGTTTCGTTTTCAAATTCAGAAAACGCAGGAATTATTTTATTAGCGATTTCTCAATAATTGTACGGTAAACTTACTTTAATATTTCCTAGAATATACTTCATACATCGTAGATTACATTAGTAATTTTTTTTTCATAGGTTGCACGTGAAAGTTTTGAATATATTCAAAAACAACATCCTAATCTGTGCTATCGCGTGCGTTTTCCTATGTTTGCAATGTATTTTTGAAAAATGTTAAATAATGATTTCTTAAAAACCACACCGTAAAGAGGGTTGAAATTTTACTAACACTTAAAAGAAACTGTATTCTTTTGATTTCACCTAAAAAAACCATGGGTCACACGTGAATGAAAACTCTACCCAACCACCTTAAACCGTGCCGAAATCATGTTACAATTCTCATTTAAATAACATGGGATTTGTGGACTTTTTGTATTTAATTTTTTTTCTCCGAAACAAATAAAGTTACAGCAATGACCGATATATATATTTATATAGAGAATTGAACGCTCTACAAAAAGGATCTCTTATAATTTTTCGATAAATTCACTCCTCCGCAAGTTATTTAAGATTAAAGTGGTTTTAAATTCCCATATAAATAACATGGGATTTTTGTGAATCTTGCATTTAATTTTTTTATCTGAAATAAATAAGTTTACAGCAATGAACAACATAAATTTTTATAGAGAATTGAATGCTTTACAAAAAAGACCTCTTATGATTTTTCGATAAATTTACTTCTCTGAAAGTTATTCAAGATTAAAGTGGTATTCATGGTATATATTTTAGTTTTCTTGAATAACTTTCGAAGGAGTGAATTTATCGAAAAATCATAAGAAATCTTTTTTGTAGAGGATTCAATTCTCTATAAAAATATAAATTGTTCGTAGCTGTAACCTGATTTGTTAACTCGGTTCTTTCCTTCCCTTCATTTGTCATAAGGTCCTAACAATGTCGGTTAGGTCAATTTTTGAAACTTATTCACGTTTCAAGCCCGCGAATGCTGAAAACATGAACCTATCTAAAATATTGATTATGCTCTATATTCAACGTAGATTACCGGCGTAAATAATGAAGATACAAAATAAGTTTATGATATATTTTTAATACAAAATTTTATTATCTTTCTTTTTTATATGAAACTTTACTTGCTAAAACGCACGGTTACCGAGATATCAGCAAAAAGGTAAATTGGAGGACCTATTTTCCAAGATGGCGGTTCGAGCCCAAGGAGTTTCGGTCCCGACTTTTAGTATGTTCAAACATAAGCCCTGATGTACTTCTGTACCAATTTGCAGCTTTCTATCAATTATTTCCGCTATCTTATCTAATTTGACTGGACTAACGGTACAAAATGAATATCAGGCTGACCGGATAATATCAAACAAGGACTTGGTAAGTGTAATTGGTTATTCATTATAGACTTATATTTTCTGTATTCTATATCTTAGTCCCGAAGATGGAGTAAATACATATATTTCTCCGAAACGTCGACTTAACAAATAATACTTATTTGATTCTCTCCAGTCAGCCTGATATTCCTTTTATAACCTGTACAACTGATATTAAATATTATTTTTCACCATCACACCTGACATAGTACACACAGACGAACATTCAACTAATTTTCATCAAAATGTTATTAACAACATAAAACTATTTATTAATTTTATGATGTTCAATTTTTTTATATTTAAGTTATTACACATTAATGATATGGTTCCCGGAATTATTTTACCGATTTGAAGAGTTTGAAAGTCTTCATCCAGGCGAAAAAGCAAGCGTGTGTGAAGTTTCGTCTGTATTTTTGCTAACAAATAACAGCACCGATATTGTTGAAGAATATTGTGGTGAACCAATTGCCGATTCAGTATTTCTACATACATTAATTATTGGACTAGCATGCATACCTACAAGTTTTTGGCTACCATTATGCGTTCACAGACTAGGAGCAAAATTCTTTTTAGGTACTTCAAATATTAATTAATATTATGGAATTGTTTTACTCACTTTATTTTTATAGTATTCAGTTTATTGGTTGCTGCAACAGTTACAATTGGTCTTTATTTTGTTGAATCAACAATATCAAATTTAGTTCTATCTTGCATATTTGAAGCACTTACAAGTTTAGGTATTAGTACAGTATATTGTGTGATGGTGGATTTGTTTCCAACAAATTTGAGGTATCTATGCGCACTTATTAGTATTATAATTTTCTTTCAAAACTTGTTTCTTAATCTTCTAGAGTTATGGCAGCGGCATTATCACTTACATTTGGAAGAAGTGGAGCTCTTGTAGGAAATCTAATATTTGGATTTCTTATTGATTTAAATTGTGTTGTACCAATTGTGCTGTTTGCAGTTATGTTATTTGGTAAGTTGCATAATAATAGTATCTGTACAATCATTAGGGGAGAGTGGGGGAATATTGACTGTCGGGAAAAATCGACCAGCTTAAAATCTCATAAACTTGGCGCAATACGAGCGAACTTTACCTACTAGCCAAAACATAGTTTTGTATGTGCCTAATTTATAAGGTTAGTATGGTGCCATCATTCTTCATGTATATATGCTGTCAGTTTTTCTCGTTTCCAGACTTTTGTTATTAAAATTGTACCGCTTTTATTAAGGCTGGGGCAGTTTCATATTTTTAAAATGTATTGAATTTTACATTGCTAGGATACGATGGATATTTTTCCATAATTTGAATCTGATCTGGTGCAGTTTTAATTTATATTTTTCGTAAACATAAGTTTTAAGGATAAGTATACGTGTTCGGGTAAAATCGATCACGGTGGTCGATATTACCCTAGTGTATATTTGTGACCTCTTTCTCTATCAGATTCCTTCGCTCTACGAAACAGCATAGTGAACACTTTCTTTTCTTTAGAAGGGTTTTCTAGGCCAATAACTCGGTGGTTTGCCATTGCCTGCCGAGGAAAGACGATCAAAATAAAGTTTTTACTCCGACCGGGATCGAACCGGAGATTTCGGCTTAGCAGTCGACGCACATAAGCGCCAGGCCGTGACCATGACCTATGTAAGGGTAAATCAACATTAACATATTAAAATAAGATTTATTTCAAAATATTACTGTTGGTCGATTTTTTCCTCCACCATGGTCGATATTACCCTACCGGTCGAAATTACCCGACTTTTTTTCTTTTTTAAAAAATGTACCGTAAAAATAAAGTTATTTGTTTTTTCGAAAAATCACTATAAAAATTTCGTAGTAGATAAAGTGACCAAGCAATTTTACCATTTTGAGCATCTAATTCCAAAGATTACTACTGGAAATCTTTAATTGCGCTTAAGTGGTCGATATTCCCCTACTCTCCCCTACCTACCACCATATCAGTCAGGCAAGTTTACGATAATTTCAGTTAGGGCCAATTTCATAATAAAAGTTAACAGGGCTTTTAAATTTAAAAGGCGACTTAAAACAAAACTGATGAGTTTTATTGGTCTGTTTTGCCTTAAGTTGCCTTTTAAATTTAAAAGCCTTGTTAATTTTAATTATGAAATTGGCCCTTAAACTAATAAAATTAACGTTCAAACATAAGAATGTTATTTTTTCTAATTTCATGGAGAACGTCATTTTTTTGGGTATTAAACACATCCGGATATCATTGCAATCTTTGTCTCAAACAATTTGTAAAAATAAATTTGTAATGTAATAAAAATTGCTTTGTAATGGACTATTTGCATGATTTTTAATTTTAGGATATAACTATGCTACATAACAACATAAGTAATGTGTCTTAATTTTTTAAAACTTAGTTCACAAATAAAGCCAGAAAAAAAATATTGAAATTTAGCGGTCCTAACATAGCTTTTGAGGATTTTGACTAAAAGTAACTAAATTTTGGTTACTTTATTATTTCGTTAAGTTATTTTACAAACACACTTTAGTGGAAATTAAAAATTATATTGGTGGATTGACACACATGTTGATCACTTGTTGAGGCTAGTGTCGTCATGCCCTGATTTCAATCACGTGAATTTTTCAAATGAATTATAACATTTCATTAATTTGATTAAGGCAATCAAAAATTGATGCAAGAAAATTTATAGAGACAAACATTATAGGCATTTGCGGGTTGACAATACAGAATTTTAAATAATCACTCAAATATTCTGATTATAGGTATATTGAACTATCAATAAATTCCATTTTGAGGTTAATTTGAATTTTATGCAAATTGTCCATTGTAAAATTATAATTAATACTTATATGGTTATATGTAATATAGTCAGCACTATTTTGTTTGTATATACCTATAGCTGGTATTGTTTTGCATTTCTTTTGATTTTTGGAACTTTCAGTTATATCTTTATCACTGACGCGCATGAATGTATTAACGAGAATCTGTTTTGTCCCTCCCCCCCACACATACTATTGCCGCTATTTTGTTTAAAATGATATAAAAATATAAAGACACTAAAATATTAGCTGTTTATTCTGTTGCAAAGAGGTGTCTACTATTGTAACTCACAGTAGTGGAAACAGACTTGAATCACGACATTTATAAGAGCCTTTTACCCCTTAAGAAATGGAAATGTTTTAAGATGAAAAGTATGAATTTCACTGGTTCGAAGGAGATAGTATGCCGCCTTCTGTTTTAGGTTTTGGATACTTAGAAAGTAGATGAAGCAGACGCAGTAAAGCAGACGAGTAAATATTGTTTACTTTTAATTTAATAAAATTTCATTATTTATTATAGAACATCGATATAGTGCTGATTTTATAATTTCAAATTGCCTAAAATGCATTTTTCAATTTCGTCACCAGCCCTTGCACTATGACCTTGTATAGGGCTATCTCTTATCAAACACGGGTACTTATCAGCCCACCCTGGTAGGTTAACGGTATTCATAGATGCACTCTTCAATTTAATAAGCCACATAGACCTGCAAACAAATTGCACAAACATGTTGTTTGCACAAACATGTTGTAATAAAGTCACCCATATATGCCCATAGTTGCACAGCACGTCAAACAACACTATACACAATACAACTGTTTGCACAACAGCCTCCGTTGCGCAATTTGTTGGCAGGTCTATGGGGCCTATAATGTTTGTCAATATAAATTAATCAATCAAATCTTAATCAAAACTTCGTAGCCACCCAATAAAGATAGGACATTGACAGTAAATAATAACTAAAGTTATTAGGTAATTAGTAAATCTAATTTTACTACAAAGATTCGCTCATTTAATTTATAATACGTATTAATACTATGTCATTCAATTTTAGGAAGTGGTTTACTTTGTTTAATGCTTCCAAGCACTGGAAAGGAATCTCTAAATTGAAACTAAGCATAGGCGTGATAACTTAGCAGAAACGTTATTTATAAAACAGTTTAAAGTGTATTTAACTAATTTGTGATTTTAATTCTTAAATATTAGATAAAAAATTAATTTTAATAGTATATTACATGACTAGTGGAGAAACCGAAAGATTCGCTCACGCATTTGCCAGTTTTGCACACGAGCCGACAGGCGAGTGTGCAGAGGCAAATAAGTGAGCGAAAGGGTTTCTCCACGAGTTATGTATAGCGTTTTGTTCAATCCTGCACTTATAAATTTAAAAATTTTATGAAAATACAATTTATTATAATTCGTGTCATCAATAATTAAATTTGAGATTTTGAATTTGCAATAACTCGAAAACAATAACCCCCCCTTTGCTCGTACTCAAGCAATTTGTCGTAGAAAGCTATATGCAAAATTTTAGATCGATAGCGCGCATTTTGCGCGAAAAATAATTTAAAAAAAAGTTAGCTTTGGTTTTAAAACATTTCAATATTATTATAAAGAACATATTAATTAAAAATTATTAGCTCTTGAAAATAATATAAATTAGAATTATGTAATATAATTCTAATTTATATAAAGAACATAGGCAGGTTAATGAATGACTGCATTTTTCACTCACTAGTGGGTGAAAAGTCTTTCGCCCACTCGTTACCATAGATATAATTTGAGTGAGTAAAACAAACGGTTTCTAGTTGCGTATCCAAGTAAGAAACGACATGTTTCAATAGCAGGATTGAACAAATTTAGTTTAATTATTTTATTATATTTATTTACTATTATTTGTTATAATATTTTAAGACATTATTTATTTGAATTGTATTAGAAAATAGATTAGTAGTCTTATTGATTTTTACGCACATGGATCAATTTAAAAAACATTATTTGGAAAGCTTATATTGAGTTTTTTCTTTTCAAACACCTATTATTGCAGTAATGGATGTTAACTTTTTATTTCTTGTAGGTCTGTTTGGTTTCCTTTTGATTTATTCGCAACAGGATCTATGTATTTCAGTGATCTTTCGAAATTTACAAAAAGTAAATTGTAAAAGCTCTGAAATATTATAGTCACATATTCGACGTCATTTTAGAGTGACAAAAAAAAGTTTTTCAAAATTTTATTTAGTATGATATCTGATAGCGTGCATGTGATAGCGAACGAGCAATAGTAAACAGTTTTGATTCCTAGTTTGGGGCGCAAAGTGTGTGATGTGTTGAGAGAGAAGAACGTCGAATCTAATGTTAAATAGCGGAGAAGAGTGGTAGTCTACGGAATAGAGAAGAAGCTAAAAATAGTAACGAAGAGATCAGGCTAAAAGTGAGGTTAAATATCAAATTTGTACTAAGCGAAAAACCGAACCAAAGCAACAGAGAGAAGGTTTGTTTAGGGCTGGCAACACACACTCCGATGAGAGACGTTAAAAATTAGAATAGGCAACCCACTATACGAAGCACTCGTACTGGAGAAAAACCACCAACAGTCGCAAATTAGTGACAAGACAATGAAGAGAATATGAAAATTTGACGTAGACAAAGTAGAAGTGGAAGGAAAACTATCTTTCGACAGAATCAGAAAAACGATCAGAACACCGGAACAAAAACGAGCTGAAACAGAAACAGGTAAACTTAAAGCTCACAACATGGATACGAACGAAGTAAAGCAAATGTTTAAAACAATGATGAGCGAAATGAACAAAAATACATCAGAAATTAAAAAGGAGATGCAGGAACTAAGGAATGTATTTAAACAAAAAGAAGAAAAGTCGGAAAAAGAAAGAGAACAACTGGAAACGAAAATAGAGATACTGGAGGACAAAATTGAAAAAGAAGAGAAATCAAAACAAAAGAACAACATTGTAATCAACGGTTTAACCGATATATCAGAGAAAGACGCAACTACTGACCTGGAATCGTTTATAGAAAAAGAACTACATGTTAAACTGAGACTAGTGAAGGCTTGTAAATTGAAATCGAACATGATTGAGACTGTAATAGCAGAAGTTGAACCGTTGACCAAAAAAATGGAGATTATGAAGAACAAAGCACGACTGGAAGTCAGAACAGTCTACATGGATAATGATATGAAATAGAAGAGCGTAAAATACAAGGTGAAATATGAGCAATAGCGAAGAAAGAGAGAGAGAAGAAAAGGGTTACTGTACGCTACCAGAAAGCTGTAATAGCTATAATATAGATGGAATAAAAGAGAAGGAAGAATGAAAACTTACGAGGAAGAAGGTCACAGCACATAAAACTAATAACATAGCAGGACAGATCGGACGGATTTATGGTAACGAACTTGGCAACGAATAAGGAGAAACGTCATGATAAGAAATGAGAAAATAAAAGGAAGAGAAACAGAGAAACAATACGAGTAGGTACATGGGGAGATTGTAAGTCCCACCGATCAGTCAAATCTTTTTTAATCCGACATGTAAATTCCACCGGTCCCTTTTGGGTGACTATTTTCTTACATGTAAGTTTTTTTTAAGTCAAAGTGGTCACAGTTAATGTTAATCTTTTAAGCCTTTCTAAAGTTTTGTTGTGTCAACTCTCACAGGACAAATAATTTTGGAGTTGAGTTGAGTTGAGTTTCATTGAAGTTATATAAAAATCTTGAGATTTATGGCGGAATTTGACTTGATTTGATAAACTATATAAAGGGACAAAAAGTATTCTGATTTGACAAAATAAAACGCTGCACAAGCACATCTAGCAAATAAATAACATTTTTATTTAAATTTATGATTTAGGTACAGGGGGTGACTTGAATATGGGTTTGTAATCTTGTGTTGACGCGATTCTATCAGTTGATACTTGATAATCGCAGGGAGAAATTCAATAGAGCTCTACATTTTCTTATTTAAAATATTTTTAATAGTTGGGGAGAGGGGGGGTTCCGTTGAAAATATCTTTATGTATGGCACTTTTAATTACTGTACAAAACTTTTTACTCAGACATTTGAACGCGGAGTGAGACAGGGCGATGCTTTATCGACGACCCTGTTTAACCTTGCAATGGAGAAAATTGTAAGAAAATCAGACTGCGAAGGAACCATATACGATCAAAAAAAGGTCAAATACTTGCATGTTATGCAGACTATATAGTGGTTATTTCTAGATCATTGAGAAAAATGATAACAATACTCAAAGAAATAGAAAAGCAATCAGCAGTAATGGGGCTGAAGATAAACGAAAACAAGACGAAATACTTGAACTTCACTCAGACAGGAAGAAGAAAAGGAGAATTAAAAGTAGACAGGCGAGTGTTCGAAGAGGTAGAAAAGTTCAAGTATTTGGGAATACAGATAAATAGTACAAATGACCGAGCAGAAGAAATAAAAGAGAAAATACAGACTGGGTGGAAGGCAGTATATTCAAACAAGAGGATGCTCAAAATGAAGACCTATGTCTGTAGAAACAAAACTAAGAGTCAAATTAAAACACAAGGTGTTCTACTGAGCACTTTCCGAAAGGGTCGAACTGACATGTCATAAGGACAGTACAGGGGGGTGTTAAGGATTGAGCCTCACTCATAACCTAAAGGTTATTATGGCAGTAGCTTATTCTAGCTACTTTACGTTTAACGTTTTTCAATCCGCTTTTTAGGGTGCATTAGTCCCTATTTTCTTCTGTTAATGGTACCATATTATCATCTTCTTTACCTTTTCACGATTTTTCTCCATCGTTGTCTATCTAGAGCAGTTTGATTCCAGTTTCCGATCTTCATTATTTTCAGGTCATTCCTCACTTCGTCTTCACATCTCATTCTTGGTCTTCCTCTCGGTCTTACTGCATCCGGTCTTCATTTCATCGCACACTTAATCGCACTATTTTCTTGCGCTCTTAGTACGTGTCCAAACCAGCTCAGTCTCATTGCTTTAATGTGTCTCACAATGTTTTTTTCTTGTAGTTCTAGTTCTATAGAAGTTATTCAGTAGCGATATTCCTCTGTAGTTTTTGCACTCTTTCATGTCTCCCTTTTTATGTATTGGAATAATCTTTGCTATATTCCATTCTATTGGCATTATTTCTTCTCTCCATACCTCCATCATTAGTTCGTACATTCTTCTTAACACCGTTACTTCTTCTACCTTCATTAATTCAGTGTTTGTGCCATCTAACCCTGGTGCTTTTCTATTCTTCATCGAGTTCAACGCCTTACAAAATTCTTCATACGTAGGTTCTTTCAATGTTTTATCTTCATTTGAGATTGTTGTATTATCGTCCATTGTGTTTTCTCCTGTCTCCTTGTTGAGTAATTCTTCAAAATATTCTCTCCATATGTTATTGATCTCTTTTTCTTCATACTTCGTATGTCCTTCTTTGTTTTTCATTCCTCTTATTTCTGTTTTATTGCTGATCTTTTGTTCTTTTATTTTTCTATAAAATTCTTTGGGGTTTCTATTATTTGTTTTTATATTGGTTATCATTCTCTCAATCCATATTTGTTTCTTGTGTTTGCACATTTTAACTAGCTCTATCAGTCGGCGCAAGAACTCCCCCAAGTGGATTCCTGTGGGTTGTAAAAATCCCCTGTTTATGTTCTAAGTAACGAAAATAAATACTTCTTATTGACACAACAATTTTAGTTTTATTGAAATTAATTTTTATTTGCGACAATTATCGCAATTGTAACCCTTTGGTGTGTTTTTTGTGTACCGCCACTGCTTTGCACGATTTTATTTACTATAATAAAAATTGTTTGTGTTAAATCTGCAAAACAATCGCGGTTTGCGTGTAAAATGTTGTGGTTATTCAATGTAACAATAATATTTTTGATATATAATTATACAAGTAAAAAGTTTGAGTGCCACTGGATTACCAACCTATTCAGCTGCTGATGCGTGTGCTATCTTAAGCGTCGATTACATTGAGCTAGTTTACAAGCTGATAGTTGGCAAATTCACTATCTGCTAGTAAACTCGCCTAGTGTAATCATGTTCACTAGCCAACTAGCAGATTGTTAACTATCCGCGAGTAAAGTTGAAAGCTGGTCTACTTTATTCGCTACTCGCTGGCGTTTATGGTTTCAGTGTTTACAAAATGTCGACGGAAATTGTACGTGCGGGTGTCATTATTTTATACAGATGCTTCTGAAGCGGAAATTCTTCTATTTCTGTATATTAATGGGATAATAGCTAATAAATTTATTTCTAAGCCTATTCATATTCCTATTCAGGAAGTTGCTGAAATTGAAATTAATGTTCTTAAAATTAATAAGTTAAAAAATAAAAATTTAAAATTTTTGTTTATTAAAAAGAGAATTTTAAATTCATATTTAGGGTATGAGCCTAAAAGCTTAATATTTAGCTTATCTTTTTATGATTTAGTATAAGATGTACAAAAATTTTTGAAATTTTTAGTGGTAGTTTAATTCTATTAATCATAATTTAAATTATTTTAATGAAAGTAAAAAAAATTTACATGTTTTATTCTATCAAAATAATCCTTTTTCAGGCATTTCATTTTAAAAATATTTTTTAGTGATGAATATAGAAATTGATTTGTTTAAGATTTTGGGTATCTTTTTTTTTTTAAAAAAAAAAATATGAATCCGAAAAATATGGTACTAAAATCTATGAAAATGGCAAAAAAACATGTTTTTTAACCCTAACTCCGGGCTTCCCCTGAAGGGGTGGAAAGTAAAATTTTCGTTTTTTGTTTATTAAAAGTTTAATATTTATATAGATATAATTTTTAATATTAATATAATGACTTAATATATAGAAAATATTTTTTATAATAATCTATTATATTAATATATACATATATATATATATAATATATTATTTATATATTATTTATGAATTAATAAAAGTGAAAGCAAGATTTTCTTAATATTCAAGATCTAAATATATACCCAACATATTATACGGATAAGAATCGTTTAATATGAAAGAAAAAAAAAACATATTATTATATAATAATTAAATATTTAGTTATCTAACTATCCGATATTATTTATATTATAATAATATATTATATATATATATATGTAGACATAGTCCAATATACTAAGAATAGGTATGTTAAATAAATATTTAATTATTATATATTAATAATAATTAAAATAAATATATTAATATATTATTATTATATAAATATAATAATTGATTAAATTTATATAATATATATATATATATATAATAATATAATTATTGTAATTCTCTTTAATAATTAAATTATTATATATATATATTAGTGAAAAAAAAAAAAAAAAAAAGGTTAAATAACTAATATATTAAATAGAAGAACTGTATCACTAATAAATATTAAAATATATAAAAATATTATTTTTAAAATTATTATATAGAATTTAAATTTATATAATAATTTTTTAAGGGTATATTTTATTTTATTGTTTAAAATAAAATTTTATAAAAATAAGTTAATTTAAAAATTTAATTAGAACTTAAAACTTTAAAGTTTTCCGTTAGATTTTTAAATTAATTTAGTATTAAATTTTATTAAGTTGTTAAAATTTAAATTTTATTTTATTTGATAACGAAAAATTTCAAGTTGTTCTATTTTGTATTTTTTATTCTTTTTTAATTTTATCTAAATCATTTCAAACGGTTCGTGGGGGCGCGCGCTGTTTTTTTTCCTTGAAAGTTAATTTTTTATTTAAGAGTCGGTTAGGACTTAAAAACCCTAAAGTTTTTCGTGAGAAGTTTAAATTAATTTAGTATTAAGTTTTATTAAGTTGTTAAAATTTAAATTTTATTTTATTTGATAATGAAAAATTTCAAGTTCTTCTATTTTGTATTTTTTATTCTTTTTTAATTTTATCTAAATCATTTCAAACGGTTCGTGGGGGCGCGCGCTGTTTTTTTTCCTTGAGAGTTAATTTTTTATTTAAGAGTCGGTTAGGACCTAAAAACCCTAAAGTTTTTCGTGAGAAGTTTAAATTAATTTAGTATTAAATTTTATTAAGTTGTTAAAATTTAAATTTTATTTTATTTGATAACGAAAAATTTCAAGTTGTTTTATTTTGTATTTTTTATTCTTTTTTAATTTTATCTAAATCATTTTAAATGGCTCGTGGGGGCGCGCGCTGTTTTTTCCCTTGAAAGTTAATTTTTTTTTATTTAAGAGTCGGTTAGGGCTTAAAATCCTAAAGTTTTTCGTGAGAAGTTTAAATTAATTTAGTATTAAATTTTATTTTATTTGATAACGAAAAATTTCAAGTTGTTTTATTTTGTATTTTTTATTCTTTTTTAATTTTATCTAAATCATTTTAAACGGTTCGTGGGGGCGCGCGCTGTTTTTTCCTTGAAAGTTAATTTTTTATTTAAGAGTCGGTTAGGGTTTAAAATCCTAAAGTTTTTCGTGAGAAGTTTAAATTAATTTAGTATTAAATTTTATTAAGTTGTTAAAATTTAAATTTTATTTTATTTGATAACGAAAAATTTCAAGTTGTTTTATTTTGTATTTTTTATTCTTTTTTAATTTTATCTAAATCATTTTAAACGGTTCGTGGGGGCGCGCGCTGTTTTTTTCCTTGAAAGTTAATTTTTTATTTAAGAGTCGGTTAGGGCTTAAAATCCTAAAGTTTTTCGTGAGAAGTTTAAATTAATTTAGTATTAAATTTTATTTTATTTGATAATGAAAAATTTCAAGTTGTTTTATTTTGTATTTTTTATTCTTTTTTAATTTTATCTAAATCATTTTAAACGGTTCGTGGGGGCGCGCGCTGTTTTTTCCTTGAAAGTTAATTTTTTATTTAAGAGTCGGTTAGGGTTTAAAATCCTAAAGTTTTTCGTGAGAAGTTTAAATTAATTTAGTATTAAATTTTATTAAGTTGTTAAAATTTAAATTTTATTTTATTTGATAACGAAAAATTTCAAGTTGTTTTATTTTGTATTTTTTATTCTTTTTTAATTTTATCTAAATCATTTTAAATGGTTCGTGGGGGCGCGCGCTGTTTTTTTTCCTTGAAAGTTAATTTTTTATTTAAGAGTCGGTTAGGACTTAAAATCCTAAAGTTTTTCGTGAGAAGTTTAAATTAATTTAGTATTTAAATTTTTCGATTTAAATTTTTCGATTTAAATTTTTCGATGATATAGAAAATTTTTATGAAATATTATTAGTATTTGACTAGGAGATTTACTTTTAAGAAAGTTTTATTTTGGCTTAATAATTTTTTATTTGTATTTATATTATAAATAATTTTTTTATACTTAGATAGTTTAATTATTTAGTTAATAATTTTAAGTTAATATTTTTAAATGGATAAATTAGAAATACAAAAAAGTTTTAATTAAATTTGTGCTAGCAATTGCGGTTAAACAAATAAAACAAAATAATTTTATTTGAATATAATAATTTATTATTAAATTAATTTTTTAGTAATTTTATTAAGTGAAATTTTAATATTATTAAGTTTTAATATTTATAAAGATTTTATGAAATTTTGTTAAAAGACTAGGATTAGATACCCTATTATTTTATTTTGTAAAATAAAAATTTAAAAAATTAATAGATTAAGGTCTTTAAAATTAAAAAATTTGGCGGTATTTTATTCAATTCAGAGGAATCTGTAGTGTAATTGATAATCCACGATTTATTTTACTTTTAATAATGTTTGTATATCGTCGTTTTAAATGAATATTTTATTAGGATATTAATATTCTAATTATTTAAAAAATAAATTTATTTCAGATCAAGGTGCAGTTTTTAAAAGAAGCTATGGATTACAATTTTATTATTTAAAATATAGATTAAATATTTATAAATATTTATGAAAGAGGATTTGGTTGTAAGATTAAAAAAATTAAAATCTGATAATTTGCTCTAAAATGTGCACATATTGCCCGTCATTTTCATTTAAATTGGAACAAGTCGTAACATAGTAGATGTACTGGAAAGTGTATCTAGTCTGACTAATTAAAGCTTTAAAGAAGTTTTTTATTTACATTAAAAGGATTTATTGTTTTTCAATATAATTAGATTAATAGATTAATTTATTTAATATAAAATTTTAGAATAAACTTAATTTTTAGTTTAAGAAATTAAAAAATATTTATTATTATAGTAAATTAGTAATGAAAATGAAAATTTAAATAATTTATATTTTAAAAAGAAGAATTAATTTTTTGTACCTTGTGTATCAGGGTTGATTTATTAGAAATTAATAATAATTAATTTTCTCGAATTAATAAGATCTAAAAATTTATTATTTAATTGTTTTATAAATTTTTATTATAAATTTTTAGAAGTGAAACGTTTTTCGTTTATTAATATATCTAGTTTTTTAAGAAATAAATTTAATTTAGAATATAAGAAATTGTTAATTAATTATTAATTAATAAATTTTATTATTTAAAAATTTAAGGGATAAGCTTTAAATTTTAAGATTAAAAATTTAATTTTGTGGATATTTTAGTTTTACTAATATTGTAAATCTTATTATAATATAAAAGTTATTTTATTCAAAGTTTAGATTTTTTTTAGTTTTAATTTTTTTATTAAAATAAAAAATTTAATTGTTAAATTTTTGTGTTTATGATTAAATTAGTAAAATTAATTTTATTTTATAAATTAAGTTGAAAGATAAAATTAAGGAACTCGGCAAATTTATTTTTCGCCTGTTTATTAAAAACATGTCTTTTTGATAAAAATATAAAGTCTAGTCTGCTCAATGAATCAAATTTAAATAGCTGCAGTATTTTGACTGTACAAAGGTAGCATAATAATTAGTTTTTTGATTGAAAGCTGGAATGAAGGATTGGACGAGAAAATTACTGTCTCAATATTAAAAATTGAATTTAACTTTTTAGTTAAAAGGCTAAAATTTATTTAAAAGACGAGAAGACCCTATAGAGTTTTACAATTAATATTTTTTAATATAATTAGAATTATTAATTTTTAAATTAATATTAATTGTTTGGTTGGGGTGATTAAAAAATTTATAAAACTTTTTTATTTAATTAATTATTTATTTGTAAATTAATTTTCTATAGATTTTTAAAATTAAAATAAATTACCTTAGGGATAACAGCGTAATATATTTTTAAAGTTCTTATTTAAAAATTTGTTTGCGACCTCGATGTTGGATTAAAATTTATTATTGGTGCAGGAGCTAAATAATTAAGTCTGTTCGACTTTTAAAATTTTACATGATCTGAGTTTAAACCGGTGTAAGCCAGGTTGGTTTCTATCTTTAAAAATTTTAAATCTTTTAGTACGAGAGGACCAGGGATTTATTATAATAATTTTTTAATGAATAATATTAGTTACTTTGGCAGATTAGTGCAATTGATTTAGAATCATTTTATGTAAATTTTTTTACAGGTAATATATTTTTATTTTATTAAGTGATTTTTTTCTTATTATTTTAAATGTTTTATTAATAGTAGTAGGAGTATTAGTAGGTGTAGCTTTTTTAACTTTACTAGAGCGAAAAGTTCTAGGCTATATTCAGATTCGCAAGGGTCCTAATAAGGTTGGATTTATTGGAATTTTGCAACCTTTTAGTGACGCAATTAAACTTTTTTCTAAGGAGCAGACTAATCCAATTTTATCTAATTATTTAATATACTATTTTTCTCCTGTTCTAAGTTTATTTATGGCTTTAAGAATATGATTATGTTTTCCTTTATCAACATATTTTTTAAATTTTTCATTTGGGATTTTATTTTTTCTTTGTTGTTCTAGATTAAGAGTTTATATAATTATGGTTTCTGGATGATCCTCTAATTCTAATTACTCAATACTTGGGGGTATACGTTCTGTTGCTCAGACTATTTCTTATGAAGTTAGATTTTTTTTGATTTTAATATCATTTTTAATTTTAATCTCAAGATTTAGTTTGTTTGATTTATTTATTTATCAACAAACTATTTGGTTTATTTTTATAAGTTTTCCTTTAGCTCTTGTTTGGTTTGTTTCTAGTTTAGCTGAGACAAATCGAACTCCCTTTGATTTTGCTGAAGGTGAGTCAGAATTAGTTTCTGGCTTTAATGTTGAGTATAGAAGAGGAGGATTTGCTTTAATTTTTATAGCTGAATATGCCAATATTTTGTTTATAAGTTTTATATTTGTTATGTTTTTTATAGGTGCTAATTTTTTTAGATTTTTTATATTTATTTATGTTGTTTTTATTTCTTTTTTATTTATTTGGGTTCGTGGAACTTTACCTCGATTTCGTTATGATAAATTAATATACCTTGCGTGAAAAAGATTTTTATCTATTTCTTTATTTTATTTATTTTATTTTTTTGGATTAAAGGTTTTTTTATTTTCTTATATTGTTTAGTTAATAAAATTTAGTAATAAAGTTAATAAGAAAAATAAATCTTTTTTTATATTTTCAAAATATATACTTATATCAAGTTCATTAACTAATTTTTAATTAATATTTAAATACAATATTGTCTCATATTTTTGAGGCCAGGAATAATAAAGGAAATTTTACAAAATATAAAACTGTTAAAATTTGTCCAATGATAATATATGGATCTTCTACAGGGCAAGCACCAATTCATGTTAATAAAATTACTATAACAAAGTAAATTCATGTTAATAGCTTATTTAGTGGATAGAATTTATTATTTTGTATTTTTTTCTTTAAAAATGGTAAGGAGAATAAAATTAAAATAGAAAATAGTAAAGCTAAAACTCCTCCTAATTTATTAGGAATTGACCGAAGAATTGCATAAGCAAATAAAAAATATCATTCTGGCTTAATATGAGGAGGTGTTACTAGTGGGTTAGCTGGAATAAAATTGTCTGGATCTCCTAATATATTAGGGTCTGTTAATGTTAAGATTATTAATATTATAACTGCAATAATAAATCCTACAATGTCTTTAAATGAAAAATAAGGGTGAAATATAATCTTATACAAATTTCTTTTTGTTCCTAAGGGGTTGTTAGACCCAGTTTGGTGAAGGAAAATAAGGTGAATTATTGCTATTGCTAAAATGATAAATGGTAGAATAAAATGAAAAGCGAAAAATCGGTTTAGTGTAGCATTATCAATAGCAAACCCTCCCCAAATTCATTGTACAATATAATTTCCTAAATATGGAATAGCTGAAATTAAATTAGTAATAACAGTTGCTCCTCAAAATGATATTTGCCCTCATGGTAAAACATAACCTAAGAATGCTGTTGCTATTACTAATAAAAGTAAAATAACACCAACATTTCATGTTTCTTTTAAGAAATATGATCTATAAAATATTCCTCGTCCAATATGTATATATAAACAAATAAAAAATAGGGATGCAGTGTTTGCATGAAGTGTTCGAATAAACCATCCATAATTAACATCTCGTATGATATGAACAACACTGTCAAAAGCTAAGCTAATATTTGGGCAGTAATGTATTGTTAAGAATAGCCCTGTTAAAATTTGGATCCCTAAACATAAGCCTAGAAGTGATCCAAAATTTCATAAAATTGAAATATTTGCAGGAGTTGGTAAATCAATTAATGTTGAATTAACTAATTTAAGAATTACATGTTTTTTTATTATTTTCATTATAATTTTTGTCGTAATGGCCCAAATTTGTTATTTGAAATGTTAACAATTGCAATTAGTGTAATAAATAAATAAACAATTAAAATTCTTAAGATGAATTTAGAGTTATTAATAAAATATTTATTAGGTGATATCTCATATATTGAAAAATTTAGTAATTCAGTTGAGTCTAGATTTTTAGTTGAATAGAAGTTGTTTAATGAATTGAATATAACATATATTGTTAAAAGTGTGAATAATAAAAATGCTAGAATTATTAAATTTTTTGAGAAAAAAAATTTTTCGTTAGATGCAATTCTTGTTATATATATAAATAAAATAAGTATACCTCCTACTATTACTAGAAATAGTAAGTATGAAACTCAAAAATTTAAAGATATAATCCCTGTAATTATAGCAATAAGAATAGTTTGAATTAATAAGTTTAATCCTATTGATAAAGGGTGGTTTAAAAAAAGAGGACAAATTGATAAGAAAATAATTATTATTGTTAATATTATTATCATTTATTATTCAAAGAGTAGTTTAATAAAAATATTAATTTTGGAGATTAAAGATATTAAAATTTTAATTTCTTTGAAGTTTTAAAAGTTACACATATTTCTGATTTACAAGATCAGTGTTTTATTTTTAAACTATTAAAACTTATTATAAATTTATTTTTTTTTATGTGTTTAATTAGTTTAATTGTTTTATTATTAAAATCAAAACATTTACTTTTAATATTGATAAGCCTTGAATTTTTAGTTATTTATATTTTTTTTGGGTTATTTGTTATGATAATTAATTTAAATTATGAATATTATTTTGTGATAGTTTTTTTAACAATAAGAGTATGTGAAGGAACTTTAGGCCTATCAATTTTAGTTTCATTAATTCGTTCTTATGGAAATGATTATTTTCAATCTTTTAATGTGTTATGATAAAATTTTTATTTTTTATTTTATTTATGATTCCTTTAAGATTTAAAAAAAAAATAGAATGAATAATAGCTTTATTATTTTTTTTATTATTTTTTATTTTTATAATAACTTTTTCTTTTGGTAAGGGGTTTAGTTATATTTCTATATTTATAGGGTGTGACTATATTTCTTATTTTTTTATTCTTTTAACTGTATGAATTTTAGGCTTGATAATTATAGCAAGAGAAAAAATTATTACTAATAATTTTTATAGAAATTTATTTGTTTTAATATTGTTATTATTAATAATTAGATTATTTTTGGTTTTTAGTTCTATAAATTTATTTATTTTTTATATTTTTTTTGAGGTTAGAGTTATTCCTACTTTAATTTTAATTTTAGGTTGAGGGTATCAACCTGAACGAATTCAAGCTGGTATTTATATATTTTTTTATATACTTTTAACTTCTCTTCCTATAATAATTTCAATTTTTTATTTATATATAAAGTTTAATTCTTTAGAATTTTTTAAATTAATAAATATTAATTCTTATTTATTATTTTTTTGTTTAACAATAATTTTTATAGTTAAAATTCCTATGTATTTTTTACATTTGTGGCTTCCTAAGGCCCATGTAGAGGCCCCTGTTTCGGGTTCAATAATTTTAGCAGGGATTATACTAAAATTAGGGGGTTATGGTTTAATACGTTTAATGAAGATTTTCATTTTTATTATTAATGATTTAAGAATTATTTTTATTTCAATTAGATTAATTGGAAGATTAATAGTTTCACTAATTTGTCTTGTTCAAAGAGATATAAAGGCTTTAATTGCTTATTCATCTGTTTCTCATATAGGGTTGGTACTAGCTGGTATTTTTTCTTTTAGATTATGGGGAGTTACAGGAGCTTTTATTATAATACTAGCTCATGGTTTATGCTCTTCAGGGCTTTTTTGTTTATCAAATATATCTTATGAACGTTTAGGAACTCGGAGGTTATTTTTAAGAAAGGGATTAATTAATTATATACCAAATTTAACTTTTTGATGATTTTTATTGTGTTCCTCTAATATGGCTGCTCCGCCTTCTTTAAATTTATTAGGTGAAATTATAATCATTAATAGTTTAATTTGGTGAAATATTAATTTAATTATTATTATTATGTTAACTTCTTTTTTTAGTGCCTCTTATAGTTTGTATTTATATTCTTTTAGACAACATGGAAAATCTAATAATATAATTTATTATTTTTATTCTGGGTATATTCGTGAATATTTAATATTATTACTTCATTGGTTACCTTTAAATTTATTAGTCTTTGTAGGAGATTTAATAATTTAAAATTTAAATAGTTTAATCAAAAATATTGATTTGTGGAATCAAAGATATAGCTTATATTTTAAATAATTTTATGATGAGGGTATATTTTTATTTTTATGCTAATTACTTTTAGAGTAAGAATTTTTTTTTATATAAATGATTTTTGTTTAATAGTTGAATACGAAGTATTCAATTTAAATTCTTCAATTGTTTGTATATCTGTTTTGATAGATTGAATATCTTTATTATTTATAAGATTTGTTTTACTTATTTCTTCTATAGTAATTTATTATAGATATGAATATATACATGGTGATTTAAATCTAAATCGTTTTATTATTTTGGTTGTTTTATTTGTTGTTTCTATAATATTTTTAATTATTAGTCCTAATCTTATTAGAATTTTACTTGGTTGAGATGGATTAGGGTTAATTTCATATTGTTTAGTAATTTACTACCAGAATGTAAAATCATACAATGCAGGTATATTAACTGCATTGTCTAATCGTTTAGGAGATGTTGCTTTATTAATAGCAATTGCTTGAATAATAAATTATGGTAGATGAAATTTTATTTATTATTTGGATTTTAAATCAAATGATTATTGTATAAATTTTATTATAATATTCGTTATTTTAGCAGGTATAACTAAAAGAGCTCAAATTCCTTTCTCTTCATGGTTACCTGCGGCAATAGCAGCTCCTACACCAGTTTCATCTTTAGTTCATTCATCAACATTAGTTACTGCAGGAGTTTATTTACTTATTCGTTTTAATTATTCAATAAATTATTATATAATAATATTTTTATTATTTATTTCTTTATTAACAATATTTATAGCTGGATTAGGAGCAAATTTTGAATATGATCTAAAAAAAATTGTTGCTTTATCAACTTTAAGTCAGTTAGGTTTAATAATTAGAATTTTGTCTATAGGAGATTATATTTTAGCTTATTATCATTTATTAATACATGCTTTATTTAAAGCGTTATTGTTTATATGCATGGGGATAATTATTCATAATCTAGGAGGATGCCAAGATATTCGTTTTATAGGGGGGTTAAGAAAGCAGATACCTTTAACTTGTTTACTTTTAAATATTTCTAATCTTTCATTATGTGGTTTACCTTTTTTAACAGGATTTTATTCAAAGGATTTAATTTTAGAGTTTATGTCTATAACTTACTTAAATTTATTTGTTTATTTTATTTTTTATTTTTCAATTGGTTTAACAGTAAGATATTCTTTTCGTTTGACTAAATTTGTTTTAATAAGAAAAAATAATTTAATAGTTTATTTAAATATTTCAGAAGGGGTAATTATGTTAAAGGGAATAATAGGTTTAATTTTTTTTGTAATTTTTGGGGGTAGAATAATAAATTGAATAATATTTGACTCTTTGTATTTTATTTGTATACCTATATTAATAAAGTTTATAGTTCTATCTTTTATTTTTATAGGAATAATATTAGGAAATTTTGCATCAATTTTTTTTAATTATTTTTATATTTTTATAAATAAAAGTTTATATTTTTATATATTTGTTTCAGGAATATGAAATTTACCTGTAATTTCTACTTTAGGCTTAAATTTTTATTTTTTAAATATAGGACAAAATTTTAAAATAATTGTTGACCAAGGATGATTAGAATATATAGGAAGACAAAATATTTTTAGAAACTATAAGTCTCTTTCTTCAAATTTTCAAAGTTATTTAATTAGAAATATTAAAATTTATATATTTATTTTTGTAGTTTGAATTATTTATATTCAAATAATTTAAATTTTAATAGCTTATATTTAGAGCATGATATTGAAGATATCAAGGAAATTATTTAATTTTAAAATATTTATAATATAGAAATTATAATTTTACAATGAAAATGTAATGTTTTTTTTAAACTATATAAATTATATAGCGTACTAAGAAATATTAACAGAATTTCACTGCTAAAGAAAAAAGTTAGAAGCTTTTTCTTAAATTTATATATTTCTTTAATTGGAGATTAATCTCAGTTTTATTATTAACAGTAATATACCTCTTTTTGGTTTCAATTAAATAAGGATGGTGATCATCATAGGTCTAGGTCGAAACTAGGTTCAATAATTTGATTCTTATTTAAGATAAATTTTACAATATTTTTTAAGTGCAAGTTAAATATTTTAATTTAAATTATTATCCTAGCTAATTTGCTCACTTTAGTGATCCTTGGTTTCATTCATGCACTAAACCAAGAATTAAAATAAATAAGAAAAATATAATTAGAATTCTGAAGTTTACTAGTCTTGAAATTTTAAGTAGAATAACTATTGGAATAATAAGGGAAATTTCAATGTCAAAAATTAAGAAGATTATAGCAATTAAAAAAAATTGAATTGAGAATGGGTTTCGTGAAAAAGATTTTGGGTCGAATCCACATTCAAAAGGTGAAGATTTTTCACGGTCAATTAAGGATTTTTTTGAGAAAATGTTTACAATAATAATTAGAATAATTGTAATTGTAAAGATTATTAATATTGAAATTGTTAAAGTTGTAATTATTTGTACTTTAAAAAAGATCTTTTAATTGGAAGTTAAAGATATTAAAATTATACTATACAAATAATTATTTATCTTCCTCATCAGTAGATAGATAAATACAAGAAAAGTCAAACTACATCAACAAAATGTCAATATCAGGCTGCAGCTTCAAATCCAAAGTGGTTAATTTTTGAGAAATGAATATTATTCAATCGGAATAAACAGGTTGCTAAAAAAATTGTTCCAATTAAAACATGTATACCGTGAAAACCTGTTGCTATAAAAAATGTTGATCCATAAACTGAATCTGCTATTGTAAAACTGGAGTTAAAATATTCATATGCTTGAAGCATAGAAAAATAGATTCCTAAAATAATTGTTAATGCAAGTCTAATAAATGCTTGATTATAATTGTTTTCTATTAAACTGTGGTGGGATCAAGTAATAGTAATACCTGATGATACAAGAATTAAAGTGTTTAATAAAGGAATTTGGGTTGGGTTAAAAGTTTCAATATTTATAGGAGGCCAGTTTATTCCTAATTCAATAGATGGAGAAAGACTTCTATGAAAAAATCTTCAAAAGAAAGATAAAAAGAAAAATACTTCTGAAGTAATAAAAAGAATTATTCCTCATCGTAGGCCCTTTGAAACAAATGATGAGTGAAGACCTAAAAATGATCCTTCTCGTGTGATATCACGTCATCATTGGTATATAATTATTAAAGTTGAACAGATTCTTAAAATTAATAATCTATTATCATACATATGGAATCATTTAGTTATTCCTATTAATAGTGAGAATGAACTGAAAGCTCCTAAAAGAGGTCAGGGCCTAACATCAACAAGATGAAAAGTTTTTACTCGCTAGCTAGTTGGCTACTGAGCGAGTAGTACACGTTTTGCGTGTAATCATTACAATCGCACTAGCCGACTAGTCCGCTTCTAAAATAGCCAACTATCAGCTTGTAAACTAGCTCAATGTAATCGACGCTTTAACCATTTGTTCGTCAACTGTGCATCAGTGATCCGCTCTCCGTTATTACAAAAAATTCAACCTGTTCATAAATTTTCAAACGACCCGGGAATTCTTCTTGTGAAACAACCTGTTCCAATTTCATCAATTTAGTATGTAGTAATTCCAATTTTCCGTAATATTTTATTAGCATCTGTCGCTTCCAAAATGGCCGACCACAAAAATGACGCCTTGATTAATTTTTTGCATGTGCCCCGTTTTACAGCCACTCTAAACTCCAAAATAGGACCAAACTCCTATCTTCGCTCACACCGCTAGTCGTTTTATATCGCAGGCTATTTTTCTACCTCTTTAACCAGTAGAAAACTCGCAAAAATCACCATTCCAAAAAGACTCAATACCAAACGGCACCTCTATCTCGTCAAGGCAGATAAGGAATCCTTTTCAACTTTATAAAACTTAATCTTTTCATGTAAGTTTTTAAAATACAGGGCATTTCGAAAAATGTTCTAATACTTTTGTTTTCAGATGTCTTTTCTTCGAACGGAGCACTAACACATCAGCCGTTACCACATATCCGCAACATAAATAAAATTAAAAATAAGTGTCAATTGGTGTTAAAAGTAACAGTTTTGGGTTTTTGTAATATTATCTTCAATAAATTAGTATTTATTTGCAGGCATAAACACAAATTAGATGACAGCGTTCTAAATACCGGGGATTTTCACAAAATATCACCACAATATTTATAAGGTAAACACAATGATAGCAATATTAATTTAAAGATCAACCAAATATATCTTTGGGTGCTTTAAAGCAGTAGTCTGCTTTAGAAGCCGAAAAAAAAGCGTTTTTTCAAAAATATTTTTTAAAGGGAAGGAAAGTATTGGGGTAAACGAAATTTTCAGACGATATAGTGTATTATATCTAAGCTTTAAAAAAAATTTTTATTATTAAAAAATATTGAAATTTTTCAAAGTTGTAAAGATTTTTCTGGAGTCTGCACTTGTAAATCGGTGCCGGTGGATGGAGGTCATGCGATTCATCTGAAACAGTCGAACCAAATTTTTTTTTAATTATTATAAGTTTATTTTTTATATGAACTAAAAAAATACCGAAGAAAGTATAAAATCCCAAATTTTTTCAAAGTTTGAAAAAAATTTTTCTTCTTCAAAAATTGAATTTTTTTTCTATTTTTTTCAATCATTTCCTTCCCTTTAAAAAAAAATTGCTGAAAAAACGCTTTTTTTTCGGCTTCTAAAGCAGACTACTGCCTTAAAGGACTTGGCCAGGCAATGCCAACTATTTTGGAGTTGGTCACTGTTGCATCAGAGTTAACAGTTGGTCCATTAATTGAATTTCGGAGTTTTCGTCTTCATTTTCAACCAGCATTTTGATGAAGTCAAGAATGTTCTTCTCCTACGAGGCAAAGTCTAGGATTAGTGGTGGTGTATTTCCGTAGGACTGCATATTGCAATGTTTGCAAATAGTATTGCACTTAAGTCCTGTTCTTCTTGCAAGCGCAGAAGATCGAATCTGGAGCTGTGTCCTTGGTTTTTGAGGGGCTGATCCTTAGCTATGCCTAACCACGCCTAAAACTGGTAGTATGTTTGCAAGGCATGGAGCTGAACAGTATCTGAGATTGGAGATAATCGAGCTAGTAACATGAAAACTACTGTAGCTAGAAAACTCTTTTTAGTTTCAAATGATAGCAAATGTAATGTGCTTTAAAAAGGTACAAAAGTATTTTGACCGCCATTTGGCAAAAACCGAAAAAAATTAAGAAAAATTTGCTGTTTTTTGAAGATGGTGCGCCCACGGCAAAAATTTTTGTTGAGAAATTACTAAAATTCCATCCAGGCATCAATCCGTACAACTGATAAAAAATTAGCTCTACCGGAATTAGAGCACCTATTTTCACTATTTTGACCGGACGTTTTTCTCGCCCATTTCTCGGTTTTTAGTTAAAAAATCTCCGCAATTTTGCTTTAAGGCCGTGTGATTAAACATTAATCATATTTTCATTTTTTGTTCGTGAACCAGCTTGGTATTTATGAGACAGTCGGTTAGTATCAAAATCTCAACTTATTTTTCTTCAACTTTGAGCTCGTATGCTTCGAGAATGCGACCACATAAAAGCGGCAGACGAATAATTTTCGATATAAATAGTTCCTATTTTCACTCATTTTGGCTCGTACATCATCTTAGTATTAACACAGATTAATTAGGCGGTAGTAGGTCAATTTTTTTACAGTTTTAAAAATTATTGCGAATATAAAGCGACCACTTCCGGTCGGCAGACGAGCGGTTTTGTATTTAGTGCGGGCAATATTACACACCTGAAATTGCAAACTTTTGGTATCTTATGAGGCGGTAGTTTTTACTCCCAGCTCTCGGTCTATTAAAAAATAAATTGGATTTCCAAAATAAATAAAATCGAAATAATTTAAAAACAGTAGCAAATAAACAAAATTCAAGATTGTGATTTGATAGAAAAAAACATGGAACAAGTTAATATTTAGGCAAGGTATATTATAATAAAAATTTTTAATTTGAAGTTGATAATTTTTGATAATTAATTATTATTACTGTTTGGAATTTAAAATGTATTAGTAGAATTAAGAGTTGATGATTTATAAGTAATTTGATGATTGATTAAAATAATTATGATGTATTTTGAAAGGATTGGAAATTTTGAAAAGGGGGTTAGTTATTTTGAAAAAACCAGTAGCGATTTGTTAAAGGAAAAGTAAATCTTGATGAAGAAGTTATAAAAATAAATCGTATTACCGACGTGAAACAAGTAACATGTTAAAATTAAATTGTATTTTGATGAATTTTATTGCTTATCATTTATTTAAAACTGTTCAATATTTTAGAAAATAAAATTTAAAACTTAATGTAAATTATAACTCAGATTTGCATGAAATTATTAATTAAAAAAAAAGAAATTTTTTACATAATTTGTTGTATTAATGCCCGTATTAATAGTCACGGATTAATCCGAGATTCAAGATAATCTAGATTTTACCAATGAGATTGCTTGAATTTAAAAATTCTAGTGATCTCATTGGTAAATCTTGAATCTCAAATTCTGCTGAGAAGTAGTAACACAAATTCGTTTTTAGTCGAATGTGAGCAACCGCGGCACTCAACGCGCGCATAGCTTTTTCATGCCCAAAAACACATGTACGATATTGTCCACACGTTCCAATGACATGCCCACAGTCTTAGCTAGCTCCCTTAACTTCTTTTTGGGATCACTCAACATCATATCATGGATTTTTTCTATGTTTTCTCTTGTAGTGACCTCATTCGGGCGTCCAGCACGTTCAGCATCTACGATGCTTATACGTCCACAACGAAAATCAGTAAACCATTTATGAATCGTTCCAATCGACGGTGCAGAGTCCGGGTAATACTTATCCAACTTGGCTTTGGTCTCGGTTATCGTTTTCTTACGTAAATAATAGTGTTTAATCAAAACTCGAAACTCACTTTTCTCTATCTTAAAAAATTCTCCTTGGTCGATCGCTTTTCAGTGCTGTAACTTATAAATGCGTATTCGTAAATTGCTGTAATTTTGACAGAGGTCATTTAAAGGACGAAGCTTGTCAAAAATAATTTACATTATTGCGTACTAGCGCCATCTCTTAGAATTTTCAGGAACTTATCAGACTGCCAGGTAAATAAAGGCGAAACAACGGAAAAGAAGAGAGTTTAAGATATGGAGAGTTGTCTCATGGAACGTTAGAACGATGTTAAAAAAAGGGAAAATGTACGAGACCGCAAGAAAACTAGTGAAATACTGAGTCAATATAGCAGCAGTATCTTGTATACAGGAGATAAGATGGGTGGATGGATAAGTGGAGAAGTAAATGCAGGTGAATACGTGTTTTCATTTTCTAGGGAATAGAAACAAGAAACAAAAGGTGTATTCAAGGGGCCGCCAGCTGAGAAAAAACTTGTACAATTAATTCCAATTCCAGTTTAATTCCAAAAATTCCAGTAATCCAATATAATTTTGGTAATTCCGATAAATCCAATAATTCCAAAGTAATTCCGATAATTCCAAAGTAATTCCGACAATTCCTCAGTAATTCCAAATTAATTCCGGTAATTCCAAAGTAATTCCGACAATTCCTTAGGAATTCCAAATTTATTCCGGTAATTCCAATAATTACTAATATTAATAAGTTATAAGTGGAGAACTCAGTGGCGGCGCAGAAAAGGTTTAAACAAGTACAAAAAACATAATATTTTAAGTTTAATCTTATGTTTTATTTATTTAAATAATAATAATAATATAATAAACAACATGAACGCTTATTTCTTGCTATTTCTGTGGCGATACAGCCGGTCACTACTTACGCAAGTCGGTTTTTTCATTTTTCACGGCGGGGTGCTCCTCATAGGGTTTAATGGCTACAAAATTTGACCGAGGGTCTAACTCTTCATTCGAGTTTACCCTTCCAAAGTGTTTCAGATTCAAAGGACCATGAAGTGATTGTAACACTTGGTAATCACTTTCAGGTGTAATTGAACTGTCTGATAAATAACCGCTTAAGTTATTATCTGAATCATCGTCATTACCGAGGTCATTACCAAGTGAATCTTGTTGAAAGATTTCCTCAGAGTCATCATCCATGCCTAGCCATGGATCCAAGTTCTCCGAGTCTTGATCGGTTCTACAATCGTCTGTAGTTGGTTTCTTCTTAGTTGGTTTGCATTTGAAGCAGGTATCAAATATTCCTCCAACTGAGAGATTCAAATTTTTTGCATCCGCTATTGCTTTTAATTTACCTTGATGAATAGCTTCAACAATTTCAGTTTTTGTTAGGATTTCAAAACGGCGAGACATATGTTCGGAAAGCTATAAAAGAAGTTAGATTTAGCAGATAATACTTATTATAAGAACTTGCAACACCACTCTCTTCAAGACTTTCTTGATGAAAAAAGTTAGTAATATCAAAATACTTGGCTCTTTTTGTCCTTTTGTTTTCGATATTTTTCTCATTTTGATGGGCTTCGAAATGTTTTGTGAAATTAGATATCACCCATCGACGTTTTCTGTTCTTTTGATCCAAAAATATGTTAATTTTTCTTTTGCAAATTATGCACTTAATAAAACCTTTGTATTTTGAGTTTTCATCTGCTTCTGAGTTTGTTATAATTTGGCAGCATATATCTTCATTTGGCATTTTGATATTGTTATCAGCAAAATATTTTTTTAATAGTTCTGACACATTTTGTTCATCAGACTTAACTTGGCTTCCTGCTATACTATTCGAGCTATCATCATTACATACTTGAACTACTCGAAGCTTGGCTGCAGGCTTTATGCGTAAAGCGCCCCTATGTTCTGGTTTTTTCTTGGGGTTTTCTTCTTCCAAAGCATTAAACTTTAATTTTTTCAAAACAACCAAATGGCCTGGTGGAAACTTGAAATTTGCCGAATTAGTTAGAAAGGGTTCACAGTATTTACTTAAAGTTTGTGAGTCGGCGCCATTCAGAGTGGCTGCAATATACTGCTCCATATTTGTAATCCAAGTTGATGGGGAGTTGGCTATAATTGATGAATCATTGAACCCACACATTTCTATTTGTTGTAATAAGATATGGGGTACATAATCGAAAAAATCTAAAATTTATAAAAGAAAGGAATGGAAATGTAACTCTTCAAAACTCGTAGTTTTACTTACTTGCCGTTTTATACATGGTTTTATTAATTCCACTGTCGTCGTCACTCATGTCGTCACTATTCACAATTGTCGCATTCATATTATTAGCGATATAATATATTGATATATTTATACTTTATTGATAATATAGGGTTTTTCTCTAAACAAAGTAAAATAAACTCAAAACTAACTTAACTAACTTAAACATTAAAATGGTTAAAAAAACAAACGTTGCTTAGTTGTGTAACGGAAAATTACGTGGATGGACCCAGACGCTTGATACATAATATAAAAGTGCAGTGCAAAACAAATTATGCTTATCAAAGGTGTAAGATTTAATATTGTTAATGCTGACTTTTGCTGACAGTGTGACAGTCTTGATACTTTGAAATACAAGCTATAGCGCAGCAAATTTAAAAAAAAACTCTTGATAATTTCAAACGTAATTCCAACAATTCCTTAGTAATTCCAGTAATTCCATTTTAATTCCAATAATTCCATTTTAATTCCAATAATTCCATTTTAATTCCAGTAATTCCAATAATCACAGTAATTCTCAATCAATTCCAATAATTCTCAATCAATTGCCATAATTCCATTTAAATTCCAGTAATTCCAATTTTAATTCCAGTAATTCCAATTTTAATTCCAGTAATTTCCAATAATTCCCAATAAATTCCAATAATTCCAGTAATTCCATTTTAATTCCAATAATTCCGATTAAATTCCACATATTTGTACCACTAATTCCAAAGCTGGCGGCCCCTCGGGTGTATTCGTAAGCTACTTTGTAAAGAACGAGCTGAAAAAAAATAACAACGCAATTGAAATCACTTAACGGCAGAATCGTGTATTTAAGATTAAAGTCAAGCCCAGTGAATATAAGTTACATATGCACCAACCGAAGATAAATGTAACGACAAAAAAAAAACAATTTTATTGCGAATTGGAAAAAACGGCTGAAGCAGTAACCAGGCGTGATATATTGCTAATACTACGAGACTTTAACGCCCAGATAGGAAAAGAGGACTATCTTGGTGAAATTGTCGGCAAATTTACGATCCATGAAAGACAAACGACAACGGAAAAAGATTGTGTAATACGAGAATATTTTTTTCGAATTAAATAGAATAGAATAAATCATTAATTGAAAATAAATATAAATTATAAAAATTGTTCGAATTATGGTAACAGCACTGAATATGACTACTATAAGTAGCACAAAATAACATGGATAAGACCAGGAGCAAATAATGATGAAAAAGGAAACCAGATAGACCACGTTTGTATATTGAGAAAAGGAACAACATCCATCAGAAACGTAAGCACCTACCGCGGTGCAAATGTAGATTCTAATGCCTTGATTACACTTAACGAGTACAGTGGCGAGACAGTGTTCTCGGCCGAGTGCTCGGTTGGTATAAACATACTACCGAGCGCTCGGCCGAGCATTCGGCCTAGTAAAATGGTGAGAGAGTCACTCGGACCCTTTTCTACTTACTAGACCGAGTGCCCAACCCCACCACCCCATCGGCTCTGTTCGTTTGCCTGCTCGGCACGCTTAAACGCATATGTGCGTACTCGGCACTTGTTAGCATGCGCGCGCACCGCATTCACTTAACTTAACTGCATTACCTATTGTTGCTGAAAATTATTATTTTAAAAATGTCGAATAATAAATGGGATTTTGATACCACGGTGAAATTTATTCAAATCTATAAATTGCATCCATGCTTGTGGAATTTCATGTCTTCTGATTATAAAAACAAACAAAAACGTGACGCGGCTTTCATTTTAATTGCAGAAGAAATGAATATCGCTGGCTTTGGAATACCAGATGTAAAAAATAAAATTAAAAATTTTAGATCGACGTATTGTCGCAATAAATCATTCAACTCATCTATCAGGAATGGTATGAGCAGCTTCGTATATTTTTTAATGTACGTTTTACGATCCATGTTCGACACAACTGATGCCTTTTGATCGAAAGTGAACTGACTCGCCACAAAAGTCAAATTACGTATAAACACTCACTCGCCCAAACTACTCTCTCGGCCTAGTGACATTTTGCTGTCTCGCCACTGTACTCGTTAGGTGTGATCAAGGCATAACCATTACTTAGTAATCGCAAATTTAGCACACATAAATTTCCATAAAAGGAGAGGAGATGACTACAAAAAACTATCACTGGAAAAATTCGTAGATGTGAATATTAAGTCGAAATACACAGAAGAACCGAATGGAATAATCGATAACATGAGAAAAGAACAGGACATAGATAGATAGTGGGAAAACATTAAAATGGCAATGCAAACAAGTGCAGAAAGAACAATAGGATTTCAGAAACAAACCGTATTATACAAGAAATGGTTTGATGAAGAATGTGAAGAGATGGCAGATAGTAAGAGAACAGAAAAATTGACATAGATGAAAACAAAAAGAGAAGTGGACCAAACTATATAATAATGTGGTGAATTTTTGAGTATAGCGTTCTGGCTTTAATTGAGGTATAAGCCTGGGCCTGAGCGCGGCCCTGTTTTCGCGTCGAATACGTATAAATCCTCGAACGGCAAATATGAAGATATTCGCCGATACAACGTACCCTTGAATAACCTTACCAAACCATGTGCGTGAAGTTAGCCCCGCCATTTTTGAAAATTTTAAAACTGAATATTGTGCCCGATGTGTGCTACGTTGTGCCGTATTTTTTTTTTTTTTTGATTTTATAGAGATTGCTTATTTTGGGGTAGAAGTTAGCCTCTCAATTTTCGATGATTCTAAAAATTAAAATTGTATTGGATTCTACTCAACTTGTGCCGTTAATCATAAAATTTTATTTTGACAAATAAAAATTTTTTGGCTCAAAAACTGTTTTATCGATAGAAATTGGCGTCGTCATTTTCGATAATTTTAAAAATTAAAATTTTATTGTATACTATTCGACGTGTGCTTTGGTGTGCCGTACATTTAAAATTCAATTTTGATAAATAAAATATTTTTAGGCACGCACGATTTTTCGCTATGATTAATTGAGATGAAAGACACGGAAATATAATATTATAAACTCCCTCTTATGCAATGGTCATTTCTTAACCTTTGTATTACAGGTAAAAGTTTAAAAAAAGATTTGTAGTGTACCTATGTTTATTGTAACAATCAGGTCTATTATGTATCACAAACGTTATAATAAAGGTGACAGGCACACAACGGCAAAAGTCGAGTAGAATTCAATAAAATTTTAATTTTTAGAATTATCTCTTCTAGTTACCTTAAATCAAGGAATTTACCATTTTACTTACCTGGCAAAAACCTCAAAAAATTGTACATAAAAAATAATACCGATATAAAATATGTCAATTTTATGATTTTTGCTAAATGTTTCACCTCATTTTGTAAATATAGCTGTTTTGAAGAGAATTCCCAGTAGTGCATGTGTTCTTGTAGCCCGTAAGCTAACAGAGGTTGTTAAAAAATGCGCATCCGAAAACACCCAAAAAGCATGGGAAGATCTCTTTACCTTTTCCTACAGGTTTTTACATGTAAATGAAATTGCCAGAGGAAAAAAGAAAAAATCACTAGCGGGACAAATTAAAGAAAACATTCAAAATTCAAACACCCTTAGTCAAACAAGCTACTCCAAAAGAACTACGTCGACTTTAACAAAAAGCGTGGAAAACAAAATTTCAGATGGTGACATTCGAGGAGCTATCCGTCTACTTTCTTCAGATGATACTTTGGCTCCCAATACCAAAGAAACACTCACAGAGTTACAAGCCAAACATCCAAGTCCTTCACGTAATCTTCATTTTCCTGATCCACCTTTATTTTCAGATCCTTGTCTAACAGTAACAGAAAGCCAAGTTTACCATGCCATAAATTCTTTTCCAAATGGAAGTGCTGGAGGTTCATTCTTTATGAACTTATTTAGAAAACCGTGATGAATTTGAGGTTCTTTTAAAAGTAGACGTACAGAACAGTGCCGTAACTAGCGTATGGCCAATGTGGTCCCGGCCATAGGCGCCGTTTGAAAGAAGGCGCCAAAATTAAAAAATTCAAATTAAAAATATTGTATTTAATATAAGCGCCAGAGGTGCCATTTGAATGAAGGTGCTATTTGAATAAAAGTGCCGTTTAAATAAAGGCGCCGAAATTCAAAAGTTCAAATTATAAATTGGCGATGATTAAATAAAGGCGCCTAATTTATATTTTCTTGTTGGTAAAACTATATAATAAGTTTTTTTAAATTTAATAAATTTTAAGTGAGAGTATGTCTCAAAATTCGCCATTTTGCACCAAATTCAAAAACAAATTCCGGGGAAACCCCGGACCCCTCTCTGGGGATAGAGAATAAATCCCGCCCCCATCCTTTCCGTTTAGGCGCATTTTCGTAGTTGTCCATAGGCGCCAAAAGTTCGAGTTACGGCACTGGTAAAGAATGCCTTTAATAGCCTCGAAAGGGACTTGATGCTATCTGCAGTGAAAACGGTGATTTGTAATATATATCCTTTTTTGTGGCAAGCGTATTTTGAACCTTCTACACTATTCTACAACGATAATATTCTTTCTTCGTGTGTAGGAGTTCAACAAAGCGATCCTTTAGGACCACCAATTTTTAATTTAACGATAGATAAACTGATAAAATCTTTGTCATCATAGTTTAATACTTGGTATTTGGATGACGGGGTCTTGGCCGGTAAAGTGGACACTGTATTAGAGGATCTACAGAAATTGATAATTGGTTTTAAAAATTTTGGTTTAGTTTTAAATTTTGAAAAATGTGAAATTTTTATAAATCAAAATTTTTCGTCGGAAAGACAACAAAACATTATAAATGTTTTCGAAAATCTAAGTCCAAATTTAAAAATTTTAAGTAGTCAAAATGTAATTCTTCTCAGAGCACCAATTAAAGATGAAGCTGTTTTTCCTCAGATAGATTTAAGAAAACAAAATATTTCAAAATTTTCCGATCGTTTAAAAGAAATTAATCCACACATGGCTTTATTTATTTTAAAACATTGTGGTTTTATTCCAAAATTAATGTATATTTTACGCACAAGTCCAATATGGAAACATGCACCTTTAATATCTTCTATCGATCTTTTAATGAGGACCCATTTAGAAAAATTGTTGAATATTAAATTTGAAGACTCTTCTTTCCGACAAGCTACTCTACCAATACGCTTGGGTGGTTTGGGTGTTAGACAAACTGCAGATGTGGCTCTTCCAGCCTTTATTTCTTCTATTTATAGTACTGAGACCTTAATTGGTTCTATCCTTAGTTTATCCTTACCGGATTTTGAGGTCTCTTATTTAAAAGAAGCAGGGATGGCTTGGCAGACGACATGTCCTTCTGAAACTTTACCATCTTAAATGTTTCTCAATCCAAGTGGGATATTCCAATTTCCAAACAAATTTTTTCAAGTTTATTAAATAATGCGACAGACATTGATCGTGCACGCATATTGGCTGTTTCAGAAAAGGAATCCGATGTTTGGTTAGAAGCGTAACCATCATCTCATTTAGGTACACTTCTAGACAAAGTTCCTCTTAGAATTTGTGTAAGCCTTAGAGTTGGAGCTAAGATGTGTCAAGACCACACTTGTGTATGCGGTAAAGCAGTCGATCGGTTTGGCCACCATGGTCTCTCGTGTTCTCAAAGCGCAGGCAGGTTATCAAGACACGCAGCTCTAAACGAAATAATTAGACGATCTCTTGCCACTTCAAACTTTCCAAGTATTTTAGAGCCCATAGGGATTTTACGTGACGACGGAAAGAGACCCGATGGGATGACACTCATACCGTGGCGACAGGGGCGAGCTTTGGTGTGGGATGCGACATGCGTAGATACCATGGCTCCAAGTCATCTGCATATTTCAAGTCAGGTGGCAGGCTCGGCAGCTGCAAAAGCTGAAAATCTTAAACGTACAAAATATGATATGATTCTAGAACACTATGATTTTTCAGCTTTTGCTGTCGAGACGCTTGAACCATAGAGTCAAGATACAAAGGACTTGGTCACTAAAATCGGTCGACTACTAATTGATGTATCAGGAGACAGTCGCGCAAAATCTTTCTTGGAACAAAGAATTAGTTTATGTATACAACGAGGTAATTCTGCATCGGTGCTCGGTACGATGCCCTCAGTAGCAGTTATGGACGAATTCTTTCATCTTCGCAATTACAAAAATGTTTCTTAGTTGAATTGTTTTCATGTTTATGTTTATGTTCATTTAAAAGTTAAATTTATAACTTTCTTTATTAAATTAAATTAGTTTATTTTTTCTTTATTTTTCCTGTTATATAGAAACCTGTAAGGTAATAATTTAATGTGTGATTTGTAGGTAAACAGTGGTTGATGAAATTCTTTAATTATTTTCTCTGTAATCAACGTAAAAAATACCATTAAAATCACTAAAATTTTTTGAAAAACTTTTCTCAACGCAGACCTATGATTATTTATTCACAATAATTTTTTTTTTCGTTTGTGTTATATAGAACCCTGAAAAGTAATTCTCTAATATGTGATTTGGGGGTAAACAGAGGGTGATGGAACTTTTCCATTACTTTTTCTGTAATCAGCGCAAAAATTACCATTAAAATCATTAAAAATTTTTGAAACAATTTTTTCATCGCAGACCTGTGTTACTATCGATAAAACAGTTTTTGAGCCAAAAAAAATTTATTTGTCAAAATAAAATTTTATGATTAACGGCACAGAACGGCACAAGTTGAGTAGAATCCAATACATTTTTAATTTTTAGAATTATCGAAAATGGCGGGGCTAACTTCTAGCGATAAAATAGTTTTTGGCCCAAAAAAATTTTAATTATCAAAATAAAATTTTATAATTTACGGCACACAACGGCACAAGTTAAGTACAATCCAATACAATTTTTATTTTTAGAATCATCGAAAATGACGGGGCTAACTTCTACCCCAAAATAAGCAATCTCTATAAAATCAAAAAAAAATACGGCACAACGTAGCACAATCGGGCACAATCCGGCACAATATTCAGTTTTCAAATTTTCAAAAATGGCGGGCTAACTTCACGCACATTACCAAACCTTTTTCTGCACGGCACTGTTCAGAAATCTAAAGGAATTACCAAATTTTATGAAAATGAACTTGTTGGTATGGATAATTAATAAACATGCCACAATGGTGAAATTAAGTTAAGAATGTTTTTCTGGACTTTAAACGTGTAAATTATAATATTGAGTTCTGGGAGATTTTCTTTCCTGGTCGCTTCTAGATGGTATTAACCTATTAACAAACATAAACGGACATTTTCAAATTAACTTTAATTTCAATCGAGTAAAAATTTAAACTAGGATTATACAATAGGTTAATTTTACAAAACAGGAAAATTAAGATTCTTATGGGTAAGTGAAATTTTTATCAAGTTCAAAATTTTTATTTAACCGTTAACACAATAGCTTTTGTTTTAGATATCTTGAGCTCTTCGTTACGAAGACGATCTTGTAATGTAAACTTCCGTTGGTTAGGGTGCAATTCGTAATTTATTGGGGTCAACTTGGTTCGGTAAGTTGCAAAAATTCTTGATTAAAAATCTTCGCAATTCAAATTATCTTCAAATGAAACTTGGCTCACTAATTTGCATATTAGCTCTCCGAAAAATATTAAGGTAAATAAAAAATATCAAAACCAAATCAAATCAAATGTGGTTATCACCACAAACCCAAAAGTGAACTGCTCTCAACGAAATTCCAAAGTAGACAAAATCGCCATTTTAATTTACTTTCCTTTAAGGATTTTTGAGAACTCTACTTTCTCGATTTAAAAAAATCAAAATTTCGGCTAACTAAATTATTTTGAAACGTTACTGGTATCTCGCCCAATGCTAATTGTAATGGAAAAAGGTAATATTGGGTTGGAGTTGGCAGCAATCAAACAAAATTATTTTTGCGTCGACGTTTCGGACACCACAGGCTGGAGTGCTGGCGGTTTTTTTCGAAATGATTACTTGTTCAATTATCTCTTGATACGATAAATTTTATATTAGAATTATTAATGTTCAGAAAAGTTTTGAATACTATATTGTTACTCAACGATTATTTATTTTAGAGATTATTTACACTGTACATTATTTAATTAAATATGAATATCAATAGTGAATATCAATATCAAATGGATTTCGCAATCCTATACAATTAAATGTAGTAAAAAATTATTAATGATTGAAAGTGCTTAATTTTCATTAATCCGAAAAATATGCAAATTAAGTGAATTAGTTTGCGACACGTATGGCATAGGTGTTTCGAATTTCGGATTCTAATATAAATATAGTATTATTTATACACATTTTAAATGTTGGCTTTGTTGAGTTTGCTGTAATTTTTATTCGAAAGCCGTTGCCTCTCCGAGAGCAATAGAGTCAAGCGTTTTCCATCCTATTTTTGTTTCGGTAAGTTGTTGTTGGTTGTAATTGTTTGAACATGTACATTAGGTTTTTTTCCATAATTACAGTCTTGAGAATGGACACATAGTGGTGTCCGAAACGTCGACGCAAAAATAATTTTGTTTGATTGCTGCCCACTCCAACCCAATATTACATTTTTCCATTATTTTGAAACATTTTCAATCTTACCGATACGGTTATTCCAGGATCATGCTGAACAATTTTTATAAAATTCTATCCAGCAGTTTCGCCTCCAGGAGATAAAGTGTATTTCCGATCACATGGCTAGTTGTCATTTTTCAAATGTCCTGCATCTACTGGCGCAACTCCAAATTGCCCCCATTTAACGACGAAAGTCAACACTGAGTTGTTACAGTCCTAACTGCACATGTAATTTTCTCTAAAAATTATTTTTCACCAATTACCACACATATCCAAATTTGCTAATGTCAGATTCCGAAAATTGTCCACTTTCCCGGTAAATCACCTTTAATTTCACTACCAAATTTTATAAGCGCTACCTAATTATAACTAATAAATTAATTCTATAATATTTTTTACAATTTATTTCATTTTAGGTTTGTATTTGCAAACATTCGTTGAATAGTCACAGCCATAGGACTTGTAGATAGAACCTTAAAATTAACTCATGGCGACTACAGAATAGAAACCTTATTTAAGAACGGTTATCCTGGACCTCTGGTGAAGATAATCATCAAGGATCGTGTCAATAAACTTTACAATGGCAATACAATGAAGAAAGATGTTTCCCACTTTGTAGTTATGTCGTGCGTCAAAGGGTTAAGCGAAAAACTCAAGAGAACATTAAAACCACACAAGATTAATATTACCTTCAAATCTACTAATTACATTGGCCAACTTTATACTACATTGAAAGACACCGTATCCCTTGAAAACAAGTCAGATTTAGTATACAAAGTTCAATGAAATAACTGCAATTTGGTATATATTAGATAAACAAACCAATGGCTTCAAAAAATGAAAAGTGGACATATTTTAAGTATTGCCCGAATCTACCGCTGTCGCTAAAATAATCAAATCTGTTACCAACTACAAAGATCAACTTCTTCATGAGATGATATGTATTAGAAGAGAAAAGAACGCCATGACTAGAAAAACAGATATAGACGGCTTGAGCAACATCTACAGCCATTTATTTGTCTAATTTCCACTTGCACACATTGAAGTTAAGTTTTTCCTATTTGACGGAATCTCATTATAGGTTGTTCCTTAACTCACGATCTTTTTTTTATATATTTGGATCTTAGATCCAAATTTCCATGCATTAAATAATATTTTATAAATAAATTTCCGACGAAATTGACAAATTTAATGTCGCTGAAAGCTTAAAAATATAATTTCCATTATATTTCTTAATTTAACTTGTTATATTGAAGTTTTAATGTTTATAGTCTCCCAAGTTAATATTTACATTATATTTATATAGTAATAATAATAATAAAAATCTATATATAAGTATATTACTTTATAAGAACTAAGAGCTAACTTGATGTTGCAAGCCCAAGGGGTTAAAATGTTTTAGTACGACTCTGGTGGTACAGAAACAATATTATGTAATGAATAATATGATATGACAATTCGTTAATTACACAGTGTTACAAAATTGAACATTTTTCAGATTCAAGAATTGGTGATCAAGGGTGATTCTATTAGTAGATTTTTGCGCTGAAAACGAATCTGACTTTGAAATTGCTTCATCACGTCAGGTTTTTTGAAATTGTAGCTTAAATGGTCGAAAATATGGCTATTTAAACCATTTTCATGATTTTTTTCAGGGAACCTCATATTTTTGTTTCAATTATCCACAAGTGCAACGCATATTACTACTACATAGCTTTAAAATCTATTTTTCAAAATCGTTGTACGATTTTTTATAGTGAAGATATACCATTTTATTAAGTCAAGAGGATTAGTTATGCAAAGTCAAGAGGTTTACTTATGCAAAGTCACCTTACTTTTTGACAAGTTCTTTAGTATTCTGCCTACACTGGGGTTCTTGAGGTCGATAATTAATTAATAGGAGAGAGGCTTGTAAGTTGACCAGGCATGCAACCATGGGCGCCCGAAGGGGGGCCAGTAGGGTCCTTTACCCCCCCCTGGGAAATTGAATTTCCATTCAGAGAGACGGCTTGAGCAACATCTACAGCTAATTACTTGTCTAATTTCTACTTGCAAACATTGAAGTTAAGTTTATTCTATTTGACGGAATCTCATTATAGTTGTTCCTTAACTCACGATATTTTTTTATATATTTGGATCATAGATCGTATCAAATGACAGTGTGTTTTCTCGGTTGCCATGTATTAAATCATATTTTATAAATAAATATAAAAAATAACTATTTATGGTACAAGTGTGTTATATGACAAATAAGTCACGCGAGAAAGTGTAGCCCGCGAGGCCGTTAGGCCGAGAGGGCTATTTTCTTAGTGACTTATTTGTTATTAACACACGCGTGGCATACAAGATTTTATGCAATATCTCGTAATAATAGTTTAAAATGTAATTAATTGTTTTGACATTTGACGTATTAAAATGTCAGATTTAAATTATGAAAACTAGTATAAAGTAGGTGTATTAAATAATTCGGAATAATTATTGAATATGTGAGTGAGTTATAATATTAACCCCACCCATAAGTTACATAAGTCACTAGTGAGTTATATGTTATTTTACTTATTTAAAAAACCATAGTTATACCTCTATTATTGCGAGATATTGGATAAAAACAATTTTTACAGACGAAGAAACAACATAATGAAATTTGGAAACTGTAAATAGATGTATATTTACCCCCCTGAGTATTTTAGAAAATACTGTCAATGGTTATATTGCCATTTCAACTGTTAACGTTCTCTTTGACATAGCCTTCAATTGTTATGCGGTTTAGAAGGGAATAGACGCGTCCGCACTAGCTCCGATAAACATTGTGTGAAAAAAAAATAATTTTTATAAAATATTGATTTTCCGTTTGCTCATAAAGTGAACAATTTTTGTTGATTAAATATATAAGCTAAACTCGTATTCCATTGAATTTTAATAATCCAAAGTGAATTCCAAATATATCGTATTTTTGCGTGTTTGTTTTAAAATTGTCGAGAATGTAAGATGACCACAAGGCGAAATGTTGCAAAAGCGAAGAAGGAATTAGCTGCTAAGTGCAAAAAGCTCGTTGCTAAAGACAAGGAAGCCGTTACTATACCTAAGGAGGCTGAGAAGCGCCAAAAAGAATCAATATTGTAATCCTCACTATTATTTCATTTTTGAATTTTTTAAATTCTTTTTTCTTCACTTTTTCACTTAAAACTCAATAAAAGATCATTAATTTTGTACATGAGTCGATTTCAGTTAAGTTTTTTTGACTTTTTAGGGGGTGGTCAACTTAGATGTCAAAAATAAAAATGACCAATTTCAGCCTCTTCGGGAGAATGATCAGAACTTTTTTGTTTTTTGAGTAATCTAATAAGTATCTTCAGCAAAATTTTAGCTAATGACGCCCTCTTTTCAATGGTGTCATTATATATCAAAAAATATTAATTTGAAGATAAGTTATGAGCAAAAATGTTTAAAGGTGGTCAACTTACAAGCCTCTCCCCTACTAAAAAACTTGTCACAAAGTAAGTTAGGCGCAGTAAAACGGGTGACTTGCATGACTAAACCGCTTGACTTAAAAATGGTATACCTTCACTTTAAAAAATCGCCTTCTTCTTCAAGTGCTTATCCGATTCCGGACGTATATATCTCGACTTAAATAAGTCGAAATGATGTATTAGGGAATTTTATTTATGGGGTGGCTTTCCGTTGCTTTCCGCATAAGCCCAAAGATCAAACATAGGCTTTATTAGATCACAGCAGTGCAGTATAGTGGGCGCGAACGGGCTTTGATCCGCTGTTTACCACTTCGTAGCCCGTCGATTTAAGCTTTACACCACACTTTGGTATTATAAAATCGCATCAGAACTTTAAATTACATCGTTACGTGAAATTCTAACCAAGGTTACAACCTTCAACCATGTTAATAATTTTTCGGGGTTTTACTTAACAAACTTTGTTGGTGAGATCCTGCCCTTTTAAAAATTTAATATATAATAGCAGTCTAATATAAAAAAATCGAGGCGATAGGATTTTCATTATACACGAATAATCAAAGAAAATGTTTAAATGGGAAAATATATCAGCAAATTTTTGGTACCGCCATGGGAAGTCCCATATCAGCAACAATCTCAAATCTGGTAATTGAAATTCCGGAAAAAGACCGGATATCCAAACTTCCATTTAAACTTCCGTTCTATAAACGCTATGTTGCCGACATCATCACTGCTATACCAAAGAACTACGAAGCTTTTATCGTTAACCACTTTAACGGATTTTATCCACGTCTTCAGTTCACGATTGAGAATGAAGAAGACAAGAAAATAACTTTTATGGACATACAACTTATCCATGAAACGAATCACCTGAAGTATAAATGGACACAAAAAACAACTTGGTCGGGAAGATACCTTAACTATAGCTCACATCATCACAAAAGTCAAGCAATTGGCACGGCTATAGGACTTGTAGATCGAGCATTAAAATTAACCCATGGCGACTACAGGAAAGAAACCTTAAAAATTGCCCAAGAAACTTTACTCAAGAACGGTTACCCTGGACCTCTGGTGAAGAGAATTATCAAGGTTCGTGTTAACAAACTATATAATGGTAACACAACGAAGAAAGAAGTTTCCAACTTTGCAGTTATGCCATATGTTAAAGGTTTAAGCGAAAAAATCAAGAGAATATTAAAACCTTACAAGACCAATATTACCTTCAAGTCCACTAATAACATTAGTCAACTTTATACTAAATTGAAAGACACCGTACCTCCCGAAAAGAGGTAGGATTTAGTATACAAGGTCGAATGCAATAACTGCAATTTGGTATATATTGGACAAACAAACCAATGGCTTCAAAAAAGAATGAGTGGACACATTTCAAGTATACGCTGTAACAAACCCGAATCTACAGCTATTGCCAAACACGTTCTAGTTGATGGGCATGATGCAGATTTTAAGAACGCCAAAATAATAAAATCCGTTACTAACTACAAAGATCGACTGCTTCATGAAATGATATGCATTACAAGAGAGAAGAACGCAATGAATAGGAAGACAGATATAGACGGCTTAAGCAACATCTACAGCCATTTACTAGTCTAGTTCCCACTGCACACATAGGAGTTAAGTTTTTCCTATTTGACGGCAACTCATTATAGGTTGTTTCTTAACTCACGATCTTTTGGATCTTAGGTCGTATCAAATGACAATGTGTTTGTTCCCTGTTTCCATGTAATTTATTTTGTTTATATTAAATAAATTTCTGAAGAAGACGATAAAAGTCGGGGGGTAAATCTCCTGACAAAAATATGTACACCACATCTCCTTTTCCTTTAAACCTCCCAATATATCCTTACATCTCCCCAAATTTCTTTCATATCCCCAAATCTCCTCGCATCTCCCCCATATCTCTTCGCATCTCCCCCACATCTCCTCGCATCTCCCACATATCTCCTCGCATCTCCCCCATATATCCTCACACCTCCCCATATTTCCTCACATCTCCCACACCTCTTCACATCTCCCACACCTCCTCACATCTCTCCCACACCTATCAATTACTTGTTTAATTTATATTTAAATAAGTTCCATTATTTACTTTCCTTTATCTGGGTAAACCACATGGTATGTGCCAAATATGGCACATCATGTTAATAATGATGTTTATTGAAAAATCTGAAATTAGTTAGTTATAAAATAAACTAAAACAATTTCTGTCTTTTGAGAGGCACAAATGTCTTTACAGTTTATAGTGAAAGATAGCACAAATACTTACATTAATTTTTCAATATAAACTGTATAATAAGCTGTAAACTTTTCAAAATAACACGTTTATTGTTTGAATATTAACGTATTTTTAATAAATTGTTTAAACCACCAGTGCCGTAACTAGGGTATGGCCAATGTGGCCCCGGCCATAAGCGCCTTTTAAATGAAGGCGCCAAAATTAAAAAATTCAATTTAAAAATATTGTATTTATTATAGGCGTCATTTTAATAAAGATGCCGTTTAAATAAAGGCGCCGAAATTCAAAAATATAAATTATAAATATTGTATTTAATATAAGCGCCAGAGGTGCCATTTGAATGAAAGTGCTATTTAAATAAAGGCACCAAAATTTAGAAGTTCAAATTATAAATATTGTATTTAATATAGGCGTCATTTTAATAAAGATGCCGTTTAAATAAAGGCGCCGAAATTCAAATGTTCAAATTAAAAATAGGTGATCATTAAATAAAGGCGCCTAATTTATATTTTCTTGTTGGTAAAACTAGATAATCAGTTTTTTTAAATTTAATAAATTTTAACTGAGAGTTAAAAAAAAGACTCAAAATTCGTCATTTTGCACCAAATTCAAAAAAAAATTTCGGGAAAACCCCGGGCCCCTCTTTAGGGAGAGAGAATAAACCCCACCCCACCCTTTAAGTTAAGGCGCATTTTTCGTAGTTGGCCATAGGCGCCAAAAGTTCTAGTTACGGCACTGTAAACCACATCCGTTTACTGAAGAAACTTCTTGAGCAACTAATAAAATTTACTTTTGGAATGTACGAAGTTACCTAAAATTATCCCTCAAACCGAAGGGTGGTTAGAAACAAGATGTTAAACCATAAATAGATCCGGATGTACGCAAACAATAAAATTTGCAAATAAATTAAGTTCTTTCTGAACTTCCCAACTTATGTAGGTAATAATTACAAATTCAGTATTTAAGATTTAACAAAAACTATATTAGTACCAAAATATTATAGTGACTATACTAAATTAAAGAAATAAAAAAATTTTCGGCTTCTCTATACGCTAAATTAGTTTGTAAACACATCACAAAAACGATACAGTACTGATTAAAAAACAAATGATTTTGGTGAAATTTAGTTTTGAATTGCGTTATCATACGTAGCATATTATAAAGGGTCAAAAATAATCAAAATTAAGTAAAGGACCTAATACTCTTCATATCTTGTTCAAAACATTACAACAGACAAGTTTCTTACCTGGAAGTTGTTATCTCTTTTTTGAATACAATATATTTTAATACAATAAAATAGTGATCATTATGTTCATGATGTTCCAAATATGGCACATACCGTTTTTACTACGCTGTTTGGTCAATAATATACTTAAAAAATTAAAACTATTGTTTTATGCTATATTATATACCTTTACTATTTTACCATACCAATTTCATAACTTTCCTTTGAAAATTTTCAGTATAAAACTTGTAAACAAATACACGACGCACTGAAGATTAACCAACTATAAAAAAATTCTGATTATTCTTATGCCTAATCAATACTGTTGTGCCCTACCAAAATTATTTTCAATTTTATCTATTCTTAGGTATTATACAAATATGCTACAATAGTTAAAATTGGGCATTAACTTCAATTGTAGGAAATATAATCGAAACTTCGGTATGTGCCACATCTGGCACACCATGCAACGAAGGGTTAAAGAGAACAGTATTTTTTAAAGTAAGCTGCTTTTACAGTCAGGGATTTTTATTTTATAGTTTTCTTGTTTTGTGAACTCATTAGGATCTTTATTTCTACCGATTCGTTGCCTTTTTTTAATGTCTTGTTTTAAGATTTCAGTGTTCAATCAATAGTTTCTGGAGTCAATTTCAAGGGAGTTCAAGAAAGTAGTCGTGTTACCATTCTTTACTTGTTATTGAAATATTAAATATTTTTTAAATAATTTTTTAGTTTTTAAATAATTAATTTTGGTTTGCTTTGATATGGTTCCGATATTTCCCACATCTCCCCGACATCTCACCTACACCTCCTTCACATCACCTCTAAATCTCCCACAACTCCCTCACATTTCCCACATATCTCCCCACATCTCCTCATATCTCCTTACATCTCTTCACATCTCCTCACATCTCCCTCACATATCCTCACATCTCCCACACATTTCTTGCCTCGTGTACACCAAATCTCCCCCGTGATTTACCTCCCGATAAAAGTCGTAGAAAGCTTAAAAATATATTTGATTATATTATTGAATTTAACTTGTTATTTAAAGTTTTATTGTTTAATTTCTCACAAGTTAAGATTTATATATTTAGCTATATGCTATAAATTATATTGCTAGTTATTTTCTCTCTATCTTTATATATAACAACTCTTTATACAGAACTACAGTAGTAGATTAGTGTGATCATTCTGGGTTTGAATCTCGGACTTCACAAAATTTCTTAACTCGGCCTTTCTGTGTACATCAACACGTTCTGGATCTTAAAATTGGTTTTATATTTACTTAAGTCTGACGAATTGACAAAACGTCAAGGTCAAAAATAAAAAAAAATTTATTTGTACAGAAATAAAATAATAATAACCAATATCAACCTTACATTCGCATTTGGAAGAGAATAGTGTTGTGTGCAATATCGTTTAATTAAATACTTTCTTAATGTCTAACAAAGGTAAAATCCTTTCTTCCTAAATTATTTATACACATCCATCAATATATTATGATAGATACATTATTCTGGACTTGAAATAGCTATTGATTGACTACTTGGAGAATTTGTAGAGTGAATAGAAATATTAACGTCATCCAGCATTGGGAAGCCAAAGATGCAACCAACTGGTGAATAATAAGATGAAAATAATGACGAGTAATGTTGAGTAGTTGGTGAAAAATAATGTGGAGGAAATAATCCTTGACGTTGTGCCATTTTTAATCTAGTAGTCAACTGTTTTTTCCACTTCGTTCTTCTATTTTGGAACCATGTTTTAATTTGAACTTCCGTTAAGTTTAGAGCTTTTGAAAGCTCCATACGTTTACTAACGCTTAAATATTTGTCATTTTTAAATTCGCTCTCTAAACGTTCCAACTGTTTGGCACTATAAGCTTGTCGAGGTTTTCGATCTAATCCGGGTTTCCGCGATCTTCTGCTAGTTGACTTAGGACCTGAAAAGCCAAAAATTATTTTAGTTGTTGCACTTATTCTTTTATTTTAATTTATTCAAAATATTTATGCTTAATCAATTTTTGATTAGCAGCCATTCGTGTTAGCTGACAAACACCCCTAGCAGCATTTTGATGCTAAAAAGCAACTAATTAATGGCTATTTAGCTATATTTGGTACATTACCGCTGCGGCAGCTAGCTAAATAGCGTGTAAATTGCATCCTCATTGCAGCAATATTGCTAAAATGGACGACTATTTTTAAGCAAATTGCTAGCTATTTAAAAGCAATTTGCTTGCTGCCAGACAACTAATAACGCGCTTTTAGCTAGCAAAATAGCGTATATTTAGCTAGCTAAATAGCGTGTTTTTAGCTAGCTAAATAGCATGTTCTTAGCTAGCTAAAATCCCGCTATCAGTTTGCTAAAACCCCGCTATTTGGGGTTTAATAAAAATACATAAGAATGTATTTATGTAAACAAGCAAAAATTAAAAAATTTGAAATGTTTTGGTATCGAATGTTTGACTGCGGCATGCATACAGACGGTTGAATTACGATAAAGAAATCGCGTTATCAGATAACGAGCATTGATTTGAAAAATTGAATCAAGAAAAAAATTAATTGTTTGGGCTACTGATTGATATGAATAACAAATCTAAATAATTTAGTTTACGACTGAACCCCGACCGGAACAGTCGTGCCTCTTGAAGAGAGAGATTGTGCGTGAGTGTGCTCTAGAAATAAGGGCATACATTAAGGATGTATAGAAGATACAATCGGAGACAAAAGTAGGATTAATTTGAATATCACGAATATTGGTCTTATGTGTGTATAGTAAAATACACTTTGATAAACAAAGTTATAAAAATGCCCGAAGAAAGGTTTTTTTCGTTTAAATCGGTACATTTTCTGAAATTACAAATATTAAATTTGACATAGCAAAATTTTTATTAGTGACTATCCCTGCAATCCAACCTACTATCTAAATAAAAAATGTAATAATATTTATGTGTAAAAATTGATATTTGTTGTTAAAACTAATAAAAACGAGATATACATATTATTTTTAATACCAAAAAGTTTTAAATATGTTTAGGGTTCTTTTAACGTCGAAATCTATTTTATTTTTAGCGAATTGAACGTGACAACTCTATATCGGTTGTTCAATTTCTAATTAATTTCTCAAGAACGGGGCAGTAAACCGTGATGAAATTTTGCTAAAACCTTCTTCTATTTACAAGCTATAACTACAGAAAATTTGAAAAAATTCTTATATTTTGATCATATATTTTAAGCAAATATATTATTCAATAAAATGTTTTTCATAAAATGATTTTTACATTATATATTTTTTTTAGGATTTCTTAAGATTTAGCTTTAGATTTTTATTTAGACAAGTATTTTACTGTTTAACACCTTGTGATTTTCCCTAAAAGCAGACTCTTAAGCAAAACCATAGATGTGATTTTCTTGAATTTTAACAAAATGTCAACATCAAATTAAAACTGCAAGAACTATTAAACGGTGTAGTGAATCGATCTGAAATTATTTTTATTACATCGCAAAGTCAATGATGACATTTGTACCAATTTTCATCGATATCTTATATTTTTGAGTTTTATTTTTTGTCTCCTATACAACCTTAAGTGAATTTAAAAATAAATCTTTAGAACAAATAAAAATAAATTCAATTTTGGACGAGAACCAGGTGGTTTCTGTTTTTGGAAAAATAATTTGGAAGGAGCAGTGGCAGATAAATTTATTGGGGACTGGCGCAGGCAGTTCCATTTTACGTGAAGAGAAAGAAAGAAATCTCACAACCATTTTAAGTGTAACCATTGTGGTTACATTGAAGAAGCAGACAGGAGTAAAGGAAGACTACGGGCACAGGTTTGCATAAACTTTAAACATTCTAAGTGTTCGCGCGGTTTATTGCGGAAATTTAAATACGATTTAAAAATAATAATTGGTGCGTTAATCGGCAACGACTATAAAAACTATTTTATTTTATAATTGTAATTCAATTGTTTCCTTACATCAAATTAAATTTTATATTCATTCAAAAACTAGTAAGATTTCTTGAATTAAAAGATTGCAACTCAAATTCATTCTGATGATGATTAACTCCTGGTGCAAGGTATAACTTAATACTTGATGGGAAAGTATCAAATTCATTCGATACACATAAAGTGGAAGCTGAGGTTCGAATAAGCTGTGCATTTATTGCATTATTTTAATAAAGTATAAGTATGGACTATTAAACATCTTCAGTGTTTAACAGTGCAATATATTATAAATATGACGCTGAAAGGTTTCTGACATTGTTTTTGCATTTCTTAAAAAAAACTTCTGCTGGCCACAATCCCGTCTGTTTCGTTTTCAGACGGCAACCCTGTATAACCCAATTTTGAATTTTTTTCCCAAAAAAATACAGCAATTTAAAGTTTTATTCACCATCTCTCCTGAAGTTATCCTATATTTTAAACTAGCTTTAGGCTTTGCAGAATTTCGGCCAGAAATATTTTAATCAAATCCACTTCACATACGTGTAAATTAACGTAATAATACTACATTGCTTACGGAATGATCACTTTTGTAAGTTAAATATATTTTGTAGTCTCTGTCTACATGATAAATACTGATAATTACTAAGACTTTTATTGTCGAACATTAGTTTTACCTAATGTGTTAATCTGCTGTTTTTTCCAGCAGTAAAAATTATGTTACATTAAAGTGTCAACTGCATTTACAAATAAGTCTAACAAGTTTGTTTCCTGACTGTAAATAACTCACATTACCGCCTATAAAATAATCATAATTGCTTAAATAAATATAGGTACCAATATTGCAGTTCATTTCTGGGTGTTTTTTTGTTGATTATCTGGTGTACGCAGTATTTAAAACTATTTTTAAACAAATACTATTTGCTCTACTTTACACATTAAACTGAAAATTATTCAATCTAAAAGTTTCCTTCGCTTTTGTTATATATAAATACAAATATTAATTTATTCGACTAATGTTAATAAATACAGGCATAAGATTAAACTAGCACGATTGAATAACAGCTGGTGCCTACTTCACACACTGCAATTTAATCCAAATTAATATAAATGACGTTTTCGTTATTCGTGTATATCGTATCTCATTCCTTAAGGTTTTGAAACTTAGCAGAAAGTTTCATCTTAGGTCGCTGTTTAACTAAAAAAAATTGCCATCCCTCCGAGGAGCGGAAGTGTCCGCCATCTTGGATTTTAAGTGATAATTCATGGTTTTTCAATAATATCTTCAAAAATATTAACTAAAAAAATTTAAAAAGTAGCCTAATATGAGACCCCCTTTTTCTGGATGGATGGATACTAGTGTATCCATAAAACTATAACAGCCAATAACTTAATAGTTTATCTGTAAATGAGAAGTATGTAGATATGTAAAAAAAAATCATTTTTCAGTTAAAAACATTGGGCGCCTAATATTTTATGTAGCCACGGTTCCTAAAACAATTATTACTCTCATATTAGAGTAAACAAACATTGCTTTTAATAAAGTAACTTTAGAATTCAAATTTCAATAGAAATATACAGGGTGTCGCCGAATAAACTTGACATAATTTATGTGGTGATAGAGGACAGGGGATTTTTCTAAGAAAAATATTTAACAAAAATGTTTTTCTAAATTCGAAAGCTCGAGAGTATTATTAGGACTGTTTAAAGCATTTTTTTAAATTTCCACCATATTTATTAACTATACTAGCTGACCCGGCAGACGTTGTACTGCCAGGGCCTATTTTACCATTAGGCGTATTAGGCTCGCGCCTAGGGCCCAATGGCCAGAGGGTCCCGAAAAGAGAGAACGTAAAATCGTAAAATAAAAATTAAATACTGATAAAATAACCCAAGAATTGGGCCTTCAATGATATTTGTTACATTCGAATATAAGGGCCCCGAAAATTTGATAGAGCCTAAGGCCCAACTCAGTTAAAAATAGGTCCTGTGTCATGCCCATCCTCATTATGGTCATTGTTTGTCATTGCGGCTTATTTATGGTCCCTCGTAAATGCCAAACGTATTAAAACGATTAAATAAATAAATGATCAAAAAATAAAAATTAAGGTTTCATTCTCATATAGGTTTATAGATAGATATAATCAGGTCTATTATGTATCACAAACGTTATTATAAAGGTGACAGTTATGAAATAAAATAAAAGTTTCGGCAAATTGGTATGCACTATAAATGTTAACAAAACCTTTATTATCAAGATCATGTTAAAATAACGGTTTGTAAAAACGATAGGTAATACCAATTTGCCATAACTGTCACCTTTATAATAACTTTTGTGATACGTCCATATTTTGCCGATTTTGAGTTTGACATGTGGTCGTATTAATTTAAGGTAGTTCTAGCGATTGGTGCAGAAACAAAATATGTATCTGCAATCCTGACGTTTAAAATCATGCATGAAATAAGCATATAGTGCAGAAACTCAATATGTCCCGGACATGTATAGTTTCTGCAACACAAACTTATATGGTTACATTAGTTTTCCAAAAACAAAAATTCAACATTTCTAAATTTTTTCAGTTTGAATTTCATAATGAGAAGCAGGGAATAATAACTGCTTATGATTTTATAGAATATACAATAATAAAATACCAATCAATAGTAAGAAACAAACTGATATAGGTAAAGTAACAGTATATTCCTGAAGAATTCAAATATTTTTACAATGATATTTTAAATTGGCCAACCAAAGACGGAGAACAAATAGATAGTAAAGAAGAAGTTTAGAATGCTAGATAATATTATGTTAAATAATTTAACGGATTCATTTTTATTTGTTTAATTATTTTTATTTGTAACAATTTAAATGTTACAGTTACATAATAATTAATAAATTTGGCGTTTAATCCTGTTCTTGCATTGCTTTTCTTTATACCGGCCACATTCAAAGCAGAAAGTAAATATGTCCATGATTATATAATTGTTTTAATTGTGAAACTGACAAAAAAAATTTTAATTATCAATATGAATATTACTTAAAATTACTTGTACTACAAATAAAAAATTATTCTAAATATTTAATTTTCATATTAAAGGATACAAACAGTTTTTTGTGATTTACTCAAAACTACTGCGACTGCCAATGGACATATTCACTTTCTGCATTGACCGATTCAATAGGCCTGATCATTTAATAATTTTTATTAAGTGAAAACTAATTAGATCCTTACTTCTCTTACCTGCTCCTCTTCGTCCTCTAATAATGAATTTTCAAAATCTTTCAGCGCTTTTGCCAACTCCTCTTCTTCTTTCCGTTTATTTTCCACTTTTAAATTGGCCCTTATCAACCGAGTAAATAAAGTTGCAACAAAAAGTTGCAATGCAATCCGAAATGTCCTACTTAAATCTATAAATCTGGGCGTGTAAATTAAAACATAGATTTGTGTAAAATAAATAGCATAACATCGCAATATTAAAGTAGCGTTCTCAGCCAATTAACGTGACACAACATAGCATAGCATAGCTTAGCACAGAAGTTAAAATACATTGAAACTTATGTGTGTGTTCAAATTGACAAATGACCAATTTGGCATAACATAACAAAGCATTAACAATTTTAGGTATATTATGAATTTCCCTATTATTCCAACGAATTAATAGGAAGGCGCTGGTAGAAATTGAAAGTAAACGTCAGAAAGTAATAATAATTTGTATTGTACCATAATTAGTGCAATTATCGTGAATTTATTATTATATAATTAGTTAATTTAATTATATTAAATAAATCGATACCATTTTGTTTTGTAGTGCTATGTTAAGTTATGCTATGCTATGTTGTGGTTAATTGGCTGAGAACGACGCTTTAAGTCCACCCGCAACTTGCTTGACATGTGTGAACCTGATGTTTCTTCTGTCAAATTCGGTTTCGAGCGTTTGCCATCTTGATAGGTTCTTAATGGTGATCGGTGGGATCTGTTGATTGATAGGTGGCTTGAAGAAGCATTGCTTCTTTTGATGGCTGTAAGATCTGGTGGCGGACTTGGCCGCATTTCTTTCTGAGTCGATCGTAGGGGGGGGGTGATTGACACCCTCTTTTTCATTTGGTTCGACCGTTTGTGGGACGGGTTCTTCTTGCAGTTGGCTTTAAGTTACTCTTTCCGATGTTCCCTTTGTATCGCTGAGGGGCTCGGAGATTTCAGTTGATGCAGATTTTCTTCCTTCTTCCATGATGGGTTGTGGTTGCTCTGGACATTTGTCCTGACTTTCTATCTGGAGTGGTTTGGCTTCTGGTTTTGGATCTGGTATTGGTGTTGGTTCTGTACTTGAATCGAGATTTGCTGTGGTGGGCGCTGGTGGCTGGTCTGTTATTCCCGTGAGTTTTTCGACCATTTCTATGAGCTCGGTTTCACTGGGCAGGTTTTCAGGTGAGCATTGTATTCCCAATAATCCCAGAATTTGTAGTTTCTTCTTATCTAATTGTTCTAAAAGTCGTGTGTTGATTGCTTCGCTTTCTTCGTTGTTCTTCTGCATGATCTGCGTAGCCAAAGTTCTGCGCCCTTTGGTTTGGGTGGAGACTTCTTGTTTCTTCTATTCCTATTACCACAAGCCATGGCTTGATTAGAGAGAGATGAAATTAACAGAGTAGGCCTGGGCCTGTGAGAGAAAAACTGTCGGTAGGTGTCTACCTCCGTTAAGTAACGGGACTGTAACTGACCACGTGGTTGAAGTCACACAAAATAAAGGTAAATTCTCAAATTAACCCGTGGTGTCTGCTAAAATAAATGTTTTAGCAGCCACACTTGAGTGTTTAATTTAAAATTAATAAATATTCCAAAAATTGGAAAGGGAAGGTAAAACTTCCACTTTCAATAGGTAAAATAGTTAAAAATTAAATAATTGTTCAAAAACTTATCCCGAGATTTCTTGGCTACTTCTGAATCGGTCTTATCGTGGATCCGTTGATTTGTTGGCTTCAAAATCGAGCTGAAGCCGGAGAATCGTCAGATTTATCGCTCTTAACACGTGTTGATGTTCACTGCTCGGTGTATGTATGTGTATGCGCAACTTTTGAAGTTGTGAAGTGATTTATCTCAACAATCGGTAAAAACATAATTTGTTATGTATTTAGATAACGCCCTCTAACGACCATCGGGTGAGTATTTACAATAGGTGGTGTACCTAACCATTTAAATACCTGGTGTACCTGACCATTAAGTACATCATCGCGGAATAGCGAGTTGAACTTTCAAGGTGAACACATGAGTGATCAAATATTGAAATCAAGTGGAAAAATTACGAAAGTATCCGACAGACTGACCAAGGCCAGGACTCAAAGAATTTTCAAGACCAGAAATAAAACCAGCAACGCAAATACCGATGACGCCTTCAAAAGGCTAAATCTAAAGTTGTTGAAAACCAACCTGCCAACCAGGGACGAAAATCAGACCAAGGGATCAACCCCAAACGTTATGAAAAACCAGCCCGCTACTATACGACCACCAGCACCAGTGGACAACTCTGTCGCCATGGAATTGGGAAACTTAGATTTCACGCCGCCAACAGCCAACCCATCGCTGCCCGTGTTCAATAGATACGGGATACTGGACACCTTACCGGAGGATGCGAACCCATGGACCGAGGTCAAAAGGAAGCAGAGGCCTCCACCAAAGCCGGTTACCGCAGTATCGGCGGCAACCAAAAGAACACCGCAACCTAAAAGACCCCCGCCAATCATACTTACCCACCCAATAACGGATATTTTAAAATTTCAGGCCCAATGCAGGACAGTTGCAAAAGAAAGTGTCACCTTCCAGGCAGTAAAAGGACAAACCTGGATATACACGCAGTCGATCGAGGGATTTCATGCCCTCAAGAAGGACCTCTTCACAGGTGGAGCAAACGGCTATACATTCACCCCAAGAGAGGAGAAGACCACAAAAATTGTTCTAAAGGGGGGTTGCCCTAGTTAGACGAAAAAATGATTCGATCCACCCTCCTCAACTAATCCCTCAATCCAATCACCGTCATCAATTTTAAAACAAAATTTGGTACGAATTCTGGTTCTTTTCTTCTAGAATTCAAACCCGATGTACAACTCCAGGACGTGGTCAAAGTAAGAGACATTGAATCGTCAATGATTTCCTGGCAACAAGGACCCAGTGCCACCGATGCCAAGGCTACGGACACGGATCCAACAATTGCAACATGGTTCCAAGATGCGTCAAGTGCACGGAAAAGCACCTTTGCCCCAGAAAAGAAAAGGATGAAAACGTCAAATGCTGCAACTGCGGAGGAAACCACGCCGCCAACTACAGGGATTGTCCAGCATACACAACATATGCGCAAAGGCTAAGTACAAAAACCCAATTTCTTTCAAATCGTTCAGGCCCTCGGCCACCAATTCAACCAAGATTTAACATGCAACCTCAAAATTTTCCTGCTTTACCCACACGGCAAAGTGCACCGGCACCACCCGTCACCAGCGCGTACAATTACACCAGAAACCCCACTCCACCGGAATCGCGAACACCACCAACTCGCGAAACACCCGCCGCAAATAATTCAGAACAGTCAAACCCGGACGACCTCAACACACTTTTTGCCGAACTACGCGACTTAAACTCAATATTTAACATCAAACATATGATCGCGATCGTAAGCGAATTAAAAACAAGGCTCGCGGGAGCACGCGACACACTCACGAAAATACAAATCCTATCCGAAATCGTAACCAAATATGACCCATAAACCTTATAAAATCAAAAACAACCTCAAAATCCTTTCCTGGAACGCCAATGTCCTCAAAAACCATTTCAACGAACTCCATCACCTAATTACCCAAATAAAGCCAGACATCATCCTCATCCAGGAGACAAAGCTCAACAAACGAGCCCCTCCAAAACTCACATCATACATCGAAATAAACAAACCAAAAAATGCCGCCGGCGGCCTACTAACATACGTCGCGAACACATTAAACGCCGCAATGCCAATCATTGATCTAACGGACACCGAAGTACAAGCTATTCAAATAAACGACCTAATTATCGCGAACTTTTATCACCCACCGTCTCAAACTATAAACACTAACGTGTTCGATTAACTTTTCCACCTCGGTAACAAAGTCGTAATTGCGGGGGATTTCAACGCGAGACACCCGGAATGGAACAACGATACATCAAACACCAGCGGGAACGCGTTACACATGTACGTGCACAACAACCCAATCACATTAACATATCCAACCAATAACCACACCCACCACCCCTACAACCCTCTCTACGCTCATTCTACTATCGACTTTGTCCTCACAAAAAACGTCGTCGTACACGAAATCACTACACTAAACAAACTTAACACGGATCATTTACCAATACATTTTGAAATAAACAGTATTCAAGTTCCAATCTACCCGCCGCGACCACTTACGAAAACTGATTGGAAACAATTCGGCCTCGACATGAATAACATCACACTTAATACTAACATAAAAACTAACGAAGACATCGACGTGGCAATCAAAACACTCACCGACAACATCATAAACACACACACGCGAAACACCAAACGAACCGCGATCAGCTGTAAACTCACACTTCCACCGAACATGCTACAAAAAATTCATAATAAAAATAAACTTCGACAAATATACCAAAGAACCAAATTCGCGCACTTAAAAGCACAAATTAATAGATTAACAACGCGATTCAAAATATTAAAAATGAAAATTGGAACAAAGCACTTTCGGAAATTTCCCCTCAAAATCCCAACAAAATCTGGAGAATCGCCATATCCTTAAAAAATAAAGAATCCACATCCCAAATCCCGCCACTTGTCACTCTTCAAGGCACCCAAACCCTAAACCTCGATAAAGCCAATGCCATCGCCAACACCTACCTAGAAAATCACAATCTCACCCACAATCTCTCTGATCCACAAACAAAATCCATGGTCCAACTATCCAATGAAACCTTCCGCCTAACGGACACCCCAACCACACCCGACGCCCTCACCTCTCCACTTGAAATAAAATCCTACATCCGTAAACTCAAAAACCGAGCGCCAGGTCAAGACAACATCACTGCCGAAATCCTTAAAAAATTGCCAAATAAGCCCATCCTTCAAATTTACTATATTCTAAACCAATGCCTAAAAAACCAGTATTCCCGAAATCCTGGAAAAACGCAATTGTCATCCCCATCCCAAAACCCGGTAAACCTAAAAACAACCCATCCAGCTACCGACCAATCAGCCTCCTCCCCACATTATCAAAAATCCTAGAAAGAATAATCCTAAACCGCCTTCAGCAACACGAATTCGAATTATTATAATAATTATTAATTATTAATTATTAATTATTAATTATTAATTATTATAATTATTATATTAATTAATAATTAATAATTAATAATTAATAATTAATAATTAATAATTAATAATTAATAATTAATAATTAATAATTAATAATTAATAATTAATAATTAATATAATAATTATTATAATAATTCGAATTCGTGTTGCTGAACGCGGTTAAGGATTATTCTTTCTAGGATTTTTGATAATGTGGGGAGGAGGCTGATTGGTCGGTAGCTGGATATTAAATAACTAAAAATATTAATTATTAATTATTAATTATTATAATTATTATAAAAATTTGGAAGAAAACGACGCTTATAGATAAGTTACCGAAAAAGTCCATCACTGGAAAGTGCATACATTTACCGGTAAATGTGTACAGGACATTCTAGGACAATTGTTCGCCACAAATTGTTCGCCGGACAGTTATGCGCCGGACAATTGTTCGCAAAGGACTTTTATTCGCCGAATAATTATTCGCCGAAAAACTTCTTTATGCAAATTCCTGCTTCCCTAATAATTTTAAAGAAAAAATGAAAGACACAAAAATTTTGCAGAAATATTAACTATGAATGATAACACTATTAGATTTCATCTAGCTTTTATTTAAATGGTCAAAAAATGCTTTCGAAATTGTTAAAATTTTCATTTATCGCACTGGCCATGTAATAAATTCAATTTAATTTCTATTTTCAAATATAGTTACCATGGAAACTTATGGAAACTTATACCATGGCCAGTGCGATAAATGAAAATTTTAACAATTTTGAAAGCATTTTTTGACCTTTTAAGTAAAAGTTAGATGAAATTTAATGTTATTATAATTTGTAGTTTAATTTCTGCATTATTTTTGTGTCTTTCATTTTTTCTCTAAAATTATTAGGTAAGCAGGAATTTGCATAAATAAGTTTTCACATGTTAATTTCCTATGTTCGGCTAACTCATTCAGCACCCGGTTTATTGACGAACAAATAGCGAACAATTGTCAGGCTAACAAAAGTCCTAGGCGAGCAATTGTTCGGCGAACAATTATTCGGCGAACAATTATTCGGCGAATAAAAGTCCTGTGCGAACAATTGTCCGGCGCATAACTGTCCGGCGAACAATTTGTGGCGAACAATTGTCCTAGAATGTCCTGTACACATTTACCGGTAAATGTATGCACTTTCCAGTGATGGACTTTTTCGGTAAGTCCATTTGTAAGGTAACTACAAATTATAATAGCATTAAATTTCATCTAACTTTTACTTAAAAGGTCAAAAAATGCTTTCAAAATTGTTAAAATTTTCATTTATCGCACTGGCCATGGTATAAGTTTCCATAAGTTTCCATGGTAATTATATTTGAAAATAGAAATTAAATTGAATTTATTACATGGCCAGTGCGATAAATGAAAATTTTAACAATTTCGAAAGCATTTTTTGACCATTTAAATAAAAGCTAGATGAAATCTAATAGTGTTATCATTCATAGTTTATATTTCTGCAAAATTTTTGTGTCTTTCATTTTTTCTTTAAAATAATTAGGGAAGCGGGAATTTGCATAAAGAAGCTTTTACATGTTAATTTCCTATGTTCGGCTAACTCATTCAGCACCAGGTATATGTTTATGTCACCATATCTCCCGAACGTTTAGAAGTAGCGACGCACTTTTTGGACAGGATGTGTGTAAAGATCAGGAAAATGTTCCTGTTTCCGGTCAAATACAAATTCAGTATTCTATATATGGGGCATTCCACGTCAAGTCTGACAACATTTTGCTTTTGCATCTTGGATCGTTTTGAAATTGTTTTTTCTTTTAGTACTAGTTGAGACTACCCTCCATGACTTTTTTCGATTATTTTTATCATGTCATTCAAGAGATATAAGTTTTTAGAAAATTACGTTACTTTTTTTTGAAATGCTCTATGATAAAGAGACATGGAACTTGTACGAAAGAACTATCGATAATATCCAGGTACTTACAAAACTTTTAGTTTTCGAGTAAATCCAGTGCTGATTTAAATTTATTTGCAGAAAACTAATAATATTGCGGAGCCAGCTCATAGGAGGCTACAATAGCAGTAGAGCATCGAAAGACCAACTATATTTGGCGTTTCATAAACGAATTAAAAAAAGTTCAATACAACAGAGACGTGTATTATGAAAGCCTAGTTGCCGGGAGCAAAAAAACATAAAAAGTTGATCCTTGCAGATGAAAGAATCTTGACATTTTTAGTCAATTTTTTTGAGAATCGGGATATATTAGAATACCTTCGTGGTTTGGCCCACAATTTCGAAATGTTGGAGGCTTAATCTAAATAAAATTGAAAATAAACGAAAATATAAAGAACTACCGTTGTTTTTTCTAACTTTTGAGAAATTTATCTATTTAATTTGTTAAATTGATTTAATTCATTTTTATGGGTTAAAAATCTATCAAAGATTATCAATAGATGGGATTACTGAACGGATAAAAATAAAAAACTCACGGCGAATCGTGTCGCGGCGAATCGTGCGCGGCGAATCGTACCGTTCCCATTCTATTGACATCTCCTTATCAATTCCATTGAAATCCAAAATTGTCGGATGTTTGCCATGAAGCACCTTATTTTTCCAATTTATGTCCAAATCGCTTTATTGTTCACAATTCAAATTTGTATTTTTTAAATTTAGACCGTTAAAATGTTTGTCGAAGGTAATGACTGCCCGAATTAAAGGAGTGTTTAACGAATAAAAATAATCACGTAATAATTTAGTTAAGGATTTGCATAAGTTAAATAAATTTATAAGACCTCGCCCTCCTTTCTTTCTTTTTATATATAATCTTTCAACTGCTGACTTTGGATGTAAATATCTATATTTGTACAACATTTTCCTTGTTAAAGTGTCTGGCATTGAGGTCTGTATCCGACCATTTTATTATTATTATTATTATTATGATACAATAATAATATTATTAATATTATGGGATATTATTTTGCCAAATAATATTTGGCAAAAACGACTTTGTGAGAAGCTTGGACTTTCATTTGACAAGAATTCCAACTTTGTAAAAAAAAATTCGTTGCTCCATTCGCCTCACACTGTTATACGTAGACGTCAAGGCAGACGGTAACTGTTTTTTTAGATGCATATTTTTATCTATTCCGGGAGTGAAGATCAGCACATCGGAAGTACGAAAGCTAATTACTGAATTTATGAAAACTCAAAAACAAGAAGTTGATCTGTTTTCTGGTGTTTAGAATTACACGAAAATGGACAAAAATGCAATTTGGACAACAGATGTTGAGATGCTTGTCACTGCAGCACTTATAGGAGCCGATATACAGGGTGTCCCAGAACTCAACGTTATCCCTTGAAGGTCATATAAAGTTGTTAGTTTTCGAGATATTCGCACTTTTATAAATTTTGTGCAAATTGACACAGTTTATATTTTGAAATTGTAATTTTGGTTTCACAACCCTGAATAGACCTTCTATTGATCACAGACTAAAATAAAACTAATAGTGCCATAATTTTAGCAAAGAAAAATGTTTTTTCCCGACTCTCATTATTTTTTATATTTATTAAATAAATTTAAAAAAAAGTGTAAATATCTCGAAAACTAACGACTCTTTACTAAGGTCATATTTCGATATTCTGGTCAGCCATAAACTGGCCTATATGCCAGTAATTAAAATTGGTGTTTGTGAACTGGTGACCTTTCCTCGAAATAATCAGGTCTATTATGTATCCCAAACGTTATTATCAACGTGACAGTTATGACATAACATAAAGGTTTTCGGCAAATTGGTATTACGTATCCATTTCACAAACCGTTATTTTAAGATGATCTTTATAATAATGGTTTTCTTAACCTTTATAGTGCAAAATATAACAAGTGCTTAATAGGTGCCGTTAAGAAAAATAGATTAGAGAAAAAATGGCTTTTAACGCCGGATAAATTAATATTTTTGTCTGAATGTATTAGAAAATGCGGATTGGAAGTATTTATTTAAGTATATAATTTATTATAAAAATGTAGTTTATGTAGGTTTATACAATTACTTTCGAGGTTTATATAAACACTTTTTCTGATTGATCTGTAATTGAAGTGAAGCATGGGAGAAGGTTGAAAGAAGAGTTTTAAGGGAAAAGAGTGATCTATTTTCAATGCGTAACAGGTTTTTTGTTGAAAAATACCGTTTAACAAATGATCTGATGCGCATACTTAATTACCACATACGAAGTAAGCCGAAAGAGTAACAGCAGTGCCAATATATTTAAAAGTACGTTATTTATTTTGGAATATGGAATTATCTGCAGTTAAAAGGCATTTCAAACACAGTTTGTTGGGGGCGTTAAAGTTGTCTTCCAGGTGGGTAAGTTGAGGATGTCAAAGCTAATGGCACATTTTTATTAAAATAAACTTTTATTGGCGATGCTGCTTATTCATTGCAACCGTGGCCGTTAACTCCAGTAGAAAATGCAGAAGCAAACTCTCCACAAAGTATGTACACCGAAGCACACATAAAAGCAAGAAACTGCATTGAAAGGTGCTTTGGTGTACTGAAAAGTCGATTTAGGTGCCTTCATAAACATAGGATCCTCAATTATAATTCTGTCAAAGATGCAAAAACTGTTTATTCTTGTGTGATTTTACATAACATTGCAGTGGAAATCAAATTACCACAAGAAATTCTGCAAGAGTTTGAAAAAGAAGAAGAAGAAGAAGCAGTACAGCAAAGAGCTTCAGGTTAGCTGAAAACAGAAAATTTGCAACATTGTAATTAAAAATTTTCGTTAATACGAGTATAGTAGTTGTAAGTTAGCTAGTAGATTAATTGTAAATGTAACTATTTTTATTAGTTTTTGAAATAATTTCTTAAATAAAACTATATACAGAAACGTAAGTACTTTTAATTTTATCATATCATCATCATGATCCTCCGGGCTTTGCTTATATTACTTATAATTGTTTAGGTATCCGCTTGTCGGTCATTCTTTCAAAGTGTTGTTTCCAATTATTCCTGTAATTCTTAATGCGGTCGTTTATGCTGGAGATGTTTAACTCGTTTCTGGTATCGGTGTTACGCTTTCTATCAACCCTCTTGTACCCTGCAATCTTCCTCAAGAAACTCTTTTCTGCGGCCTGTAATTGCTTTTCTTCACCTTTTGTTAGGGTCCATGTTTCGCCTCTATAGGTTACTGTTGGTACTGAAATTCTTTTATAGAATTTTAATGCCGTATTCTGACCATTTCTGTTCTTGAATATTCTTTTAATGGTTCCATTTAAGTAGTTGAACTTTTCGAATTTCTTTTGTATATTCGTTTCTTCATTTCATTTCATTTTATAAAAATGAAAAATATTTTAAATTTAAATGACATTTAATAGCACTGACAAATGCCAAATTATTATGGTTTCGTAGGACTGTTTTTTGATCCAAAAATTTAAATATTGCTATCCTTTTCCGACACTTGTGAGCTACAATAAAGCTTTCTCGCTTTAGAAGTACTCAAAACTTACTATTATTTTATGCTTTAAAAAATAACGTTGACTGTCAATGGTTATTTTAAAGGTGGATACGTAATACCAATGCTGTAATAAATGCTAAGGAACTAGTTATTTTGAAACTTTATTATAACATAAAGATTGACAGTTATTTTTAATGGTTGGGATACATAATAGACCTGATTAAATACAAAGTTTAATTATATTGCAGTGTCCTTTAATGCAACTTAACCAAATCAAATGCAGATGTCATTAGCTGTCAAGTCAAAAATTACATGTCGTCATTTAAATGTCAAAGAAACTTATATGATAAATTATGACAATGTCAAATTTGACGATTTACAGTTTTGAGGTTAAATAAAACAATTGAAATGTTAGGGCAAGCCATGTGGCTAGTGACGATGTAGCGACGTACGGTACGATACGCGCTTGTAAACGAACAAGGAAAAAACGAATCATAGGAGGAGTAACGGGCAGTAAATAAAAATATGTGAATCTGAAAAAACAGTTGAATTGCCTGGAAATGGCTGAAAAAACAATTTTGCAATATTTAGTTAATCCTTGGACACGTTCCGACGTAGTTCAATTTTGGACAAAGGTCCAACACATTGGAACACGGACTTGAGTCCAATCAAGTTGTTAAGTGGTGGTTTCAAAGAAACAGGAAACCATCCACGAAGTGATAATAAATTTAATTTCGGCAAAATGAAAACAAATTCAATCTAAGAAGCAAAGGTGCTACAAATGATTTCGAAAACTATTTGGAAAGTGGCTTAGAAAATATTGGAGTTAATTTGGACGTACCTCCATTTCACGTGGTGGCGAGACAGAAAAGGAAACCACAAACAATTTTAAGGAAGAAGAGGAAGAACGAGTTACTGCTGTTTAGGTTTGCATAAACTGATTTTTAAAGTGCTGTTGCGGATTATTGCGCATTTTGCAGAAAGTTATTAGATACACAGTAAAAAAAATATGAGAATTTAGCTAAAAATAATGTTAATTTGCCACAAAACTCATGGCAAATAGGGTCCACTTCATAATAAAGGCAAATCATCAACGACCTTAGTAGGCAATGCGTCTCTTTAAAACTATGATAAATATTTCACTAGTGCCGATTGTTAATTTACCTGACTGAAGTGAGTAAAAATGCACTAATCCCTTGTTAAATTTACCATGAAAGATTGATAAATATTCCCAAGGTTGTTTATTGCTTAAAATTACTTGATAAAAGTACTTTGCTGTAGTGGTAAATCTCTATAGTGTTTAGTAAAATTAATAAAAACCTTGACCGTTTTACTAGATAAATTGTTAAAGGTAATTGTTTAGTTTACCAATAATTTGAAGGTAAATTACCAAAAGTACTAGTAGGTACATTTACCTTCAATTTTAGTTAAAATGTTTTAATTAAAGTAGGTAATATTCTTCTGGGAAATAAATAAAATCATCAATTTTTTTTATTGTTTTATTATTAAATTTAAATGCTACAAAAATATACATATATGTAATCATAATATAATCACATAATCAGAATATCACACAATATTGTAAGAAAGCAACTCTACATTTTTTGAAATCAAATCCGAGACAAAAATATTTATAAACATTTAGAAAATAACACTCGTCATTTAGAAGTGCTTTTTTATGATTTTATTTTTATTCATAAATTATAGACTGCATTCAAATTATTAATATTCAAATGTGAATATTGATTTAAAATTAACAGAGCACCTTACCTTTTGGAAGACTATTAATTTTTCGGTAACAGAACCCCGTAATTTCTTTGGATGCTTTTTTTCTTCCTTTTTTATTCGGAAAATCAAGCGCATTACAGCAATAACATTTCTTCGTTTTCTTCAAAACTGAAAAACAAATATTATTTCAGATCCATTAATTAGATTTTATAATAAGAATACTTAACTAAATTTTCATTTCCTAAAATTCCAACATCGCATCGGTTTGGTAACAAGTTAGTACTTCCATAAAAATGTCCAAGTTCTCTGCACTGCCACTGATGTTAAATTAGCTAAAATCTTACTTACAATACCTAAAAAATATTGAATAATTTAAAATATTGTAATAAACTACATAAGTATTTACTTTTTGATTTACCATTCCAGGTTCCAGGTATGTTCAAATATGTAACTACATTGGACTTAATGAAGTTTTCATCATACTGTTACATATTATGTAAAATATAACTAGTAATTTCTTTCTTCCATACCTAAAACATAATAATTATCAAATGCAGCGTAAAGAGCAAAACGTACACAAAAATAACTTACTTAGGTAACTGAGCACTAAGCACCGACATCTTTTTTCACTACAACTTAGAAATAAAGTGTTCTGTACGAGAGGCATTGCGAGACAAACCGAATGTAAGGCGACAAAACGATACTTTACTGCCTACAAATCAGTGGTAAATTATCAAATTATAACAGTTAATGTTTTGCAAACTAAACAAAAATATTTATAACCTACATGAAGTGAATTTAATTATTTGAATTGGTAATTTTACTAACAATAAATGTTTGTTATAAAATGACACATTATATTGGGAAAATACCTTAGTTTATGTTGGAAATTAACAAAAATTAACGTTAATAAATGCAACTTTGACGAAACAGCAAAGAAATAAAAGTTTACCAACCTTGGTAGAGAAATTCATCAACTCATATTTTAACAATATGCAAAATTTTCAAATTAAGTGAAATTAACTAGAACTTTTGACAAATATTACCATGATAAAAATACCAATGAAATAATGAAAGTTTATTTATGGCTTTTTTTACTGTGTACGGGACAAGCGCATTGCTAGGCGGAGGTTTAAGATCATATAATCTTTGTAATTCATTTGTTTAATTTAACTGAAAATAAATTTTTAAAATTCATTTCAAAATGAATTATAGATAAATATAAATTATAAAAAATATAGATATTTCAAAGTTTCTTTGAAAAATATTTTGTTAAAAAAATTGATCATTATTTATTTCGTTTACTAGCTAGATGCAGAGGTTCGTTAAGTTGTGCATTCATTGCATTATAAAGAAAGTAAGTATGGACTCTTAACAGTCTTCCACTGTTAACAGTGCAATATATAATATACTAGCTGACCCGGCAGACGTTGTCCTGCCCATCCTCATTATGGTCATTGTTTGTCATTGCGGCTCTTAATATTATATAGGTTTATAGATAGATACATTATTTAATACTTTTTATTAAGTGAAAACTAATTAGATCCCTGATTCCTTTTCCTCCTCCTCTTCGTCATCTAATAATAAATTTTCAAAATCTTTCAGCGCTTATGCCAACTCCTCTTCTTCTTTCCGTTTATTTTCCACTTTTAAACTGGCCCTTATCAACCGAGTAAATAAAGTTGCAACAAAAACAGATGCAATCTGAAATGTCCTACTTAAATCTATGAATCTGGGCGTGTAAAGTAAAACATAGATTTGTGTTAAAATAAATAGCATAAGATCACAATAAGCAAAAATGATTGATTAAGAAGTCTACCAGACCGATTGCAATCACACAACAAAATGGTTCTCAATTTTCTGAATGACTGTACCGGAACTCACTTACTCCCGATTTGAAATTATATTCCAGAAGTAAAGATCAATTTCAAAACTTAATAGAAGTTAATAAATTGTTTAGTAAAGATAATTGCATGGAATTTGGCTTCGAAAAATGAGCAAAAATTGATGTCATGAAAGGTAATACCATTGCAAATATTCATGAAATTCCTCAATTACTACCAAATACATTTTATAAATATTTAGGAATGCAACAAAATTTTGTTTTAGATCACATTTTGTTTAAAAACGAATTTAAACTAAAATATATAAAAAAAATAAAAATTTTACTTAAGTCAAAATTAAACTCTCGAAATATATCAGCTATAAATTCGTGGGCGGTTCCTGTCTTATCGTATTCCTTTGGAGTTTTAAAATGGTCGGATACAGACCTCAATGCCATGGACACTTTAACAAGGAAAATGTTATACAAATATAGATATTTACATCCAAAGTCAGCAGTTGAAAGATTATATATAAAAAGAAAGAAAGGAGGGCGAGGTCTTATAAATCTATTTAACTTATGTAAATCTTTAACTAAATTATTACCTACGTGATTATTTTTACTCGTTAATCACTCCTTTAATTCAGGCAGTCATTACCTTCGACATACATTTTAGCGGTCTAAATTTAAAAAATACAAATTTGAATTGTGAACAAAAAAGCGATTTGGACATAAATTGGAAAAATAAGGTGCTTCATGGCAAACATCTGACAATTTTGGATTCCAACGGAATTGATAAGGAGATGTCAATAGAATGGCTTCGGAGAGGATTGTTACATTTAGAAACCGAAGGATTCATGTGTGCTATTCAGGACGGAGTTATTGCAACGAATAACTACAAGAAACACATAATGAATCTGGAGGTTGGCAGATCACTGCCGAAAATGTAACGTCCTCAATGAAACCATAGAACACATAATAACCTAGCTCCTATTGATTATCTCCGTAGACATAACCAAGTTTGCAAGATATTACACCAGCAAATTGCAAAGAAAGTTGGCTTGTTAGACAATTTTAGGCCATATTATGACTACATTCCTGAACCTGACCTTGAAAACAAATCTTTTCTTCTATACTGGGACAGGTTAATACTGGCAGACAGGGAAATTAGTCATAATAAGCCTGACATTGTTTTAATAAGCCGACGAGACCAAAATGCAGTCATCATTGACGTCGCTGTGCCTCTGTCAGAAAATGTTTTAAATACAGAAAAAGAAAAAATTCGCAGGTACGAGGCATTAGCGATGGAAATGATGAGTGTATGGGGTCTAACAAAAATCTCTATAATACCTATAGTAGCTAATATCAGCTACTGTCATATCTTGCAAATTTAAAACCCACCTGTCCCATTTAAGCCTTTCTTCAAAATTATTCCCTGAAATGCAAAAAGGAATCATTTTGGAAACGTGCCACATAGTTAGAAAATTTTTAAATGCCACATAACATTAAAAAAATGAGACTTATAAAATACCTAAATATGTAATTATTTATTTATCAATTTACTATATTTATTTATTTAAAAATAATTGTTAAAAAGAATAGAATTTAACACATATGTAAAAATATAGAATGGTTGGATCTAAATCCCCCATTTAATATTCACTCCACAATGTATTAATGTGAGATTTAAAATAAAAATAATAATACTACATCAACAAACTAGCTTTGAAATTAGGTTTGCTAGACAACGCCAGTCCTTATTATAAGTTTATTCCGGAACCTGTCCTAGAAGATGATTGCTGTGTTTTATATTGGGACAGAGTAATCCTGATTGACAAGGAAGTGTGCCATAATAGGTCTGATATTGTCTTAATATACGAACAAGATAAACATGCAGTCATGATTGATGTGGCAGTACCGTTATCTAAAAATATTTTGACCACCGAAAGAGAAAAAATTAGAAAAAACAAGGCACTGATAATTGAGTTAATGTCTGTTTGGCACCTAAAAAAAATTGCATTTGTACCTATTGTTATTACTGCTACTGGTGTGGTATCTCACAAATTCAAAACCCACTTGTCCCGTTTACATCTCTCTTCCAAATTATTTAGTGTAATGCAAAAAGCAACTATTCTAGAAACATGCCACATTGTACGAAAATTTTTAAACATTCAAAACTAAAAAATGTACTTATTATAATAATAATAATAATTCAAAATTAGTTAGTGTAATAATAGTTAATAATAAAATATTATAACATAATATTAAGTTAAGAAACACGTTGTAAAGCATAAGATGGTTGGAGCTAAATCCCCCATCTTATGCTTATTGCCACTGTATGTGGGAACTGAAATAAATTAAAATAATAATAATACAGGGTTAGGCAATTGAACTGTTACCTATTCAAACGACGATAGTTTTTTATGGGGAAATTATTTTGTATTGATTCAAGTTACAAAATTTGAGGAAATAATAAAAATTTTAGAATCCATTCACTTTAGCTCGATGTGGCCACCTTTTGCCTTGACTATAGCTTTCAAACGGTCGAAAAAATAGTTGCATGCTGCACGAATATGATCTTGCGGTATTTTGGCCCATTCCCGTACAATGGCTTTCTTCAGCGCATCCATACTAGCATATTTTTTACTTCTCACCTTGCTCTCCAATATGGCCCAGATGGAATAGTCCATCGGATTTGCATCCCCCGAATAGGAAAGCCATTGTGTGGACGAAATGAAGTGTGGAACCATTTTTTAACCATTCTTGGTTCACACGAGCTTTATGAGACGGTGCCGAGTCTTGTTGGAACATCCATATGGTGTACGACCGAAATGTTTGCGTGCCCACGGCTCTAAAGCAGCTTCCAAAACATTTTCCCGATAATAAGTCGCATTGACTTTGACACCAGGCTCGATAGAAACCATTGGACAGCGTCCATCGGCGGTCACAGCTGCCCATACCATTACTTGAGATGGAAAATTACTTCGGGTGGCCGTTCGTAGGCTCAAATTTTCGTTAGTGCATTCAGTTATATAAACACGATCATTTTGAGAGTTTATAAACTGCTCAATAGGGAAATTTTTCCCATCAGAGAACACAATGTTTGGAAATTCGCCACGTTCGTGCAAGTGTAACAATTCCTTTTCTCTTTCGAGTCTAACTTTTTTTGCTTAACACAAACTTAAACACAAATGCTTATGGTAGCTTGTAAACAATATAAACAGGTGTCATTGGTATTAATTTGACATAGTTGACATAATCGCGTTGGCAGATATATCGGCGTGAAGTTGGTAACAGTTCAATTGCCTAACCCTGTAAAATATAATAATTTTTTTAACTTTTAGAAAAAAAATAGAAATACAAGCGGTTGAATCACCGCCGCTGCCGAATCCGCAGCAGCCGCGGTCGAGGTCGTCGCGACAACCGAGTGCACCGCAACGGCAAAGGGCGTCGCAACGCCCTACCTTTTATTGTAATTTTTACAATTAAATTTTTTAATTAAAATTATTAAAGTTGTTTAATTTAAAAAATAAACACGCGATGTTTATTATATCTCGAGACTTTGATCACTTTCCGTTATCAAAGTGGAATGCTTTTACAATAAATTGCAAATTCGAAAATATAAACTTTAAAAATTAATTATTTAAACGAAAAACACTCAGACATAGAGTTTATTGTTTTATCCAATATCTCGCAATAATAGAGGTATAACTATGGTTTTTTAAATATGTAAAATAACATATAACTCACTAGTGATTTATGTAACTTATGAGTGGGGTTAATATTATAACTCACTCAGATTTTTAATAATTATGCCTAATTATTTATGACACCTACTTTATACTAGTTTTCTATTTATTTAATTATAATTTATATTATTTTAAGAGCTAATAATTTTTAATTTATACTAGTTTTCATAATTTTAAATCTGACATTTTAAAACGTCAAATGTCAAAACATTTAATTACATTTTAAACTATTATTACGAGATTTTGGATAAAATCTTGTATGCCACGCGTGTGTTAATAACAAATAAGTCACTAAGAAAATACGGGATCGGACATTTGACCGCCGCCACTATACCGCGGCCACGAGACCGCGTCTGGTAGACCGCTAACCATTAGACCGCAAGACTATAATACCGCGATCACTATAATGAAACTTAAATACCACTAGAGTTTTTATTCTCGAAGTTATGGAAGCGGCTTTTGTTAGTACCTATACTTAATACCATTATTTTATTATAATTCAGGTTTAAATTATGAAATTAAAATTTTATGGATTATTTTGTATTATATATGTATTATATGTTTAGTATTATTACAGTTGGTGGAAATACAATGAATTTTTTGTAATTGCTACTTTAATACTTCTATTCATTTAAAACCATTTCAAACAATAGTTTAAGAATCCCTAATTTTCTGTTTTCTTATTATAATCTCATAAGTTGAATTTAAGTACAAAAGATTATGAAATTTGGGTTTCCCAAAATATTTTGTTACAATAGATTTGCTTATAATATGTAATGGGCTAATCCCATAAATTTTTTTTATTATTAAAATCAAATAGTTAGATGTAAATAAAGTCCCTCAGCCATAAAAAAAAATTTTTTGATTAATTTTTGGTCATCAAATTCAAATTTAAAAATTGAAAATTTTTTAAAAATCTAAAACGCGGTAAAATCGTGACGTAGAAACAAGTTGTCCAATGACAAAAATGATAGATTTATGCCACTCCCCTTAGCGACACTTGGAAGTTATTTTGAAATGTCAATTCGAAATTAGGTTAAATGAGGTTATTTTGATAATTAAAATTTGAAATAAAGTTACAAAATTTTGTTATTATTTGTAAGTTTGTAAAGTATTTTGGGTTTTGGGTTGTTCTCCAATACTGTTATTGTGGTTTTCCTTCTTTCGGTTCTTTGAAATTTATAACTTAATTCATCCGAGCCTGTAGATGGTACATACGCAGAACCTCCATTGTTGCTACCGGTCGACTTAGAAGAAGATAACTGTTTGTGTTTTTCTTTAAAGTTGACTACAATTTTCTTTTTTATACGAATAGGAGTTGTTTTCACATCCACAACGTTAATTTTTGTAGTATTTGTTTGAACACTACGTACTGTATTTTTCAAATTTGTTTGTATTCCAACTGATTTTGTCGATGGAAGTAATGAATTCATTTTAGGAGCCACCGATATAACACACGAAGCACATGGCATCAAACTACATTCTTCGACATTCTGTGGTATAGAAAAAAGATTCCTCACAACTTTTGATTTTGATGGCATTTTGCTAATTTTTGAATATTTTTTATTTAATATTTTCCAACTTTCTTTTTTAGGCAGAATTCGTTAAGCTTTTCGAGAGGGTTTCTAAAGGAGAATTGTCAATAAACTTATGTGGTACCACACCATGTTTAATTTTTAACTTACTTCCCATAGTTTTAAAGTACATCAAGTTGTCAAAATCGTGCTCAACATCAAAATGATATTCACAATAATGCCATAATGATTTTGGATTAAATGGTAATGATATGCTTGCTGTTTCATACCATAACTTTCTTGTAACTAGATCCATCGGAACGGAAAAAATTACTTTTTCAGAATTATTTGTGGTATTACCACATCTAGAAATGTCTTCTTCTTAGTAGGCATTTTGCAAAACATAACAAACTGTAATAACTTCCTTGTTCGGTTTTCTATTGGATTTAATTTTAATCCGATGATTTGAACTCAAAAATTTACACTAAAACTTTTAGGCTTAAAACCTCTGTCAACAAATAAGTAAACAAATTTGTTATTCTATCATACTAACCATTTCGTATGATAGTTATGAAACCGATTGATAAACTTGATATCAAATATTATTTAACTTGCGACGTTGATTCCATAGTGTCTTTCGCTCTTCTTTTTATCTCATTGACAACAATCGCTGCTTCTACGTTGGCAGCATTACTGTCATTGGAGTGATAATTGAATTCCTTTAATAAAATACCTTCCATGGTTGTGTGAATTCTCACTTTACAGTTACCAAAGTAAGTTTTTCTTTGCCCTTTCGACTCAAAAAAGATTCACACTCCATTTTAATTGATATTATGGATGCACTCACAGAATATTTGAACTATCTGTCTATAACTACAGCGTTAGACTAACAATATTTAAATCAGGTATAGTACCAAACTATCAACCCAAGAAGTTTTACTAGATTTGTAACTAATAAAACCAATGGTAACATTTTTCGTGCGGAGCAAGCCCGTAGCCGGGATTTTATTTCGGGGGGGGGGGGGCATTTGTAAAAATAAAAAAAATTTTGGGTTCTCATTCCGAAAATTTTTTTTCCACTTTAAAATATATATATTTACCAATTTTATTTTCGAAATTCAAAATTTCTTTTTAAAATTTATTTTTCTTTTGAACATTTTGGGGGGAGCACGTGCCCCCCTGGCTACGGACCTTTTGCGGAGCATGTTGTAAAATTACTAAACAAACGAGGTGATAGAAATTATCGGCTTAAAAACTCACGCTAAATATATTTATTAAAAATATACAAATAAACGACAATTGCTTCGAAGGGATAAACCATTTCTTCTTCAACGTTCAAACGTGACACCTTTTTGGATACGTCTAGTTTTCTTATATAGAAAACTAGCCGAATACAACCTTGTTAAAACATACAGGGGATCTCGAAAAACAAAAGGTTGTAAACGGACAACCGATCAATCAATCTTATAGAATCTGGAGCAATAGTGGTGAGCTAATGTCCTGGAGTTCCAATTGTGAATTGGTTAAATGTTGTCCGCTTAGTAATGCTTTTTTGATTTCGAGAATATTGGACTTATCGCAAAAGCTTTAGTGTCTTTTTTTAAATTAATTTTTATAAAATTAAAATTCTCGCAATTACATATTATGTGCAAATCTATTGTAACAAAATATTTTGGAAAACCCAAATTTCATAATCTTTTGTACTAAGTTCAATTTATGAAATTATAATAAGAGAACAGATATTTAGAGTTTGTAGTGAAAGGGCATGTAATAAAAGCTTTTAAAGATTCCTAACAATTTACAACAGAAAATTTGGGATTCTTAAACTATTGTTTGAAATGGTTTTAAATGAATAGAAGAATTAATGGGTTTCTCTGTGTTATGTTTGTTATAAGGAGGAAGTAATATGAAATAGAATTGAAATTTATCTTACCAAGTTTCTGTAGTTGAAGTAGTAGCACTATTATCATTTATATCACAAACCGGTATTTAGGATACGGAAGCAAAGGATAAGTATTAAAAATAACTGTAGTAGTTCGCACGGTCACCATTCCCGCTATAGTTCGCAATTGGTAATACTCAGTTTTCCACTAACACTATCCATACGCATGTTCAACATTACACATAAAGCGTTCATACACAACAACTCCTTCCCACTAAGTTAAAACTCCTCTATCAGACGTTTTGGTCGCTGGAGCTGAGAACGTCTTCGTAATCTTCTTAGGCTGAATTGTTTTGGAGTATGATTCAACACTTTAGGAGGACTTTTCGCAGGTACAGTAATTTCTGAAGGTGCAGGAGAATAATTCAGCAGCGTAGTCTTATTATCTTGTATAACAGCATTCTTCATATGGTTCGAATGCTTCTTGATTCGCCTTCCATTCAAATCAACGATCCACACTCGAAAACCACAAGATCGTATCACTGTAGCCTGTTTCCAAAAACTCTTACCACCTTGGTACAATTTCACCAACACTCTTTGGTTTGGATAGAAACTTTTATCCATTGTTCTTTTGTTGTAGTATTTTGCAGATCTTATTTGGTATTTCTGAACTTTTGCATTATATGAAGGACGTAATAAATCCAAAAGAGTGCGCATGTGACGACGAAGAAATAACTCGCTTGGAGTACAATTAGTAGAAGGATGCGGAGTATTCCAATAACGAAATAAATAATTTTGTAGATTTTCCTGTAGATTGTTGGTACCATATTGAAAAACTATTTTCTTCATAGCACTCTTGAAACTTTGCACACTTCTCTCTGCTTGACCATTTGAACTTGGGTGGTATGCAAGAGTCATCGTATGTTTTATACCAAAACACTTGCAGAAACGTTTAAACTCTTCTGATTTAAAAGCACCTCCACCATCGGTTACTATTTCTTTGCACAACCCGAATCGTACAAAAAGTTGCTTAAAAACTTGAATGGTAGTAGAAGATGTAATACGACGCACTTCAACAATTTCAGGCCATTTAGAATGCGCAAAAATAATTAGCAAAAACATTTTCCCCATAAATGGTCCCGCAAAATCAGCATGTACTCGACTCCATGGTTCTTCAGGGGTAGGCCACGATCCTAAAGAAACCTTCACTGGATCGCGTGAAATTTCACTACATGCAGAACATTATTCCTTTGCTACTTTCTCGATATCGTCATCAAGGCCAGGCCACCAAAAATAATTTCTGGCTTCCGATTTCATCCTGACAATGCCTTGATGCGTTGCATGTAGGTACTGTAGAATAGAAGATCGAAATTTTTGTGGAATAATAGTTCGTACTCCCCAAATAATACATCCCAAATGAACCGATAACTCACTCCTTCTTCGGAGATAAGGCAATAATTCAGGACTGCTTTTACAGTTATCCCAACCACACAAAATATACTGCTTCACTCTTGTTAGCAACGTATCTTTCTTTGTTTCATCTGCAATAGCAATTGCGTCGACAGGAAGCTTGCTTTGTATTTCAGATTGAATCTTTGATATAATCTTTGTAGAAGGCAATTCATCGGCGTCGAACTTAACATCTTCTCCTGCAGGTAAACGTGAAAATCCATCGACTTTGCCAAACTTGTCCGTAGGAACGTATTCTATTTTGTAGGAATATGACATTAGAATTAATGACCAACGCTGAAGACGATTTGCAGTTGTAGATGGAATACCTTTCTTTGATCCAAAAATAGTAAGCAGTGGTTTATGATCCGTCTGAAGAATGAATTCTCAAAAATATGTTTGTGAAATTTCCGAACACCAAAAATTTTACTTAAACCCTCTCTTTCAATTTGAGCGTAACGAGTTTCTTCGGGTTTTAAAGTTTTACTCGCATAAGCAATAGGTCGCTCACTATCATCTGCATATCTATGGAAAAGAACGCTAGCAATGCCTTTTGAAGACGCATCACAGCTAAGAACTATTGGCAATGAAGGATCATAGTGTGCTAAATAAACTGGAGATGCAAGTTTTAGTTTTATTTCTTTAAACGCCTCCTCACACTGAGGGGTCCAATTCCATTGTGCTTCTTTCTTGCGAAGTTGATTTAATGGATGGCTCAAATCTGCTAAAGAAGATATGTATTTGCAGTAATAAGTAACCATTCCCAAAAATAATTGTAGAGATTTTAAATCAGTTGGTCTGGGCATTTTTACAATTGCATCGACTTTGGATTGACTTTTATGAATTCCGTGGCTATCAATTTCAAACCCAAGAAATGAAACTGTTTTTTCGAAGAACGAAGACTTAGAAGCTTTAATTCGAAACCCATATTCACGAATACGCTGAAATACTCTTTTAAGGTTGGCAATATGATCTTCATCATCTTTACCCGTAACAATTATATCGTCTATATAAGCGGCTGAATTTGATAGACCTGCCAACATTTGGTCCATTACTTTTTGATAAATTGCTGGACTACTTGAAACGCCGAACGCCAATCTACGAAATCTGAAGAGACCTTTAAGAGTATTTATCACCAGCAATTTACTACTTTCTTCATCAACTTCAATTTGAAAATATGCTTCGGAAAAATCAATAGTGGAAAAACGATTTCCTCCTTGTAGTGAACCAAACAAAATTTCGCTAGTAGGCAATGGGTATTGCTGAACTTCCAATACTTTATTTAAACCTGTGCTGAAGTCTGCACAGATGCGTATTTCCCCATTCGGCTTTCTTACTGGAACTATAGGAGCACTCCATTCTGAAAAATCTATTGGTTCCAATACGCCAGCATTTACCAATCTGTCCAATTCTTTTTCCACCGCCTCGCGCATGGAAAATGGTAAAGGTCTTGCCTTGTTAAAAACTGGAACGGCGCCTGATTTTAAACGTAGATGAGCAGTGAACTTTTTGCAGCATCCCAAATCATTTTGAAATATATCTTGAAATTCTTCCATCAAGTTTTTTAATAATTCTGGTTTTGATTTCCCAATTATTGGTTCAGAGAAGGTAACCCGTTTGTTATGACCCGTTTGTTTGTCTTTCATGGTTACTTTTAATATTGAAGAATTATTTCTAATTTCTTGTAGACTCAAAGAATTTAAATTTAGTTCTTCCAACCAGTCACGCCCCAGTAGACTATTACAATTGTCAGTAGAAAAATACAACTTTAAGTAGGCAGTCTTATCTCTATATTTAACTTGAACCATTTGTTCCCCTAGAAGATTCACGGCATGACCCGAAAAACTTGTAAATGAAGTAGTTGATGACTTTAAAGTAGGTTTTCCAAGTAATTCATAAACGCTTCTATTTACTATTGTAGCACAACTGCCAGTATCCAACTCTAAAACAACCCTTGTACCATTTATCTCAACTGGGATCACAAATTTATCCTCGAAATTTGTGGATCGAAGCTTGAAAATGTGAAAATTTGACTCTGATGTACTATATTGAATTTCATTCATTTCATTTTTACTAAATTGTCTTGAATTTTTTGTATTATACTTCCTTCTTGGAAATTTTCTTGTAGTACTTGATCTACAAGCTTTTGAAATGTGACCAAACTTTCCACAGGAATAACAGGTTGCTTGCTTAAATTTGCAGTCTTTTCTAAAATGATTCTGGCCACAACTATGACATGGCGCAACCGAAATTGATGAATCATTACTTTGAAATGAAGAACGTCGAGAATTATTTTGTTGTGAGGGACGTCGATTTTGAAGTTTCTGTACCGCCGAATCATATTGTGATGAAGTACCTACTGTTGAATTTAAAACGCTAGAAAGAATTTTTGAACTTTCAACTATTTTATCGAATTCAGACCATTCTTGCTCTAACAAATGTTTTCGCAAGCTGTCTTCTGATAAACCCATTACAAAGGCAGTTATCAACGCGTCAATCAAAAAATTTTCCGGAAAATAACAAGTACTACTTAAGTCACGTAATCTATTAGCAAATTCTTGAATTGATTCATTGCCTAATTGCTTCGTAGTAAAAAATTTATGTCTTTCAGTACTTTTGAAAGTTATTTTTTTGTAATTTGTAGATAATTTTGTTTTTAATTCGTCGTATGTAAAACCAAAAGGTGCTTTCGGACGACATACGGAGATTAACACCTGCAACGCCTTTGGTGATAACGAGTCTATCAGTATCGCTCTTTTTATCGCGTCTGTACTTATTCCATTTAAAATCAAGTAATTTTCAAATTTAACTAAAAATGTTTCGAAATCAACATTTTCTGGATTGAATTCAATTATTTTCTGAGGTATATGAATGTTAGAAATTGGTTTTTCTTCACCTGATGCAACATTTCCATCTGAAGGCATTCTTACAAAATCCAATTGACCTCGTCGCCAGTTTTTATGTTTGGTATAAGGAGGAAGTAATATGAAATAGAATTGAAATTTATCTTACCAAGTTTCTGTAGTTGAAGTAGTAGCACTATTATCATTTATATCACAAACCGGTATTTAGGATACGGAAGCAAAGGATAAGTATTAAAAATAACTGTAGTAGTTCGCACGGTCACCATTCCCGCTATAGTTCGCAATTGGTAATACTCAGTTTTCCACTAACACTATCCATACGCATGTTCAACATTACACATAAAGCGTTCATACACAACACTCTGGTCTAGAGCTCTAAAATTTGAGGTATTTTTAAGATTTTTTTTAAAAGATTAAAATAATGAATATCAATATTTAAATTAATTAAAATATAATTTTTAATTACGTCAAAATAACACCCTCTCAAATTAAAAAATAAAAATTATATAATTTGAATTTCATAATTTAAACCTGACTTAATAATAAAATAACGGTATTAAGTAGGTACTAACAAAAATCGCTTTACATAAATCCGAGAATAAAAACTTTCGTGGTATTTAACTTGCATCGCGGTATTATAATCTTGCGGTCCAATTGCTGCGGAATTATGGGTTTGCGGTATTATGTTCTTGCGGTCTAATGGTTAGCGGTCTACCAGCCGCGGTCTCGTGGCCGCGGTATAGTGGCCGCGGTCAAATGTCCTAGACCGATATTTCATAGATAAGATAGTATTACCATGAATGTATTAATATGTTTAATTTATTTAAAATGCAAAAATGGACCACAAATTCACTAAGCTATTATTTTGTATCAAAAAAAAATCGAAATTAATCGAAATCATAATATTATTTGAAAGGCACAGCAGCATCAGCTGTTCGAGACATTGGTTTTTAACTTGCATTTTAAAAACCATTATTTCTACAATTTTCATTTTTATGCTTTCAAATTTTGTAGCTATTAACTATTTATGGTACAAGTGTGTTATATGACAAATAAGTCACGCGAGAAAGTTTAGCCCGCGAGGCCGTTAGGCCGAGAGGGCTATTTTCTTCGGTCTAGGACATTTGACCGCTTAGCTTAGTGAATTAGTGGTCCATTTTTGCATTTTAAATAAATTAAACATATTAATACATTCATGGTAATACTATCTTATCTATGAAATATGACGTTTCGAAAATGAAACAAGACATTATTTTCCCTTTTTGTTAACTTTTTATACTAGTTCCAATATAGTGCAGATTTCTTATTAAATAGTACATAATGATTGCATACGGTGGCGCTGTTGATCATTGAGAAGATGTCAAATATGCAGGGGAAGGGAAAGTGAATGTTTTGATTTTAAAAAGTTACGTGCTGATGTACCGCCTTAAGTAATACGCGTTTTTAAACGACGGCGACGCGCTGCGTATGTAAGTATATGCACATATTCAACGCACTTGTTTTTACTGTTACCGTATTGGATCGAGGTTATTAACATGATGAATCAGGGCACGCACCATTAAGCTAGCCACAGACCGGCGTACATGTGTGTCATGCAGGAGTGTCATTCATGTGCGTCGTGCAAGTGTGATGGTGTGCTGTTGCCCCTACACTATCGTGCTTGGGTGTCACACATGTAGCTTGAGCGTCGACGATGAATGATGAAAACGAGTTGATAATTTTATCAGTGGCGTATGCATGCATGATAAATAAAATAAACTATTGTAATAAAAATTTTAAATATGCGCGAGACACTGAATTAAATAAATTTTATAGAAAGGAGTGAAGGTTGTCCACAGACCGTCATACATGGTATGAACGTTGATGTGTGACACACCGAATTCAAGTTAAATTGAAAACTTGTGCGTCGCGCATGTATGTCACTCTTTTGGCCACAGACCATCGCACATCAACGTTCAACCGGTGTGACACTCCTGCATGACACGCATGTACGCCGGTCTGTGGCTAGCTTTAAACTCATTACTAATCTGTATCCATGTCCGCTGTTTTTCTTCGTTAATTACGGCATCAGTTTTTTTGTTTTCAATTATATTTTTATATTTGCAAACCAAACTAAGAAGTAATTGCTTCTCAATTGCTGAAAAATTGGCATTGCGACATTTTCCTTTCGCCTACAAAAATTAAATTTACAAGACTTTTATTAATTTATCTTAACGGTAATAAATTACCTCGTTCTCCATTACTTCAAATCGCAAACCACGGAAAAATGCAAAATGCCAGACACTGCAGATTAATACAAATCTTGTTGTTGTCAACAAAAGTTGTCAAAAATATCTGATTGATTCGATTAAAAATTTCGAGTAATACTCGTTTTTCCGATGTTGCCAAATTTCTTTCCAAAGTTCTTAAGAACTAAGGTAACTTAAGCATTTCTTAATTTTAAGAACTACTTCACTAAGTCATTCTTATTTTTTCTCGGTGCAAACGGGCATAAAAGTAAAATCATATTTTAATAACTCATCGTATAAAAAACATCCCTCTAAGCCAGCCCTGTGAATTTTGAAGCTTTTCATTAATTTTCCCGTGTTGTTTATGTCAATTTTAAGTCATTAAAATCAAAATTTTACTTTTGGCCACTTTTTCGTGTTTTCGTCCCACTGTGAAATCTGTTTAAAATCGTGGTTGTATTTTATATGCATACTTTCTCCATTCTAGTTTTGTTACTTGTTATTCTGGAAATGGGACACGACAGCGGCTATTTTTTGGGATGTTTAAATTTCATTATATACACTGTGGCACACCACACTGTGGTAACATATTCTCGTTTTTAATACATAAAACTCTGTAATATTAACAATTACTCAAAAACATGACCTTTGCATGGGACATTCATTTTCCAATTAGTAGAGAAGTATCCTCATACATTATTAAATACTAATTTTATTACAACCAACCGACAACCAGCTGTAAGGCTTAAATCCTACACCGGCCAACTGAAAAGTGGGAATACACTACTGTGATCTAAAACCCAAGATATATCTGTGGACTGTGGGGAAAGCAACGGCAAACCACCCCATTAATTAAATTTTCTAGTACGTCATCTTGACTTCAGTCAAGATTGATCGCCAACGCCCATTGAAGACACGGCATACTTGAGAAGAAGAAGAATTTTATTACAAACTAAAGAATTTGGTCACCAATAATTTAAATGTAATTTTTTAAGATCTACAGGCAAAATCAAAGTATACTAAATACCTACGTATAATAAATAAATAATTATTATTGTTTTCAAACCTTGACGAAATTTTAATCACGTAAGAGTTCGTATATTCCCGTGAAAAACAAATAAAATAATTTTGTGGGGTAGATTATTCAAAAGTTTAAAAGTATTAATTATTAAACACACTCATAAATAATCTCAAACGTCTATGTGATGTTTATAAACTGCTTCTAAGAAAAACTTATAGGTGTGAAATTTTTTTATTTGTTTCTTACCAAGTTAAAAATTATATCTAAAATAGTAATAACATACCTCAACACTAAAATTTGTAAGGTTGAGATCAATGCATCAAAGAAGAAATAATAGCATTTTCTTTTCAAATGGTTTTTAAAAAAATTATTCATTATTCTGTTATCGTCAATCGATTTGAAACTACTTAAAAAAAGTTTTCAACCATTGGACTCAAGTTAATCAAGCACAATTCACTCTACTTCAAGACTAGTAAGCTATTTCATTTTTGCCAAAAATGCCAAAAAACTTAAGGCAGGATTCTACTTATAGAAATAAAGAAATTTTTGTGAATTTTTCATGAGATTGTTAATAAAGAAAACAATATATAAAAAATATAAGGTTTGTCAGGTTTAATAAATAATATACTCTTGAAATACGTAAAAAAAATTTCTTTATAATATACTTATACATTTTTTACACAGTGTGATTACGATAAGAGCAGGTAACAGTGAATTATTCTTATATTACTAAATACAAAAAAAAGTTTAAATAGTGTTTTATTCAACTCGAAATTTATCATCGGAAACTACAAAAGTAAATTTTTTTGTATTTCAAACTCAACCGGAAGTAAACATGTATTTTTCTTCAAATGGCAACATGTCTTTTTTTAGCATTTTTGTAATCTGCAGTTTTTTCTCTATACATACCTACCTATAAAATTATTACAGGGTTATATAAGAAAATTTTCGAGAAAAATGCAAGATAACTTTATTAATTATTTAGTTTATTTAGTGTGCTACGAAGAACAAATTATAGATTAGTATTATGTCTTGAACAAAATGGTGGAAATGTAGAATAATTTATCAGATAGGTTGTGTTTTCAGTACCTAACCGTGATGTTTTGTTTTTCACAGCACACTAAATAAATTCAATAATTAATAAATTAACATGCATTTTTCTCGAAAATTTTCTTATGTGACCCTATGATAATTTTATATCATATATGTATTGAGGACCTCATCATAACCGATGAAGACGGTTACCGTCTGAAGCTTAAGTGCGTTGGCTACTAAGCAGGGAATCCTAGTTCGAGCCCGAGTAGAGCAAGAAATACATGCTTCGATGATCTTAAAAATTTGTCTCAGGCCAATATTACATAAAAAAGTATAGCTTATTATTTATTTCGTAGTTAACTTTAGAAGATAATTACCTAATCTACCTGTGCACTACGTATAGTGTTCATTTAAATTAACTCCTCTGGCGCGTCACCAAAGCAATACGGTTGCTTTAGATTAAAATTAATTATAACAATAACTAGAAATCAATTACATTATTTTTGATTATTTGAACAATATTATATGATTGTTAATTAGACCTGTTTATTTTTCTATTAATATATGTTTATCAAGCTAAAAAAGTAAATTAAAGTTTGTTTCCGGGTTTTGTGAACAGTTCCCCTGTCTATGTATTAAATTACTCGCCACGTTGTCTACAGCTTAAAATATTGCGTTGGTGCATGTATAGTTTGTTTCAATTTAAATGGAATTAAAAAATTTAAAAAAGATCATAATGTATCAAATTATTTTGATATAAAACGTATAAACTTTGCCACAAATTTTTAATCACAGGCTAGCCATATTGGCAGTAGCATTATTATGTTTTAGCGGAAATGTTCATACGTTCTTATATCAAAGTAATTTAATATATTATTTTTTTTAATTCCATTTAAATTGAAACAAACTATAACAACACACAAATGACCTGAAGTTGAACGGTTGTTAACAAAAGTGCCCGGACGCTATTGTTTTTAAAGCTACATGAGATTCTCTCTGTGGAACGCCCCTCTCAACCTGACCGTCAATAGTCCTCTGGCAAAATTTTTTTTTATTTCTTTTTATGTATTATATTTTATTTTTAGAAAATTTATTTTCTTATAATAGATTAAAATAAATATTCCCTGTGTAGAGGAATAACATAACTTAATTATATTGTATGCTACCTTCCAATGAAATCATATTAAACAGTCCTCTGGGCAACAGTCCCCTGGCACCATAACAGAGCAGTGGACCTGTTTCCGCCTCCAGAACACTGTCTGTATATATGTCGGTCATTCTTTATAAGAATAATGATATAAGAATTAATGAATAATGAGAAATAATGATCCACAGAAAAAGAAAGAACTTAGGAGGAAAAAAACGTGTGGTGAAAGTAAAACAAAGCTAAATTTTGCTATAATTCAAAGTTAAATCAGTATAATCAAGAACACAGCAATGATAGACATGTTTCGACCTTATTAGGTCTCATCAGTATCACATAGTTGCATTCTTGAAAATATTGATTTGATTATTTACCTTATATAGCATTGTCCTTATGACATGTCAGTTCGACCCCTTTGGAAAGTGCTCCGTAGAACACCCTGTGTTTCAATTTGATTTTCTAAATTTTGCTATTAAAATGGTTTTTTTTTTATGAAAAACAGTTTATTAAAACAGTCCCCTGTATAGATTTTTGTGAAAATGCTCAATATTTCCTAAAGTAATGGAAATATTTTTGGTTCATCTGTTTATTATTTACCAAGTAGCTATATATTCCCTAAATACGATTTTTGCAGTATATATTCCCTAAATACGATTTTTGCAGTATACAGCGTGACCCAGACCACCCGTATCAGTACCTTTTTTCAAAAACGGTAAGTCGTAGAGAGTTGGGCTAAAAAAATTTATTACAAAAGCCCTAATGACGAATCTAATGGTGATATTATTATTTCCGGGAAAAGTCAGCATCCAGAGTAGTTTACTCCAGAAAGTCCAGAAATCCAGAATTTTAAATGGCACCATATGTCGAAAGTTGTATCGTTGGAAAGCTCTTTAAAAAATTAGCAAGTTTTGTAGAAAAATTTTTTTTATTACTCCCACCCCTTTTAAGTTATATTCGACTTAAGTTATTAAGTTATTATTTTGATTATTTTGACTTTATTTTAAAAATTGGCATTCAAAATCTAGCTATCGGGTTAGACAATAATTAATAATTGCAATTGTTTTATCCCTCCGTCGTATAATTATCCGTTGCCATTGTTCAAACTAATCATTATTTATTATTTATTATTAATATTAAGTGTTTGTTTGGAAGTTAAAATTTATATTATTAATTAGTTTAATTAGTGAAATTATGCCGTTTTCGAATTTAGAGGCTTTCGATATGTTAATGATTTTGAGAGAATGTGGACAAAATTACAGAGCTTCTGAGCGTATTTATGCTGAAAGATATCCTCAACGTGCCCGTTTTTTGGAGATTGGCAGCACGTATTTGTACCAGAGGCCAGGTGCAACCAACAAACAATCGCGGTAATCGGATTATGCGACATGTACGTGATGAAAGAGCAACGGATATATTCTTGCTGCAGTAATTGTTGATCCGAATATTTCAACCAGAAGACTTGAAAGAGATTCTGGAGTTAGCCAATCCTCTGTATGCAGAGTCTTTAAGGATCATAATTTTCATCCATACCACATACATATGCATCAAGAATTAAATGAGAGTGATTTTCAAAGTAGAGTAATTTTTTGTAATTGGTTAATTAACAAAGGCCCCCATTTTCTTGGACGGTTTTATGGACTGACGAGGCTACTTTTAAAAGCACTGGTGAAGTCAATATTCACAATGCGCATTACTGGTCGCAAACAAATCCCCATTGGCTGCGAACTATTGATAACCAACATGTTTGTAGCGTTAACACGTGGTGTGGTGTGCTTGAAGGAAAAATTATAGGTCCTTATATTTTTGAAGAAAATCTTAATGGGATACGATATGCCGAGTTTTTAAATAATGATTTGATCGCTTTATTGGAAAATGTTTTTCTGGAAGTGCGAGCAATAATGTGGTTTCAGCAAGACGGCTGCCCAGCTCAATTTTCATTGGCCTCCAAGGTAGCCAGATTGTACTCCCCTTGATTTTTTTCTTTGGGGTCGGATCAAAGATACTGTTTATACAGAAAAACCGACAACGAGAGATGATATGAAGCTCAGAATTTGCATTGCCTGTCAATCATTAAACACTGAAGAAGTACTAAGAGCCACTGATAGTATAACCAGAAGAGCTCAACAGTGTTTAGAAGTAAATGGAAGACATTTTGAACACTTGTGACATTGCTCTAACGCGGTAGCTGGATTTCAAGTGCTGACTTTAAAAGTTAAGTTCGTTATAAGAAATTGAAATTTAATAATTTCAAGTGAATATAACTTAAAAGGAGTGGGAGTAATAAAAAAATTGTTCTACAAAACTTGCTAATTTTTTAAAGAGCTTTCCAACGATACAACTTTCGACATATGGTGCCATTTAAAATTCTGGATTTCTGGACTTTCTGGAGTAAACTACTCTGGATGCTGACTTTTCCCGGAAATAATAATATCACCATTAGATTCGTCATTAGGGCTTTTGTAATAAATTTTTTTAGCCCAACTCTCTACGACTTACCGTTTTTGAAAAAAAGTACTGATATGGGTGGTCTGGGTCACCCTGTATAAGCAAAACAGTGGCCTAGACACTTTCTTAGATAAATTTACCCAGTTTGCAGAGAAACGCCTTTATAAGCGTTTTGATCTTTGAATAATTAATGAAAAAAAATTAAATTTAACAGAGAATACGGCAAATTACGAGAACTTTACAAATGTCTAGAATTACATTTACAACATGCGAACGAAGGAAAACTTTATTAATTTATAACAGTAATAAGTTTTAGATTAAACGTCTTCTAAAACCAAGTGAGCAAAAATGGAGGTGCTGTAAGAAAGGCTGTTCGGCGTAAAACCAGATTTGGAATGAAAAAGAAAGCAATTGAACAACCCTAGCAAAGACCAGACATATTAGTTAAAGCATGTTTGGAGCAAACACCATCTTCAAGTCGAATTTTGCTGAAAAGAAGATTTAAAGTATGCTAAAAAAAATATCTATAATATGCGGCGCAAAACTATAAGTACTCTTCCAAAAACTGCTGGAGAGGTACATGAAAAGTTGAAAGAGATGGTATCGCAAACTGCTCTCGGTGAAAATTTTCTACTTGTCAACAATCCACAATCAAATATTCTTGTCTTTTCATGTAACACAAATTTGAGTGCTTTTGCAGCTTCTGAAGCAATATACATGGATGGTACGTTTGACTACTATACGGATTTCTTTACGTAACTGTTTACTATCCATGGACTTTTCAATGGCCACTATGTGCCACTCGTTTTTTGCGTGTTGCCGGATAAGAAACAAGAGACGTACACGAATTGCCTTAAGGAAATATGCACGCTTCGTAGTAACTTCTTGTTTGATGACAGCTTCTTCGAAATATTGCAACTATTCCCAATTAAAAGAATAGTTACGGATTTTGAAGTGACGATAAGAAACGCATGTAAAATTCAATGGTCACACGCATCAATAGAAGAATGCAGATTTCATCTAGGTCAAGCATGGTACCGTTCTATCCAAAGAAATGGATTAGCTTCTGATTACAGAGATGTGATTTCTAAAATTGGTAGATGGGCGTGATAATCCTTTGATTAAAGTATTTGAAAGCTGACGACGTTTTAGAAACCTTTTATGATTTACTTGAGATCAAACCTGCCAATGCTAACTCGACAAGTTTTCTGAATATTTGCTAACTTATTATGTGGGGGAAAATGCTGTGTTTCCTCCAACAGTTTGGACTAAGGCGTCTGTTGATGTACTATCCACGACTAATTGTTGTGAATCGTTTCATGCAGCGTTCAAACGGAATTTTAATTATTCTCATCACCACATTTACCAATTTGTTTATGCTCTCAAACAAGAACAACACAAAGTTCATATTCCTTTGAATAGTATTGAAAAACCACCTACACAAACCAATCGTTCCAAAAACAAGCAAACAATTATTGCCGCACTACCTACTGCAAAAATATATTGATAAAGAAATATCGCGATTGGGATTTGTTAAATCAATTTCATTTCACTGTCACCAATAATGTTTAGAAACGGCCGAGAATTATATTTTCATTTAGGTCACATGTTTTTTTTTTTTTTATAATATAACTAGCTAGATACCCGGCTTCGCACGGGGTCTCACTAAAAATGAAATAATTTATCTTTGTCCCTGACCATTAACCTATATGCGTAGAAATGTTTACAGTTTTATTGGTTGCCATGTGCACCCAAGTAGTTGGATGGACTTGTGGAACATGGATAGAATACCCATTTTTACCACGACAGAATATCAGTAGGACAGTAGGTACTGTAATGCCTGGGATACATGAGCTTTGTAACTAATGCTTAGTCGACTTGTCGCTAAGTAAATAGAATCGGTTTCTATTCACTCGTATTGGCAATTTACTAATACGAAGCACTATTCAGCATGTTTACACGCAAGAGATTGCTATAACCGACAAGTACTAAGCATTAGCTACGAAGCTCGTGTAAACTAGGCATAATGTATCATATAAGAACGATGCATTTAAATGATGCGTTGAAGAGTGCTATTCTCGTTTTTAAAACTTCATCCCGCTTTATAAATTCTTGCTCGATAATCAGTATAGCCACTTCGTCTGTTTGTGGCACATCAAAACAACCTCTGTGCTCTAGGGGTGGCATCCTATTCGCTCGAATGATCACCTTAAAATCCTTTGAATATGGTGGCATCGAATCCAATGCAGTTTGAAAGCTTCGCACATATTATGGATGATTGCTATGAAGTAATTTTTACAAATCACATAATATCTTTCTGTTCGTGTGAGAAGCCACGGATAATCTTTTTTGCAATTCTCCATCGCCCTTTAAGTATATTTGCAAGAACTTCTTCTGGCGTTGTTGGAAATAGGAAACCAACTGCATGGTACACTTGGCCTTGTATTTTTAACGTGGGCGTAAAATTCCCATACCGAATCTCGGTAGCACCGAACGATGTCATTTGAAAAGCCGAGTTGTACTTTCGTATATTTTTAAGAAAATCATGCGAATTATAGTGAGTGCGCCAAGTAGTAAACTCTTTAACGGTTCTGGTGGTTCAAGAATATAATATAGTAAAACATTACCACTACAACAATATAGGCCAGGTGCTTCTTTTTTCCATTTCAATGCATGACAGTAGTTGCAGCTGAAAGTCATGGTTCCAATAGAAACGTGAGAATCAGCTGCATAATCAATGGAGACATCATAATTAAATCCAGACATTTCCCTGCTTATCCATGAAACCAAAGGAACGATTTCATTTTCGACTTCTATATCATGCAAATGATATGGGTGAAATGGGATCCTGTGCCCGCTCAGAAGCATTAAGAACATTTCTGTTAACGGTACTTGGGTTTTCTCTATGAAGACGCTGTCCTTTAGCAACCATAGAATAACGACCAAGGTTTGATTTTCCCTTCACCATTTAAAATTTTTGATTATGTACCGAATATACTTTTTTCTTATATAATACTTAGTAAATTTTGAAAGTTGGTATAATAAAAGATTGTACACAATATTATAGGATTAATTCATTAATATGGGATTAAAATCCAGATTAGCAAAAATGTGATTACTCGAATGTTTATTAACTTACAAACACTTAATTAGGCTTAAAACCTGTTCTGCGAAGTACTCTATCATTAAAGAAAAAAATCAAGTCGATCCGTTCAGTACTTTCGAAGATAATCCGTGACAAAAATAGTATATTGTTTTATTAAGATGGAAAGATTTACGAGGTGAGTGGAACGAGCCGAGCGAATGGAAAACTTGCGTGACAGGAAAAGTAACCTTTCCATCCGAATAAAACATGTTGTTACTTTTTCTCCAAACGAACAAGATTTAAAATATATCCAAAAACTGAGTAAAAAATTCTCCCCCTTCGCTTTCTACACCCACCCCGTAAATTATCGGTAGGACGGCATATGCAAATATTCAGATCGATCGCGCGCAAATCATTCGAAAGATAGATCATTTTAATCGGTCAACCAGTTTTAATTTAATCGATCGTTTGTTGGCCTACGTTTGGCTCCATTCATGTATTTTCTTACATCAAACGAATTACCATCTTTCAATTTCTTGTCTTGAGACTGGATTAATAAACAATCCGTAACGTCGACAAATTGAAATTCTAGTTTGATTTGAACAATTCCCAATCAACCTGTAATTCCTTACGATATTATATATTTCTCTTCGTCGTTTTTCTTCTCATCAATTCTATCTGCATCTTCATCTATATCTTTGACTAGCGACGTATTTTCACCAATTGCTGTTATTTTCTCTTTTTCTTTGGTTTTCCATTTCTTCCTTTTGTTTTTCTTTTCATGAATCATTATCTAATTAACATTATTTAATTTAATTTGCGTCTTCGAGTTTTTCTAATAAAAAATATGACACGCTGTAGCTACAACAGGAGCATCAGCAGTGTGCTGGTATTTTATATATTAAGGATTATATGAGTATGTCAAAGGTGACATAAGCGCGAGATAAGTAGAACGACCACACCGTATCAAAAGCTGAATTGCCGCAGGAGATCAAACTTGAGTTCATTTTATGATCCTCAATTGAAGCAGGAGTATACTTGAAGTTATATTTTCTGCTGGAAAAGTGATGACAAAAATCAATCATGACAAAATGTTTTTAATTGATTGTAACTACCAATAAGAATACCCCACGCTAGCATTTTATATCGATTAAAAGAAGACATTCAATCAAAATCAATAATAAACTAATTTCACTATTTTTATTATTATTAATTTATTTAAAAGTTGAAGTCGAACTGAGCCACTAAAATGTTTTAAAAGTGTTTTTCGAGTTGTAATGTAATGTACAAAACAACCATAAGCTCAACTAGGAAAGAGGCTTAGCTCCCCCAAAATTAAAATTAGCCCCCCAAAATAAATCAACTACGGCAAGAAAGATTATTTAAAAAAAAATTTTCTTTAAGATTTTACTATTAGTAATATTTTTTATTGTTTAAAAAAGTAGCGGTGCTAAGAAATAAAGGTTCTCTCATTTTGGTTTCCAAAAAATTATTTGGCCTAGATGAGCCTATGTGCCTATAACAACAACGTTTATCTGCCCTGTCAGAATCTATTGTTAACGAACGGGAGCTTTGAATTGGTAGATCAGCAGAAATATGGCTTTTGATTGGAGCGCTTGTTAACATTACGTTAACGTTAACACGACTCTGACAGGGCAGTAATGTTTCTCACAGCTTAATAATTATTTCTATAAACTGAATTTGACAGAAACTGTTAAGCGTTCTATATAATATATTATAACTACATCACAAATATTAAACATTTTATATTACACTGAATCATTATTTGTTTTTTATACCTTGACAACGAAATATATTAAGTATACTATAATAACCTAGGGCGTATAAATCATAATGCCCGCTTATTATGCCCTCTCAATCGCAATTATATATACCGCAAACTAGAAAATTTAGCAAAATCAAATTCAAAATTTATAAATTTTTTTTAATTTTCTCAAATTCAAATGCAGTGTAATATAGAACGTTGTATGCACCACTGGCATTACACGATGTTTATGCTCTCGAGCAACTTAAGAACTCTCGGGCCTGGCGGCCCTCGACCTTTTAAATTGGTTGCCCTCGACATAAACATCGTCATAATGCCCTTGATACATAAATAACTATTATAACCTTAAAAATGATTTGACTAGATCGTATAGGCATATGTTTTGTTATTATTAGCAGTCAGTTTAAATAATTTTTAATAATTAAAAAAAAAATTTATTTTTACGCTGGGCTTTAAGTCCAACTAATTATATAGATATTTAATATTTTTATTCAAGTTTTATGTTTATTATATTGTTTCAAAAAATTTTGAGTCACGCAGTTTCGAAAAAACTATTTATCCACCCTTGAGTCTAAATTTCGCACCAAACTTAAAAACAGAACTCTGTAGAAGACATTATTTGGACAGCGATGAATCGCACCAGGTAAATGAGCATTTTAAAAGCAAACATAATAAATATAAGTTGTTTGGAAGTTTACAAAATGTAATAAAAAATAGAAGTAATGTATTGTTTGGAAGGATTATATTGAAAAATTAAATTATAAAAATGGTACATTGTCTTATTCGGATTAAAAATGAAACTTTTAATCGAAACGAGCGAATGCAATAATTGCACGTTAAACAAAGACACTTTTAATCCAAATGAGACTTATTACTTTTTCTCCAACCAAAAATTAAATACTAATAATGTGAAATTCAAAATTTACTGTACTTCAAACATTTTGTTTAAATATTCGTGTAGTGAAAATCCAGTAACTTGAAATTTTGATTTTTTATATTAAGTTGCCATAGTTTATGACAAAGATATTTAATTCATTTTTAGGTCTAGCACAGAATAGTATATTCTGTAGCGAGTTAGGAATTGGCATATTCTGAACGAGGGAAAAGTTTGTCACCCAAGCCGTTAGGCGATGGTGAGGGTCCATGAGTGCAGAATAACCATTCCAAACGAGTTCCAGACTATACTCTCTATACAACTGATGCACTGTGCCAATACTTGTAACAGTGCTTGTGCTTGTAATATGCGAACTCCAATTTGACAGTTGGCGTTATAAAACCGGCAAAACAACTTGTTAATAGATGTCACACCACCAGGTTATAATATTTCTTAAATATGAAAATATGGTCATTCTGTAGCAGGTGCAAAGAATGTGTATTTCTGAACTGAAAACTTAAAATTCACTCTTCGTATAATGGGCTTAAAAATTGCATTTTAATTACAGTTTAATTACAAATATTACGAATTCTGTAAGAACTACAGACTTTTGAGAAGTCACGGAAGAAGTATAAAGTAGAAGGAAGTATTTATGTTATGGTATAGTGCAAGAAATGTTTGGAAATATCCAGATAGATGATGTTTTCGAAAATTTCCAAAAAATAGATGGGAAACGAAGTTTATCAAAAAAATTGTAAATTTATTTATTTTTTCGTACTTAATTTTTTCATCATATTGGAATTTTCTGTAAAATTGGTTAATTTAAAAAAAAAAAAGTACTAATCACTAATCCATTAACCACAAAAATCAATACTTTAGGTGCTATGGCCATTTAAAGGTAGAAATTTTAAGAACTGTTTTTGTAAGGACGAAAAAATTTGGACAAAATTTTATTTGAAAGTTTCTTTTCAAAAAGTGCGATTTTACCACCCAATGGATTCTCCACGCTGGTACACTATATATTTAATTTCATATTTATTTGGTATATCATATTTATTATATTAAATTAACTTGTTCAAGTACTTTCCTATTTATTTCACACGTTTTTGGCAAGGAAAAAAATAATGGATTCATATATTATAAAATTATTGTTTGCAATTTACCGTTTTACAGAAGATAAGCAATAAATTATTGTGAAATAAAAACTGCTATATTAATAAAATAAATATTTCTTTATTTTGAAGTACATACTTCTTCGATAAATTAATAAAATTCTTGTTTTAATGTTTATTTTGACGACATGTTTCGTGTAAAAGCTAACACATTTTCAAGTCTTTAAAATTAAATTGTAATAATTGGTTTTAATGTTTTTCCAAAATCGAAGAAGTACCTACTTAAAAATAAAATATATATTCAACTTCATAAAGCAAACCCATTCAATTATTAATACAACAAGTACGGCTAATTGCTTATATTGTTACCCCATTTAAAAATCAGTATTTCCTGGATATTTAGAAATAAAGATGTTACCAATCGCAACTCATTTAATACATTTTAGCAAACTAAAAATATAATACATTTTTTTAATTTTACCTTGTAAACTAAATATTTGAGGTGAAGATTTATTTTCTGTTGTAGGTCCTACCCATCCTTCGTACATAACTGCAGATGTGGTGCTATCCAGATGCGAATGCAATGGTACATGAAACGATGTAGTATCCAGTATACTTTCAAATCCTTGCGACAATTTGGAAACGGTTAGCGATGCCGATTCTATTGGAACTATATCCGAACGAGAAACTTGTGATGGAAAATCGATCATTGATTGAAACAAAGAAGCTAAAAATTGAATCGTTTATTATTTATACATAAATAAATATTATGTAAATAGTACCGGTTCGAGGAATATAGAAAGTAGGTTTAATAAATTTATTTACAATGTTTCTTTTTGATTCACAACTTGAGGAGTCACATAATTCGTTATCCGCCTGAATAGTTTGTTCCGAGCTATTCAATCCTAAAATATTATCTATCGAAAACTTAGTATTTGCAACACTGTTATCACATAATTTTTCATGTTTTAATCGCGTCGAAGAATCATTTATAATATCTAAACTATCATTTAGTTCTAAATCAGAGTCATCATCACTGTCTTCATTGTTATTTGTTATATACACCGCCGGTTCGCGTCTAATAAATTCCATTTTAGAAAATTTTATTTACTTTCGTTAGCAATCGGTGACATTGACATGCGACGATTGTTTAAAAGTGTGAGGTATTAGAAGATATTATTTGAAGTGGCCGTTACTAGCTACTGTAGCGTGTTCGTTTGGTCCATTAAGTCCTTTTCTGAATCAACTAGCACCTCGTACCTGTTCCTCCCTGCAAGAAACTCCCTCCCTGGGCTGGCTGCTCATCTCGACAGCCCAGCCACAGATTGGTGTTTCGCGTGTTTTCAACTTCCCTAAAATTTATCTTCACACCTTTATACTTACTTTTACTGAGGTTCTCAACCTTTGGAAGCAACAAATGATATTAAGTAGTAAAATCATTTTAAAAGTTGTAACATTCTAAGAAAAACTAAGAGCATTTAAAATTAACCTGGATTAATGTACCTTTAGAATACAAAGAGATATTTCTTTAGTAATATAATATTTTTTGTGTCCAAATAAAAATGAAAATAATAAAACTAAAATTACAGTAAGTATGTTTTGCTGATTCGCTTTTCATTCATTTTTTGTCGGTATTAATTTTTATTTATTTTGATCGAAAATATTGACACCCTGCCTGTTGAAAATCACTGGATTGATCCACACGTACCTGTTATAATTCTCCCACACTACTCAGAATGTTGAGTTTTTCATAACGCCGAGATATAGCCGCATTAACACCCTTTGTGTGAGTTATTTAATGTTCTTTGGTTAACAGGGTTTGGCAAATGGGGGAGATAAATGTTGTTAAGTGGTTCATATCATTTTACATCATGAATCTGCATCTAGTATTTTATTGTTTGTTGCAAACGATTTGAAAACATTATCGGAAGTTGATGGATCTTGTTACAAATAATAAATTGATGCTTAATTAAATTTAGTAAATTAAGGTTATTGCACTATTAGGTCTACAATAACGTACTTTACGTTATTAATTATAATAAAAATAACGGAAAAACTTAGTAATAGTTTTGGAAAATTTTCTTTATTCAAAAATAAAAACATTATTTTTTAAAGGGAATGAGAAAATATACGTCTAAAACACTTGCTAAATCGTACATGGCCTACAGTTTTGTAATGACGACTGCAGTAGGTTGGTATACTATGTATTAATCGCAAGCAAATAAATCATTTGTAGAAGCTTTTTGGAAGTTCAAATTTACCATTATTACTAATATAAGTTAAATTAATAAATAAGTAATAATTATAGTTGACTTTTTGTCAACTTTTTAGTCAAATTATGTCAGGTGTTCAATAATATTAGTATTTGTCAAACTCATCCTTGAAAATGGTTTAATAAAATAGCTTGAAACTTCGGGCAATAATATTGCCCAACATATATTATTATAATCGTTTAAATAGAACTAAAATTGATTAAGTATCTCTATCAGATAAATTAATAAAATATGATATTATAGTGTCTTTGTCGTCGATTAAGTCTATAGTTAGTAAAACAACAAAACTTAAATTTACTGTTTATTTAACCCGTCGTTGGTACACATGTGAGCGCGGCGTTCATATAAATAACATTTCGAATATCAATCGTATAAATGATGTCGAATTATAATCTGATACTATTAATACCTTCAAATGACATGTCTACAAATATTGCCAAAAATAAATTACATCCCTATTATTTTGTCATTCCGGTATAGTTATCGTCATACAATGTTAACAACTCCAATAAAATGACCATCCATCGCGCTTACCGCGCAATATTTTTATTACCGTCGTACGTACACGTGTTTCTTTTTTTTCAATTCATCATGTTCAATAAATTAATTTCGTAGTTGGAGGAGACCGAAGAACAATGTTTGGGAGTCTGATAGAGATATTTCTGAACCTACACTTAAGCATTAAGACTCAACAAAGAAATGAAGTGTACCAACGACGGGTTAATATGCCCGTGGGGCGCATTGTCTTGTTAATGTACAGTTTAGATCCTAATTTGTTTAAATAGATAAAATCTGAGATTTTAAATAATTTTAAGTACCTAGTGTTTTGTACTAAGTAAAAATATTTTTTGTGTAAAATGTTTAAGGTACCTACATAATTACTTGTTAAATAATAATCACTGGACAACAAATTTGAACTTTTTGTCGACTTCCTTGATCAAAATTCGTTTTTATATAGATATTATGGTGCAAAATATGAAAACAACAAAGAAATTAAAAAAATTAGTTACGGTTTTTTAATTATTGATAATTTTTTTAATACATTTTTAACACAGATTTTAAATTTAATTTAATTTAAAAATACTTTTCTAAAATTATGTACGTCTTCGTTTATATCCGGTATAAAATATCCGGTCATAAAATTTAAAAGTTTATTATTTTATATAATATATTTATTTAAATAAAAAACTTAAGGATCGGGAGAACGCGTTCATATGTCGGGGATATTCCATTACGATTATATGTGTGCGGAGGACTTCTAGTCCATATATCTTCAAATCGTTAACTAATAAAAAATTTAGCACATCAAAATTAATAAGTTTTACTTGTTTTTATTTCCGGTATTGTTTGCTGTTGACCAGTGATAATTAGCATTAATTTCTAAAGTGAAATTTTACACTATTTCATTTTAAACACTTCACTATAATGGTAGATTTTATCTCGATACTAAAATTATCACACCACAGGATACATTTCAGTCGCTTAAATGCAAAACCCGACAAGTCCAGTGAAATATAAAACTAGATAATGCAGAAAAACTCGCAAAATCTTTATCTAGCCGAATTAAGCAATGATTATTTTTAGCATAGTTTCCTACTCATAGATCAAAATATAAAAATCAATTGATAAAATCTGGGGTAGTCAGAAGCCTTTAAGAATTAATTGCTAGAATAGAATTAATCTCCTTTCTAAAAAAGTTTTGACATGTCGGCTTTTGCATCTAAGCGACTGATTTATTCTTTCCTAATTAACAGAATCTACGAGACAAGATATTATTATGCTGACGATAAAAATGTACAAACAAGATGTGAAGACGTCGGTGAATTGGAATACAAATAGAGTGATTAATCATGTGTTAATGTAGATTATAAATTCTATTACAGTAGAACCCCCATCATTCGACATAAACGGGATCCATTTCCTGTCCAAACATAGAATTTGTCGAATAGAGAAATGAAATAAATATCATTATATGATATAAACATATCATGTTATTCTTGATTACGATAAGAATTTATTTACACTATGCCTTACCTAGCAAACTTTATGATTTAATTTAAATATACAAATTTTGTAAAAAGAATTATTTTGCAAAAATGTTATTAGATGCATAATAGAAACTTTAAAATAACTTTATATTTTACGAATAAATTTTATAAATTAAATGACAAAATTGTGACGATACGCGTTACAAAATAACAAAACTATTATACTATTAGAATGTAAATATTTTATTTTTATTAATTTCTAATAACCTCTTTCAAATTTAAATACTCTTTATTTTAGCATTGAAAATGCTGTTATTTTGCTATTATCATATTTCAAGCATTATAACGTAGGTAATCAATCTGTCTACCTACGTCGTGAACTCCAGTCGTGGCGAGATAAGCTCACCACTTGTACGTCATCACCTCATAATTATCTGTCCATTAGCATGAAAAATTCGTGGAATTGTCGAATAAGGGAGTGTCGAATAATGGGGGTTCTACTGTATACATAAAAAAATATCGTCATTTTTGCTGCAATACCTCCAATCATCAGTAAACCAAATTTTAACGGAATCTGTTTAGCATTTTCGGAGAATTATTTGGCGTTCACTATATTAGTGGTCACTCAAGAAGTGACCATGCGACCGAATGCTTTTTCCACGCAATTCCCAATTTTTCCGTACATACGGTTTTTCATCAATACTACATAATTTTTTTGTTCTTTGTTCTTATCTTCACAAAAAAGGTTCAAAGGACCGCCCGATAAAAGTAAATTCTTCTTTAATGTATGTTAAAAAAAGCTACTGTCAAACTTGCAAAATGAGTGTCACGTCATAATATAATAATAAATTATTAAAATTTTCGAATTATGTCATTTTTTACAAACCATTTAACAAATTTTCACAAAAAATAGAAAAATTAAGGTTTCAGTTAATAATTTAATATGTAATCTTCTTGCTTTTGCATATGGATCAATTGTTTTTTTACCAAAATACTTGCATTTCAAAAGCTTTATCAGCACACAAAATTTTATCTCCAATCTATTAAACATTCCCAGATACGATCAACTTTTTCATTGTTTAAATTTTGGTAGTCTTCACAAAGATTTCTCTGCCAAAACTATATTTTCACCACTAGAGCCCACCAGGCATCCGTCCAAAAAGTTTGACTGACATCGACGCAGAAATGCCGAAGAAAATCGAGAGACAATGACTTTTTTCAAGATTTCGCAAAAAAAAGTAATCTTTTTTTTTTCATGTTGAATTCTTGATTTTTATCAAATGGTGCCATATGCTGTCAATCCCGGGGCGGGGGGAGCGATGTTCCTACATACCAAATTTGGTTGAGATTCCTTCAGTACTTCACGAATTAGTGACTCTTGAAGTTTCAACTTTTTCATAAGTTTACTTGTTTAAGAGTTACTCTGCAAGTTAGATAATTTTGGTTGTAATCTTCTGGCGAAAAGCCATTTTCGTGACATTTAAAATGTGTTTTACTGTGAATAAAAAGTATTAAGAAATAAAAGTATAATTTTAGTTTCAAGTTGTTTTTTAATACATTTATATTGATATAAAATATACAAAGAATTATCTTGTTTGTAAATAAATAATGAAACATTGTCTTTCGATGACATCCTGTTGAAGCACATCCCAACAGAATAACCTAGGGTATCGGAGTTATATTATTATACCAAGTTAAGCCCAAAAAATCACTTCAATTTGAAGTTTAAAGTTGTTATCGTACATCCAAGTTGTTAAGATCTTAGTAAAGCAAAATCTTGTGCATGCTTCACATCTAAAAATGAACAGAGAAAAGCTGTTAAAATTATAATGGTATTATAATCTTTAATTGTAATAATGTCTAATTACTTTTTGGATTTTTGATTTCTAATCCCAGCGCTAAAAAACTGAGTGTTCTCTACGTAAAAATTATAATTCGTGTTGTAATCGAAAGTAGGTAAATTATAACTATCGCCTTTTACAACCCCGGAATCCATTTCTTTTAGATATTTTGAATAATCGTAAAATTAAAAAGCTTTTCTAAGCACACCTAAGATCAGCTGTGTGACATTTTGAGTGTCAAACAAGTATTACTGGTATCTACATTAAAAACTTAAAAAGCTGGCAACATGGCTGTTTTTATTGGTTTCTGAAACCCCGTTATTTTTTAAAAAAGTTGGCCCGCGAGGTTAGCGGCCTATCGTTTAATAATTTTTTCTTATCATAATCGTACCTACTAAAAAAAATTTTTAAAACATTCTGGATGCTCATTTTGACTTCTACTTTAATGTAAAAAAAAATAGTGAAACTCATCCATATGACCCAAAATTACACGAAATTAATGTGAAAACTATGTCCACTCGGCTACTATGCCATTAAGAAAGGGTGAGCATTGTGGTTATTAATGTTTAGTTTCGCATTTGTTAACTTAGTTTTGGAACGCAAATATTTATTCGTTTATTAAAATTTTGATTTTTGTTGTTAGGATACAAACAAACGAACCACACCTTCCGCACTTTATTAGTTGCCGACTATGCTCAGAGAGGTGGGGGTTCATCAACAAATCGGAGGATAGATTCTTTAAAATCAAAATGGAATTCAAAATTGGAATAAAAAGGTTAGTTATTTTGCTACCAAGGTTAAATAGTTCGCGCACAACCACGGAATACGCAAACTTTACTTTACCTGAAATTGCGGACCCCGAGAGAGATAGGAGCATGGTGTGATAGGAGCAGTTTCGTCTCTTACGGTACAGTCATTTCGAAAATTGAGTTTAAATCCTGCCACGGAATCATTTATAATGCCGACAGTGGATTCATTGCTAAACAAAACCCTAGTGGACTTAATGCATCGCCTTATTATACAGTGGCATACAGTGGCAATAAGCATAAGATGGGGGATTTAGCTCCAACGATCTTATGTTTTACAATGTGTTTTTTTTAACTTAATATGTTATAATATTTATTATTAACTATTATTACACTAACTAATTTTGAATTATTATTATTATAATAAGTACATTTTTTAGTTTTGAATATTTAAAAATTTTCGTACAATGTGGCATGAATCTAAAACAGTTTTTTGCATTACACTAAATAATTTGGAAGATAGATTTAAACGGGACAAGAGAGTTTTGAATTTGTGAGATACAACACCAGTAGCAGATATAACAATAGGTACAAAAGCAATTTTATTTAGGTGCCCAACAGACATTAACTCAATTATCAGTGCCTCGTATTTTCTAAGTTTTTCTCTTTCGGTGGTCAAAATATTCTTAAATAACGGCACTGCCACATTTATCATGATTGCATGTTTATCTTGTTTGTATATTAAGACAATATCAGGCCTATTATGGCACACTTCCCTGTCAGTCAGGATTACTCTGTCCCAATATGAAACATAGCAATCATCTTCCAGGACAGGTTCCGGAATAAACTTATAATAAGGTCTGACGTTGTCTAGCAAACCTAATTTTAAAGCTAGTTGTTGATGGATAGTATTTTACAGATTTGGTTGTGTCTGTGTAAATAGGCAGTGGATGCTAAAATGGGACAACCTGCTATAGTCATTAACATCGGTCTTCGTGATAAACTTTTTATAGTTGTTTGTGGCAATAACACCATCTTGAATGGCGCACATAAAACCTTCGGTTTCAGGATATAATAAGCCGTTTTTTAGCCACTCTACTGACAACTCCTTGTCTATTCCTTCGGAGTCCAAAATTGTTGGGTGTTTACCATGAAGTACTTTATTTTTCCAATTAATTTTAAAATCAATATTCTCCTCACAATTCAAATTTGTATTTTTTAAATGTAGAGCGCTTAAATGTTTGTCGAAGGTAATGACTGCCTGAATTAAAGGAGTGTTTAACGAGTAAAAATAATCACGTAATAATAAACAAAACTTTGTAAAACAGTAAATTTTATTCTCAACATTTTTGTTCCTATACATTTTTCTATTTTATCGCACCGTTTCCGAGATATAGATGACAATAGTTTTTGTGTTTAGCAGAGTCTTGTTTAACGCTTTCCAGTAAAGAGTATTACCAGTTCGAATGCCATTATGTAGTACTGTTCCCAGACAACATTTTTCATAATTTTTCCATAATAATTGTATATCGATATATTTAGTGCCAAAACTCGTCGTTTGGTTAAAATATTCAAAAATTTCATCTTAGGGTTAATATTTGATGTGTGATTTCAACTACTTATCATCTCTTTGTAAAAAAAATTTAACTTTGAGATATTCTCCCTTCATGCATAAACTTCTCTTTAAAAATGTCATTTTTTTTATAAAACTAGCTAAGAATTGAGGCTGCAATTTTACCCTTTAGGATTGCTTTCAGGTAAAAATATGTAATAAGAAATATTGTAGTCTGTTTCTTTTTAAACAATTTCTTTTTTTTTTCATTTTGATAGGACAAATAAAAGCTGAAATATTTTGGTTGCCGCGTAAACCTTCAAAATTGCAAAATATGCCGCATATTGCAAAGCAAATATGGCTCCCACACGAAAACAAAAGACAATGAAATTGAAATAATGGTCATTTAGTAAATATGTTAGGATGTTTACACAAAAAAAATCAATTTTTTAAAATCCTCCGAGGGGCGGGGCGTTTCACTGATGGCAATACTGTACAAATTGTTGGTAATTTGATGGAAATAAGAAGCAGTAGATAGTAATATACGGAAATAAATCGCAATTGTGGTAATAAATGGCAATGCAGAGCAATAAGTGCGCAATACTGAGTAATAAAACGGCAATAAGTAGCATTAACTTTTTTTTGTCAACTAAAACATGACAGCAGGGTTAAAATATTTAAGCTATCGGTATCATTCTAGTGCAGACGATAACTACTTTCATATAGATTTAAAAAAATGTTTGTTCTTCTGTTTCGGACGACTAGAACTGTCATAATCTGTGCGCCCGATTGAACGAGCGTCTCCACGCTTAGGACCGGCATAACTTAATTATATAGATTTAAATAAATTGTTTCATAAAAATTTGTGTTGTTAGTTAAAATATATCTAATTATTATGCGTGAAAACCCCCCGGCACTGTAGGTTTGATAGTTTTCGCAAAATTAATTCCTAATAAAAATTACTTACGATATTACTATTATTATCTTAATTACCCTTAATTCCATTTATTTCCTGATTATTTGTAGCGTAACTTGCTAAAAATTCAACTACCCCTGCCACTTGCCTAACCGTGGATGGACTGTACGCGTTAGCTAGCTGTGTTACTCAAAACGCAGTTCTCGAAAGCGTGGGATTTCGAAAAACATCGTGGGTTCGTAACAAAACGTTCTTCGGTACTCAGATCTAAACTCAGCTAAATGAAAAGTACGATGGAAAAGTGGACGCCAGCTAATACAAATAAAACTAAAAAGAAATCAAGAGTCGATTTATTGTATTAATGCAGATAGAAAATAAAGATGTCGACAAGTTTAATTAATTCACTAATCAAAACAAAACATAAAACATACACATAAGGATCAAGTAAAGCTAGTACGTAATTGAAGATTACGAACTAGAAAAATAAAATAAAAATACAAAAGTGAAGAACTGACATCCACCTGAGGGGTAGATTTAGTCAAGTAAAAAAATACAGTTGAGTATCCCTGAGGAAGATAACCCAACAAAAGAAGTTATGCTCAGCAAAAATTAATTGCACACCGGATATCATTATCTCGGAATTATTGACTTACAAAATAGAACCTGGCATACAGCATCATTTAAAACAAGTATATGCATCTCTATGAGACTCACCCTGAATGCAGTACTACCAACTTCACGACTCGGCAATTGTCTTTCCTTCGTCAGGACCTTTTGAATTCAATAACATCACTTCCTCATTCTATTGGTCTACCATCCAGGAATGAAAGTCTACAAAATAGAGAACACAAAATACTCATTAGAAAAATCAACAGCCCGCCAGTTCCAATACTCATCAACCGAGTTAGTGTGACTGCAAACTCAATTAATCTCTACTGGAACATCTTCATAAAAAATCATATCATCTGGTTGGAATCGAGGTGTTCCATCCCAAATAAAAAACGTAAATCCACGTCCGGGATTGAAAAGTGGTGAAACATCAAAACGAAAATATACTAAGTTTGGTTCTCCAATTGGAAATTAATTTCGATTCACCTGGTACTACACAGTCACAAGGATACATCCTCTTGTGAAAAAAATACAACCATCGGGCATCGAAATCCATAATAAAAAATAACCATTCTTCGGACTAGTGATGTTAGATAATAATAATGTTTCAAGCCCAATATCTTCAAACAGATGACCGATAAAGCAGTGTTATCGCAAAACCAGAAACAAAATATTGGAACCATATGCGGATAAGAAAATATTTCCAATATTGATAAACTCCATCTTACGACAACCAAAATTTAAATTGTGGTAAAAACCAATATAACGAATAATTATAACAAACGTGTAACCCATAGCCTGGGTGCTAAATATAATTTGTTAAACAAATTAAATAGAAGGAAAATATCATAATTACCCGCTAAACGGCAAAATTAAATTAAATTAAAACATTAATAACTAAAAATGGACGAACACCAGATTATACGTCGATCTCTTTCGAAATTCAACGCATAATAGCGTCTATTAAAAATGAACGAAAAATTATCGCCACCAATAGCGATCCAGTGGCGTCGCATGAAAGTAATTGCAACGGACAAAACGTCTTTTGGCACGTTACATATTGCCATTAATGCCACTTTATTCCTATTTAATGCGTGGTATTACCGTATTTACAGAATATTGCTAAGAGCGGATAGGCATTTTTTGTAACTATTTACGGGAGAGCGGTCGAAACTTTTCTTAGTAAATTAAATTATAATACACTTTTCTCGATCAATTATATTATACACATTTATTTAATGAACTAGTTCCGTCTGGTGCCAGTCTTCTTCAACATATTCTTTGAAATAAGCTTTAATTAAATAATTAATTTTAGCTTTAATTTTTGATGGAATATGTTGAAGAAGACTGACATTAGTCGAAACTAGTCAATTAAATAAATATGTCTAATATAATTATTGATTGAGAAAAGTGTATAATTCAATTTACTAAGAAAAGTTTCGATCGCTCTCCAGTAAATAGCTACAAAAAGTGCCTACCCGCTCCAAGCAATATTTTGTAAATACGGTAATACCACGCATTAAATGGGAATAAAGTGGCATTAATGGCAATAATCAGAAAATAAATGGAATTCAGGGTAATTAAGACAATAATAGTAATATCTTATTTCATTGCCGACATAGTTTATATATTTATTAATTGTTATTAAAAGTTTTTACATTTTGCATTTTGTATTTTATTTCTGTTATATACTCCACAAGAAATTAAACTACACTAATTTTACTAAACTACTTACGATAGGAAGGCCACGACCACCAGGACTACTTCACTCAAGACTATGACATGACTGTCCCCCTAACATCTGAGCTCTTGGCATATGTCCCTTCGTGCAGCCATACCAACCCTCAGATATTAACTGTGTCCAATCCTGGTCCGCCCTTCCTAATCCGTACTTTATTTAATTCAAATATACAATCTACATAAATATAATTTGTATAGAGCCGTACTCACATACACTACATTTTCTCTTCTTCTTTTAAAATGTTAATCGTGTGGGTGGCTTTGAAATCCGTTCACTTCTTCTTAATGGTACTGGTGGAGCTTCTAAGAGCTCAGCGGTTGCGCCTGGGGTTGGCTGTTGAACTATTTCGTCTTCGTTCTTTGTATTGGTTCCTTCTCTGACAAGATTATCGTACGTTAATTCTTTCTGGGATCCAAGGCTTCGTGGTTGCATCGTTTCCATAGGTGCTGCTTGGTGTTGTACTTCAAGGTGATCTTCCAATAGCGATTTTCTTAAATTGTTTGCGTGTTTATACTGAACTTTGTCTCTTATTCTAACCAAATACGTTACTCCACTCACTACTTAAATTATCGCCCCTTCTTCCAACTTTATTGTTTTATCACGACCCAAAGCGCTTACTAGCACTTTTTCTCCTACCCCGAACGATTTTGGGGGTACATACTTTTCAGGCTTTTGAATTACGATTTTGCCTCCTGAAGGTTTTAACATATCTAATCTGGTTCTTGGCTTATACTTAAATATCGCATCGTTCGGTGTCATACCTGTAGATGCGTTCGGCATATTTCTGTACGAAAACAAAAAGTTCACTATCTGTTGTTCTATTGGAAGGTTTGACTTATCTACTACGTACTTTGTTAATGCCGTTTTTGCGTTCTGAACATGTCGCTCCGCGAAGCCGTTTGACTGCGGATGATAGGGTGGTGATTTCAGCGGCTGAATGCCATTGGTTTGACAAAATTTGTCATACTCTGTCGAGTTAAATGGTGGTCCATTGTCACTTACTAATATCTGTGGAATTCCCATAATTGCAAATGTTATTTTTAACTTTTCCACCGTTCTTATTATATCCGTTCCTTTGTTCATGTGATGGATATCGACCCACTTGGATTTACTATCTACTATTATCAAAAATGTCTTCCCACCACTATGAAAGAAATCGATATGGACCCTTTGCCACACATTTTCTGTTTTTGGCCACGACATTAACTGGGTTTCTTGAGCGTTGTTTTGTGTAACTTGACATGTTCTACATTTATTCACCATTTCTTCGACATCTTCGTTTAGATTCGGCCACCACACGATCGACCTCGCTAACAGTTTGCATTTCACCATTCCCGCATGATCGCTGTGTATTAATTCTAACACATTTTTCCTTAAAGCTTCTGGAATCACTACTCTACATCCTCTTAGTACACAATTCCCATCAATTGACAGCTCGTTCCGTTTCAGAAAATATGGTCTGAGTAATACGTCCCCTACCTTCTCGGGCCATCCCCTGTAACAATAGTCTTTTACCTTGAGTAATAATGCGTCCTTTGCTGTCCATTGTGCTACTTCATTATTGGACAACGGTACTTCATTTGTTAAATTAAACGAATTAATTGACGTATCCACCTCCGTTGTATCTTTAAGTGGCAACCTGGATAAGGGATCTGCTTCCACTAGTTCTACTCCCTTCTTATATTCAATAATGTAGTCGTATGTTGATAATATTAAATTCCACCGGACCAATCTTGATGCTGTCATCACTGATGTTGCTTTCTCCGGATTGAACAAAACTTGCAATGGCTTATGATCGGACACCAATGTAAATTTTCGACCATAAATAAATTTATATAATCTTTTTACCCCAAACACTATTGCTAACGCTTCCCGTTCGATTTGCGCATAATTCTTCTCGGCTTTTGACAACGTCGCCGAAGCAAAACATATTGGTCGGTCTATTCCATTAATCCAATGACTTAAGACGCTTCCTACTCCATACGAACTTGCATCACACGATACTACCAGGGGTTGTTTTGGATCGAAATGAACCAACACTTGATTTTCAACAATATGTCGTTTGCTATCTTGGAAACATTGTTTACATTCGTTCGACCAATCAAAGTCCGCATCTTTTTCTAATAACTTATGCAGTGGTTTTAAACGCGCAGACAACATGGGTATAAATTTCCCGTAATAATTTAACAATCCAAGGTATGCTCTTAATTGCGTTACATTTTGTGGGTCTGGAGCATCTGTTATAGCTCTAATTTTTTCTTGCGTCGGATGTATTCCTTCCTTATCGATCTTATGACCTAGATATTCGATTTCGTTTTCAAAGAACTTGCATTTTGCTAGATTTACTTTTATACCATATTGCTGCAATCTAGATATGACTTCCTGAACAGCTATGCTTCCATATCTTCTCCCTTTACTATTATATCGTCTATGTAACATCGGACTCCTCGTATTCCCATTAATATGCGGTCCATTACTGATTGAAAAATGGACGGTGCATCTTATATCCCAAACGTCATTCTCGTATATTGAAATAAACCCAGATGCGTATTGATTGTCAATAACTTTTGGGATTCTTCGGCCACTTTTAGTTGTGTATACGCCCCTGTAAGATCGATTACTGCGAACACCTTTCCTCCTGCTAAAGTTGCAAAGATATCCTCAGACGTAGGTAATGGATACTCGGTCGGAATTAGTACTTTATTTACCGTGGTTCTAAAATCGACACAAATGCGGATGTCTCCGTCTTTCTTCGGAACTACTACGATGGGTGACGCCCACTCACTATTACTTACTCCTTTTATAATTCCGGCTTGTAATAGTACCTTCAACTGTTTCTCCACTTTGTCTCGAAGCGCGTACGGCAAATTGTAAGCCTTTCTAAATATCGGATTGCTTCCTGGTTTTATTTCAAAACTAATTTCAAAATTCTTTATTGGCCTTGATAAGTTCCCATTAAACACTTCGTTAAACTTTTCTTTTACCTCTTCCACGTACGTCCTGGTTATTACCGAAATTTTAAATCGATTCCTCCATTCTGGGAACATGACGTCTAACCAATTTCTTCCCAACAATGGTACAAAATTTTGCCTCGTTTCTACAACGGTTAGCGGTAATTTGAATCTTTGATTTTCTTTCACGACATCTACCACTGCTTCTCCTAATGTTTTTATTTCTTGACCAGTTACTGATGCCAACCCATATACTACTGGCTGTACTTCCAAATTTTTCCACTTCTCCTTCATTAACCTTGAAGGTACAATAGTTTTACATGCTCCCGTGTCGACTTCAAAACCTATCGTTACCCCGGCTACGGTTAAATTTATTCGATGTGCCACGCTATACGTCGGTAAGGTCTTGACCACGTTCAACGGATAAATCGCTCGTACTGCCTCTTGAGAATCATCGTAATCCGTTTCATCTATCATTCCAACTGTTTTATTGTTTCTGGACATTTTTGACGTATGCCCTTTTCTTTTGCATTTAAAACATTGCCACGTGCTAGCCGGGCACGACATCGGGTTATGCTGTCTTCCGCAACGAAAACATTTCCTTCCGAACTGTGTACGTTCTTGACTATCTTCTGTTGACTGTGCACTTTTGCTTTTCGTACTCAGTTGCTGTTTGACGTTCTTCCTGACCCAGTGCACCTCTTTGGCCCCCGCTATAACTTGTACTTGATTGTCTGCTAATTCATGCGCACGTGCTATTGCGCACGCACTTTCAAACGTTAATTGCGTCGTTGCTAACAATTTTTTTTGAAGACTTTCCGAACTGACCCCGCAAACCAACCGATCTCTTAACGCATCTTCTAGAAATGTCTTAAAATTACACGTGCTAGCTAAACGACGTAGATCCACAATGTAACTTGCAACTGTCTGATTTTCTTTTTGCTTGCAATTGTTAAAGGTAAACCGTTCGCTTATTTTCGACTTAGCTGGTGCGTAATGTTCCCGTAACAATTCGATTAGTTCCTCATATGACTATGCACCAGGCTTCTCTGGTGCGATTAGACTTTTAGCCGTTTCATATACTGCCGACCCTGCTAATGTTATAAATAACGACACTTTTAGCTATTCTTTGACAGCATTTACGGTAAAAAAATGTTCCAACCGTTCGACGTAGTTTTCAAATTCTTCTGTGGTTTCTTTGAACGGTTCGATTGTTCCAATTAATCCCATCCTCGTCGCCAAAATGTTATATACTCCACAAGAAATTAAACTACACTAATTTTACTAAACTACTTACGATAGGAAGGCCACGACCACCAGGACTACTTCACTCAAGACTATGACATGACTGCCCCCCTAACATCTGAGCTCTTGGCATATGCCCCTTCGTGCATCCATACCAACCCTCAGATATTAACTGTGTCCAATCCTGGTCCGCCCTTCCTAATCCGTACTTTATTTAATTCAAATATACAATCTACATAAATATAATTTGTATAGAGCCGTACTCGCATACACTACAATTTCAAGACGGTTGTTTTACCACAACGTATGTTTTTAAAAAGTTTTTTTATTAGTTTTTAATAACTTTGACAATATTTGAAATGTTGCCATCGATGATTGTTGATCCTGATTCCGGTTTTATGCATGTCAAACCATTTAATACTTTGATTTGTGTGGTAAGTCGCATATTTGAGAATTATCCCACCGAGGACTCATGCTGTTTTTCCATTTTAGTCCTGATGATGAAGCAATAAAGGCTTCGAAACGTCGACACACCAAATCGTTGTTTGTTTTTGACTTCCAGTCAGCCCGAAATCCTTCCTGTATACTATTAAAGAGGTGTTTTCGAGAAGCTTTATTTTGTTCTTATTTGAAAAATAATTTTTTACTTTTTAGTGCATTTTTTGCTTTTTTTAATTATTTACTTTCTAGAAAAAGCTTAGTTTAAAAAGGATTTTTTAATTTATTTTTTATTTATAACTTTTTAGTCTTTAAATTTTGATTAGTAAAATATTAATTATAAATTTGTTTATTTAATAACGAAAACTAATTATCATATAATTTTTGTTCTTTATAGTAATTTAAAAACCAGAATTTCGAGCAAGCTAATCTTTAAGAATTTAAAATGCTGGAGATAGCTTTCTTAAACGTTTCATTTCTTCAAGAGCATCTGCTGTGTTACATGATTTTTTACCCATTAAAAGACATGGATTCAACTCTTCAATTCTTATTCCTTCCAAAGATCTAAATCTGCTCAAAGTCACATACGCTTGACATTTAGCGAATAGCGATGGAACTCCTATATCCAATGTTTCTCCTTGGATTTTATGAAATGTGACAGCATAGCATAGCACAATCGGCAACATGCGACGTTCTGCAGTACCGCAACTTCCAATTGCTTGAAATTCTTTAGTGATAGGAATAATTAAGTGATTATCAACACCACCTTCAAACTCAATTCTAACTGATGGTATATATCAGTATTTGTGCTCTTCTACAATTATTAGGCCAGCTAATTTCTTAATGCTCTTAAAGTCCTTTATAACAGCGATTCTCAGTCGCGGATCTATTTTAGGGGGTCGCAGAAAATTTAGTGATTTTTTTTTTCAAAATTACTTAGTTTTGAATTTGAACTAGAAATTAGTAACCTGAATTTTAAGGTTTCCCTTGCTCCAAAAAATTGAATATAGGATTGATCAACTCTTATGAAAACATCAAGATCAAGAAAGTAATTAATAAGTAAAGCAGTATCGTCACTTCGGTCGCAATACTCCAATCATCAATACACCAAATTTTAACAGAATCTGTTATACATTTCCGGAGATTTGTTTGGTGTGTTCCATATTAGTAGTCACTCAAGAAGTGGCCATGTGGCCGAAGGCTTTTCCAAACCGTACTTAAGATTTTTCAACAACACCAGACAATTTTTTTGTTTTAAAGTAGAGTTATTTAAAAACAAAGAATAAATAAACAAGAAAATGCTATGAAAGTAATACGTAGTATTATTAACATTTTCAATACAGCACACTAATTTTCGATCGTTCTAGAATCTAGATAATTAATGAAATTACTAAAACTGTCAGATTTGACCACTTTACAGACGTATAAATAATACAAATCTCTTTGAAACAACCGTAGGCCGCAGGTATTTCGTTCTTATCTTCGCAAAGTAGGTTTAGGTTTAGTAATAAATATAAATCAGTATATGGTTCCATCTACTGACAAGACCTGTAGGGGCAATGTTGCTATATACCAAGTGTGGTTAAGATCCCTTCAGTACTTTATGAGTTATTCACTCTTGAAGTTTCAAATTTGACAGCTTGTAATTTTTGACAGATGACAGATAGAAAATTAATTTCACCTATTCTGGATAAAGCTAATAAACCTTTCACAAGACAAAAACGTTTTTAGAAATTTTGCGTTATTTTCTTGTAGTAGCACTCCTGATTGACAGATAATCGTGACGAAAACCTTATTTTCACCTTTCTATACCGTAAACTCTACTATATACAAAATTTGGTCGCGATTGGTTGGACGGTTCAGAAATAAAGCAAGAAACAAAATCTAACGACAGACAGACCGGCACCTAATTTTTTTTTTATTTCTTGCAAATCTTAACGTTTCTGAACAAGGTGATAACGGAAATGTAAAAAAGAAAAAATGAAATTTTGAAAACAAAGAAGAAAAATAGTAAAAGTACAAGTTGAGTATATTTGTGCTTGTTTAGATTATATATCTTGTTTTAATATGAATCTATATCTATAAAAATGAATGTCTATTTATTTGTTTGTCCTCCATTTTCTCCTGAACCATTTGACCTATTTCAACCAAATTTTGCGCAATATCTTATTAGGACTCGGAATAGGTTTCTGTGAAAAGAAAAGTTTAAAATTCGCAAAAAAAATTTTTAACAGCCGGATTAAGGATACGTGAGGCCCGGGGCTAACTGTTTTTGGAGGCCCCCCCTTAACACCCCCCCCCTTTACACGGCTCTGAACATTACCGAGAACAAAGAGTTTATTGGTACTTAAGAATAGAAGAATCTGAAAAAGCGTTTTGATAACTGCTTGCCTGTTCCTAAAACAAGATCGTATCATAAATATGTTCCGATGAACGATATAATGATAAGGTGTTATCACACTTCACTTTCTGACGTCTTTGATGAGGTGCAGGTGTCAAAAACCTATCCAAAAACAAAAAATTAATTAGCTCTTTAACATCACAGCTAGATGAAGAATAGTTTCTTATTTACTGACACATTTTATGAAAATATACCTACACTTCTTCTTTTATATATTTCAGTTTTCGTACCTTTTTTATGTATTCTGTAATATAAATTGATTTTATATAGTATAAAATTATTCATTTCTTTGACATTTTATGATTGTTATATCTCGGCTTGTAGTCAAATCTAAAACTCAAAATTTTTTTTGCGTAATGCCATTATGTAGTACTGTTCTGATAAGAAATTTCAGATTTTTATCTGGTCCCCCACCAGCGATATTTAGTGCCAAAATTTGCCTTTTGATTAAAATTTTCAAACTTTGAAAATTTTTAGAAAAACAAGGGAGTAAATCTTAGGGTTAATATTTGGTGTGTGATTTCAACTACTTATCATCTCTTTGTAAAAAAAAATTTAACTTTGAGATATTCTCCCTTCATGCATAAACTTCTCTTTAAAAATATCATTTTTTTATAAAACTAGATAAGAATTGAGGCTGCAATTTTACCCTTTAAGATTGCTTTTAGGTAAAAATATGTAATAAGGAATATTGTAGTCTGTTTCTTTTTTGTTTCATCTTGATAAGACAAATAATAGCTGAAATATTTCGGTTGCCGTAAACCCTTAAAATTGCAAAATATGCCGCATATTGCAAAGCAAAAATGGCTCTCACACAAAAACAAAAGACAATAAAATTGAAATAATGGTCATTTAGTACTACTAATATGTTAGGATGTTTACACAAAAAAAATCAATTTTTTTTAGAATGGTCAAACCATAGGGTTGGACCACTTGATATGGAATGACCCTGGTGCAATTAGGAATTCCTGCACCGAATCGATCTGCAAATGACCTTTTCGACCGTGATTTACGACGAGAAACACGCATTGATGTGGACGGATTGGCTACATTTGTTGAAAAGAATCTTCCAAAATTAGTTCCAGAACAACGCGTAGCGTATGACTGAATTATGCATGCAATTAGAAGCCAAAGCGGTGGATTATATTTCCTAGATGCGCCAGGAGGCACAGGTAAAACTTTTCTTATTTCACTTATTTTAGCAACCGTACTATCACAAAAACATACTGCACTGGCAATCGCATCATCCGGAATTGCGGCAACTATGGTAGATGGTGGCCGAACAGCGCATTCAGCACTGAAATTGCCTTTGAATATACAAATCATTGATGCACCAACATGCAATATCAAGCAAAATTCTGGAATGGGTAAAGTACTTCAATCATGTCAACTCATTATATGGGACGAATGTACTATGGCGCACAAAAAATCATTGGAAGCGCTTCATTGTACACTAAAAGATTTGAGAGGTAATGAACAGCCCTTTAGTGGCGCACTCATTTTATTGTCTGGTGATTTTCGGCAAACTTTACCTGTAATACCACGTTCAACTCCCGCTGATGAACTTAATGCATATGTCTCAAATCATCAATTTTATGGCGACACGTACAGAAGTTAACTTTGAACACCAATATGCGTGTACGACTACAACATAATGCATCCGCTCAATGTTTCGCAAAACAATTGTTGGATATTGGAAATGGGAAAATGCCAATCGATGGATCCTCACAGTGTATCACATTATTACCAACAAACTTTTGTACAATCACAGCAACCACAGACGAATTGATTAGAAAAGTTTTCTCAAATATCGCACAGAATTTCGAAAACCATCAGTGGCTCAGTGCACGTGCTATATTAGCGGCAAAAAGCAGCGATGTCAATGCCATCAATTTCAGCATTCAAAACGAAATACCAGGTGAAGCGACAACGTATAAGTCCATCGATACTGTTATGAATCAAGAAGAATTTGTTAATTATCCAATTGAATTCTTAAATTCACTTGATTTGCCAGGAATACCGCCACATATTTTGACATTGAAAATTGGCGTGCCTATCATTCTTCTTAGGAACATCAATCCCCCACGACTTTGCAACGGCACCAGGCTATATTTTTTATAACTTTTTGTAATGTAATGGTTAAAACGGTATTTTATTAATTTGCAATTTAATTGTAATGTTGTATGTTCACCTCATGATATAGTCAGGTCCGTGCGCAGGATTTCTTCATGGGGCGGAGGGTTACGGAAAAGAATTTATAAAATAATAGTTATATTGAATACTTATATTAATATTCAAATAGACAAAACGTCTTTACGTCAATAACCTACATGAACCTAAATTCACAAAACGATCAAACAAATTTATTCAAATTTGGGCAGAACAACGTCTGCCGGGTCAGCTAGTTTTAAATAAACTAATTGCCCAAGTAACACCAAATCGTATATTAGATGAATAATAGTCGATTATTCGAAACGTTATTTACGCATATAAAACGTACAACAAAAACGTATATAACACGCGTCGATGTCGCAACTGTAGACTAATATCTAGACGTATATTTTTTACGTATAATGTACGTATTTGATCCACGTATATTATCCGTAGTACGGTAAAGTAGTACGTAAATAAGACGTGTAATAAAAACGTATAGTATACGTGCTAATGTCGCGATGTTAGACCGATATCTAGACGTATAATTTTTTCGTATAATATACGTATTTAACCCACGTATATTATATGTAAAAGTAATGCGTAAGTAAAGCGTATAATAAAAACGTATAGTATACATGGTAATGTCGCGATGATAGACTAATATCTAGACGTATATCTTTTACGTATAATGGTATAATATACGTATTTAACCCACGTATATTATATGTAAAAGTAGTACGTAAGAAAAACGTATAGTATACGTGCTAATGTCGCGATAATAGACTAATATCTAGACGTATATATTTTACGTATATTATTTGTATTTGACCCACGTGTATTATACGTAAAATTAGTACGTAAATAAAACTTATAATAAAAACGTAAAATATACGTGCTAATGTCGCAGTGATAGACTAATATCTAAACGTATATTTTTCACGTATAATGTACATTGATATGGTGTATATTTTGTATATTATAGGTACTGATTACAAATATGGTTTCTTCAACTACGTCTGGACATCTGACGAACTTATTCTTATACCTAAACTGTAGTCTGAAATTAATATTATTATTTACAAATATTAAATTTTATTTACCTTTTTTTGACCTGGCTGGGATTCGAACGCACGACCTCCTTGATCTAGTAGTGAACTCCCTTACCCCTGCGCTACAACGGGTGATACAGTTTTATTATTTTGTTAACCGAGATGTGCCCTTAACATGTTTTATTAAAATTAGAGTTTCGTGACTAGGTAGAAAAAATAAAAGAAAATGATATTGAAAAAAAAATTTTTTTAAAGGCACAGAATGAAATTGAAAATTGTGATTTTTAAAAGTTTTAAGCTATGAGTCATCTAATAATAACCAAACAGTCAATATAACCAAAATAAAAAGTTTTTATGATTACACATAGACAAAGTAGTTCTTATAATAAATTCTCCTAAATTTCAAAGCAAAAAATTATGTTTTTCTTTTGTCAATATCCAGATAAAAAATTACAAATTTATGAAACGTCACACATTATTAATACATCTTACAAAACCACAAAATAATGCCTTTGAAAGCATTTTTGGGAATATTATAGAGAGGGTGCAGGGTTCTGTCGATTTATTAAAAACGTCCTTTATGTAGAACATTAGACATAATATCTGTATTAATCTAATATAAATTCTGTATTATAAACTATATTAATCTCAATGCTTTAATAGATATTATGCATAGTTGGGTTAACCTGCAAATTCGCACGTGGTAACTTGAAACCATTTTTTACGAGATTATTTTTTAAATTTAACACCCAGACATATCTGGGTTAATCTAACGTACATAATAATGGGACATCTTTTAAAATGTCGATATTATAGAAACAGTTAAATATTTTTTGAAAACAACCGTGGTATGGTGATCCTAGTAAAAATCTGTCTTGTTTTAATGTTTTAGTAAATCCAGAAATACAAAATATAACTCGAAAATCATGAAAAATGAAGCTTGCGCAATTTTCAATGTGTCAAAACTGAAACAATTACGAACCATTCATATAAGTGTGTCTTTGTTGCACCTGTGTTGTTGATTATAAATTTGGGAGGACAGTTGTCGCTGCTTGATTCAGATGGTTGTGACATTAGTTTGATTATTACTATCTTCGATATTTTCGGCAACTTATATGAGCTAATATAGATAGTAAATTTTACCTAGATTACATAATGTATGTAGTACTATTCATTACAAACAAGAAAGTGTAAAACAAGTTTCGCTTTTTGAAAAAACTGCCGACTTGGCAAATTAAGTTTGGGGTTTTTATTATAGCCGCAATATACGTGTAAAAGTCTAAATTATTTCAGATTTTGAATTGAATTTCAATGTAAATTACCAATTCTTTGAAGAATTTCGATACATTTGTATTTAGCGTATAATTTGAAGGTAAAATTTGCTTAAATCATAGAAGTTGCCGAAAATTTCGATGATTTAATCAAGGCCGCATTGCAGTTATATTTCGTATTTTTGGATTCACTGAAACATTAAAACAAGACAGTTTTTTTACTAGGAAGACAGTGCCATGGTTGTTTTCAGAAAATATTTAACTGTTTCCATAATATCGACAATTTAAAAGGTGCCCCACAATTTTGATAGTTGTGTTAACCTGAAATTCACACGTGGTAACTTGCAACCATTTTTACGAGATAATTTTTTGAAGTTTTGAAGAAAAATACCTATACATATTTATTAAATTAAATTATAATAAAATTGTAAATATGGATACATCGGTTACAGCAATAAAACACGTGGTAATTTAAAAATGATATTATATTTGGTTATTGTATTCATAGGCTGTATTCAAGTTACTATTTTTAATGAAGGATGGGAAATATTCCATAACCACATTTATACTATAATATGTATTTAATTTCTGAGAAAATCAAATTTTCATGTTTAGTGTCTTTGCGGCACACATAATAAATATTTAATTTGCTCTTGCCGCAAATTTTGTTTATAATGATTAGTATTATTTAAAGTTCGAGCCCTTTGTATTTTATTTTTAACTTGTAGTACAGCCGAGAATGAAGGAATTTAATTTGATATTTAATTTACTATTTTACTCTATTTCTATCTATGTTTTCTAAAATAAAGTGAATTTAGATAAAATAGCAAGTTTAGTTTTTTGATTTTGCGCTTATTGTTCAAATGAAACGAAAGAGTGGACATTATAAATATGTATAATTTTTTCTCCGCCCAATTTCTATCAAAGTTGCTAAAACAAAAATCATGCGTAACACAAATAAAATTTTATATACACAGGTTATTTATACGTTTTATATTATACATTACTGTACTTATTAAACGTAGATTATACGTGCTAAATAAGTTCGCGGCCGAAGACTAATATGTAGACGTATATTGTTTTACGTATAATGAACGTATTTGCCCCACGTATATTATTTGTAAAAGTAGAAAGAAAATAAAGCGTATAACAAAATCGTAGACTTTACAAGCTAATGTAGTGGTTGTAGACTAATGTCTCGACGTATATCTTTAACATATAATATACGTATTTTGTATACATCTACTAAACGTATTTCCAAGATCAAAATTCTCAAATCAAATCAAAATTTAAAAACAAAAGTCAAAATATATTTATAAATAAAAAACTATGTTTAGTATTTATATTTATAATATGAAACATAGTATCTCAATATAAATTGTAGATAAAAATATAGTGGTTTATAAATGGTTAATTTATACAATAAGTATAATATACATCTACGACACGAATGTTTTACCTCAAAATTCTACCTGGTTTCAAGTAATATCTTAAGACTAATATTTATTCTTATATTTTATACGTATTATCTACGTATTTTTTCGGTAAAAGTAATATGTAAAATATAAACTGTATAATAACACACGTAAATTATACGTCCGAATTTCGCGGACTTTATGTTAGACTCTTAGACTTATATGTAGACGTACATTTCTTTACGTATATTTGTTTTATGAATTTTATCGATAAAGGTAATACACAAATAAAGCGTATAATAACAACATGGATTATACGTACTAATGCCGTTACTGTAGACCAATATTTAGACGTATATTTTTTACGTATAATTTACGTATTTGACCCACGTATATTATACCTAAAGTAGTACGTAAATTAAACATATAACAAAAACGTGGAATATACGTGCTAATTTTGCGGCGATAAACCAATATATAAACGTATAAATATTTTTCGTATAGTATACGTATTTGCTTTATGCATATTATCCGTAAAAGTAATACGTAAATAATGCGTATAATAACAACGTGGAATATACATGCTTATTTCGTGGCAGTAGACCAATATCTAAACGTATACTTTTTACGTATAATGTACGTATTTGATCCACGTATATTATACCTAAAGTAGTACGTAAATTAAACATATAATACAAACGTCGAATATACGTGCTAATTTTGCGGGATAAACCAATATGTAAACGTATAAATATTTTTCGTATAGTATACGTATTTGTTTTATGTATATTATCCGTAAAAGTAATACGTAAATAATGCGTATAATAACAACGTGAAATATACGTGGTTATTTTGCGGCAGTAGACCAATATCTAAACGTATAATTTTTACGAATAATGTACGTGTTTGACCCACGTATTTTATCCGAAAAAGTAGTACGTAAATTAAACATATAATAAAAACGTGGAATATACGTGTTAACTTTACGGCGATAGACCAATATGTAAACGTATATTCTTTTACGTATAATAATAATAAATAATAATTTGCTTTATGTATATTATCCGCAAAAGTAGTGCGCAAATAAATCGTATAAAAGCAACGTAGATTATACGTGCTAATTTAATGGACGTAGACTAAAATGCAGACGTATATTTCTTTACGTATAATGTACGTATTGGACCCACGTATATTATCCGTAAAAATAATACGTTAATAAAGCGTATAATAGCAACGTATATTGTACGTGAAAATGTGGTGGTAGTAAACTAATTTGTAGACATATAATTTTTTACGTATAATTTATGTATTTCATACACATATCGTTATCGTAAAAATGGAACGTAAATAAATCGTATAATAACAACGTTGACTATACGTGATAATGTGCTGTTATAGACGAATAATTATACGTATACTTTTCACATATATTATACGTATACTGCATACATCTATTAAACGTGTTTCCAAGATCAAAATTCTATCTTTCAAATATAAGTACTTTTTTAGTTTATGAGCATCGTATAATATACGAATATTTTAAGGATAAATTATAAATGGTATATTATATACGTATATTAAATACACCAATATTAGACGTATACCAAAAATATCCGAAATTTACCAAAAATAAACGTTTAATATACGAACGGGTGCTACCTGGGTGATGACTATTTTTTATTACTGACATTGTTAATTTGTTCAATAAGCAAGAAAATTTGAGGGTGGCGTCGTAAAAAGGTTGAGAACCGCTGCTTTAGAAACATCGAAATTAGAACGGAGCTTAACTTTGGCATCGAGTGCTCGTGTTTAATTTGTGTCATTTGGAAGCATTGTCTTTTGTGTCTTTTCGTGAATGAACAAAACGATGCTGCACTTGAATTGTAAACATGTAAACGTCTTTTTGTCTAATGTATTCAGCTCTGGTTGGGTAAACACGAATGGCATTTTCAATTGAGAATTCTCCAGAGAAATCGTTGCTTACTTTTTCTAACAAGATTTTCAAATGATCATTAGTCAATTCTCCTACTCTGAGTGCATTATCACCTTGTCGCATATTAGTGATTAGCGTGCAAAGAGAAAAACATCGCCACAAGTAATTGGCAAGCGCCATGCAAGAAGGCTGATCGAATACTTGATGGTCTTTGATCGGTGGAAGTTGGAATATATCTCCAAACAATAGCACGTTAACGCCACCAAAGAGGTCATCCTCCTTATATTTAAGCTGTCTTAATCGAGCTTCAACCATCACAAGTATCGAAGTATCTCGTAAGAGACAATTGAAATTTCATCAATAATCAAAAATTCTATATTTTTCCATTGTAGTCGGATAATTTTAAGAAAATTTCCAGTGAAAGTTGATCCGATTATCTGCTGATCCGATTATAGATCGGTTATACTATTCGGATATACTATTGGAGTGTTTTGCTAAAAAAGTACGTTATAATTAACATATGCCTGATTTCATAACACTTTTAACGGGCTGTTCAATTTAACTAACCAATAGAAATCAACGGTTCACTTTAACGGCTATTTAAAAGTTTTATAAAATCAGGCAATAAATTTTATTTAACGTTAAATCTAACAAACCAACAGATATCATCCGTTACCTTTAACGGCTTCTTAAAATCTTTATGAAAGCAGGCAATAGATTCGTATTTTCTTTTATTATTTAATAATAATTATTCTCTTATATACTAAAATTATACTAGCAACCTTATAAAATGATCCGACAATAATCCGATATTATAATGCGGACTTTATTTGGAAATTTTCTGTACTTATCTACATAATAATATATTCTAATCTATTTATTTTTAATTTATTTAGAAATATAACAGTATAGAAATCTAATAACTGCGGTCATCTGATTTTCACCTTTATTTTCATACCTGTAGAATTATTTGTAGGTTAACTTTTAAGTTTCGGGAATGGAGTACAAGAACAAATATTTTTTATCTAAATTGGCTTTATAAATAAAATTTTTTTATATGAAGATCAATACGCTTTTGGATCCTTTTTAAACAACTTTTGAAGCACTTTTTCCACTCCAAAACATGCATTTTGAACGCTTCAATCGCTTTATCAGTCGGCTTTCTAACCATCTCAAGACAAGCCTCGCACTTAATTTTTCTTTATTAATTGTTGATTATAAGGTTTCTAATATATTATATGAATTTTTATAAATATTTTTTTTGTGTTGGTATTTTTTTTTATTAAATTTTTATGTTGGTAATGACATGACAAAAAGTATTTTGCAGATTTTTCCCGTGGGAGTAAGTTAAGAAAAAGCTTAGAATTTCAATTACAATTACAATTACAATTAAAATTAAAATTACAATTACCATTACAATTACAATTACAATTACAATTGCAATTACAATTACAATTACAATTACAATTACAATTACAATTTCAATTACAATTACAATTACAATTACAATTACAATTACAATTACAATTACAATTACAATTACAATTACAATTACAATTACAATTACAATTACAATTACAATTACAATTACAATTACAATTACAATTACAATTACAATTACAATTACAATTACAATTACAATTACAATTACAATTACAATTACAATTACAATTACAATTACAATTACAATTACAATTACAATTACAATTACAATTACAATTACAATTACAATTACAATTACAATTACAATTACAATTACAATTACAATTACAATTACAATTACAATTACAATTACAATTACAATTACAATTATAATTTTATGCAAATTGTCCATTTTAAATTTAGAATGCTGAAACCGGACAATTACAATCTATACATCTAAAAACAAATTAAACTCTTTATTTAATTATTGTTGTAACCGGAAATCAAAACAAAACTTTTATTTGAACGATAAATAATATCAAATTTGTAAGATTATTTAAAATAGTACTTGTAGGGACTTCTAAAAGCGGTTACTTCAACTGTACATAGTTTTCTATAAGAAATTTCTTACCTCTTTCAAAGTTTCTCCACTAGATGGGCGATGCTTCTCAGTATGCATAATATATCGACGGCATAGAACACAGTTGTGGTATGTGCAATAAAACTAATTTTACAGTAGAAAGATTTTAAAGTTTGGATGTCTATGCCATTTAAGCCTACATACTTATAACTTTTATATTGCTACAAACTTGTATACTATTTCATTGCCTAACGCAATAATTATAGTTAGAACAATTAAAGTAAATGTATATTGCTAAATTTTGAATTAATTACAGTGACTTGCAAAAGTTTTCGGACGCTCCTATGATACTAATGTAAATTGAACATTTTAAAACCTCCTTTTTTTCATATAAAAATCAATTTTACAACAAAACTTTTTAGACATTTTTTGTTACCAATTTCATTGCCTTCAATTTTGTTCATCTTAATTTTTTTATTTTGTCGCGCCATTTTTGATTAACAGTGACTTAAACAACTCTGTAAAACACAAAAAATATTGTCATCTATATCTCGGAAACGGTGCAATAAAATAGAAAAATGTATAGGTACAAAAATGTAGTGAATAAAATTTACAAGAAAAAATGCTTATTAATATTTTAATTTTTTTGAACCGTTTCCGAGATATTGATGACAATATTTTTTGCAATTTACATACTTGTTTAAGTCGCTGTCAGTCAAAAACGCTGCGACCAAATAAAAAAATTCATATGAACAAAATTGAAGATGATGAAATTTGCAACAATAAATGTCTAAAAAGTTTTGCTGTAAAATCCATTTTTATACGAGAAAAAGCGGCTTCAAAATGTTCAATGTACATTGGTAGCATAGGGGTAATATTAATTATAATTATTAGCTCTTGAAAATACTATAAATATGAATATCAATTACGAGCTAAAGGGTACTAATAAATCTTATTATATGGATTTCGCAATCCTATATAATTAAATATTGAGAATCCGAAATTCGAAACACCTATGCATACGTGTCGCAAACTAATTCACTTAATTTGCATATTTTTCGGATTAATGAACAGTAAGCATTTTCAATCATGAATAATTTTTTTTACAATATTTAATTATATACGATTGCGAAATCCATATAATAAGATTTATTAGTACCCTTTAGCTCGTAATTGATATTCATATTTATCATAGGGGTAATATTAATTAATTTATTTATTTATTTATTTATACGGATAAACCATTTTAAATGACATTAAACATACATTATAGTTTAATATTTAAATTCCACATTATGTTTTTCTTAAACCTATAATACGGTTGGTCAAAAAGATCGAAGTCGTCAAGATCGTTCAAATCGTTGGCCAGTCGACACATTGTCGTTATTGGGCTATGCAAACCATAGTTTGAGGCATGATAGGCAGTCCAAAACAATCTTGAATTCCTTGTCGGATACATAGAAATATTTAGTTGAATGCGTGATAATAACAATTTGCAATCGATTCTACCGTTCAACAATCGAAAACGGAAACATAGATCGGTAGCTAATCTTCTATATTCCAAGGATTTGCTTTTAATTTGAAGCAGATTGGGAGCATATGAAAATTCCTCTGATGTACGACCTATCTTGAAATTATAATACCTTAAAAACTTCCGTTCGATTGATTCGATTGAATTTGGTAATAAGGCGACCATACTGGCGATGCGTATTCCAGATGCGGTCTAACAAGTGAAAAATATAAAACTTTTACTGTGTTAGCCGAGAATAGAGTACTTTGTCGTCGAATAAAGCCAATAGTACGAAGTGCATTCTTGTAGACCTTATCTATATGAAACTTGAAGGTTAAACCTTTGTCAAGACAAACCCCTAAATCTTCAATAACTTCAACTCGGAGTAATTTGACACCACCCACATTATAAACAAAAGGTATAAAGTCGTGTTTGGAATAAGAAATTACCGAACACTTGGCAAAGTTAAGGCCTAAATTATTAGCAATACACCATTTATGTAGATTATCGAGGTCGGATTGAAGAAATCTACAGTCAGCTTTGGAACCGATGGCCTTAAAAATTTTCAAATCGTCAGCAAACAGTAAAAAAGAGGAATGCTTTATGTATTGTCCTATATCATTTATAAATAACAAAAACAGGATGGGACCACAGTGGGATCTTTGAGGTACCCCGGATAGAACCAAAATATTCTTCGAATGATGTTTGTAAATACGAACTCTCTAACTTCTATTCGATAGAAAACTAGCAAGCCAGTTAACTATGTTAGGTCCAACACCTAAAGAAGCAATTTTGGACAGAAGAGCAGAATGAGAAACACGGTCAAAAGTCTTCGAGAAGTCAGTATAAATGGCGTCAACATGTTTATGATCCTCAAATGAATCTACTATTTGAGTGACAAAAGACAACAAATTAGTAGTCGTAGAGCGACCCGGAAAGAAGCCATGCTGATTATCTACTATGTAGTTTTTACTGGCATAAATTAATTGAGTTGCAACTAACTTATCTAGCATTTTTGGTAATGTCGTTTGAATAGAGATTCCCCTATAGTTTCTGATATCTCATGTATCACCTTTCTTGAAGATAGGAGTTATGAAACTTTGCTTCCAATTGATGGGAAATTTACCAGTACATAGCGATAGTTTGAAAATATCGTAAATGGGAGTTGCCAATGAGAATTGACATCTTTTTATGAAATATGGTGGAATTCCGTCAGGACCACAACTTAAACTGTCCGTGAGACCTGTGATGGAATCAAAAACATCGCTAGTAGATATCGAAAACGAATCACAATTTATGACATTAGTAACGTCATAGCTATAATATTTAGCACCATTATCACCACGATAGTTTTCACAAAATTGTTTAGCGAAAAGCTCAACGCATTCTTGTCCGGAATTAGAGAATTCATCACCTAAAAACATACGCTTAGGGTAACCTCTAGTTTTCTTACTGTCGTCGATAAATTTCCAAAAAACCTTAGGATCTGCACTTATGTCTTCCTCAATTTTGGCATTATAATTACGATTAATATAATTAATATAATAACCCTTAAACGGTAGGTTTAAGTTTATGTTAAAACGGTAAACTCTGTGTACTTAACTCATTTTTGAAAAAAAATGTACTGCACTGTTAACAGTGGTAGACTGTTAAGAGTTCATACTTACATTCTTTATAATGCAATGAATGCATAACTTAAAGAACCTCTGCATCTCAGTGTTGAACGAAATAAATAATGATCAATTTTTTTAAAATAATAATTTTCAAAAAAACTTAAATTTGAAATGAATTTTAAATTTATTTTTAGTTAAATAAACAAAAAAATTACAAAGATTGTGTTTTGATATTTCCGCCTAGCAATTCGCTCGTCCCGTATCTAAACTTTCTGTAAAATTCGCAATGTTCCGCAACCGCACTTTAAAAATTCAGTTTATGCAAACCTAACAGCAGCAATTCTTCCTTCCGTTCCTTTTAAATGGTTTGTGGTTATCTTCTCACTCGCCATCACGTGAAATGGAGGTACGTCCAAATTATCTCCAAAATTTTCTATGCCGCGTTCCAAAATTATTCTTCTAAATTATAGTAGCACCTTATCTTCTTAAATGAAATTTGTTGTTGATTTGCCGAAATGAAATTTATGCACTTAGTGAATGGTTCCGGATTCTTGGAACCACCACTTAACAATTTGATTGGACTCAAGTCCGTGTTCCAATATGTTGGACTTTTGTCCAAAATTGAACTACCTCGGAACGTGTCCAGAGATCAACCTTCTCGGACTTCGTCCAAGGATTAACTAAATATTTTCGAATTGTTAATTATAATTATTAGCTCTTGAAAATACAATAAATATGAATATCAATAACGAGCTAAAGGGTACTAATAAATCTTATTATATGGATTTCGCAATTTTTTACAACATTTAATTGTATAGGATTGCGAAATCCATATAATAAGATTTATTAGTACCCTTTAGCTCGTTATTGATATTCATATTTATTGTATTTTCAAGAGCTAATAATTATAATTAATAATTTTTTCATAATATTGCATTTCATTGCATAGTATTTTAAATCAAATACTCTCATCCCATTTTGGGATAGCTTAATCACAATTAGGTTCGCCTTCATTATTTTTTTTTGTTTGCTCGGTTAAACATTTACAAAAAATTCTTTATTATTTTTAATCATTTTGGAATCAAGTTAGGTAGGATTGTGTTTTTATTTTAAAGTAATGTCAAATAATTTTGAATTTTTATATTTTTTTCTATCATATTGAATTGAATACTGTGCGAGTTATATTTTATTCGTAATAAACTAGATAACGATAATCATTATTACATAAAGATTGTTAACAAGGTATATTTATTAGCAGTCTTTAAGTTAACTTGGTAAGAATTAGAAGTAGATTAGTGCAAAACTTGCAACTTTAAATAAATAAATAATTTTTGATTTTAAAAAAATTAAGTTTAAATTTAATAATTATAACTTGCGCGTTAGTAATTTTTTTCCAGGTTTGCCTGATGAGAATCCGAAATTCGAAACACCTATGCATACGTGTCGCAAACTAATTCACTTGAAATGTAGTTGAAAATAGTAAATGTCTTCTTACTAGCTCAATGTGAGCAAGACAAGGTTCGCTTGTTCTAATTACAGGTAATTATAAAAAAAATTATGTGGTACTCAGAAATAATAACATAATAAAACGCCTTTAGAAATAATGCGATCACTTATATTATATATTATTATATAAATATTATATTATATATATATATATGGTTTTGTTTTTTTAGTACATAATATGTTATTATTATAGGTTTATTTCAATAAGCGCATGAATGAAATGTCGTTCCAACAGACACAAGTTACCAGTTCGGAATCCTAAATTACTAACAAACAGCTGTTCCAACAAATATGTAGAACGGTTCAATGGAGGAGTTTCATATTTTTGCTTTATTTTTTTATTTGAATGTAGAGATCAAACGTAGCCTTCAGTTTTTTTTCCAGAATTTTTTGAGTGCGTTTAGTATAAGAAAAAAATTATTGCAATTTAAAATCGAAAGGGTTATGACGTCATAACCCTTGTTTGAGCGGGAGTTGATAAACGAATAATATGTAAGGCAACCCTGTTGCCACTACTTTTGTTGGCAATGCAGGAAATTATAATATAAGTATGGCGGTCGTGTATTATTGTTCACAAACATTTGTATACAAATTTTTATTTTATATATATACCGATTTAAAGCCCTTATCCGTTTCTTTTTCAGATATGGGGTGAAAAAATATAACTATTTCGTTGACGCTTAAAACGTTTAAAACAAATCTTAACTGTCAATAATAATCCAATTAAGAACTGAAAACATCGGACGGCCATGTTTAATTCTGATTGGTTAGCTATGGCGGTCAGATTAAATTTTTTTTTAAATTAAAAATTTGTTTTTAAAAATTTACGCTGAGTTTTAAGACCAACCAATTATATCAACATGCAGCATTTTTATTACAGTATCTTATTTCAAAAAAATATTTTTTAGGAAACTCTCCCATTTAGTTTTTGCGGTTTTAAACGATACTTCGTTATATAGTTCGTAACATGAATAGCCATGCGCATTTGTTAGTTGAGTATTGTACCTGAGCCCAGGTAGTTTCCCTATCATTAATCCCAGACAACATTGTTCATAATTTTTCCATAATAATTGTATATCAAATTTTGTAAACTTGGTAATTTTCCAGATAAAATTATTGTATAAAAATTGTATACATTTGAAACACTTTTTCGTACAATTCTTATAAACTTTTTATTAGGTTTGTTCCAACAACGAGTATCTTCAGTAATATTACTACAACGCAAGCGCATTAATAAAATGTCGTTCCAACAGACACAAGTTACCTGTTCGCAATCCTAGATTACTAACAAACCGCTGTTTCAACAACCATAGGTCTGTTCCAACAAGCAGTTATCTCCAGTTCTCTGACTATGCGCTCTTTAGTTAAAATTTTAACGAAAATGATCTTTAATACTCAAAAATTTAGTTAAAGAGCATGCGCATAGTCCTTAGAACTGAAGATAACTGCTTGTTGGAACAGACCTTATGTTGAACGGATCGAATTGGTTCGTTTGCGGTTCAAACGATACTTGCTAAGGAGGAAGTATCAATAGTTCGTAAAAGGAATAGCCATGCGCAAATGTTAGTTGAGAGTTGTTATTGCCTAGGTGGTTTCTCTATCATTAATTATTTTGTAATTTTCGTAATAAAATCGAGAAATTTTTAGTAGGAAATGATAAAGTACATACATATTTAAGTACACATTACAAAAAAGAAAAATATTAATAAATGGATGGTGACAGCAAACGAGGATTAAAATATATTTATTAAATAGTGTATCAAATCATATAGAAATATGAAATCAAAAATTTATTTAATGTCTTTACATTACAGGTATTTTATTAGCATCCTTCTAGATCCCGCATTAATTTTAAAAACCGTTTTTTAACCGAGCAGGCATTGATTTAACAAAATGTTATAAAATTCTTCTGTAATGACTTTCTGCCATCTGCCATACAACTTTTAACAAATTAAGCAATTGTATTATAGATTTAGTATTCTTATCGGTAATTTTTCGTTTTTTTTTCCCAAAGATTTTCAATCGGATTTAAATTCGGGCTGTTACCTGGCCATTCTAAGGTATTTAACACCTTAACATCTTTATTTTGGAGACAACGTTTTACTTATCCAATTAAAGTTGTAATAAAAATTAATTTTTTGTGCATATTAAGTATATTACTACTTCAATATGTAAAGGTTCAAATAAATGGTACGGTGCTGAATCGTTTTGGCATATGGAGGAAGAAGTCTGGGAATTGTAAAACTGTTAATTTATTAATATTTTCCATTATTTTTAATTTTTAAAAAGAAATATAAACGCTGGAACAATTTGTACCTGAAAGCAACAATAAGGTACTCTTTATGCCTTTTGGTTCATAATCGCATCAAAATTTGATGACCGGTGACCGGATACCAATAATTATAAACTATTTTTGCGTAAATTTTATTGTGAGTTCGTTTCTTCTTCAGGCTTCAAATAAGCACAAAAATTGAAAATATTGGCGAAAAATGCTCAAAAAGACAAAAAAAGCATAAAAAACTTCATAACATAAATCGTAGAAACTCCGCTCTCTGTGATCGTACTTGTCAATTATATGAGGTTAATCTCGGTTCGAAAACAATTCGCTAAACGTTCCAATACAGCTCTTCGTTACAACTTGTAAATTTACTAATGTTCCTAACGCAGGCGCAATACGTGGTCAAATTACTGGTCGCCGTCGATAATCGAATTGCTTGTTGGAACAAACCTATTACCAATTCTCAATAGATAAAAGTTACCATTTAAATACCAATTTTATTATAAATTACTTGTATAAGTTTTAGCCAATTATCTTTGTATAAAATTATATAATACAACTATTCTTGTATAAATATTTTGTAAAAATGTTATAACTTTGAAACACTTCTTTTATAAGAAATTACAAGTTCTTGTTAGCAATTATTATTAATGCTACAAAGTTACCATTTTAATAGTAACTATTGTTTAAATTATTTAGATACTTATAAATTGCAACATATTTATAATTATAGTTTCTATTTTTTTACCCATTTATGGTTTAAACAAAATATATAAGTTTTTTATAAATATAATTACTAATAAATTGCCAATTTAGAGTTCAAATAAAATGCATAAGATTTTTATCTTTTTTATGTTGAATTGTATAATATAAATCATATTATATACTTAAAAATTTATAATTTTTATATAATAAAAAAAATAAAATAGTTGTATCAAAAATATATAATTTATTTGAATTATATACATAGTATTAATTATAATATATACCGAAATTTTACGATTATTATATAATTAAAAATATATAATAGTTGTGGTATTAAAAGTATGTAAATTTTTATAATTATAATAAAAAATACAAAATAGTTTGGGTATCAAAAATATAACAATTTTTTTTCATTTTTGTGTGTACAATATATTTTATACTGTATAAGTATTATATAATAGTTTTATAAATTTTGAATACCAATTTATTTGCGTATTTCTGCATATGTAATTTTTTTGTCCTGTAAAATTTAAATTAATTATATAAGTAATAGTTTTCAAATTGACCATCATAGATTTTATTGAAACTTTGGTTAATTATACTCTTTAACATCCTTAATTCAAATATAATTTTTTTTTAATTTTAGCTCTTATAGTTTTTGTGTATAGTATAGTTTATAGTATAGTTTTAATTATAAAAATCGCAAAAACATAACACTTTTTTGACTCTCACTTAATCATACAAAGTGTATGGAACTTCAGTTCCATAAGTCTTACAGAGTTGTATAATAGCTCATTTTAAAGAGGATTTAAAGGGCTTTAATTTGATACTAATCTCGACCACATTCTAATAAAAATGAATTTTATTTGAAAAGCTCTAAAAATGTTTCTGAAAAAATTTTTGAGTTAGTGTATTTTTCAAAATTATAAAAATAATATATTGCAATGATATTTTATATTTATTTTAAATATTAAATTAACCTGCAACCTACCCTAGCCTGTCAATCGGAGAACAACCTCTTTAATCTCAGCAGTCGGTTCAGTGAAATGTAATAATAAATTAAATGAACTAATTTTTTTACAATTATGATTATTTATTCCAGAACAAAATAAAAGTTTTCGTCCACAATCCGGACCTGAACGTAGATAAGTTGCTTTGGAGATTGTAAACATAAATTTACCTTGCAATTCTTTCAGCATCCAACTAATTTTACAATTTCCAAAGAACAACATAAATCATAATTTAATGTGTTTAAGTAAACAAGTGTGTGCATTAATGATTAAATTAAATCAATTGTCTATCGGTAATACAAAATATTAGTTTTAACGAAATTTTACGTCCCAAATGTTAAAAAAATAAAAAAAAACTCTGACCTCATAACAATATCATCCAATGTGACTCAGTCTTCTTACTTTTCGAATGTACCAATATCATTCAGCAACCATTCAACTTCCTGTTTTTGCCTTTGGTAATTAAATAAACGATTGATCACCATTGAATTGCACTAGTTTTAATATCCAATTCTTGAACATATCCAGGATGTTGTACGATTAACTTTTATCCACCTATCTCTTATAATTATCCTTAAACCACTACAACTAATACTTATTCGATTATCTTCCAAACACCCAATCTTATTTAAAATTTTATTTCAATGGTCATTTAACTTTTATTTATCCAAATATCTATTAATTCTCCATTACAAATTTTTATTTCCAAATCCGAAAAATCCATTTTAATATCTTTTTCCAAAATTCCTCTTATCTTTTCTTATTACCAACTCTCACACACGATTTCCCTGTTCTTCCCTTTTATCGCACTTAAGGCACGTCCGCACTTAAAATCTTACGTGTAGTTTGTTATAATGTCACTTACGTTCTACTTTTTAAATTGTTCCTTCATAAATGATCTTTACAATTTAATAAATAAATCACGTAATTTTGATATTACCGACTACCATGATATCAGATAATTGTCCTCTTGTATACTATAAATTTTTATTATTCTTTTATTTTTTTACAATTTTTTTTTATATTTTTGGTTTGAAACATGACAATATGTTTATAATAGTGACTTGGTGAATACGTTATAAAAATTTCAGAGTGGAACTATGATGGGATCAGCAGTTATGATAAAAATTCAACTCACTGTTATACGTAGCTCAAGTACTTTAACTACAGTACCATTAAGAATATACATATAGAGTGTCCCCTAGGGTGGGCCAAAAAAACTTTTAATTTACTTTTCTTTAGCTACCATGAAATATCGTCCAAGATGACTAAAAAAAAATTCTGGTAAAGTTTGAGCTCTTAATATTAATATTAAGAGGTGGCTAATCGTGATTTTTGATTTTGATTATAAGTAAATCATTATATAAAATTTCATTGTGACCCATCGCGAATATATATATACCTTGAAGGTATGCAACCTTCCAATAACCTGAATAGTATCATTGTCTATTAAGAGCGCGCTGCCAGAACGGGACAGGGAAAGACGAAATATGACGTTAAAAAGAAGCCTCTAAACTTTTGTTCAGATTTCAAAAACTAAACGTTGTATTAGTGTGATTATTTTTTATATTAATAAGAAAAGACTATTGAAGGTAATACACCTATTTTTAGTGTTTTAAATTAATAGTAAATAGGTCAATTTAATTTTTGAAAACGGAAAATTTAAAATTTTTATGACAACCAATTTTTATAAAACTTCGGAATTGCCTCCTGCAGGTCATTATAAGGACAAAACTCAATGAAGAGGACGTCTATTAATTACGCGAAGTGTTTAGAAGGAGGAGGGGGTTGAGCAGAATCTCACATGGGGGGGGGGGGAGAAATAAAAATTAAAAAAACGCCCCAAACGAAATTTTTTGATGTTTCAAGGTCATCGGCGTTTAAATCAAAAATTATAAATTATCACAGGCGTCAAATTTACAGGATTTTAAATGGATGTTTTTTTCAATACCTAGATGTTCCCACATTTTGACGTTTCACTCCACTCTCCTAATAAAAATTTGTTTAAGTAGTCAAGTATAATAATACTAATTTATTGTTTATGTAGAAACATGTACAATATCGTCGGTTAAGAGTGTTGAACTGCTAACTCCTAAAAGTGAAATTTTACAAAATACAATAAAAACTTGTACCCCGATAATTCCTACCTATTAAAAAAAATGATCTAAAACGTACCTTGGATCTCAGGGCTCATGGGATTTTTGTAACTTAAAAAGGGTACAAAAATATTCCCTGGACTAGCTCAGTGGCTCACCTGTCGAAAAAGTTGATAATGAGGGCGCCAAGTAATTATAGAATAAGTCACCAGGTGAGATTAGGAAATTACCAACCTTGGTACTTCAAAAAATATAAAAAGGTAGGGTAATTAAAGTAATATACAGGAGCGAGAACAGAGTTTAATGTAATTAATTCAAATTTACAAACAAAGAGATTAAATCAATCCAAATTATCAAAATTAATCAAAAACAGATAAAAAAATTATAATAAATATGAATATCAATAACGAGCTAAAGGGTACTAATAAATCTTATTATATGGATTTCGCAATCCTATACAATTAATATTATATGATATTCATATTTATTGTATTTTCAAGAGCTAATAATTATAATTAATAAAAAATTATAGTAACCGAACGTAAATTGAATAGAGATAAAAATTCAGTCGGTACGCAAAATGTTAATAAATACAGAATTGCAAATAAATAACAATTTACTACGGTAGTTGTATTTAAATAAAAAATAATTGTCGCACCTACCACGAAGAATTGCAATTCCTTTATGATAAGATCACCACACTTCGACAGGGTGTGCACGGGTAACTTTAATTTTAATAAGATCCGAAATTTTACGTAACGCTTTACAACTAAAATTTAAACCACGTATCGGATTACTTCCTAAATTAAATTAATTAAAAAAAATTATTCACTCCTGAATCAACAATTTCAAATATACAATATTTACTACCACTAACTCGGTAATATCAATGACAATGACAATTTACAAAATTATCAAACAAACACACGAACATAAATTGATTATTCTTCCTTCTTGACTTCAAAATTAATCTTCCCGTCTTAATAGAAATTAACAGATGACCAACGATAAAACGGTACACTTATACCGGTATGCTCAGTAAGAAATTAAAACTCGTTTGTTCTGCGCATTGACGTCACGTTGGAGATATTTATTATAATACGCTTAAATTTTAATTATAAATCTTAAGATTATTTTATAAAAATAAAAGGTCAAACAATATCAATTTCAATTATATTATACCTCATTAACATAATAATCCTAGAAGTGGTTGAAAAACGTAAAAAATATTGCAAATTTGACATTTCTGGCTCCAAGCTGACGTCAAATAGTGTGAGAAGAATAGAGCTAACCTGCTAGTGAGCATACCGGTAATAAGTGTATCGTGGGTTCAACAAACAAAATCTCTCGGAAATGCGAAAACGTTATCAAGTAATTTCAAAATTTCAGGTAGATGTATATCCACATGGGTTTATAAAGATAGCCAGAATAAAGTAAAACTAAAACGTCTGACCTTTGGATGAGATGTTGGGGTCCTATGGTCGTTTGATTTTGATTCCAAATATTCCCCCTTTGAATCCCTTCTGGTAACAATATTTACAAGAGGATGAAATCTTTCCGGAAAAACTTCAGCAAACGGTATTTCTTCCAGGAAAGTTGCCAGGTGTGCTCGTAAAGGTGCAAGGAAAGATAAAAACCCAAAATTTGCAGTCTTCCAGAATGGAAGCAAAACAAGCCACACAGAGGCTATTGATGACCAAAAAAAAATCTTTGTTGGAACAACAGGTAATCTAATTAGACCAACTCACTAGGTTTTCCACGTTACTTAAAAATATTTCAAATCTGTCTCTCTTTTTTCCTATTCATATCAATCCACATTTTTCGTACTTAGATAAAATTTAAAACAAATAGTAATAAAATATAACCATCGCCATTTATATTAATCAGATTAAAAGTTATAGAAAAATTTCTACACATGAAAATTACATTGGTTCCAATCCCAAATATTTAACAAGGTATAAACAATATTTCTTAAAAAAAATCAAACAGCACGAAATTCTTGTAACAAATCCCCCTCTTACTTAATAAAAAAAAACTGTTAGTAGTTATACTAACGGCAGCACAAATCATCAGAAAAAAAAGACTACTTCAGAAATCGATAATCCAAGAAAAAAAGCAAAAAAAAAGTTCAATCCAGATGAGCATCGGAGGATTAACCGGTTAAGAATCAGGAGGGTAAGCTTTCAAATCTTTAGCGTTCCAAATACCGCAATTATTGTTATGGTCGTCTTGCAATTGATAGGTCCACGGAGAAACGATTTTTGCGATAGTAAAGGGACACAATTGAAAAGGGACGTGATTTATAGTAGGACTAGCAATATCAGGTTGCTGGTTATTCGGCTGAGGCAGATCTATCGCGTCAATACTGCGACTTAACGCATCCGGGACCATATATTCGCGACCTTTACGATGTACGATAACAAAGTTGAACTGTTGTAGGCGTACAGCCTAACGAGCAATTCTACCAATGGGGTCTTTAATACTATTTAACCATTTGAGACTATGATGATCAGTAATAACAGTAAAAGTTGGGAGGCCTTCCAAATACGGACGTAACTTTTCAATCGCGAAAACAACTGCTAAACACTCTTTTTCCGTTGTACTATATTTTTGCTCTTGTTTCGTTATGGTTCTACTAACGTAAGATACAACCTTCTCTCCGTCCGGATAAATCTGAGAGAGAACAACGCCCAAACCATAATTACTGGCGTCAGTAGATACGCAGAATGGCAAGGTATAGTCAGGACATGACAGAATGGGTGCCGAAACTAAACAATCTTTTAATATTTGGAAAGAATTTTCACAATTGTCATTCCATTCAAACTTTGAGTTCTTACCTAATAAAGACGTCATAGGTTGGACAATACAAAAAAAATTTGGTTTGTTCAATCCTGCTATTGAAACATGTTGTTTCTTACTTGGATACGCAACTAGAAACCGTTTGTTTTACTCACTCAAATTATATCTATGGTAACGAGTGGGCGAAAGACTTTTCACCCACTGGTGAGTGAAAAATGCAGTCATTCATTAACCTGCCTACGTTCTTTATAATAATATTAAAATGTTTTAAAACCAAAGCTAACTTTTTTTTAAATTATTTTGCGCGCAAAATGCGCGCTATCGATCTAAAATTTTGCATAAAGCTTCCTACGACAAATTGCTACGGGGGGGTTGAGTACGAGCAAAGGGGGTAAATTTTTAGCTCAGTTTTTCGATATCTAACGCCGTTTTCGAGTTATTGCAAATTCAAAATCTCAAATTTAATTATTGATGACACGAATTATAATAAATTGTGTTTTCATAAATTTTTTAGATTTATAAGTGCAGGATTGAACAAAACGCTATACATAACTCGTGGATAAACCCTTTCGCTCACTTATTTGCCTCTGCACACTCGCCTATCGGCTCGCGTGCAAAACTGGCAAATGCGTGAGCGAATCTTTCGGTTTCTCCACTAGTCATGTAATATACTAATGATCCGCCTATACCACGAAGTTAAACCTACAAACTTCCTAACTTCGGTGGTGTTTTTTGGAGGCTTTCTACGTAAAATGGCTTCGACTTTTTCTGGATCAACATGTAATCCATTTTGGTCCACTACATAGCCTAAGTACCGGAGCTCAGATCCACAAAAATGACAAAATGAAACGGCTGCGGCGAAACGGCCGCGACGAAACGCTTGCGACGAAAAGTCCTAGACCCAATTTTGAAAAAGGTTTTAAAACGTTTACAACAGGCAGGGTTAACTTTAAGTAAACATAATTGTCAATTTTGTGGATCTGAGCTCCGGGTCTAGGACTTTTCGTCGCGAGCGTTTCGTCGCTGCCGTTTCGCCGCAGCCGTTTCGACGCGCACCCATTTTGACGCAAGCGTTTCGACGCAAGGATTATTAGACGCAAGACCCATTAACCGCGATCCCTTTCGACGCAAGACCTATTAGCCGCGGCTCTTTTCGTCGCAGAACCTATTAGCCGCGAAAACTAGTTTAATTTAGATAGGTGAGTTGAATAATCCGATAAGTTGGTATAATATTGATATAATATTTTTCTAGATACTTGTAAGTAGACCAATTTCATAATAACTCAGGAGATGGCCTGTTTTTTTGGGTATTTTGTGTCCTTAAATTAAACAAATGCTACTTTATGCTTATTAACCCGTTTCAACCTTATATGTATATTGGCCTTCACCAGAATCTAAAAATTGATAATCATAAGCAAAAATACATCAAGACATTAACAACTCACCTACCAACAAGCTACTATTATTGTAACATCTAACATCTAAACATAATTTATAATGAAACACATTGGCGAAAGTAAAACAATATAAGAACAATAAAAAACTTCAGGAAACTGCAGTCAAAATGTCACAATAAAATCGGACAATATGAATTCACCCTTAAAAATCATAAACAATACACAATATAATTTAGGTATAATCTCTTTCAACAGTTCTAATCTATAAATAAATAAGTACAACATCACACATTCACTCAAGCACAGATCTGTCTTAAAAAAATAAAATATATAAGGTTGAAAGACTAATTTCACTTTAAAAAAGAAATTAAAATAAATTAAAAACTAACCTAATATTAATTAAGCAATTTGTTTTAATAAAATAATAAATAGTTTTTTTTGCTTTTAAAATTATAAATAATTAATTTTGCAGCTAACAGACCTGCGGCGAATTGATTTTGCGGCCAACAGTCCTGCGGCGAATTGATTTTGTGGCCAACAGTCCTGCGGCAAATTGTCCATGCGACCAATAAATTTTGCGTCAAAATGGTTATGCGACGAACCGGCTGCGGCGAAACGGCTGCGGCGAAACGCTCGCGACCAACTATCCCATTCCCTTCAAAATTCTCATATGTTCCTCAAATGTCTCACTTATAATAATAATATCATCGAGATAGACGAAAACAAAAGGTTGGAGGTCCGGACCCAAGATTTGATCAATAAGTCTTTGCCAGGTAGCTGGCGAATTGGATAGGCCCATAGGGAGACGTTTAAATTGAAAAAGACCTCGGTTGGGAACTGTAAAAGCTGTATAGTGACGGGAATCTTTGGAGACAGGCACCTGATAATATGCGGATTTTATATCTAGAGATGTTAGGAACCGAGCATTTCAAAGTTTATCCAAAATGGCGGTAATGTACGGTATCGGATACGCGTCGGGGACGGTCACTTTATTAAGTTTACGAAAGTCCACGACAAACCGATAAGTTGGTCTTTCTTCCTCACCAGAAGTATAGGAAACGACCAAGCGCTAGTAGAGGGTTCAACGACATCATCCGCCAATAATTTATTTAATTCGGCATCGATATGTTTTTGTAACACCGGCGAAACAGGATAGTACCGCTGTTTAATAGGTGGGGAATCGGTCTCAATTCTATGCTCGTACAAATTGGTACATCCTAAAGCATCATCCGCATAGCTAAACGCGGTGTCTACGATAGCAGTCAACTGTTGTTGTTGTTCGCTTGTAAGATTATTGGTCAAATTAGGAATTTGAACTTCGTGAACAAAAATTTCATCCCTCTGTTTCGAAAAGGTCCAAGCTCCATGCCTCAAAGGTAATTGGTAATTAGGTAATTGGATACCTAAGTAAAACGTTTTCTCATTTCTTAGAATGGCCAGGTAACAGCCCGAATTTAAATCCGATTGAAAATCTTTGGGCATTATGAAGCGAAAAATTACCGATAATACAAAATCACAATTGCAAAATTTATTAAAAGTTGTATGGCAGATGGCAGAAAGTCATTACAGATGAAATTTTACAACATTTCGTTAAATCTATGCCTGCCCGGTTAAAAAACGATTTTAAAAACTAATGCGGGTTTTACAGGATGCTAATAAAATACCTGTAATGTAAAGACATTAAATAAATTTTTGATTTCATATTTCTATGGTGTGATACACTTTTTAATAAATATTTTTTAATCCTCGTTTCCTGTCACCATCCATTTATTAATATTTTTTTTTTTTTTGTAATGTGTACTTAAATATGTATGTACTTTATCATTTCCTACTAAAAATTTCTTGATTTTATTACGAAAATTACAAAATAATTAATGATAGAGGAAGTATTTGGGCTGTACTACTCGCAACTAACATTTGCACATGGCTATTCAGGTTTCGGACTACTTGATACTTGCTCCTTAGCAAGTATCATTTGAACCGCAAATGAACCAATTCGATCCGTTCAACATAGTTGTTGGAACAGCGGTTTGTTAGTAATCTAGGATTGCGAACTGGTAACTTGTGTCTGTTGGAGCGACATTTCATTAATGCGCTTGCGTTGTAGTAATATTACTAAAGATACTCGTTGTTGGAACAAACCTATTGGCTTTCGTCTGACTCTAGCGTGAGTTCCAGGGAAATAAAAATATCCAAACCAGCCTTTCCCGCAACTGTTCTGGATGCACCCGGATCTAAAAGGCCTTTGATCGGAGTATTGAGTATTGAAACCTCAAGATAAGGTCGCTCATCACCATCGGCATGAGCTAAGACAAAATCTAAAAGTAGTTGGTGTTTTGGGGATACATTGTTATTGTTAATGACCGATTTGCGTTTATTATTAGAGATCGTAACTCGGTCTTCTAACGTCCCTGATATGAGTTTAAATTACAGCGTGGACACGTCAAAGTTGTAACGTCCGGTCGCCCGCAGTACCTCTTTGTTTGAGGTTGAGAGCAGTCTCGTCGACTATGCCCAATAGTTCCACAATTCGCTGCTGGGGGTGAAAAAGGGGTTAAGTCATTTTTTTCGAAAATGGGATTAAGTCATTTTTGGAATCTATAAGTGTTCATCTTTGCATTGGTAAAATAATTTAAGTCCTATCAATTCAATTAACGGAGATATTACACATGCATAAGGAGTTAAGTCATTGGAATGGTCAAATACTTTTGTGCAAACAGAGATAAGTCGACTTAACTCCTTTTCCGCAAAATTATTATAGTTACAAAATAAAAGTGTAATGGGTAAAAAGGGTTACACTTCTAAAAATAATGATAAAGAAGCTTCGAAGTTGAATGATTTAAAGAAAACTATTTGGTTTGATTTGCAACAGTGTTTGCCAACACCAGATATTCAGGGCGGTGTGGTATTTTATAAGCGTCAGCTGTGGACCTATAACCTATAATCTCGCAGTTCATGACTGTGACGATGTGCAGGCTTATTGCTATCTGTGGTATGAATCTTTAACAAAGCTGGGACCGAACGATATAAGGTTCCTGTCTTTCTCATTATTTACGAAAAGATCTAAATCCCATGATTAATCATCTGGTCATATACTCTGATTCATGTGGAGGTCAAAATAATAATAGCTACATCGCAGCAGTTTGTCTTGTGGCATTATAAAATTGCGAAAATTTGAGTATCATTCATCATAAATTTTTAGTTTCAGGACATACACACATGGAATGTGATACCGACCACAGTCTCATTGAAAAAAGAAAAAGAAAAAATGTAACCTGAAAATTGAGTATCCTCACGATTGGGCTCTAGTGGGCAAAAGAAAACCTTTTATAGTTCACGAAATGGAAAAGTCTGCATTTTTTGATTTTGCTGACTTATACTCCACATCATTGGTAAGTCGAAAACAAGATACCACGGGCGAAAAGTATAACTGGAGAGAAGTGAGATGGCTAAGATATCAGAAAAATAATAAATGTTTGTTATACAAAAACTCTAGATGAAGATGAGGATTTTAAAACTCTCAACTTAGAAAAATGAGGTCGTCAACACAGTCAACAAAATATGCTAGAACAGGCGTATAGGAATCCAATCCCAATAACAATAGAAAAGATGAAGCAACTACTGGAACGTTTTACGTACATTTCGGAAGGAAATGGGGATTTCTATAAGAATTTAATAACCCCCATCGAAGAAATTGATGTGTTTCCGGATGCTTCTTCGGATGAAGAAGAATTTTAGTAATTTCTTTTTATTGCTTGTATTTAATTTATTTTGAATAAAAAATAAAAATGCATTTAAAAAACATTTTCTTTTACAATCTCCATAGTGAAAAAGGAGTTAAGTCAAAAAAATGTCTAGCGTGAGTCACTTGAGCACAATATTTAAGAAAAACATTATATATTTATTTTATCTTTTATGATATCACATTAATATACAAAAATAACTTCCGCAGAAAATTAATCAAAAATATGTTAAAATTGAACATGAAATTTACCAATTTCTTTGTCAAGCGTTTACTCAAAAACGACTTTTATGACTTAACCCCTTATTCACCCCCAGCAGCGAATTATAACACTTAATTTCAGAACTGTTAGAACGAATGGCTTTAACTGCCGATACAATTCGCATCTCTGCTGAGGTGCTGGGACTTTCAGTATCAATATAGGCTAAATCTGGTTTTATTAGATTAATATTTTTTCTAGGAGGTGGAGTATATGAATTAATTAGAGACTTCCTCCCGTCAATCTCTCTACCCACTCTTATCATATCGTCAATTGACTCGATGCTTTGAAATCCCCGTTGGGATTGATTAAACGGGGACATATTGTCTATTACTATCGACAGCTTAACTTTTTCCGAACATGGTCGTGTCAACCGATTAAACATATTCTTGTAACAAATTGTATAAACAAAATTTCTATTATTGAATGGCATTAAAAACCATATTAGTGCAAAAAATGGAGTTAGCAGTTTAACACTCGATGTACCCAGATCAAGTTGCATCTGATTGTGAGCTATGAACGTGGGCAAGTCACATATTATTAAGATGTTCAAAAGTGCTTACGTTTAGTAAATTAATTAGTTGGATATTTTAAACATTTACATTTTCAGTTTTTAGAAATTCGTTTTTAGAAAAAAATCGGGACATTTAGGCGTCCCGACTTACATGAAAAAAAAATCGGAACAGCAGTGTAAAAGTAAGGACTGACCCGACTAAATCGGTACGTCTGGTAACATATTATAAAATTATTTTGCGAGTAATGATTACCAGCAATTGTTATTACCAGCTAAAAAAAATATTTACAGAGCTTATAATTCGATTGGAAGCCGATTACAATAATTACACGATTTATTTTATATCCTGCACCTGCAAGAACAGAGATAGTATTGGTTACAGTGTTGTCAATCGCAAATATTCGTTTTGCGAAACACGATAGCCATGGCACTGATAGTCGGTACGAAAACGTATACAGTTTTTATCGCGTGATAAATAATAAATTACTGAAAACGATATAGTACAGCCAACGCCGCCTAAAGTATTTTCCTGTAACTAAGTAATGGTAATGATCTGTACTATTTGGAAAGCTTCCCTATCCCGTTCTCGCAGCGCGCTCTTAATAGCTAGTTTTACTTTCTACTTACCTATACTAATTAAGTAAATTTCTAAAAATTCCATAAATACCTGTGTGTTACAAGCAGTAATTACTAAACTTTTAGTTCGTTTTTATTTATTCTCTAATATTCTTATATAAATTGGTAAGATCATATCTACTTTATAGTGATATAGCACCAAAAGGAATTATTTTAGTGGGTGGGGCACTAAATTTAAAAAAAAATTTTTTATCCATATCACTAAGGACCACCCTAATAGGTAGTGTTGTTGAACTTAACCCGACGTCATTGTGGCGACCAAACAGAACACCGTCCTTGTGGCCGGGTATATTATACCCATGTACATTATTGCACTGCATCAACCTTATGTCCATATTATTAGTTTTTCTATATTGGGGTATTAGGTAATTGTAAACATAATTTATAAAAATTAAACTTTTATTTATATTATAAACAATATAAAATGTTATAATCAAATCATTAAAAATTTAAACATTCTTCTTCTATGAATCAATTGGTTAGAACATTACTTTGAATATAACTATAATTTAAGTACAAAATATAAATTTATTTTAGCACATTAACATAAAATTATAAATTACGTAAAAACAACGCTTATTTATTTCTTATATACTGAGTTAATCGCAATTGAGATAAAATGTTACGTAGCCATTGTTTCCGGGTATAACTACCAGAGCGCTCTTCACGGACGTGCAAATTCCACCGTAGCCGCAATAACACTAATTAAAATAGCTAAAACGATTAGTGAGGTCCATAACTTCAGCTACTGTAAACGGCAAATAACGAGTGTATTTTGTTGTAAAGCTATTAGAGGTTTAAAAACAGTCGGGTATTAGATACCCGGCCACAATGACGCCGGGTTAAAGACAAATGTTGGTATAATCAACTTAAAACAGCATATATGTTCGAGCCTGTGAAAAAAGCTTATTTGCTACGGCTACCGAATATTCTTGGTTGATTTTGAAGGACCACTTACGAAGAATTTAATACAGGAATTCACTTTTGCTGTACATGTTTAACAATGGACAATTTGCATGATTTTTAATTTTAGCATATTAATATTCTACATAACAACATATGTAATGTGTCTTAATTTTTTTAAATTTGGTTCACAAATAAAGCCAGAAAAAAATATTGAAATTTAAATGTATATTTGTCGCGCGAAATCGTATTAATAAATATGGCTGACTTAATTTGAAATTTGAGGAATTTGATGTCATCAAAATGGCGATTAGTAACTAAAATTTGGTTACTTCATAACTTCATCACCGGTTGGTACTTACTTGGTAGATACTTTAGTGGAAATTATACTGTTGTATTGGTACCAATTGTTGAGGCTCTTGTCGTCATATCCTGATTTCAATCACGTGATTTTTTCAAATAAATTATAACATTTCATTAATTTTTTGCGGGCTGACAATACAGAATTTTGATAAATTACTCAAATATTCTAATTATAGGTATATTGAACTATCAATAAATGCCATTTTGAGGTGAATTTGAATTTTATGCAAATTGTCCATTATATTATACATACCTACATATAAAATTTGTATTTACTATACACTTCGTAAGACAACAAGTCTATCTCTTCACAATGTTTGTAATGATTATTGTGGAGTTGACCATGGTAACAAACTCTTCATGGACATGTAGACAGTTTTAGTTCATGGAGTGTACTAACACTTGTACTACAAAATTTACTACTATAAATTGTACTAAATTTCACTTATTGAAAATTCAAGCTCCTCTGAAGGCTTAACAGATTTGCAAAATTTAACCAACCGGAGAGCGTGTTTGAAATTGCCTGAAGCACGGTCATCCTGAAGCCGTTGTAAAAAAAGAAAGGCCGGGATCTAAGACAGGTACGAGGGTTAACAGCGCTGGGTCTTCCGGCTATCCTACATTTCTTTCGGTGCGGGTTGTAACGTTCGTTGGAAATTTACCGTAGAACCTCATTATTTGCACCATCCGTTAAAACCTGAACCATCCCAGTCTTTTCCGTTTTTCGCCAATTTTGAAATCGAAGTTTATTTTCTAAATTCATATTGTAATTTTACCAATCTAAATAATATAATATTATGGGAATTCTGATTTAAATTAATTATTACATTAATTGCATAAAATATCTTACATTGCTTTTGAAATTTTCCATGTCACTTGAAAGTCATAGAAGTAAATTTTCTTTAATTATGCATCCACCCGTCCTTGTCGCTCTCCTGATGCTATAGACACCCGATTCTATCCTTATTTCCACCCAACACCCATATGCACTCGTCATGTTCCCCTCGCATGGCAGATTCGTTCCAACCATCATAACTGCTGGTCAGATTTGGGGTGTATTTTCGCAAGAGACCGGTTGCTTGTTTGCGGTTACGACTGGTACTTCTCCCGCTACTAATTTTAAATGACCGCAAAAATGGAAACTAACCATACTTTTTTAAAAATGAAACAAGTAATATAATTTACTTTTTTCTAATTCTGTTACAAAATGACTACTTTTGGAATGTCATTTGAGTTTCCAAATGTCATTCTTTTTATCACTAGTGATAAAATGAGATTACTTTTATCACTAGTTATAAAATGAAAATAATATCACAATATAAGTTAACTGAATTTTTAATTATAAATATTTACAACACAATTTACAAATTTCATATTTCCATGATTATTTTCCAGCGCAGATATCGATGGCGAGGGTGATATTCTGGAATTCGCCGGTGGCATCGAAGTGTTAGTAATATTTGTTTCATTATTTTCCATCGCAGATATCAATGGCGAGGGTGATATTCTTCTGGAATTCGCCGGTTGCATCGAAGTGTTATTGTTTGTTTTCACATTTTCGCCTAAAATTTTAGTAGAAATTCGTTTCTTGTTTTCTATGGAATCTTCAATATAACCCTCGGCAACGGTAGAAGATTTCCATCCCCCATGTCGCTTTAATGTTAATAAATCCGCTCCAGAATTAGCCAATAAGGAAGCCGAAGATCGACGAAAACAGTGACCAGTATATTGGTCAGAATTAGGCAAATTTAAAAAAATTGCAATTTTTTTAGGCATAGTACCAATTGTGTTAATCCCAATAGGTTGTCTCGTACATTTTCCGTTTCTATATCCCAAAAAAAAAAACGAGAATTTGCTTGGTTCGGTCGAAGAGATACATATTTTCTAACAATTTCAACTAAATTTAACCCGTCAATATTGCCTTCTGTTATTGTGAATGTTCTTGGATGTTTTGTTTTTGTATCAGGAATACAAATTTTGAAAAACGAGCCAAAATCTACAACATGATCTGTGAGCATTTTAACAAGTTCGTCCTTACGGCAGCCACCGGATAATGCAATAATCAAGACTACCTATAAACAAAAAATAAATTATGAAGATAAATTCTTAACACTTGCTACTAACAAACTTACCTTTAAAGCTAAATATATTTGGTTATCGGCATTTAATAAAAAATTATTGAAATCTTCTTTTGTCAGTACTTTTGATTTTTTAGGACGATATCCTTCCGCTTGCCTCTTCAAAAAGGCAATTAGATTTGTAAATTTGCTAATATCAACATTATTTTTCATTGAAATTGTCGTTCTTAACATTGAATACGTACTCCACAAAGTGGAAGGTTTATAAACCTTTGCTTTGTTAGCAAAATAAGCAAGAAGTACCTTTTCCACTACTGTTTTGACGTTTTTTGAATCACACCATGTTTTGAAGCGTTTATATGCAAATTCGTATACTTGCTTAGATTTGTCTGGCAATAAAGTTAAAATTGCGGAATTGGCATCATTTTCAATATCAGAATCTTCAGAACCACTCATTTTATTACCATTACCTCGTGCAAAACTATTTACCCGAAATAAAAAATTGCTTGTTGTTTATACATATTGTTGTAGCAACTGATGTTTTAAAATTTCTAGATTAATATAATTTATTTTGTGCAGGTATTTGAACTGTCAACGTAAACTTGATATTATTAGTAGGGTAAATAATTTTACGCGCGATCGATCTGAATTTTTGCATATGCATTCCTACCGATAATTCACCAGGGGGTGTAATACAAGTCGAGGGGGGGAAAGTTTTTTGCTCAGTTTTTCGATATCTAGCTCCGTTGTCGAGTTATTGCTAATTCAAAAAATTTTGTTTTAAGAAAGCCCATTTTGCACAGAATTAGAAAAAATCTTGTATGCAACACGACGTAAAAGTGTCTTTTTATAACACGGCGCGTTGTCCAACTCGGCTGCGCCTCGATGGACAATTTTCACGCCTAGTTATAAAAAGTATCACTTTTACATCTAGGTTGCATAAATAGCTATTTTGTGAGTATGAAATGTAAATTATGTATCAGAATTCCCAAAAACTTCATTCAAATTAAGATTTTAAAGAGAATTGGATTTTAATACGATGTGTACCTACCTAAATTAAAAAATGTTTTAAAACAATTTAACCGAAGCAGTAGCGTTCCTGAATTTGTTTAATTTTAATTTATCTTTGCCGATATTTGATTATTAATTTTGCATTTTACCTTTACCTTAGAATTTTTAATTTAAAAAAAATAGTGGTAATTATTAATAAATAATTTTACAGTTCCTTGTCGGATGGTAATGTGCAACCTTTTATGCTATTTGTGATTACTACCACGTGATTATCTTTAGGAATTTAATATATTTTTGAAGAGTTAGATAATTTATTTGAAAAGCTATTATTGTACCTACAATTTTTGAATTCACAATCTAGATAAATGTAATAAGTATAACATAAATACAAAGAAATGTGCTCTATAATGTTTTTATCGTAGTTAAAGTACTCAAGAAATATTCAAATTTTAAATGTGGCGGGCACTTCATTACGACCGCTATATGTAACCACTGCCTGACAGCGGTTGCTCCGGTTAGGTAAATATTTGAACGTAAACTATCTCCCCTACAACCGGTTACTTTTGATACCTTGCGAAAATACACCTTTGATCTCGCTACGCCCTTAATGGCGGAAATTTATTTGTAATTTAATTAAATATTGGTTAAATTAACTTTGGAAATTAAATTGTGATTAAATTAACTTTGGAATTTAAATTGTGATTAAATTAACTTTGAAAATTAAATCGTGGTCAAGTTAACTTTGGAAATTAAATTGTAGTTCCAATAGTTCGTGGTTCACTACAAAAATTTAGTCATTTTGTTACCACCAAACATCAGGTGAAGTTCAATAATGATTTAGTTTGGTTACCTTACGCTTAAAGCGCTATCGCAGGTTGATGATAAAATTTTGGAAAGTTGGAATTTGAAATTATCCAGAACACTTCAAACGAAGGATTCATTCTTAAACAATCATTCAGTCGAAGCGCTACTACTCGAAGAATCGGGAATTCATGGAAATGGAATTACAACTTGGGCGTTGGTAAACCATCACGGAACTTGCAGTACCGGGGCCGCGTCGATGACGTCCTTTTACCACATGTAAGATCTATATTAAGGTAACAACTTAATTTTTGTTTTCTAACTGGACAACTTAATATTTGTGCCTCCCTCGAAAACAACTTTAATAGTGCCACTCATTAGTTGTTTGATGTTCATAAATTTGGTTTACTTCCAACGAGAACTTTTTCGAATTTAATCTACTCCATCTTATTGCTCACTCCGGTGAAATTGTTGTGCTAACTTACATTTTTAATTGCTAATATTAGGGTGATTAAACTTTTGTAAATTACAATCATTATTCAAAAACTTTTGTTAATAAAAATTTATTTAGAATTTAAGATGCGGAGTGTGCACACTTAAAAACAATCGATTCGATACTGATTGCACAATATTTTTTTTTGTATTTGTGTCCATGTACTAATTTTGATTTTATGTTCATTTATTATAACCTCTGTAAATTTTTGTATGTTTTATTTTTGCTAACCATTTTTCTTGTGTTTGTGAATTTGTTTGTTAGAGCGATCAACCTTCACGGTACTGCCAGCGCCGTGGGAGATCCAACTTTGAATTCAAGTTTATTAATATAATAAAATATAATAAAAATACAATAAAAGTTTATTCAATTTTCTTAATTGGTGGTGTTTTATGGTACAGAAACTAATAGTTAAAATCTGCTTCTAATTAAGAAACTTTTTGTAGATAAACACAAAACCTAAGTTTCAAACACCATTTAATAACAAGCTTATATGTATTTACTGCTAGAGTGTTGGTAAAATGAAAAAAAAAATTTCACTGAAAGAATCAATGTTAAATAATTGTACTAACAGATGTCTTAACAAATATATGGATATTGTAAGTTTCTTATTTTAACCGAAAAAACAGAAATGTCTGAATTTAGGATACTGTCTGAATTTGGGTTATTATTATTTAGGTCATTACCTTATTACAGTTAGCTATATAAAATAAAATTTTTATCTTTATTAATACAGGCTTCGATGATCTTAAAATATTTTTAAAATATTTTTTATTTTGTTTTTCCTACATAAAGTTGTCGCGGGTATTCTGCTCTGCTAAGCAAAACCCTCATATAATCATGCCCCGACTTAAATCAGTTAGAGTTAGAATACTATTCTTATAGCTGGCAATGATTCTAACTGATTTTAGGTGGCGAATAATTATACGGGAGTTTTGCTTAACAGAACAGTATTAAGGCCTACTAAATTTAACTATAGTCTTATTTCTTGTATCAAAGTTTGTTTGCTTTATAATGTGTTTAAATTTAAAGTACTTTTAAGATATTACGAATGTAAATAATTAGTACGCATATTTATAACTAAATGATTAATGCCCGTATTAATAGTCACGGATTAATCCGAGATTCAAGATAATCCTAGATTTGACCAATGAGATTGCTTGAATTTAAAAATTCCAGTAATCTCATTGGTAAATCTTGAATCTCGGATTAATCCGTGACTATTAATACGGGCATTAGTGTTATTTTTAATACTTCAAATATTCAAAATTGAATATTTTTCATTTTATTTTAAATATCCTTTAGCTATTAGGCCTTGTTACGTACAGGTACCTTATAATAACCAATCAAACAACCGTAATTCAAATTTTTACGGTTGTTTGATTGGTTATATTTATCGGATAGATATCTCACGGAGAAGAAATCGGGCATTAAAGAACCTATTTTATGCTTGAATGAGTATTTAATATGTTTAATAATAATCTTTTTATTCAGTTTGCTAACTATAAAATTATTGTTTAGCTACTATTGGCTGCTAATATAACTATTAACATAGTTGGCTTACACTTCATATTTTTAAATATACAACTACATGTAGGTTTGGTACACCGTTTTAGCGAAGAAAAACGTCACTTCTGCCGCAATACCTCGAATCATCAGCACACCAAATTTTATTCTATTTTAGACATGCGTAAAAGCGCCTGGCATTATCGGCCTTTAAAGTCATTTTATAATTTTCGTTTTTGTTTTTCATAATTTTACCCCAAAACTGTGCACTTTACTTAAAAAAATAATAAAAACAAAATTTGTTAAAAACTAATACAGGTTACGGTGGGCCAAGGAGAGAGAGGTTTGGAAAAGATTAAGAGAGGCTTATGTCCAGGAGTGGACCGAGAAAGGCTGACAAAGAAGAATAAGAACAAGAATCTAGGTATAGGGATTTTACATTAACCAAACGCCACCACACGCAGCTTTTGTAACTACTCCATCAAGTATACCTAAGTGTCTTTAACGTGTTTCAACTGTGTTCGAGTTAGTTTTCCTGATATTTTGTAATTCAGTGCAGTGTTTATCTAAAAAAAAGCCAGTCTTTCAGTCTTTTTTAAACCAACATTCTACCGAGGTATACTTGCTATGGCAGACATATTGAAGGTGTCGCTAGCGCCACCATCGGTAGTGTAAAATCCCTATACATATGTATTTTTTCGAATGCTTTTGTAGTAGCGTCCATTGTGACCGCCCGAAATTTAACCGGGTATCTCGGCTTAGTAGGACATAATCGTCTTATTTTTTAATTATTAAATAGTTTATACTTGCCTACATACTATTATGAGCTAATACCAAGAACAGTAGTCTATTTCATCATGCGTGAACCATTAAATAATAATTATTATATTTTCCAGTAGAAAAACACGAAAATTGATGTCACATGGTTAAGGTAGTCAGCGAGGTGATTAAAAAAGATCTGTTCAATGCAAGAGAAACAAAATTCGTCTTTTTGTATGCTAGTGCTTGCACATCAACGATAAATAACTATACAATGTTTTTTTTATTAAGAATAAAATTATTAATAATCTTAAATATTAAACTAATATTGGCTGATTATAATGAAATTGATTTAAGTTATATTTTAAATCATGATTATATGCCTGGAAGTTTATTAGTTCTTGAAAATCCTCAATATAATGAAAATCGTGGCGAACCAAGTAATAGCAGTAACACGGAGTTGTTTGAGTACTATGGAACATTTGATGAAGCTTTGAACACTATGGACTACCATCGGTAAGAATATTTATGTTATTTTATAATTTTGTAATAAAAGTAAATTATGATAAATTATAACTTATGTATTTTTTATAATATATCGACACCTGATATGAATAACTTTTGAACTCACTTTTGCTTAGTTTTCAGGAGAGCAATTTAAAGATTATTTAACTTTATTTGCGATACAGTTACAATAATTTTTTTTGTTGAATAACAGTAGAACTAATAAATTGAAATAGAAAAAAATTTCTCAAACAAAAATTATAAAAAATGTTTCTTTGTTAAAGCCTTTTTTACTATATAGTTGAATGATATTGTAACTTGAGTTAATGTTATTCATATCGGGTGTTGATTGATATTTATATGTTAATTTCATGTCTTGGAATGCATGGAGAGTAAAAGGGTTAGTCATTATTTGCTAATTACGTTCATGTTCCTTAAATTACAGAAAAACGAATTAGTGAAGTCTCGAGTATAAAAAAATATGTTATATCGTATTATAAACAATGACATTATACATTTTACTACTATAAATTTTTCGGGTTACATAAAACCGGTAATAGAGAGTAAGGGTAAAATAATTTTCATACCGCATCTTATAAATCATGTTATAATAATAATTTACATGGGCTATAAATTCAGATAGAACTGTTATATTAGTAATTTTGTGCTTGCGTAACATTCAATGTAAGTTTCCGTTATTTAAGTTTAATATACAGCAAGTCTTAACTATCAATTAAATAGTGTGTACCTATGACACAAATTAAAGATCTTGGAAAAAAGAATGATAACATCGAAACATCTTGAGTATACTATTTATGTAATTAACTTTTAAATGGAATCAAGTTTTTTTTAAGGAAAAATTATATTTCTTATAAATGGGTTTTGTAGTTTAGTACACAAAACTTAGAACCGAACATATTTATTTATTAAATTAAGTAATTATTTTATATAAAATAACTTAACATATTAACATAATTTGGAAAACTTGTTAGACGTATGTACGCGTGAGCAGCTTGTACACGCGACTATTGGAGTTTTAATTAATTCTGCACCCCCAAGGAACACAGCTGTAACTCATTTTTGCCTATTTTTCAGTATTCAGTATTTGTAGCCGCTTTCTGACGGTATTTTGTGTTGTTTGTATTCGCTTGCGACTCGTTATAACTAACATCAGGGGCTCTATTCTTGAGCTCATAAAACGACTTGATTCTTATACGCAAATACGAAATTTTTGTATATAAATGAAATATTCGCACTCCTTGAATGGTCGTGCATAATAAGCACTAAACCATTATATACACAACATACAATATAATATAAACCATTACCAATTTCAAACAGTACCGCAACTAAAGAGTACGTCACACCTAGCTTGACCAATCAAATTGCGTTTTGATTCTAGTTTAAAATTGAGCGTTTTAATGAAATTTTAAAATGATTTTGCATAATAAATAGTAAAATATATCGTTTTTTTAATTATTATGTATTATATACTTTTTTCCACTACTAGTCATATAGGCTATCATTATAGCTTAATCAAGTCGCATGTGAAGTGACGCATTTTAGACAAGTGGTAAATAATTTTTTCATTATATACTACTAGTAAATAATGAACATATTGATATTTTTCTATCGTTTAGCAACTATTTACAAGAAAAATTTTGTTAGAAAACGTTTTTGTATAACCAAGAGATGCTATTAAATTACATTTAAACTATTCAAAACGATTTTTTAATAGATTAATTTCATTTTAAACATTTTCAAAAAACTCGAATTAATTATGACAGGATCGCTAAGCGCCATCTCTTGTTAATTTGAGAAACCGCGATTTAAAACATGTTAATGTACGCGCTTTATATTCCTCGGCGCTTCGCACCTCGGAATATAATCATGGCGCTAGGGCTATAATGACTGTCTTCACAACCTTGGCCTATAATATACTATTTCTGGTACCTTTATTTATACGATAACGCACATACATACATATTTGCAAATAAAAAATTTGCATAATATTTGTTTAACATTTGTTAGACGATGTGCGTGAAGTTAGCCCCGCCATTTTTGATAATTCAAAAATTGAATATTGTGCCGGAATGTGCCCGATGTGTGCTAAGTTAAATTTACTATTTAAACTTATTAATTTTTAAAAAACACTAAATTTTTATACGTTATTTATTAATGAAATATATTAAAATTGTACTAACACACTACAATGAATATTATAAAGCTAAACTAAGACTGAACTACGACTAAAGTACTACTGAACTACTACTGAACTCGTTTTAACATTTGATTAGATACTTTATAATAATTTATTAATACAATGCAAGTGATAAATAATGATAACATTATTATTAATTTTTAGAAGACGATTTCCGTTTCATGCAGTTTGCATCTTATTATAAATGCATTATCTGAATATTGTGTTTTGCACGTTCTTAAGGCTGTTCAGTAGGGTTTAGAAAATTAGTAATATGCTGATTTTATAATTATACTCTTATAGAATAACTTATTTTAAGTGACTTTTACTAAAAAATAAAAGTTGTAAAAAAATTAGTTTACCCGCAATTTCCAATTAAAGTATGAATTTAATTTGTGGTTTCATGCAAAATCTAGAAAAGATACATATATGCGGTTTTCACTAAGTTCAAGAATTCTTATTTTACTTTGACACTATATAATTTTTATTTTGACTAGTATCATCATATTCTTGTAAAAAATTGTTTAATTTGAGTAAAAACGTGATATATTCAGTAAATATAAGATTATACATATTATTCAAGCTTACCATTGTATAAAATCATTAAAATTTATATCAACGCATAGATTGAACCTTCAACTTAAATATCTGCTAAAAATTTTTTAAAAATATTTTTTAATAACAACAGGAAACTACAAATCGTCTAATAATGTCTTAACATCTTCTATTTCTACTTTTTCTATCTTCGTTTAAGTACTCCCACCGTATTAAAATGCACGTTGAATGCATGTGAAAATAGGGGAAATTTGCACATGATAATGGATAATGCACTTCATAAAAAGTTTTTGTAGTTAGTATCAAGTATGCTTGTAAAGTATATGGAGTCATAATAAATTATTATTATTTATTATCTATTATTTTTCTTGTTCGAGATTTTGGATCTTTTGGTCCAAAAATATGGACGAAAATAATTATTTGACAATTATTATCTTATAATAATTATTAGACTCTTAGATATTTTATAATGCCTTATTTTTTATTATTTCAAAATTCTAAAGTGCAGACGTTTTTAGTCGTGGCGCCAAAAAGAAATAAGCGTTCCAAGCAGTGGCGGCTCATCTGAGGAGGTAAGCGAGGCTTACTTTCCCCTGAAATTTTCTATTAAATTCTTAAAATTTTCAAAAAAGTATAAAAGTGGATTTTCGATATTATAGTGAAATCTATCAGAAGATAACTACTCCAACAATACATACATAGGTTTCCAAAAAGTAACGTAAAGCTACCTCAGAAGCAACATCTTCAGCTAACAAAAAAAGTAACACCAATAATCTTTGCTACTACTACGTAATTTTAATTATCTATTTCTGTGTGTTGATATTATTATTACAATAATATTTATTTCTAATAATATTTTTACCTCCAATCAAAAGAAATTGGAGGTATGGTAATCCAACAAAATTTCAAATTATTTTTTTTACATTTACGAGATGACCGTGTTCAGAAACGTAAAGATTTGCAAAAAATAAAAATAAATTGTGTATCGGTCGGTCTGTCGGTCGTCAAATTTTGTTTCTCGCTTTATTCCTGAACCGTCCAACCAATCAGGACCAAATTTGGTATGGTAGTAGTGTTTTAGGATAGAAAGGTGAAAATCAGGTTTTCGTCGCGATACTACAATCAGGAGTGCCACTACAAGAAAATAACACAAGATTTTAAGGACAATTTTGTCTTGTGATATAAGTTATTTTAAAGACCTTGAAAAGCTTTATCCAGAATAGGTTAAATTAACTTACTATCTGCCATCTGTCAAAAATTACAAGCTGTCAACGTTTAAACCTCAAGAATGAATAACTCATGAAGTACTGAAGGGATCTCAATCATATTTGGTGTGTAAGAATACTGCCCTTACAGAACCTGACAGCATATGGAACCATTTGATAAAAATCAGGAATTTAACATGAAAAAAAAAAGATAAGGTACTTTTTTGCGAAAACTTGAAAAAAGGCATTCTCCCTCGATTTTCTTCGGCATTTCTGCGTCAATGGCGTCAAACTTTTTGGACGTATGACTAGTGGTCTCTAGTGGTGAAAATAATGAAAATGAAAGCTCAAATTTACAACAAAATTCTTTCGGTGAGATAAACCAAATTCAAAGTCGGTACGCGACAACTCGGCGACGGTCACCTCGGCGATGAATTATTATTCAAATAGATTTCTAATGCCCGTACCTATAGTCGATGCTTGGTTCCAGCAAAACTTGAGCACGACTTAAGTACGAAGTTGTTAGTTTTGATTGGTCAATTTTGTACTTAAGTCTGAGATCGAGCGAAGTATCGACTATAGGTATGAGCATAAGTTGGATATAATATATTATGTTAAATCGTTATTGTTTTATTTCAAAAGTATTCAAAATGTTGGTTATAATAGTATCTTTTCAATGATTCTTGTGTTTTGCTCCTTGTTTTAAATCTTCTTCTTAACTTTATTCTATAGTTATTGTTGTCAATCCTCTTGTAATAATTACACAGTGTTACATGTTACAGCTTCAAAAATAGGCGGGGTTTATTCTAATAGATTTTTTTGCGTTTAAAACGAATCTGACTTTGAAATTGCTCCATCACGTCAGGTTTTTTTGAAATTGTAGCTTAAATGGTCAAAGAATGGCTATTTCAACTATTTTAATGATTTTTTTCAGGGAACCTCATTTTTTTGTTTCAATTTTCAAATATTTTTAAAAATGCATCGCATAGTACTACTACTTAACTGTAAAATCCGTTTTTCAAAATTGTTCTACAAATTTTTATAATGAAGATATACCATTTTTAAGCCAAGTGATTAAGTCTTGCAAATTCACCCGTTTTACCGCGCCAAACTTACTTTTTGATAAGTTTTTTAGTATTAATTAATTAGAGACCTCAAGAACCCCTGTGTAGGCAGAATACTAAAGAACTTATCAAAAAGTAAGTTTGGCGCGGTAAAACGGGTGAATTTGCATTACTAAGCCTCTTGACTTAAAAATGGTATATTGGCCCGGGAGTATAAATTCATACCAATCTGCTTCTACGGTTAACTCTTTCTTTTTTTGGACTATAAATGGATTTTGTTTGGAACAAGGAGGAACTCGCTTTTGCGACAGTTCTTAGGCTTCTATACATCTACTTTTTTGATAAATTAAATTATTTAGAATTTTTAATGCTTTAATCTTCTAATTAGGTAGATACCAACGGCAAATTTTTTATATATAAGGAAAACGCTAGCAAGTTTTCCTTTTGAATCATGCGGACAGACAGACAGACACGGAAACAGATCATAAGGCTTCTTCCTATACGTTGTATAGAAGCCTAAAAAGAATAAAAATGATCTTCTTTCGGAATCATCGCTGAGTTAACCGGTCGCCGAGATGACTGTCATCGAGTTGACTGATCGCCGAGGTGACCGTCGCCGAGTTGACCGTGTCCGGTTTCGTGCGTAGTTCTTCTTAAAAAACAGGACAGGGGTCCACGAAAAGTCTTGTCGCGGGGTCCGACGAAGCTCGCGACGGTCCTGTCTACCATTTATAAATTTTATTCTATTGGTGGAATATTGAAAATTTTAGTTAGACAACATTTTTCTAGTGTAATTTTGCTAATAAGTATTTTGGGCATAAAATGGATAAGACCCAACTAACCAATAACTATCCGATTACTGAGTCATCTTAAAAAACTTAACACTGTGTTTTTCTAAACCTATAATGTCTAAAATTGGAAAACTTTCCTCGATGTCAAATTAAATGAAAATGTTAAAAAAAATTTAAATAAAACTGTAATAAATTCATATACCTAGTAAATAAAGTGTGCCTAGTGCAAAATTGTATTTTTTTTTAAATGAAAGTCAAGAACTTGTATAAGTAAGTAATATAATACTACATTAATCTGTTTCTCGTTTGATAACGATTGCCCACGCTTGAAAGCAATGTGGAAGGTTTCCAGTCATTTGAGGGGAATACAACTTTTAAACAATTAGATCTGTGGCTCCCCACAGCGGAAAAGTTTTGTGTAATTGTCTACCGATCAACCTTAATGAATCAAACGGAAATTGTTATCTAATTACGTACTAAATTTATGAGTACACATAACTTGCTACGCTGTGCCGTATTTTTTTATTTTACTTTTTTTATTTTGATTTTATAGCGATTTTGTTTTGTGGTAAAAGTTAGCCCCGCCATTTTCGATAATTCTAAAAATCATAATTGTATATTGAATTCTACTAGACGTGTGCCGTTGTGTGACGTAAATTAAAAAATTTTATTTTGATAAATAAAATTTTTTTGAGCCAAAAACTATTTTATCGATAAAAGTTAGCCCCGCCATTTTGTATAATTCTAAAAATAAAATTGTATTGGATTCTACTCGGCTTATGCCGTTGTGTGCCGTAAATCATAAAATTTTATTTTGAGATTGTATGAGATTATTTGACGTGTATCGGCTTGGGTTTTCGATAGCCTTTATCAATTGTTTTAATTTGTCGAAAGATTTCTGATGAACTCTACACTACCCAAATTCATTGTTCTTTTGTAGAAGTATAAACCTCTACAAAACCCATATAAATGGGTTGTGAAATTTTAGGGGGTGTTTCACCCCCAAACCTATTAAGTGATCGCGGTGAGAAAATTATATTATGTAAGTACTGTTTGAAGGAAAGCGTTTCGGCGTTGGTTTCATTCAAATCGAAACACTCTTCCTACACACGTAACATAGAAAGTGTAACTTTTGAACTGCAAGTTGGTAAGAGTACATACATATTATAATAAATATGAATATCAATTACGAGCTAAAGGGTACTAATAATTGATATTCATATTTATTGTATTTTCAAGAGCTAATAATTATAATTAATCATACATATTATATTAATTTGTAAAAATTTATATAAAAAAATATAAAAAATTTATATGCAAATTTAATAAATAATAATTTTTAAATTACTGATAAGTATAGCCCAGAAATCATATGCATCATTGTATGCCGCATACCAGATATCGGGTTTCCTATTGCCTTGATTTCCGGGCTCTGCTGATAAGTTATAACTATTTATAGTTCGTGCCAAATAGAAATAGAACCGTCAATCATTATAGTTGGTAACATTATTTTTAAAAGACTTACTGTTGCATATTCTATGAGTGCATACATATAAGCGAGATAGTTGCATTGCCGCTTAATATATGGTGAATCGAAGTAATAATTGAAACCACCCATAAGTCAACCAGTTCAATAGTCACGAATATGAGGTGAAAAGGTGTTTAAAATTCATCATGTCAATTGTTTGTAAAAAGATAACATGTATGCAGTGTTTATATGAACACTGGCGTACCAAAAGAAAATTATTTTACTTATTTTAAAATCTCAATTTAGTCTTTAGGCGTGTCTATAATTCTTGTTTGTTTAAATAGCAAAGTAACAAACAACAATTAATAACAAATGTGAATAATTCAAGTTTTAATTATAAAACAATTTTGACAACTTGTAGCTTTGAAAGAAAATTCAAAACTAAAACTATTCGTAACATTTGTAAGAAATTTACGGCGCGCTAATGAGTGACTTAGTGGTCTTTAATTGGTTGGAGATATTTTGGAGGTATGGCCTATGATGATTGACGGTTCTATTTCTATTTGGCACGCACTCTAACTGATTTTACTTTTACATGTAAGTATCACAAATGACTTTACTATATAGGGTAAACGTACCCAATTCCAGCCAGCTCCAAATGTCAGCTACTAAGTCAGACACCATGTAGGATAACTAAGGATAGAAAATGGATTATAATGGTTAACTATTAGTGGCTGACTTTTGGTACTATTTTTGTTAACTGGCTGATTATTGGGGCTTTTGAATAGAATGTCAAAAACCTGTTATACGCATATGATATGATTTAAATTTTCGAATGTATTGGTTTATTTTTGCATCTAACAAATTTTTACAAAAAATAGATAAATTAAGACTTCAGTTAATATTTTCTGTAATTTTCTTGCTTTTACATTTAGCTAAATTGTTTCCTCGCCAATGCTTACACTGTGTAAAATCGAGTAGTGCAGGTCCACTAATTGAAGTTAGATAGAGCATTTTTAGATAAATTTTCTTAAATTACATATATGATTATGATTATTATATAACAAAATTACACCACAGTGGTGGCTTGATGTGATCGCTAGTTGAGTTATGAGTGGAAATTCTGGGTTCAAATCTCAGCAGAATTTCTTAGCTTAGCCTTCTGGTGAACATCAACTGTGGATCGAAATACTAATAACATTCCTTAACATCTTCATGGAAAGCGGAGTACAATAAGCCTAGAGCTTCAGTACAAAGTGGGCATTGAACCACTACCCGTGCAGCTAATTTGGATTTAATTTAGCTCTTTATTGGTTAGATTATTTCGAGTATCTTTTATTATATGATGACTTCCTCAAATGTATCAAAATTTTTAGATATTTATATATCATCTAATAGAAAAAATTATTTAATGTTAGTGATACATCAACTAAATTAAATGATGAAACTGTAGCTCCGTGTATCTTTTTATAGACAGATAAAAACATCTGAAAAATTCTAGGGACTTATATACATACTTGAAAAACTTCAGCAGCTTACAAAGTTTTATCTAAATCGGTTCAACATTTCCGGAGATACGATGACATTTTCGTTCTTTTTATTATGGTATAGCCCTGGCAAAGATTTCTGTGCCAAAATCTTTGATTTTGTTTGATTTTGAATTTGAAACAAGATAAGGCTTTTTCAAGTTTTCGCAACAAAAGTAATCTATTTATTTCATGTTGAATTCCTGATTTTCATCAAATGGTTCTATATGCTGTCAGGTCCTGTGGGGGCAATGTTTCTGCATACAAAATGAAGTTTCAATTTTGTTAGCTTGTATTTTGACAAACGCCAGATAGAAAGTTAATTTCACCTATTCTGGGTGAAGCTTTTTAAGGTTTTTAAAATAACCTATCACAAGACAGAATCTTTTTTAAATTTTTAGTGATATTTTCTTGTACTGATTCATGACTGACAGATCGCGACGAAAACCTAATTTTCATCTTTCTATACACTCTACAGTAAACTCTTTTATCATCATACGAAATTTGGTCGTGATTGGTTGGAGGATTCAGGAATAAAACGAGGTATTGCAATAAAATTGCAAGGCAACTAAAATTAATTTTAAAATCTCTTTTTTGCATTTTATTAGTGAGTTTTAACCAGCAATTAAAAAACAAAATATCAAGGGTTAAATATCTTTAGAAGCGGAATAAAAATCTCTTTAAATTAATACCATTTTCATTCTTATCCGTTGTGATGGGAAGCAGGAATTAAAGAAAAATCAATTTCCTATGTTTAAATGGTCAGCCAGCCATCCTGTATATTATGGTTTCATATTACTCCAACTGACAGTAAATAAGTATACCCAATTATTACCATTTAGATTGTTATTTATCTAGCTATGTTATTTCGATGGGGTGGACATTGTGGGTTCTAAAATATAATTTTCTATTTGTTAACTTATTTTTGTGACATACATTTTCATGAGCCTACTGGAACTTTTATATTTGGAGCTGGAATATTGTGAAATTTTATATTTTTTTCTTTTAATATTTACAAAAATTATTTATTTAAGGTTTTTTTTGATAATAAGTTACCATGAAAATTAAGATTGTAATGAAAAATATACTTTGTTAATCCACTTTTGTGAGTAACTGTATATCGTGGGGTTACTGCCAAAGGTTGGTAACTCACACAACAACTTTATGGAGTTATCGCAATTAGAAAGTTTGATATCAGTATCAAATATCAGTATTAAGAACAATTTGATAATTTTATATATTAGATAAATTATCTATATATTATATTGAATTATCAAATTGTTGTTATTATTGATATTTGATACTGATATCAAACTTTATAATTGCGATAACTACATAATGTAGTTGTGTGAGTTACCAACCTTTGGCAGTAACCCCACGATATATTTTTCTTTAAGTGGTTAGTGGTAATTATACCATACGCACTCTGGAGATCTGATATTTAAGTCACGAATTAATAAATTACTTGGCACCCATTCACCATCTAGGTTTCATCAAAGAGAGATCAGCTAGCCAAGAGAGATTTTTTTATACCCGATTAGGTTAACAGAATCCCACAGGTCTTGAGGTTGGCCAGAGTAATAGGCCAGTCATATATAAGAACACATTTATGCTACTAGAAATATAATCCTTAAATTATATTTATTAATAAAAAATTATTAGCTCTTGAAAATAATATAAATTATAATTATCAAATTGAGCTATAGGACAAAATAAAACCATATTTAGATCGAGCTTTCAGAAAATGACATTTCCTTTTTCAAGTTTAATATGAATTGAAAAACAAAAACCATAACAATTGTAATGAGAATTTTAATTTTTACGAAAATCAGATAAATAATTTAACATTAAACAGTAAAACTTTGATAATTTGCTTTAGTCCATCCTATATATTCATTCTGTTACATAAGTAGTTTACTCTAGTTATTATTCATAACATCAAAAATTTCCAAAAACACTTAAACATTTTATGGTCATTGTAACTATTTCCAAAATGTCATTAATTTGATTATTTCATAGTAAAATTCTTCAAAAACATATAAACTTGTTTACTTGTCTGAAAAATTCTTCAAAATCTCGTAAAATCTTCTGATGTCATTACCAATTAGTAAGAAAAATCACGTAGTATTGTTCATTTTTCTGAAAAGTACACCCACATAGTTGATGACATATCGACCTAGTGACCCCCAAATTATCCAATAGTGAACTGTTGGTCAAGGTTTTGCAAATTTTATATAACCTCTGACATAAGTTCACGACCTCAGTTAGTTTTGAAGTAGCTTGAAGCCAATAACTTCATTTTCAACTCCGTTTCATTAAAATAACGCCAAGTGCGGATAGAAACGTAAAAATCCAAAGTTTGATGCATGTCAATTAAGTTCGAATAAAAGTAATTCGGTGGTGTAATTTCGCTGGAGAAATAAGCTTACACGCGTTGGATCCCAATTTTTAAAGTTTACGTTACGAGTTTACCGTGGGAAAAATTCCCAAAATTATTTAGTTCGCCGTGTGCGGAATATAAAAACAGGGAACCATAACGACGCTGTGTCTTGCCATTTTCTTGTAATTAACAAGAAAAATCTCGTCCGAGGATTTAATTCCAGTATTCGACATCGTCCGCTATTACCTTTTTCGCCAATTGTCATCTCAACTTATGTACCGAAATTTGGCATTTGTTCTTCCTGCTTGCTTCAACTGAAAAATCATCAAACTTGTAAGTACTTTTAATTTCATCTATATTGTGCCGATATTTTCAAAAGTGAACCGCGAGTGTATTCGTTTTCAATCATAGTAGTATCAAAAATAAATTCTTCACATAAGACAGATTCATTTTTATAAACGAAGTACCGATTTTCAATGTTGTTTTATTATTAAAAATTAAAATCAGTAATCTAAGAAAATTTATACTTATAATTTATCAAATTCATGCGGTGCACCAATTTAGTAAATATTTGCCTAATTATAACCAATTATTATCATTATATATTTTGTTTATTTGTGTAATCCTATTTTTTTTGTACAGCTTTAAATTCCAATATATTATTGTTTTTCCATTTTCTGTGTTTGTTTGTTTATATAATTTTCAGTGTAAAGTTCTAGCAAGCGAGGTTATTGAACAAGGAGCCCGTTATATTTTTTTATAGGAGCAGTCGAATTGAGTACTGGCCACTTAATTCTACGACTCGGACCTGGCCAGTGGCGCCCTTAACTTTGAATTCCGTACATTTCGGCTTAATTATTTCATCCAGATTCAGCAACGCACAAATATTTTTGTAAAATTGAACCACCCCTCGCGCTGAGCCTTGCCGGCAATACATCTGTTGCGCGGTTGTGCGTTGCGCCGAAAAGTAGCGTAACACAATTACAAACCAACTATAAAATTAATATATATGAATATCGACATTCATCCGACAACTTGATTAGAGTGATAATGATAGAATGATAGCTGTCCGTTGTATTTGAAATATGTTGTGTCCAGGCACACTACCGGGTTTTCATATTATCATTCTAATCAAGTTGTCGGATGAATGTCGATATTCATATATATTAATTCTTCCTACAAACGTTATGAAAAGGCCACTTTTAGATTGCTGTTTTAGTTTTGAAATGGTATTCTTTTAGGCACTAGTGCCTAAAAGTGAATACTTTTAAGCACAGGTAACTAAAAGTAATAATTTGAAAAACTACTTTGGAAGCAAATTTTATTTTTTATAAATATTTATAACACAATTGTTTAAATTACAAAGTTGAATATTTGCTGAAAATAAAACAGAATTTCGTCTTTCGTCGATGACTTGAATATTTGAAGAAAGTGAAGATGATACTTCTGAAGAAGAAAATACATTTATATTCTCGTTTACAATAATTTTTGGTTTCTTGGAAATATTTTCTTTTTTCTCTTTAAGAATGCAATAACATTTGTATATTTACTAATATCGATATTTTTCTTAACGTAAATTGTCGTTCGAAGCATGGAGTAAGTACTCCATAATGTAGATGGTTTATAAATTGAAGATATATCAGAAAAATAGGCTAATACCACTTTTTCTACTACAGTACGTACTTTTTTCTGATCACACCATTTCTCAAACTTTTGATAGGTTATTTCATAGAGTGATCGGGATTTATTTGGAATCAAAGTGGAAATTGCGGCCTCGGCTGCATTTTCGATATCGGAAGGTATTTCTGAATCACTCATAACTGTTCAAAATTTTTACAATTTCTTGCACAAAATAATTCGGTACGAAATTAATAATTTATTGTTTTGTTTATAAACAACTACCCACAACTACCTGACAACCATTATTTTGCCTACTATAACTTTCATAAACAAAAAGAAATAATTCTGCCATCTAATAAATTATTAAAAAAATATATTAGAAATGTCACTTTTGAAATAACTATTTTTATAATTTTTTTCGTTTGTAGGAAAAATCTTGTATACAACTCGATTCGAAATGTGTGCTTTTCACACTGGGCGTGTTGTCCAACTCGGCCTTCGCCTCGTTGGACAAATTACACGCCGCGTGCGTAAAACACTACCATTTCGAAACTCTGTATATAAATAGCTATTTCAGTTGCTTTGTAATTGTTATGGTTTTTGTTTTTCAATTCATATTAAACTTGAAAAAGGAAATGTCATTTTCCGAAAGCTCGTACTAAATATGGTTTTATTTTATCCTATAGCACAATTTGATAATTATAATTTATATAAATTATATTTACTTATTGAAAACTTTTTGATTTTAAATATTATCATTCTAAAAGTTAATTTATATCAAATGTTATACAAAATAAACTTGAATTCTGAAATTATGATTAAAAAGTTATTTGCTTATTAAAATTAGTTGGTCAAAGAAATAGGACACAACATTGAAACATACAAAAATAATGCAGAAATATAAACTGCTAATGATAAAGCTATTAGATTTCATCTAACTTTTACTTAACAGGTTAAAAAATGCTTTCTAAATTGTTTGTTTCGCCCAATCCAATTTGGCTTCCCATAATTTTTGAATAAGGATTTTTGCTTGTATAGTGATTGGGGCAAGCAAACCCAATGGATCAAATAGCTGTGATGCTACCGAAAGAACGGAACGTTTAGAAATAGTTTTTGATTCAGGGTTTGGTTTGATTGCAAATTGCAAGTGGTCTGAGATGGCGTTCCAAGAAACACCAAGAGTTTTTGCACTTTCTCGTTCACCCAGTGGAATTGTGTTATAAGAGTCGGTGTCTTCGCATTCATTCGTTAATATTTCAGGATAATTTGATAAAAACTTTCTAATTGGAAAACATGCTGAGGCTAATATTTCTGTTAATTCTCTTTTTGTTTGCATCATTTCGCCTGGACTTGGGAGCGAGTAGAGCAAATCATCGACAAGTTTTTGGAAATGCTGTTGCATTTATTTCTGCCAATTTTCGCAAAGAGTTCGTTGCCAAATAGCTAGCCGAAGCCGTACCATATGTGATTGTATTCAGCTCATAAGTGTCTATGGGATCATCAGGATTATTTCTCCACAAAATACATTGTAATTTTCGTTCGTTTGGATTGATTTCAATTTGCCGATACATTTTTTCGATGTCGCCGGTCAAGGCAACGCTGAATTGGCGAAATCGTATTAAAATCGAAAATAAGTCATCTTGAACGACTGGCCCAACTAACTGTGTGTGATTTATTGATATTCCCGAGCTTGAGGTTGCGCTGCCATCAAATACCACGCGAAGTTTAGTTGTGAGCGAGTCCGTTTTTATCACGGCACGGCATGATGTGGAAGAAAATAACGTGGTAAGCTTGATGAAGGTACTTCTACATTCATGGCCATTATTTTGTAGTTATTATCAAGTTGCGGTGATGAAGCAGTGATTTTGGACATGTGTCCTAAGGAAATGTATTCATTTATGAATGAAGAATAGTTTTCTTTCAACTCAGGGTCATTCGCTAAACGCCTTTCCAAATTTAAAAACCTTTTTGCTGCGTTGATTTTCGATTCTCCTAAATTGTTCAACTTTGAGTTGAATGGGATAGAAACCGAGAATCTCCCCGATGCTTTACGAATTGTGTTGTTATTAAAATGGTTTTCGCAAAAGAGCTCTTGTGGTGATAGAAGCGAAAGTTTGCTCTTCGGAGTCACTTCCTCGAGTTGCCAAAATTTGATGATGCTTTTATCCAACTCTTCATTTGATATCGATAAATTTGATGTTGAAAGGCTTGGGATTTTCATTAAGCGGTGATCTTTATTGTTATTGATCATGTTTCCAGATACAATCCAGCCTAGTAGTGTTTTTTGTAAGGTGGGTTGATTTTTCCCTAATGAAATCTGCCCAATGCATAATAGTTTATAAAAAATGGATACGCCTAAAAGTAAATCGATGGGAGCGGATTTGTTGTAATGGTTGTCTGCTAATTCGATGTTTGTAGGAATATCAATGCAATTTCTTTTGAATAAAACAGATGGGAGAGAGGAGCATATTTTTGGAATTACTAAACAAGATGTATCATTTTCATAATTGCCTTTTATTGAGGAAAAGTGGATTTTTACCGCGAAATTTACTTGCTGACTTGTTGCGGCATTGATGCCGTTTATTTTGGTATTGACACGTTGATGTTTGAGATTAAGTGCTTTAAAGAGAGATTCAGTGATAAAAGAATTCATACTTCCGGTATCTAAAATAGCCCGTGCGCGAACCCATCTTCCTTCAGCATTTTTAACATTCACGCATGCTGTAGACAGTAATATTTGACTGGAACTACCGTAACAAGGTAAGGCAATTTGTGATGGTTCAGCTGAACCTGAAGGAGCACTAGGAGTTCTTTCGGCCGTGTCTATGTGCTGTGGTTCTATTTTAGAAATTTGTTCAGAGTGTAACAACGTATGATGTCGTTTGTGGCAGTGCCGACACGTGAAGCGTGAATTGCACTTTGAATTGCTTGGATGGCCCAAACAATTTTGGCACTTCTTTAAACGGTCAATTGTATCGGATCGCTGCTGGATAGAGTAAGCAAGAAATATTGGACAACGTGAAATTGAATGCAATTGATTGCATATGGAACAAGAAGTTGACTGATTGGTAGCTACCAATGACAGTTTGTGAAATTGATTTGAGCGTTTTTCTTTGGGTTTATTTTGATGGAAAGAACTGTGATTTGTTTCCTTCAATTCCTCCACCAGTTGAGATTTGTCCCTAAGAAATGTCTCGATTTCAAATAGAGAAGGAATTTCTCGTGGTTTAAGTTTGCTAAATTCGATTCTTGTTTGAGAATCGAGTTTTTGCATTAGAATGTGTGAAATAAAAACGTTGCAATGCTCGACGGGTACCTTTAGATTTTGCAATGCTCTTATGTTTTTGGAAAGTTCGTCATGCAAATTGCGTATTTGTGCAGACGAATCTTTGGATAATGGCTTTAAATCAAAAATAGCTTTTATGTGACCCTGGATTATCAATTTAGAGTTATCATATCTTTCCCGCAACATTTCAAGAGCCATGTTGTAATTTTCGTGTGTCACTTGAATATCGCTTACTACACGTAAGGCAGAATGATCCAAGCTTGATTTTAAAAAAATAAATTTTTCGACTGATGACAGAGTTTTGTTATTATGAATTAATGTCATAAATGAATCGAAATAACCTTTAAAATCAATGTAATTACCCGAAAAGGTTGGCAACTGTATTTGAGGTAGTTTTACACTAGAGACTCGGTCTGCATGCGTTGGGGAAGGTGTTAAATGATCGTTTTCAAGCCTTTGTTTCTCCAACATTAGAGATGCAATGACAGTTAATTTGACGTATTCACTATCAAAATTATCGCTAGTCATGGGGGCCTCGTCGGAAGCTGAATGGGCTGTCAAATGTATCATGATTTTTGAGTAAGATTCACCTAAAGGAGAAAATTGCTTTGATCTTAGCTCTAATTCCTTTAATGCTACATTTGTTAGTTCAGATTGAGTTTGAATTGTATTTAAAAAGATTTTAAATTTTTCTAATTGATTCATTAGCGAATGAGACTCCGCTAACAGTAATTTTATTTCCATCTTTTCCCGTTTTGCCATAATGAAAATATGCTAGCGAGAGGTATGAAGATAAATTGTAGGGTAAATGAATATGATAAAATTGATTGTAAATTTGCAATTTGAATTGCAAATTTGGTACAACACGTGCGGTATAAATTAAAAATCAGAGAGTTTTCCGGAAAGCATCGGCTAAAAATGATTAATACCAAATTGAATCAGTTCTTAAAGGATTGGAAGCAATAAGAATGGTGAAGTAATTGGCTAACCTGTGTACGAGTGCTATCCGCTTCGTCTGTCTTTAATATTATGCACTTGTTGTTGGGCGATTACTGCGTGTTAAGCAATATCCGGCTCGAAGGACCACAATGTTTCGCTTTCACTGGTTATGTGAGCTTGGAGTTTTTCTTGGCTTCTAGCAGCGATTGTAAGTCGTGCCTTGGAAGCCGCCTCTTCTAAATTAATGGTAGAAAAGGGCTGTTTTCATTGATTAATGCAATGTATTTTTTTTAACGTGGCATTTATTTATCAAAACTTAAAGTATTTATTTTTTTGTCGTCTAGCAACGTGACGCCTTCTTAATCTAATGTTTTTTAAGTACAATTACAAAAATGCTAGGGTAATTGATAAAGATTTACCATTGTTAAAATTTGCATTTATCGCACTGGTAATGTAATAAATTCAATTTAATTTATATTTTCCAAAATGATTACCATGGAAACTTTTATGGCCAGTCCGATAAACGAAACTTTTAACAATTTCAAAAGCATTTTTTGGTTTTTTAAGTAAAATTTAGATAAAATCTAATACTTTTATCATTCGTAGTTTATATTTCTGCATTATTTTTGTGTCTTTCATTTTTTCTCTAAAATAATTAGGGAAGCAGGAATTTGCATAAATAAGTTTTTAGATGTTAATTTCCTATGTTCGGCTAAGTCATTCAGCACCTTGTATATGTACTGATCAATTCTCTTTAGAAAGTAAGATTTTAGTTATTCATGTTGAAAAATATCTTTAAAAAAATTTAAACTTTGGAGCTTTTGAAAAATATGTTTGTAAACACGGATAATAACAAAATTAAAATTTAAAAATTTGAAAAAAATAGATCCCATTGCTTGCCCATTCTGAGACTAGGCTTAAAACTTGTTCAATGGATAACAGTTTTTTCCAAAAGGGTATCCATGGATAAGATAGTCAAAATGCCCTTATTTCTAAATTTTTAAATTTACTTGATAAAAGGGTGCCTTCAGGTGTAAAAATAAGGTTTTTATGATCATTTGCTCCAGATGCTTTCTCCATCCCTTCTGAGGATCAGAAAATAGGTTTCTTCAGTCATTATTTTTATTCTGACGAACTAGCAAATAAAAAATTGTGATTAGAGTCATCTTTCAACATAATTGTCTTTGATCCCCTGAACACTCTATATGCCTCCTAAAAATATTGCGAAAAGTTAAAAATCGATCGTTTTCTTATTTTTTGAAGACTATTTATTAAGCCTTTCAAAGCTTATATCAATATCTTTATTAATAATCTCATAAAAAATTCCCAAAAATGTAGTTCTTGTTCGTTGTCATGGCTTGCAAAGTTTCGTATGTAAGAACAACTATATTTCAATTAGGCAGAGTAAGAGAAAGAGACAAAAAACGTAATGACCACTTGACCAGTTCAATAAAGATCTTGATTTCTGTCAAGAGTATTATCTAGCCGCTATAAAGGAACAAAAAGGGACAAAAATAACAAAAAAGTGATACATTTTTAATTGTTTAACTTCTATAATGAGTTTTTCGAGTTTATTTTGAGTCTTTGGTTAAAAAATATTGAATAATATGTCAGTAAGATTAATTTTCTGTGAAATATACCCATGATACACATTTTACAAAAAGTTTTAGTTGCGTTAAGAAGTCCAAAATAGCCAAGAATGTTAAAAAATGCAGAAAATATGATTTTTAGGGTTGGCGCACCTTAGCAAAAATCTGAAAAAATTCAGGAAGTTAGATTTAAGTACAACCTAAAAAATTGCAAAAAAAATTGTTTTGTCGGTCTTCAAAAAATAAGAAAAAGATCGATTTTTAACTTTTTGGAATAGTTTTAGGAGGCATATAGAGTGTTCAGGTGATCAAAAAAAATTGTGTTGAAAGATGACTCTAATCACTACATCTATAAATATTTTCAAAATTTTTTATTTGCTAGTTCGTCAGAAAAAAAATAATGACTGAAGAATCCTATTTTTTAACCCTCAGAAGGGGTAGAGCAAGCATCTGGAGCAAATTATTATAAAAACCTTATTTTTACACCCCAAGGTACCCTTTTCTCAAGTAAATCTCAAAAGCATTTTGACTATCTTATCAATGATACCCTTTTTTAAAAAAAATCGATCAGTACATACAGTCAAGTCTCCAGATTTGGGACGCTACCCTTATTGGGACACTTTGACATTTTCAATATTATTAGGTTGCCTGTGGTGACATTTGTTGTCTATGTTATACACATGGGCGCCGGGAGCAGGGTGCAAGGGGGTGCACTTGCACCCCTCTGCCATGAAAGAAAACACACGGAAAAAGATTATGAAATACATTTCTAGATGTGTAGAAGCAAATGCATCTCCCTGAAAATAATCCTGCCGGCGCCCATGGTTATACAACCTAGGTTACGTTACTAAGTATGTGTGCAGCGTGTCTTAGAATGTAATACAGGTGGAAAGAAATGTTTTTTTAGATCATTTGCTTGAATTTGAAGTGGATATTAAAAAAAGGTAAATACATATATTAGATGGAATAACTTCAGTTCCCCACAGTTTCCAACTAACTTTAAAAGTTTGTGATTCCTGGAATTGTACACTGGTTATGTTTACTAACGCTAGTAACGACTAGTTTGATAAAATAACAAACCTTTGTATGTCTAAATAATTAGTTTATAAAAAAAAATTTGTTTTCCTGCTTTCCTTAAAATTTAACAAAATGGACAAACTGCATTATAAAAAGTCTGCTCTTCAGTTAAATTAACGATACAATTTCACTTGATGAAATAAAAAGACTTTTAAAACCAATTTCGAAGTCCAGAGAAAGATATTTTGGTATTTAAAAAAGATTTACCTGCTTATTTTTTGTATTCTGTATCAAGCATTTAATAAAGGCACAATAAAAATAGTTGTTGAATGTTATTCTAATTATTTTTGCGCTATGATGTAGCATTTTCTATACAAATTACATTTTTGGTGTCTAAAATAGGGTAGTATAGATTCTAACAAGGTACAACAGCTAAAATAAATTGTGTCCCAAGTTAGGGGGAAGTAGTCTAACTTGGGACAAGTAACATTTAACAAAATATAAACAAAATTAAAGCAGCGATTATAAACTTAATTGGTGCCTCTAATTTAGAGATAGGGACCAGTACGTGTGCACATTTGTTGTTATTTAATTTTTATTTTTATTGTCTGTTTTTTTATTCTGAAGTAGAAAATTGTCCCAAGTATGGAGACTTGTTTGACTGTACATTGTTAAAAATTACGGTTTACTTTTGATATTTAAAATTCAAACAGTAATTACGTTTTTAAAAATTTTTCAATATTTTTTAAAGAAAGTATGTTTTAAAAGAAACATTTTCAAAAAAAGGTCCATTTGGTCAATTATTTGCGGACTTATGAACATTTCAAGAACGAGTAGTGTAATTTTTTAAAAATTTATATAATTTCACCAATTAAAAGTTCGAAAAAACCCATCGTTTGCTCATGATGAGACTAGGCTTAAAATTTGTTAAATGGATCAGTACACGCATTGTTAAAAATTGCGATTTATTTTTTAAACTTGAAAATCTAATAGTAATATTGTTTTAAAATATTTTTCGATATTTTTTGTAGAAAGTACATTTTACAAGAAACATTTTCAAAAAATAAACTTGCCATTTGGTAAATTATTTGCAAAGTTATGAGCATTTCAAAAAAAAAGTAACGTAATTTTCTAAAAATCTATATCTCTTGAATGACATGATAACAAATAATTGAAGAAAGTCATAGAGGCTAGTCTCAACTAGTACTAAAAGAAATAAAAAGATTCCATGAAAGAACAGAACATGAAAAAATAGAACATGAAAAAACAGAACAATGAATAAACAGAACAGTGAAGAAACAGAACATGAAAAAACTGAACATAAAAAAACAGAACAATGAAAAAACAGAACCCTGAAATAAATGAATATTAACAAAAGAGAACTCTAAAAAATGAGAAAAATGGGTTAAACAAATTTGTTTAGGTAACAGAAACCTACCAATCCACAACTTTCGAAAATTGAGTTAATTACGAAAATGGGCTTATTAGGTACTATTCTTTGACTGGAAAAAATCTAGAAAAAATTCAACAAGCTAAAATAGATTTTTTGTAGCTATTTATTATATTATGCATAAAACTATACCAACCCACATATTTTGAGTATTTTTGTACAAAATGAGGAAATAGTATTTTTGGCTTAAAGATATCCACAACTGTCTTTGGAAGTGTTCTTTCAAATACAATTTTTAAAATTAAATCTTATTTATTTATTTTCTCAATAAGTGTTTTATTGGGTTGGTAGGTTTCTGCATAACTACGTCCAATTATGTTAAATAATGTATTTCAAACACAAAAAACGTATTTCAAATACAAATGTATTTGGTATTTGTATTTCAAATACTTGACTTTCGAGTATTTTGTATTTGTATTTCAAATACAAAAAAAAATGTATTTTGCTCAGCCCTGTATATATCTATCAAGAGTCTACTACAGTAATCGAAATTCAATTAGTGCCACCCATGTTTTATGGGGTAGATAGATAAAACGAAATAATTGACTATTCTAAAAATTTACATGATTTATTAAAAACAATTACTACAATACATTTTAAATCGAATAATTTTCAAAACTTTTAAGCGAAAGCTTAAATAATATAATTTCAATAATTTTTCTTTATTATTTCATTTAACTTGTCATATAAAAGTTTTAATGTTTATTTAATTTGGTAGGACTTATAAATTGAAAAATTTTTTGAAGTGTTTCATTTTTATTAAATTTAGTTAATGTTATGATAAATAATAATGATATTTGTGAGGCAATGCGCAGGCGGGGAGAGAGAGCAGTCATGGCGTCTAGCATGTAAGAATAAAGTCATGGTCGTAATTAAAAGAGTTTTATTTAAAGAACCCAAAATATAACATGGTGTCAGAAGTGATTTTTTCAAGGTAAAAGTAATGACAGAATTGACTGGAGATAGTGGTATTAGCGAATTAGAACAAACAGAAATGTCAATTGCAAATGCAGCAAATCTGGGTCCAAGAATCATTGATATAAAACCAAACATTTCTCCATTGGAAATAGATGGAAATGAAGACCATAAATGGACAGAATGGATGGAACAATTTCAATTATATTTAACAGCCACAGGTCTGGAAGTGGAAAATGATAGAAGAAAGGTCGCAATTTTATTATCATTAATTGGTAGTCAAGGTAAATTTATATTTAAATCGTTCAATCGGGATGCAAATACCATAAAATTTGATGATTTGTTGAAATTATTCAATAACCATTTTACACCGAAGAAGAACATAACTGTTGAGAGATATACATTTTTATCACGACGTCAGCGTGAAAATGAATCGATTGATGATTTCGTAACAGAATTGAAAAATTTCAGTTTGTCATGTGAGCTTGGAAATCTTAGAGAAGATTTAGTTAAAGATGTCTTAATATGTGGTTTAAATAAAGCTAATTACCAAATGAAAGAAAGATTGTTAATGGAAGATAGTTTATCGTTAGAAAAAGCTATGAAAAAAAAAAGGTTGGCCTAAAAACAAGTCATTAGTAGTTGAGTCAGTGAAACATTTTTGGAATATCAAAGAAGAAATCAACGTCATGAAAGATTTAGTTTATAGAAATCAAAGTGTCATTATTCCAACTAAATTACGTTCGCGTATTTTACAAAAAATACATACTAGTCACATGGGTATTGAACGAACTAAAAATTTAGTTCGAGGTGTTTTATATTGGCCGCATATGTCGATGGAAATTAAACATATGATAGAAAATTGTAAAACTTGTCTAACATATAAGAGAAAAAATACTGATGAACCTTTAATGTCACATGAATTACCAACATTACCTTGGCAAAGAGTAGGTGCAGATTTTTTAGATTATGAAGGACAGAAATATCTAGTCGTAGTTGATTACTACTCAAAGTATATAGACTTAATAAAATTATCATCAAATACTGCTTACAATACCATTACACATTTAAAGTCAATTTTTGCTCGACATGGTATTCCTTTAGTTTTGATTACAGATGGTGGACCACCTTTCTCCTCCAAGGATTTTCGAGATTTTGTTAATGATTGGGACATACAGCATATTATGAGTAGTCCATACAATCCTAGGTCAAATGGAATGGCTGAGAGTGCTGTAAAAATTATTAAAAATTTACTTCGTAAATGTCAACATGCAAAAACAGATCCTTATTTAGCTTTACTTCATCTAAGAAATACACCCAAAGATGAAATGTCGTCTCCAGCACAATTGTTAATGTCACGTAGATTACGTTGTACTTTACCTATTAATCATAAATTATTACGTCCAAAAATTGAAAATAAAAATAAACATTTAAGAATAGCATTTGAAAAACAACAAAAGTCTAAATATTATTTTGACAAATCAAGTAAGCCGTTATCAAGATTAAATATATCAGATCAAATTTACTTTAAGTATAAACCAGATAGTCATTGGTCTCCAGGAATTATTGTCAAGATACATGGTCCAAGGTCGTATATAATTAAAAGTCCAGAAGGGGTGGAATATAGAAGAAATAGGAAACATATTTTAGCGCAGCCTTCCTCGGTTTTGAAAAATACAAACTATAATCAGAGAAGATATAATCATTACTACCCACAAGATTGGAACAGTAGCAAATCTCCAAGTCCAGAAAAGGAACGAAATCCTAGTCCTAGTCCAAAAATAAGTCCTAGTCATATTCCTGAACTACAAACAGCCGATGTAACTAGTCAATATCGTAGTAAAAGTGGTAGAGTCATAAAACCTCCTAAACGATTAATGTATGAGCGAGATGATTAATTAATATTTTGAAATTTTATTTTGTTTCTTTATGTGTAGAGATAAAAAGTTTATTTTGTAAGATCGATGTAATTATTTTTTTTTAAGTTTATGTATATAAATTATTTGTATATAGAATTGTAATTGATTATTCAATTAAAAAAAAAAAAAAAAGAGCGTGTTATGATAAATAATAATGATATTTGTGAGGCAATGCGCAGGCGGGGAGAGAGAGCAGTCATGGCGTCTAGCATGTAAGAATAAAGTCATGGTCGTAATTAAAAGAGTTTTATTTAAAGAACCCAAAATATAACAGTTAATTATTGAAAATATAGTAAAATTTCTTAACTCTCATTTCTAAAGCCGAACCTTAAACTAGTAGCAGGTATCCTATTTGATCATACGCAAATATTAAAAAGTTTACCAAAGACAATGATATTTAGAAGTGCAGATTACCTAAACAAATTTATTCAATCCATTGTTCTCATCTTTTAAAGTTTTGTTTTGTCAATGTTCTTTTATTTCGTAGTTCTGTTTTTTCATGTTCTGTTCTGTCCGGTCACCTAGTAGTTACAATCTCAAGTTTCCCCCTTTAACATTTAATTTAAAACAATACAATAATACAAATACAAAATACATTTGAAAAAATGTATTAAAATACATTTCTATTTGAAATACATTTGTATTTGAAATACATTTGTATTTGAAATAAATTTTCTGTAGTTATAGCTTGTAAATAGAAGCAGGTTTTAGGAAAATTTCATCACGGTTTACTACCCCGTTCTCAAGAAATTAATTAGTAATTGAACAACCGATATAGAGTTGTCACGTTCAATTCGCTAAAAATAAAATAATTTTCGACGTTAAAAGAACCCTAAACAAATTTAAAACTTGTTGGTATTAAAAATATTATGTATATCTCGGTTTTTATTAGTTTTAACAACAAATATCAATTTTTACTCATAAAAATTATTACATTTTTTATTGAGATAATAGGTTGGATTGCAGGGATAGTCACTAATAAAAATTTTGTTATGTCAAATTTAATATTTGTAATTTCAGAAAATGAACCGATTTAAACAAAAAAAACCTTTCTTCATGCATTTTTATAACTTTGTTTATCGTTTATGATATTTAAGAAGTATTTTACTACACACATAAGACCAATATTCGTGATATTCAAATTAATCCTACTTTTGTCTCCGATTGTATCTCCTAAACAAGACTCTGTAAAAGACAAAAAATATTATCATTTGTATCTCAGAAACGGTGCGGTGTAACAAAATAGAAAAATGTATATAAACAAAAATATAGGGAATAAGATTTGCAACAAAAATTACTTATAAATTTTTCTATTTTGAGATTGAGGTGACAATAATTTTTTGCATTTTACAGTCTTGTTTAAGCTGTTGTCAGTCGGTAACGGGGTGACAAAATAAAACAATGTATGTATAGATACAAAATTGAAGACAATGAAATGTCTAAAAAGTTTTGTTGTAAAAGCGATTTTTATGTGTCAAAGAATGGCTTCAAAAAGTACTATTTACATTGTTAAGTAGGGGTGTACAAATACTTTTTTTGGCTGCCCTGTATATTAAGCCCGTTTCAGAGGTCAAGTGTAACTCGTACTTAAAAACCATCCAATCTATTGCACTGGTAACAGTGGAAGACTGTTAAGAGTCCATACTTACTTTCTTTATAATGCAATGAATGCATAACTTAACGAACCTCTGCCTCTCAGTGTTGAACGAAATAAATAATGATCCATTTTTTTTAAATAATAATTTTCAATGAAACTTAAATTTGAAATGAATTTTAAATTTATTTTTAGTTAAATAAACAAAAGAATTACAAAGATTGTGTTTTGATATTTCCGCCTAGCAATTCGCTCGTCCCGTATCTAAACTTTCCGTAAAATTCTCAATGTTCCGCAACCGCACTTTAAATATTCAGTTTATGCAAACCTAACAGCAGCAATTCTTCCTTCCGTTTCTTTTAAATGGTTTGTGGTTATCTTCTCACTCGCCACCACGTGAAATGGAGGTACGTCCAAATAATCTCCAAATTTGTCTATGCCACGTTCCAAAATTATTCTTCGAAATTATCGTAGCACCTGATCTTTTTTAATGAAATTGGTTCTTGATTTGCCGAAATGAAATTTATGCACTTAGTGAATGGTTCCGGATTCTTGGAACCACCACTTAACAACTTGATTGGACTCAAGTCCGTGTTCCAATATGTTGGACCTTTGTCCAAAATTGAACTACCTCGGAACGTATCCAGAGATCAACCTTCTCGGACCTCGTCCAAGGATTAACTAAATATTTTCGAATTATTTTTTCAGCCGTTTCCAAGCAATTCAAATGTTTTTTTCAGATTCACATATTTTTATTTACAACGCGTTACTCTTGCTAAGATTCTTTTTTTTCTTGTTTGAATACCAGGGCGCATCGCAAATATACCCCACTACATGATTACTAGCCACATGGTTTTCCTAACCTTCAATTGTTCTATTTAACCTCAAAACTGTACATCGTTAAATTTGACGTTGTCATAATTTATTAAATTAAATTTCTTTGACATTTAAATCACGACATAATTATTTGACTTGACAACTAATGACATCTGCATTTGGTTTTGTTAAGTTGCATTGAAGTTGTATTAAAGAACACCGCACTATATACAGTTATTTATGTATCCAGGGCATTATGACGATGTTTATGTCGAGGGCCGCCAGGCCCGAGAGTTTTTAAGTTGCTCGAGAGCATAAACATCGAGTAATGCCAGTGGTGCATACAACGTTTTATTTTACACTGCATTTGAATTTGAGAAAATTTAAAAATTTTTATAAATTTTGAATTTGATTTTGCTAAATTTTCTAGATTGCGGTGGAATTGCGATTGAGAGGGCATAATAAGCGGGCAATAGATTTATACGCCCTAGGTTATTATAGCATACTTAATATATTTCGTTGTCAAGGTATAAAAAACAAATAATGATTCAGTGTAATATAAAAATATTTATGTTTTCAAAATTATTTTTTAGTATTTACTTACAAGTAGATACTTATAGTAATTATTCATTGTTTTTAAGTTTATAGTTTTTTCTATAGCAGATGTCAAAATGCAAGTGACACTTTAACTGCAAGAGTAGAAAAGTAGCATTTTAAGTAAGATTTGATAATGTACTATAGGTACTTTTAATGAAATTACTATTGAAATTGAAATGTTTGCTTTATTCTTAAATAAAAACTATCAAATAATGATTTACTTTATAATATGGATTTCTTACATACTTACTTAGTATATCCCACAAGAGCTCGAGTGTGATAATTACCTAAAAACTATTCAAAAGATATAAATAATTTATATTTAGTAATTTTTTTACTTGTAAGTAATACTAATGCCTGATTTCATAAAACTTTTAACAAGCCGTTAAAGTTCACGGATGATTTCTGTTGGTTTGTTAGCACTAACATAAAATTTCAATTGGTTGGTTAAAGTTAACGGCCCGTTAAAAGTTTTATGAAATCAGGCATAAAAGTACTTACTAGTAAGTAAATATTATAAAGTTAATTTTAAAATATAAATATTTTATATTTTTTAGATAGGTTTTAAGTATGAGAGGCACACTCGAAATTTTGTGACACAGACCAAATATTAAATCTTATAAATTTAAAAATTTTATACACGACAATTGAGGACCTTGCAGCATAAGGGATGCAGCTCCGTTATTTGCAATTGACAAGAAACGACAATAAACTGTTTGCAAACTTGCACTAAACAATGCTTGGAGCAGGTCCAAAATCTGTAATATCTTTCCCATTTTTCTCGGGTTTACATCATTTTTACACCGATCGATGTATCAATTCTCTTATATTTCTTACTGGAGCTGCTCCCCTTATGCTGCAAGGTCTTCAATTTATCATCTTATATAAAAAAATTTCTATATTTTATCATAAAAAGTTTTAATAAATTTTTAGGAAGATGATGAATGAATATTTATGTCGAAACTATTTATCTGAACAAATTATTACTGAAATGAAATCTAACAGAATTAAACGTCGGTTGGGAAGTCCAGCAAATAAGAGAGATAATCTACAATCAAAGATAAACTTTTCAATTAGAAGTAACTTGTTAGAAGATGAAGGATCTTCAAAATACCAAAATTGGCTTAAAAAGTAAGTAACTACTTTTATTTATTTTCTTACACTTTTGAAGGAACTCGAAACCCAAAACATAACTTAATATTGTTTAAAAGAGGATGATGATAGATTGCCAGTAGGCCATAACTGTTAAAGTTTTAAAAAATTTGGTTTCGAAATATTTTTATGACCATTCAAATAATGTATAAATTTTATGTTTCAACTTGCAGTTAACATCAATAAAATTTATATTTTTGCGGTATTTTATTAACCTTTCAGCAGGCGCGTATGCACATTTGTATGACAATTATACTTTTGTAGGCATAACTTTTTTCTGAGTTTCATTATTTTATCTCTATTTATTTGAGATTAATTGGTATTTTATTTCTATTCCAAGACGATATAGTACATGATATTAATCTATTACAAATCATTTTTTTTGTTTCGTTTTTAAATTATTATTAACATTTATTTCAGTTGACTGCGTTCGATCTCACGTTATACGTCGCAAAATCATTATAATGATTTTGTTAAAAATAATAAAAATGTCTAAATAACTATAAAATAAATATAAGAAGTTTCAATATTATGATATTATGATGATAAAACATTTTTTGTAAAAAAAAACTTCGTTTCGTTCAAAGTACAACATGCGCCAGCTCATGTAAAACATGGCGCGTCTGCTGAAAGGTTAATAACTATTTATGGTACAAGTATGTTATTTGTTATTAACACAAAATTTACATACAAAATTTTATCCAATATCTCGTAATAATAGTTTAAAATGTAATTTCAAGTTTTGATATTTGACATTTTAAAATGACAAATTTAAATTATGAAAACTATTTAGTATGTATACAATAGCTAATCCCACCCATAAGTTACTTTACTCACTACACTGTTTAATTAAATAATAGTGTTAATTTAACATAATTATGTCTTAAAAAGGAGTCCATATAGTCCCATATAATTTTGTGTTTTTGGTCCATATTTTATAATCTAATTTGTATTTCTAAATGTTGTGTTAAAGTTTTTACCATTTCGAGTAGAGATTTTATTACAATTAACCCTTAACTACTGACACCCAATTTATTGACACTAAAGGTGTCACACAGTGCAGGCAGGCAACCTGGTTGCTTGTTCTCGGAGTCGAAAGTCGGCGCTTACGTCCAAGAGATGTGCTCTGAGTGAAAGCAGGTTTTGTCCGACTTAGATTAATTGTTATCGTATTGAAAAGTAACAAACGGCGTAGTATGTATCTATCTTTGTTTTCGCATCGTATTAAAAAACTAAATTCCTAAAGCACGAAATAGACGTTCAACTTGGTTGACAACTTAGGTTGTCAACCAAATTGAACGTTTCACTACACACTTTTCAACTTGGTTGACCAACCTAACCGTCAACATCACTTTTTGCTATCTCGCGTTGTTAAAGATTGTATAGTACATTACTTTAATTTGTGAAATTAAAAACTTTATTAAAATTTTAACATGAATGAAGAGTTGTCTTTATTAGTTATTACATTACCTTCTAATTAATGAGTTATGTGACGTCGAAGTGGAAAAAATCCGAAAAAGAGAAAAAGAATTTGGTCACAGGATTGGTATCTAAAACGGAAGCAATATATTAGCCATAATATTTTAATTTAAATATTTTTAAATAATTACTTAATGCTTTAATTAAAACTGAATACTGACTAAAATTGACGAATGCATTGATAACATACATACACACGTTCAACATAGTCGTCAACATCAGGCTCCACCCACAAAAGCTCGAATGCATTTCATTTTCTTCAACATTGGCATCAACCTTCAACTAGCCTACACACGGTCAACTTGGTGGTTAACATCGCAAGTTGACAACTTAAGTTGTCAACCAAGTTGAACGTCTATTTCGTGCTTAAGAGCGCGCTGCCAGAATGGGAGAGAGAAGACGAAATATGACGTTAAAAAGAAGCCTCTAAACTTTTGTACAGATTTCAAAAACTAAACGTTGTATTAATATATAAATCTTAACTTGTGAGAAATTAAACAATAAAACTATAAATAACAAGTTAAATTCAATAATATAATCAAATTATATTTTTAAGCTTTCGACGACTTTTATGGTCTTCGTCAGAAATTTCTGACGTATTAAAAAACTAAATTCCTAAAGCACGAAATAGACGTTCAACTTGGTTGACAACTTAGGTTGTCAACCAAATTGAACGTTTCACTACACACTTTTCAACTTGGTTGACCAACCTAACGTCGTCAGAAATTTCTGACGAAGACGATAAAAGTCGTCGAAAGCTTAAAAATATAATTTGATTATATTATTGAATTTAACTTGTTATTTATAGTTTTATTGTTTAAACGTTGTATTAGTGTGATATTTTTATATTAATAAGAAAAGACTATTGAAGGTAATAAACCTATTTTTAGCGCTTTAAAGTAATAGTAAACAGGTCAATTTAATTTTTGAAAACGGAAAATTTCAAATTTTTATGACAACCAATTTTTATAAAACTTCAGAATTGCCTCTTGCAGGTCATTATAAGAACAAAACCTGATTTTGAAGCAATTTCATGATCAATTATAGAAAAACGGTACAAAATATTGCAATAAAAATAATTATAAAACTACACTGGCTCACAGAATTATTGGCACAGCCCTATGCGACAAAACAGAAAACTCAATAGGAAGTTCTTCTTGTAATTTCATTCCCTACATTTTTCTTCATATACATTTTTCTATTTTGTTGCAGCGTTTTCGAAATACAGCTGAAATTATTTTTTGTATTTTACCGAGTTTTGTTTAAGTCGCTGGCGCTGTCAGTTAGAAATGGTACGACAAAATGGGAAAATGTATATAAACAAAATTGAAGGTCATGAAAGCAACAAAAATATTTATTAAGTTTTGCTGCAAAATTGATTGTTATGTGTCAAAAATAGTCATGAAAAGGCGCAAATTACATTGCTAACATAGGGGTGTGCCAATAATTCTGTGAGCCAGTGTAAATTCATCAAATTCAGCTAAAAATTCAATTTCGTAAAAAGCATTGTGTGTACAACCAATTTTTTCACTAAATTATCTACGACTAACTTTGTATAGATCTACTGTGGAGGGATAATAAAATTTAAAAAGCTGTTTTTTCTGCTTGCTATAATCAAGTAAATTAAAAATAATGATGCGAAAGGGTATTATACCACTGTAATATTGGTAGTAGATTTAAAGTCGTTATGAAAAATTTAATAATCTAATGATATAATCATTTAACTTAAGGGTTAATAAAAAATGCCGAGTGCCGTCAAACAAGTTATACTCGTAATAAATCAGTCGCAATATAATAATATTATGTCAAATCAAATGTTTGTGTAACTTTCTAGAGATACATGTCTCTGCGCCCCCCCCCCCCAATTGAAATTTTTTAATTAAAATTGGTATCAAGTAAGGTTTCTCAAACGGGATCCCGGTACTAAAAGTACTTCCCGTAATCCCGGGATTTTATAAGACCAAATTCCCGGGGTTTAAATTTGAATTTTTTAATTTCAAATTTGAACTAAGTATTTGAATTAATTATGTTTATCCAATATCTCGCAATAATAGAGGTATAACTATGGTTTTTAAATAAGTAAAATAACATATATGTAACTCACTAGTGACTTATGTAACTTATGAGTGGGGTTAATATTATAACTTGCTCACATTTTTAAAGCGTCGAACACACCACAGGGATCGCGGTGGCGATTAAGTGACTGCAACTTTTTAATAAAAAATGCGTGGATGGTTTTGTCTTACTATACAAAACCATCGACGCACGATAAATTTAATATATATTGTATTTATACAAAATAATGCATTATTCTATTTAAAAACTCGATTATCAAATGAAAATTGGAATACCCTCACTCGTTAATTTTTTTAATTTAATGGTTTTAAACAATTATTTTAATGATTAGTAATGTTCAAGATTCATAAGAATAACAACAAATAAGTGGTCAGACATTGAAAATTCCAAATTTTGCAATATCTCCGAGAATAATAAATTCTCTTCGCATATCCCGAATACGGTTTTTCAACTCGTCGGGAGATTAAAGCTGTTAATATTTTAATAAATTTGTCGTAAAATCATATCCCACATGTTTTCTATGAGGTTTACGTCAAATCTGTAGAGTGGCTACTTCAAAACTGCAATATTTTTAATTTACATCATCCTTTGGTGGTCCTGAAATCACGAATGGCAGCATAATATTGTTGATAAATAAAATTTCCTTGAAGAAAAGGTGGTGCATTTTCCAAAAATGTTACTTTTAACCAGAGCATATTTATAACTGAGTTGGGCTCTAGGCTCTAGCAAATTTTCGGGCCACTTATATTCGAGTGTAAGTAATACCATCAAAGGCCCAATTTTTGGGTTATTTTATCAGTATTTGATTTTGGGCACTAGGCACGTGCCTGATGCGCCTAATGGTAAAATAGACCCTGCTTTTAACACTTCTATGTATTATGTATACGGGAATTCATATTACATTAGTCAAAGTCTATGCTTATACTGGAAAACGGTATGAAAGCTGAAGCCGACCCACAGCATTGCTGTTCAATCCCCAAAAGTAGGACTAACAAGGAGGGGCTCGTCCTGCGTGTCACGGATTTTAAAGCCCTTTTGGGGGAGAAAAGTACTTTGTAATAACAAACTCTAGGCCAAGCGGCAGCACCCACCTCTCGAAAAAAACAAAGTTTTTGAAAAAATTTATTACGTTTATTCGTATAGGTAAACTACGACTATCACCAGGTCGGTCCAGGTTTTAATTCAAAACAAAACAATTTCAAAACGGAAAAAATTTACTCTTGGAGGAATTGAAACCTGGGACCGACCGGGTGATAGTCATATAGTTTACCTCGCGACCATCGCGATTATCGGTTAATTAATACAACCAAGCAGCTACATATATGCATATGAATAAACGTAATAAATTTTTTCAAAATCTTTGTTTTTTCAAGAGGTGGGCGCTGCCGCTTGGCCTAGAGTTTGTTATTACGAAGTACTTTTTTCCCCAAAAAAGCTTTAAAATCCGTGACCCGCAGGACGAGTCCCCTCCTTGTAAGACTTATCTCTGTTTGATTACTCAAATCATATCAGTAATACTGCCATCTATCAGGACCCTTTAAGTAAATCTTTTTTTAATCACTGAAACGTATATTCTTCCAGTGGTAGTGGTTCGTTCCTTTATATACATCAGTGCAAGTTTATCGACCTTCCTTTGGTAAGGGACCCGAGATTGGCGATGCAAAATTTAACCAACACTTCGGATTATCACTGGTAACTGTAAATTAACCAGTGTTTATTTAAAAATGTTAAGCTGGTGACGGTCCATCATCCCCAAGGAAAGGTTTAGAGGGGTTTAGATTAAAAAATAATAAATTGTTAAAGTAGCCACTCTACAGGTTTGATGGAAACCCTATAGAAAAAATATTATCCCAGAAGATATTACAACATTTAGATTTTTCATGGTCAGACCGCTTATTTGTTCTTAATCTTAAGAATCTTGATCATTACTAATCATTAAAATTGTTAACTAATCGTAAAAATTCTGCAAGGAAATCCCATACTTTTATTTTTTTACGTACGTCCTTGTATTCTGGTTAAGATAAATCGTATAAAATTTTATGATTTTTAATATTCTCAAATAAAATTTCGACAAAACTATCGTTGCTTTCCATTCTTTTTTTTAATATCGCACGGCCAAACGCAACACGCAGCATTCTACCGCGATCGCAACACAACAGCAGAAACAAACGTGAGCAAAAATTTTGACGTTTGTAGTCAATATGCAAAGGTGCTTGCGATTTTATATTTGCATTGTAATAACCTGCGCGATCGCTACGATATCGCACGGACAAACGCAAGCAAAAATTCAGCTGATCGCCGTTGGTGCGCAAAGGTCCATAAGTTTACATAGGTTATATTTGATCGCCACCGCGATCGCTGTGGTGTGTTCGACGCTTAATAATAAATTATGCCTAATTTTTTATTACACCTACTCTATACTAGTTTTCTTAATTTAAATCTGACATTTTAAAACGTCAAATGTCAAAACATTTAATTACATTTTAAATTATTATTGTGAAATATTGGATAAAATTTTGTATGCCACGCGTGTGTTAATAACAAATAAGTCACTAAGAAAATAGCCCTCTCGGCCTGACGGCCTCGCGGGCTAAACTTTCTCGCGTGACTTATTTGTCATATAACACACTTGTACCATAAATAGTTATTATCTTACATCAGCTAATTGAATTACATAATAGTCAGATATTATAATTTACTTTTCTATAAAGCAATACCCAATCTGCTATTTGTCACCATTGCAAAATTGTATTGATTCAATAGATGTTGGTGGGATGGTCTGTAACGGGCTAAATTTCCCTAAAGCTGGAATCTGACATACAGAAAAAGAGGGGGTCTCAGTTTTCTGGAAGGCCGCCAGCTTTAAAGTCGGCGCGAGGTGGTTCGCTACAAAAATCAAAGATATCCAGAAACCGAGTTCCACACAACAGTCTAAGGGTCGTATTCACTAACTTATCCCTTAGTTAATGATCTCTTAGGTAAGGACAGGGTACTTGAAGGGATCCATTTAAAAACACATTCTCTAATTCATCCTTCAGGCACATTTTTGTACCTAGCAGTGGCCGTTAACTAAAGAAGAGGCTGATGTTTTTAATCATAATGTGCTATTATAAATAACCTAAATAAATAATATTTGATGTGTAACGTCAAGAAACAATAAACACCAATTTGTAATTGAAAAAAATTTAAAGTACGGTAATTTAAAATATTTCACAAATTATTATTTTTTTACATGTTATCTAGATAAATTAATAATTGAAAAAACTTTTAGGATAACAATATGCAAATTAGTTGAGTAATTTATTAATCTATCTAACATGATGTAAAAAAAATAATAATCTGTCAAATATTTACAAATATATGCTAATTACTATAACCATAGTAATTTAAAATAAAAATTTATTACACAAAAGAATAGTATTATTATAAGTGCGTCTTCCTAATGCTAATAAATTATTCTTTATTTCTTCTTTATTCAACTCTTTAATTTATTTCAAAGTATCATCTAAAATTTTACAATTTAGTAATTATTTTAAACATTATTTGTATCTAATACAATTTTCGCCAAAAAGGTGTAATTCTTTTTACAAAATTTGTATATTTAAATAAAATCATCAAGTTTGCTGTGATAAGAATTAATTCTTATCGTAATCAAGAATAATATGATACCTTGTTTGCAGATTTATTATGGTATTTGTCACGGTTATACTATGTTATGGTATTAATTTCAACCTTCCATTTATCCGAAACATTCGCCTATCCGAACGGAAATGGGTCCCGTTCATTTCGGATACGAGGGCTTTTCCTGTAATTAAAATTTAGTAATTATTGTTTTACAACAATTATCAAATTTTTAACAATTACTACTTCAAGATTATGCAATTGCTTGATGTTATGAAGTATTCCGCAGGCATAAATAATTTTGGTTACAAATGGGGGGGTGGGTAATTCATTGCTAAATAATTATAATCAATTTATTAATTTTTAATTTAAAAAAAACATGTTAGGAAATCGTTTCATAAGAACGTTTTTACACTTGATAATTTTTGCGTATAAAATTATGCACCAAGTTTGACATATGCAGCTTCGAAAACATAGCCGCCTTGATTTGTTAAAATCTAGGCGTCCTTAATGGAAAACCCTGTATTAGTGAATATGAACTTGAAACTTGAAAAGTGAATTTATTTTCAAAATAAATATTCAATTAAATAATATTCTTGATGAATTACGCAAAAGGTATATTTTAAAGGGCATATGTAGATTGCACCGATGCGATGGTCAAAAATTATACTTTATTTATATCCTCGGTTTTCACCGAGGGTCACATGTAGATTGCACCGATGGTCACTTGTAGATTGCACCGATGGTCATTTGCAGATTGCACCGATTTAATTACTTAAATCGTACAAATATACAACTTATATCTACTGTATGGAAAATAGTACCCGGGTACTCGGTATGGTAACATATAAGGTTTAAGCATAAGTAGGTACTAAATCTCTCAAAGCATAACATGAAGATTGCACCGATGGCGATGGTAAAATGCAGATTGCATAAAAAACTGTTTTCGTTGTTTTGAAATACATTAAAATTATTTTTAATAAATTTTATTAAATAAATAAATTGGTTGAAAAATAGAGTGCAGTAATCAAAAGTACCATCCATGTAAATATTCTCGACAGAGCACAAACACCTTAAATTGGTCAGGCAAGAAAATATAATTAAATTGCTTTCTCTGTTGTTCAGAATTACGAAATTTTCGCCGTTCTCTGTATTGACAATTATGGAATCTAAAGATGAATGAACGTCCATTATCGAGGTTGGTAAAGGTGACTGTTCTTTTCGCCTTACATCATATATAGCCCTAGAGATTCGTTCAGCATCACGGCGAGTAATATCAACTTGTGAAATGTTAGTATTAATGATGGCTCCCATAAGAATGTCGGAAGGTTTTTGAGACGTATCTTCAATTGCTTTTCGTTTGGCTTCACCACTAACAATTTGCCGCTTTACTTTTTGATCATCTATTACATGATTATGTTCCAAATTTTCTTTCATTACCTACTATCCTATGACCCTTTTCTCCCATGGTGTACATATTAGCTGAACATTTTCGACTGCAACATCGCCAGTTAATTTCTCCGTTCTTCAATTCGGCGTTTTGATAAAATTTATACCCGTCACGCACTAACAATGTTTTTCCGCGCTCACTTATCATTTCTCGAATTGTTTCCATTTTTACCCCTGACTGTTTCTATTCCTCACTGTTCTTTCTTATTATTCTTATGTACTTCAAATTGTCATTCTTTTTCCTATATACTATTATAATTATCTGTTAAGTAGATAATTCCCTAAACGTATTATTAATTAATGTAATCAAAATTATCCGATAATTAATCAACCATTAACCTAATCCCAAATAAATTACATAATCCTAAGGAATTATTAACTTAGAGTAAGTACCTTACTTACTGACCATCGGTGCAGTCTACATACTTACCCTAACCGAACCCGGTGCAATCTACATGTCGGATTATGAGACCCTTTGACCATCGGTGCAGTCTACAATCGCCCGTTTTTATTCAATGATAATTGACAAATCATCATGCCAAGTTACAGTGTCGAGGAACGCATGCAAATCATAAAATTTTATTATCAAAATATAGAACTGCTGCAGCAGCGGTTTAGTGACAAGGTTATCTCACGCAGAGGCGACGTGAATTGGCCACCGAGATCGTGCGATTTGACCCCGTTAGACTTTTTCTTGTGGGGTGTTAGTAAGTCCCACGTCTATGCCAATAAGCCGCAAACCACCGATGCCCTAAAATCCAACATCAGCCATGCCATCGCCCAAATTCAGCCTGATTTGTGCGCAAGAAAATAATCGAAAATTGGACCTCTCGGGTGCGCGCCACTAAGCGGAGCCGCGCCGCCCATTTGAACGACGTTATTTTTCACACATAATGTCATTGATAGGCCTTTCGAATAAAAAAAATATTCATAGATATCTCACATACAACTTGCTTTATTCAATTTTGAAACCTAGGCGTCCTTAATGGAAAATCCTGTACAAATAGCCCTAACGACCTAACGACCATCTCTCAGTTAAGAGATCTACTTGGTGTATTTTGACGCTGATTACGGATCCCTTCGAGTTACAGAATGAGCAAATCCTTCTACCTGAAGGGATCCCTCACCACTCTGCCAGGTAAAGATCAATCTTGAAGAGCGGTATCTAACCAAAGAATTTTTTATTATTAAGTTACGAGATCCTCTTCGTTAAGATCCCTTAAAAGTTAGAGAATACGACCCTAAACTAGGAAAGTTTATATCAAGAGGGCGCCACTCCAGCTGATGGAAATGCTAGATAAATTTATTAATTATTTTAATTTATTTAGTGTACTATGAAAACAAAACATCACGGTACAGAAAACAACCTATCTGATAGATTAGTCAAAAATGCCACCATTACTATAGTATCAATTTGTTTTTATAGCACACTAACTAAATTAAATAATTCATAAAATCTTGCATTTTTGCTAAAAATGCTAAAAAAAAAGACATGTTGCCATTTGAAAAAATAATTTCGTGTTTACTTCCGGTTGAGTTTGAAGTACAAAAATATTTACTTCCGCAGTTTCCGATGATAAATTTTGAGTTGAATAAAAAACTATTTAAACTTTTTTTGGTATCTAGTAAGATATAAGAATTATTCACTGTTACCTCTTATCGTGAATACACTGTATATAGTACTAAAATGAAGAGAATGAAATTTGCAACAAAACATATCCAGTAAGTGTTGCTGTCAAAGCGATTTTGTTATGACTAAAAATAACTTCAAAAAGAACTATTTACGTTGTTAACATAGGAGTGTACGAATACTTTCTTGATCTACTGTATATTAAAATTGTAATCGGCTTCCAATCGAATTATAAGCTTAGTAAAAAAAATTTTTTCAACTGGTAATAACTATAGCCCAGATTCTAAACTTTTTGCTTATTGCTCTAAATTATAAGCAGAAGATATTCCTATTGGATCTTGACGTTTCTTAAAATTTGCAGTGTTTTATCCTAATGTTGATAGTGCTTCTCTTGCTTTTTTCCACAATTTTGCTTAAATCGCACGTTAGTGCTTACTTGAGTTAAAAGAATTTTTTTTTTGGGAATTGGAATAATTTCTTTTTAGAAATTAGAAAATTTTAGAAAGCTTTTAAAAAAATTTTCCAGATACACCTATTCCTCCCGAAGCAGTGTTTACAATGTGAGGAACATGGGCTCTTCCAGAATTTATTTTCCAGAAATTATTAATTGATAACAATGTAAAATTATAGCAAAATATTTCAGACATTTTTGATTGAAAATTTCATTCATACCAGAGACTTTAAAAAGACTGTAAAAAATTTAATAAAATTTCCATAAGAGCAATGTTAATTTTATTAATAATTATTTTACAGAGTGTTTGAAGTCCATGTTACTCACAAATGGTGCAACAAAATAGAAAAATGTCTGAAACATATTTTGCTATAAATTCGATTTTTATATGAAAAAAGAATCTTGGAAAGTGGAAAGGTACGATTTAAATTGTTAACATAGGAGTGCAGGGGAGACCTTGGTAAGTTGCAACAGTATATAGATAATTTTTTCACGGATAAAATAATTAATACTGCCATCCATCGGTACAAAATACGTGTAATTTAATGGTTCTTAGGTGTGTCAGATAAAATCACGTTTAATAGCTGCAGTACATGAGTAATCATCACATCTGTGCTTTCGACAAAGTAAAAGTGTTGCGGGGCACGTTGCAACAAACTGTTATAATATGTAACCCTTTCACATATTTGGCGATTTTTTAAAAAAACAAAAAAAAATCACATCATTTACTTGTCATTTTTAGAATGATTGTAAAATCTTGGGAGAACCTCGTTAATCCGTTGTATATATGTGTAAATTGTACCTAATAGTGATGATGGTGCTTCTGAATAAGCACCTTTTTCCACTACCACGATCACCTTTTTTATTAACTTTATGTAATTTGTCCATTATTGTTTTTAAGTTCCTTAACTGTATATACCTATGTTCTTAATTATAATTATTAGCTCTTGAAAATACAATTAAATATGAGTATCAATAGTGAGCTAAGGATACAAATAAATCTATTATATGGATTTCGCAATCCTATACAATTAAATGTTATAAAAAATTATTAATGATTGAAAGTGCTTACTGTTCATTAATCCGAAAAATATGCAAATTAAGTGAATTAGTTTGCGACACGTATGCATACGTTATTAATTATAAAATAAAAATTAATAATTTTTTATAACATTTAATTGTATAGGATTGCGAAATCCATATAATAAGATTTATTTGTATCCTTAGCTCACTATTGATATTCATATTTAATTATACCTACGTTCCTTAAGAACCAATATACATATGTCCGCCAATATTTGGATGATTTTTTCCATAATAGTCTTTAAAAAAATTAAAAATTAAAAAGTGTTGCAATTTGCCCCGGTCTCTCCTACTATAATCGTTCTTTTGCATCACTTTTATGACAAAACAACACTATGTTGATTATTGTTTTTGTTGTTTAACAATGTTTTTGATATTGTAGTAGCGCTACATTGCAAGATATTTATCGGCATTATGATAATACAGCTCAAAATAGAGAATTTATTGAATCTGGTAAAGATGGGAATCAAGGAAGTGAAGAGTTTGAAGGGCAAATTACTGGATTTGGATATCAACAATCGTCAGGATCAAATTCTCCAGCAAAATTAGGAAATAGTGCTTCTGGTACTGGTTATTCTTATCAAAGTTATCCAACCGGCAACATTTATTCCGGTGCAGGTGGTACGGGAAGTGGTCTTTATAATGGTCACAGCAGTTATGGTCAAGGAGGGGGTTTTAACAATCATGCTGAACATATAATTATTGCAGAAAGTAAGTTTAACTGTATTTACTCATTTAATATAATATATTACATATTACAGTAAAACTACAAAAGTAGCTATAAGTGGATTTCGGCCGTTGAAGATCTATCCAATGATAGATACTCCTTTCACAATATGTTACCAATGAGTAACGTGGGGTTATTGCAAAATCAAAATCCCCAGTCAAAAAACATACATGTAGATAGTTTAACACTATCTTGGACATGGACTGCCAGGTTTTATCGCACTACCGACGGTTTCGAGATTACTCCGAAGAAACCACCGCATAAAAGTATGCGATTAAAACTTTGGAAAGTGAAGAAGCATCTCTTCGGAGTAATCTCGAAACCGTCGGTAGTGCGATAAAACCTAGCGGTCCATGTGATGGTGTTAAACTATCTGCATGTATGTTTTTTGACTGGGGATTTTGATTTTGCAATAACCCCACGTTACTCATTGGTAACATATTGTGAAAGGAGTATCCATCATTGGACAGATCTTCAACGGCTGAAATCCACTTATAGCTACTTTTGTAGTTTTACTTTTATATTTATTATAATACGGTCGGTTGATATGTTAAAGTTTGATTTTTCTTACTTTAACATAATATTTGTTATAATATATTACGTTAGCACTACAGACCTTGTAGACTCATAGTTTGCAGTACATTACTACAACTGTTTGTATTATCTCTAGGGTTGCCAACTTTTATTGATAAGAAATAAAGTATCGAGTATTTTAAAAGAGAAATAAAGAGTATTTGTAAAAAAAAATAGGTATTTTTTAAATTTTAAGTTTAAGGTAATAATTTTATGACATCTGTCGTTTGAATCATAAAAAAATAATCGTCAGTAATCGATCTATATTGAAATTCTATTCGCAAAAAGTAAAGTATATACTTTATTATAAAGTATAGTTGGCAACTCTAATTATCTCATATACACGTTAAACTCGACCGACCTTGAAAACATTCTATCAGTTAATATTATGAATTTTAGTTCCGAGATATATATTAATATGTGAATGTTTCAGCCTCCTCGAATTTGAATATTTCATTCTCACCTAAAAGTATTTGCTACTAACATGACAGGTGTAAGAGTCGAGTTGCCGAGAACTTTGCCCTCACCCTGATGATGCTAGTAAGGGTACATCTCAATATCCTTAGGCGGATTGCACACTAGTCCAGTCGATTTAGATTCTCATCTTCCATGCCTCATCAAAGTAGTAAGATCTCCCACCTAATGCAAATTAAATTACTTTGGATAATGTTAAAGTACTATCCAGTATCTGCGTTAACCAAGAAAGTTACCAAACTGCGGCGAAAAGAATGCCCAGTGTAACATACAGGGCCGGATTAACCAATAGGCAAACTAGGCAACTGCCTAGGGGCGCCGAGTAGGAAAGGGGCGCTCAAATTATTAGACCTCATAATAAAACTGAAAAGCACTTAAAGGCTTAAGCAAACAGGTTACTAAAAATTTTTGGATTATTGAAATCCATTGATTATTGAATTTTAACTGACTTTTAGTCCGTCATTTTAAATAAATGTGACAAAGTCAGCAAATAAATTTCTTCAAAAAAATAGCAACAGGTTTATCAATTAATTGCTGTTTCAACCAAATTCTACAGTTCACTATTAAGATACTTTCGTTTTCTAGGAGATCAGTATACTGACGTCCTAAGGAAGAAGGTCCTATCTGCAAATTTACGTTTTCGGGATTTTTGATGCTATCTATGCTATGCAATGTATTTTACCTATTTACAAAAAAGAAAATCCTAACTACAGCAGAAATAGGTTTTATAGGTTTAAATATCTATTATAATACTATCATATTATAATTATAAGCATAATACTATTTCACGAAATTTGTATACAGAATACTCTTTTTTCACCTATATATTTACAAGAGCTATCTGATAATAAATCAAATTAATGACTGACATAGTACACATAGTTTAATAGTATTTAATAGTACACATAGTATTTTAATTAATATTGTATTTAATACTTTCGACTATTTTACAGTACCATTATTTTAATAGTTATTTACATAAAAGTCAGGAAAATGATACATTACTGACGATTAGCAATGTTGAAATACGAGGCACTCTGTGCCGAGTATTTTAAGGCTCCGAGTAAAGTGAGACATTTTCCTGACAAGTATAGTACTAACATTTACCGAAAATCGTAAAACATCAAAAATTTAAAACATTAATTGTTTGTTAATTTGTTGACTACATAATTACCATAAATAGTTACTGTCTAATCAATAAAAAGTAATAAAGAGAAGAACGACGTCTCTTTTATTTTGTTACAATTATTAATTATTACCGGACTAGTCATTAAAATTCAATTTCCCTGCGTGTATATAAGCAAGAAGTGTTGTTTTGATGACGATTTTCGATAAAAATAATTTACAATAAACTATCAGGCAGTAAAGCCGTAATATAGCTATAAACTGATAGATAATATTGAGAACTGCTTTTAGATTGGACATTTTCGATGAAATTTTGCTCAAACCTAAAAAAAAGTAAATTAATAATGCGAGTAATAAATACTATTAATGAAAACTTCTTCCTTAAAGAGTAAAAAAAAGTAATTTTCAAAACTGGCTTAAATTATCTTCAAACATTACTAAATAACAAAGTAAAGCTCTCAAGACCTCCCACTTCCGCCTCATATTTTTTTAATAGACGTAAATCACATGCATATGGGGCATTCCACGCCAAACCGGACACCATTTTCCTTTTGCATCTCGGATTCTTTTGAAAATTTTTTTCTTTTAGTACTAGTTGAGACTTAGCATCCATGACTTTTTTAGATTTCTTTTATCAAGACATTCAAGAGATATAAATTTTTAGAAAATTACGCTATTTTTTTTTAAATGCTCATAACTCCGCGAATAATTTATCAAATGGCACGTTTTTTTGTAAATGTTTCTTTTAAAATATACTTTCTATTATCTGAAAGAAAATTTGATGTCAGTTTTAGTTCTTCAATTATTGAAAAAAAACGGAAATTTGTAATTTTTATTTTTTCAAGCAAAAACCAAAAAAACTAGACGCTTTTAATAATTATGATTTATGACGTTCTTGAGGCAATTTTTATAAGGAATTTAAATCTGTCATCGTATTTTCCAAGGCGTTCTTGATGCCAGAGTTACAACACTCAACTTTGGTTTTTCTTGTTGGTGCCTTATTGGAATTTAGCATATTTGGAAAGTTCTTTTTTTATTCAACGATGTATCACACGATATGATCGGATCTTATATGTTGATCAAAATTGGGAACAAATTGTTTTCGCGAAAAGTGCTTTGGAGAAAACCCCAACAATTTTGTTGAACGTCATTTTCAGCTGGTCTCTAAGTTTAGTAATGATGCACGTTTATGTAAAATTTCATGACATTTGGTTGTGCGGTTCAACCTGGGCGATTGATACTTATTGTTTTCATACCTCTAGCATACATTGACATACAGACGAACATCCAACTTAAATTTATCAAAATCTTATCAGGGCATAATGAAGAACATTTTAATACCAAAATTTAGATTTTTGATTTTTTAATGAATTACAACACTCTCTTTTATACATACATACGCTAATACGTATAGAGAAAGTAAAAATTGAATATAATTTACAACATAAACTGCGTGAATCACATACGTAATTTATTTTAATACGATGATATTTATTTATATAATATGTATTTTTACAGCAACTGGAGGTCAGAGCGGTCATGGTTATGGAGGACACGATCATTCACCAAAGCATCAAGGAAATTCTAAAGAAAAATTGGCAGATTTATTCGAAATTGCTTTAACTGCTCTTGCATTTCTATCTTTTGGCATGTTCATTATTCAAGTAATTATGTGCATATGCATGACAGTAAGTAAATTAAAAAAATACTTCTAGAATATATTGAATTTATAATAATAACTAGACCACAACAACAGCCCCAGTCGTAACAATGATGCCAATGAGTATGAGCCCAACAGGAACAGGTATGAATGACAATAGTATGATGGGTGGTGGGGAAGCAACAGGTGGCGGAGGAATGACAGAAGGGGGTGGTGAAGGTGATGCTGATACAGGAACATCTGGTAGAGGTGAAAGTGAATTAGCAGGTGATATTACCGAAATTGACGATGGTAATATTGAAGAAACCTTTGATAATGGTGAAGGGGACTATAAGATAATATTAACGTATGACAATAGTGGGAACACAGCTGATGGTATATCTAACGGTGGATATGCAAGAAATACAGGAGATGGTTCTATAGGTACAGGAGCAAGTGGTAGCGGCAGTGGTACAGGTACTGGTACTGCCGAGGAAAGTTCAATCGATGACGGTAAACGAAAAATTAAATATAAAAGTAAAAGAGATATACCTACAATTACGCAACCAAATAATGAAGCACTAAATGAACTTGCAAGAAGAATACTTATTTCAATTGAAGCTGCACTAATTGCACATCAAGACGATGGAAATTGCTTACGAAATTCATTATGTGAAAATAATGTATATTCAAGAAGTCTTGGTGATGATCAAAAATATTGGATTCCTGTTTGGAGGTATTTTAAATTAATAAAATTCTAAATCACAATTGAAATTTTTTGTTTTAGTCTGGGAATGAGTTGGTTGTCTGGTAAACTTATAAGAAATGGTTCACGTTCTACGAATATGTTGGATACCTTAAAGTCTGCATTGCTCGGATTAGGAAATGCTGATTGTGAACTTATGTACACTAAATGTGAATTACAAAAGGAAAGACAAAAGAGGTTGAAGAGAAAACGATAAATTATAACTTAAAAGTTCCTAATATTGTTTTAATTAGAATAAAGTGTATTGTGACCACGTTAGTTAATTTTATGCTCAGAATAGGAAATCATAATTTTCTTTAAATATGTAATTAATTAAATTAATAATAAAATAAGTAGTAATATATTTATAATTATAAAAATGTACAAATATGACAGATCGTTCAATCAAAAAAACATATGGAGCATTCCACATCAAATTAGACACCATTTTGCTTTTGCATCTCGGATTTTTTTGAAACTTTTTTTTCTTTTAGTACTAGTTGAGACTAGCTTCCATAACTCTTTTCAATTTTTTTTATCTTGTCATTCAAGAGATATAGATTTTTAGAAAATTACGTTACTTTTTTTTGAAATGCTCATAACTTCGCGAATAATTTACCAAATGGCACGTTTTTTTTTGGAAAATGTTTCTAGTAAAATGTACTTTCTACAAAAAATATCGAAAAATATTTTAAAGCAATATTACTATTAGATTTTCATATAAATTAGAATTATCAAATTGAGCTATAGGACAAAATAAAACACATTTAAAACGAGCTTTCGAAAAATGACATTTCCTTTTTCAAGTTTAATATGAAATATTAAATATTATATTTATTATAATACGCTTAAATTTTAATTATAAATCTTAAAATTATTTTATAAAAATAAAAGGTCAAACAAAATCAATTTCATTTATATTATACCTCATTAACATAATAATCCTAGAAGTGGTTGAAAAACGTAAGAAATATTGCAAATTTGACATTTCTGGCTCCAAGCTGACGTCAAATAGTGCGAGAAGGATAGAGTTATCCTGCTAGTGAGCATACCGGTAATAAGTGTATCGTGGTACTTTCTATAAAAAATATAGAAAATTTTTGAAAACAATATTACTATTTGATTTTCAAGTTTCAAAAATAAATCTTAATTTTTAACAATGTTAAACCTGATCAATTCTCTTTAAAAATTTTTAATTTTCAAAATTTTAGTTATTCATGTTGAAAAATATCTTTAAAAAAATTTATACTCTGGAGCATTTGAAAAATATGTACTTATGTAAACACGGATAATAAAAAAATTAAATTTAAAAATTGCATGCCCATTATGAGACTAGGCTTAAAACTTGTTAAATGGATAACAGTTTTTTCAAAAATTTTTTTTAAAAAATCGATCAGTACATGCATTGTTAAAAATTACGATTTATTTTTCAAACTTAAAAATCAAACAGTAATTACGTTTTTAAAAATTATTTAGTATTTTTTATAGAAAGTACGTTTTCAAAGAAACATTTTGAAAAATAGAATGTTCCATTTGGTTAATTATTTGCGGACTTATGGGCATTTCAAGAACAAGTAACGTAATTTTTTTTAAATTTATGCCCATGATGAGACTAGGCTTAAAAGTTGTTAAATGGAGAACAACACTCCTGATAAGTCACTCGAATGCGCGCGAGTCTCGAGCCGGCAAACCGGGGGGCGTCGTGTTGTTCTCCGTTAAACACACCCGTCGTCCGAGCGTCCGGCTCTTTGACTTTCCCTCGTTCGCTACGCTCACTCGGGAAAGTCTCGCGAGACCGGCCACTCGGCGCCGGGTATGTTACCTACGATAACAGTTTTTTACAAAAAATTTCAAAGAAACTCGATCAGTACAAACATTGTTAAAAATGGCGATTTAGTTTTAAAACTTGAAAATCTAATAGTAATATTACTTTAAAATATTTTTCGATATTTTTTGTAAAAAGTACATTATACTAGAAACATTTTCAAAAGAAAAACGTGCTATGTGGTAAATTATTCGCGAAGTTATGAGCATTTCAAAAAAAAGTAACGTAATTTTCTAAAAATCTATATCTTTTGAATGACATGATAAAAAAAGTTGAAAAAAGTCATGGAGGCTAGTCTCAACCAGTACTAAAAGAAAAAAAATTTTCAAAAAAATCCGAGATGCAAAAGCAAAATGGTGTCCGATTTGGCGTGGAATGCCCCATTTGTAGATTATAATAGTATTTGAATTTGAATTTTTATATCAACATTAATAAAGCTAAAAACGACAAGGAAAAACTACCCATAATCAAATGGAAACGATTGTAGGTCATTCAATAAATCATAAAGTTATATTAAATGGTAAGTGCCACTCATCAAATCCACAAAAAACCGATGAGAAGTGGGAAGAAATCTGAACCATCCTCAACAGAGAGCCAGGTGGTGCAGCAAAAACCATTTTAAAAAAATTTATTTAACAATTGATTCAATCTTGCTTTTTCAACTTTTTCAAAAGAAAATCATGAGACAATCTAAAAGAAAATCTTAAGAAATTTGGGGAAATCTATAGAGAAATCCAAGAAAATGTCCTAAAAGGAAATATGATGTACAAAAATTGGGTCTGAGATTTTCTCCTCATCAGAGGCGTATTACGCAAGTTTAAGGCAACAAGCCTTTAATATTTTGCGCCCTTATCCTCGGTTTTTCAGTGGTCTTTATCTTTTAATTAGAAAAATTTATAAAGAAAATGAAACTTATTTTTAATAATAATTAAGACGATCAATGTTTAGGTACTTAAAACTCTTGAAACTAAATTTTCCATCCCCTGTAATTTTGCGCCCTTGATATTTTGTGCCACAAACCTGGGCTTCATGGGCTTGTGCAATAACACGGCACGGTTCCTCGTAATAAACTAAAATACTATATTTTTTTCTTTTTTGTCTACATTTACCTTAATAAATACTATTCGAGTATTATTTATGGCAATACAATATTTATACTATACTATTATAATTTTATTCAGGTCATGTAGGGCAACTGAACGCAATTTTTACTAAATTGCTTCCAGAATAAAAGTTTTCGTTGATTGCAAAAAAACTAATAATAAACCTTTGTCAGCAACAACAAAACATAAAATTGGAATTCTAATAATAATTGTTATTTTCATTGAAACTTTTATAATGATAGAACGTCCAGATAATTGTCCTGATGGAAGGTTCTTCCAGCAGGACAGTTGGACATAGAAATTGGTCCTGCTGGAAGGACTTATATTCAAATGGGCCAGTCCTTCTAGCAGGCCTTTCCTTTCTTCTGGCAGTACTTTTCATATTTCCATAGGCGTCGTATTATATTATAATATAACGTAAATCTCTCTTTAAAAGCACGCACGTAACGAACTGAACGCCATGCATAACAGACACAGCAACAGAAATGGTTTCTAATCTAAACAACTCATTCAATTTGAGCGTTACAAGGTTGCAATTTTTACATTAAATAGGCAGAATTTCAAGATCTTTCGAATGATAGTATTTTAGTCCTGCTTGAAATACAGCAATAATGATTAAAACACACTTTAAATTTTAGGGCCTGTTGGCAGGACAATTTGTACTGCCGGCAGGCCCATTGGACGTTCTATCATTAATCAGCAAGGGAAATGCGTACACTTACCTGCGTCTTAAGCATCCGCACGCCTTCGGATATAGGGTGAAACAGAATCAAGCGCCATTGTACGGTTAAATATGGGAAGGAGTTGAACGCCTGCAGTCGTTGTTCCTTGCAAACCCTATGCAGAAATTGCAAATAAGCAGTGGACGAATGCAACTGCACAATGACGATGTGTACACTGAAAATAATAGCTGGTGTCGAAAGTGCTATAAACAATGGCAGAGCTGATATGGCTACACGGGCTTGAAATTATAGGACATTTTCCTAATATTTATTAAAAATTACTATAGAAAATAGCTTTATATATTATTTCAAATGACTACTTAAAAATGCTTAAAACTCCTGTCTGTCATTTCATATATTGCAATCTACAATAATAGCCAGAGTTATTTAAACAGCAATCAAAAACACTTAAAATTGCTATTTTGTTTTGTATTATTTTTATCCAATATAGCTGTCTTTAGAATAAAGTATGCCTATGTGTGCTGTCATTCTTACAAATTCTGATATTCTTCATAGAAAATTTTATATTTTGTGTATACCTTTTTTTGTTAGTCTTTTAAGCAGATATAGTTATTTAAGTAGCAAGAATTGCTATACTTTAATGCTTGATAAGCACTTACTCAGTACTTAATCAGTACAAATTGTGTTATTAGTGACAATGGCTGAAAAATTTGAACAACCCATTTTGAAAGAATGTAATAGAAATATTCAAAGGTAAAATTTAAATTTAATTTAAATCTTTAAAAACCGATATTTTTCTATACTTTATTAATTATTTTAGCAAAATAAGAGTTCCATATGCGAATCGTATGTTGGGTCGACACTATTATGTATTTAATGAAGATGCGAGAACTGGATTCATTTTACCTTCTAATGGAACCTGTTCTGTGAATGAAAACTGTTCTGTGGGAAGTATGGATTTTCAGCTAACTATGGACGATATCATCACATCAATTTTAGTTGAATATTATTTGTTTGTTTATTTATTTAAATTGTTAAGTTATTAAAAATTGCCATCTTCTTTAACAATATTTGTACAATATTTTATGAAATATAGTATATCATGTTGCACTGTTTCTTATTTTATATAGGACATATTGCTAATTTAAATCAGGTAAATATGCTATTCATATAGCAAACTTTCATACTAATTGATCAGATATTCAGCTATAACTGAATAGCATTTTTAGCTGTTCAACTAGCAAATACTGCTATTTATCACTAAAATAAAATAACATATCATGCTAATAGGTAAGCAAAACATGACAGAAAAACTAGCCATCGACACTTTTTGAGTTTGCTATTTACGATAGCACTTGTAGTCATAAAAATCCACTGTCCCGATTTCCGCTATTTAGATTGCGACAAATACTTAAGAAAATAGCACTTACTGCTATCTTTTTCTTTCAGTGTAGCGACGTCGTACTGCTTCGGCACTAGGGTTGTTCCAAGCAAAAATTAAAAATTTAAAACTCATATGTAGATATAAATTGTAATAGATATCCTTTATTATAAATTTTTTTTCTGAAAATTTTATCAATAAAAAAGCAATAAAATAAAAGACATTATAAAATAAAGATTATACATAAACTAAGTTACATGCAATTACTCGCAAAAAAATCAAAAAAAAAACGGAGAGGAATTTTTGTTTGTAAATTTCAATTTTTAAAATAGTAATAGATCTAGTCAATTAGTAATAGCGTAACAGATTTTCATTGAAAGTATTATAGTACAGTCATTTGGTGCTCAAAGAAGAGGTTACCTGGAAAGTTTTCCGGGAGTTTTGAAAATTGGTGATTTTATAGATTTCGACATGCTCTTTACGAATTTTTACTTTGCCACCTCGTATTTTTGCCGCTCGCGCTGCAATAGGTGAAAAATGGCGCCTAAAAACTGTTTTTTGATAATATATCCTTTCGGTCTTATTTTACGATGAAAATAGTTATGTAATAAATGAAACTAGAGAAAATTTCCTATAATTTATCTAGTAACCTTTTTTTTATAAAATAAATAGTTTTAGCGTACGAGCGGCGCAAAGTCTACTCCAACACGAGTTTTGGCCAGAAAACTCATTTCCTGCGAAGGACTCTACAGGGTGTAGACTGTAGAAAGCCAGCTTTTCAATGCGTCTTACAACATTTTTTTAAATATATATGTACATAAATCTAGAGTAAAACTAGAAGTTGATTTTCTCAAAACTACGTTTTGAAAATCGATGACCGCTGTAATTCAAAAACCAATCGATGGATTTGAATAGAATTTATACAGTTTATTGAAAACATAAAAATCTAGTGCCTGAGCGAAGGAATTTGTTTTTGAATAAAATTTATAGATTTTATAAACAATGAACTAGCGATCTTTTCCTTGAAAATCCGTAAGTTAATTATTAGTGGCCCCCATTTTGTTATTTTACAAGAAAAAAGCAAAAACTGTTAATCAGGCACTAGATTAACTATTAAACTACAGATTATTTTTTATTTGATTGATTTTAGATGAAGTAGTAAAATGTTACGATGATCACCGCAAAGCACGACTTGTGGGACGGAATCCAACAAATATGGCGTTAACTTAGTTAATAATAAATATTTTTTTAAATTTTTTTTGAAAAAATAAAGTTAAAACACAGCTTAATAACTTCGTATTATTTGTTTTATAAAATAAGTTTAACTACTGTAAAAAAAAAAAAATTTAAATGTTCATATTGTTTGAAATAGATGTGCTGACGAAGACGATTGTCGAAACTAGTTTACATTAAAATATATAATATATTCTAGAGGAAAGTGTCTTTTATTTTATTTTCATAAATAACCTCGATGGGCTTAATAACAATATAATATTTTTCCTTAATATAATGTATGTACGAAAACCGCTTGTTGGTGTAGATGTATGTTGGTTTGTGGCGCTAGTACGCTGAAACTATTCATTTTACAAAAAACAGTTAATACATAAATTATAGAAAATTTTCTCTAGTTTAATTTATTACATAACTATTTTTATCGTAAAATGAGTCAAAAAGGTGAAATTATCAGAAAACTGTTTTTAAGCTCCATTTTTTCAATATGGCGGCGCGAGCGCCAAAATACAAGGTGGCAAAGTAGAAAGTCAAAAAGAGCATGTCGTAATCTATAAAATCACCAATTTTCAAAACTCCCGGAAAACTTTCCAGGTAAAAGTACCAAATGACTGGACTATTAGATCTATTCTATGGATCGTACACACAGTGGATTTTGGCCAGTAATTAGTAGTAAGTAGTTAGTGACCTACTTACTACTAATTACTTACTACAATGAAATTGAAGTTTAGAATTTAGTACAGTTTGAGATGGATAAGTATATAGACGTCAGATGTCAATTTAAGAAATGGATTGGTAGGAGAGATTAGAATTAGAAGATCCTGCCGAATATTTGAATGCATTCAGAATGTCGGAAATTTTTTTTAATTTGCTTGTAAATAAAATTAGAGATCAAATATTGCGAAGAGATACACATATGCGATGTGTCATGTTTAGTTTAAAAACTGAGCTCTTCATTATACTAGAAGCTAACAATTATATTATTCTATGAGGTGGTCCATTATAAAGTAGGTACAGATTTGAAACTTGAATAAAAAAATTAATTATTCAAATCAAACTTAATATTATTATATTACGTTATATATATATTGCTATGACCCTAGTGATCCAATTTAGAAAATTCATCTATCTCAGAGAAACACCTCGCTCGGTGTTATTTTGTTATTTTCTGATAAAATTTAATAATCCTAGTTCCAGCGATAATGAAAAGTCTATAGATTAATAATATTTTATTATTAGTAGTAATTAGTAGTAAGTAGTTAGTGACCTACTTACTACTAATTACTTACTACAATGAAATTGTAGTTTAGAATTTAGTACAGTTTGAGATGGATAAGTATATAGACGTCAGATGTCAATTTAAGAAATGGATTGGTAGGAGAGATTAGAATTAGAAGATCCTGCCGAATATTTGAATGCATTCAGAATGTCGGAAATTTTTTTTAATTTGCTTGTAAATAAAATTAGAGATCAAATATTGCGAAGAGATACACATATGCGATGTGTCATGTTTAGTTTAAAAACTGAGCTCTTCATTATACTAGAAGCTAACAATTATATTATTCTATGAGGTGGTCCATTATAAAGTAGGTACAGATTTGAAACTTGAATAAAAAAATTAATTATTCAAATCAAACTTAATATTATTATATTACGTTATATATATATTGCTATGACCCTAGTGATCCAATTTAGAAAATTCATCTATCTCAGAGAAACACCTCGCTCGGTGTTATTTTGTTATTTTCTGATAAAATTTAATAATCCTAGTTCCAGCGATAATGAAAAGTCTATAGATTAATAATATTTTTGATTTTTTTATTTCCGATGTCCTCAAGAGCCGAAATCACCCGGGCCAGTTACGTACATTTTTTTGAAACGCCTACTTTGACCAATAATAATAAAATAATAAATAAAAAAAATAAATAGTAAAATTAAGTAAAAACAATTGTTTTTAATGTAAATGTAAAAACAATAACATACTAAAAAATCAAAACCATTGAATTTTATTTTCACATAGAAAAAAAATTCCCAATAAAGACGTAAAAAAGCGTGCGAGTTACCAGACTACTACCTTAACCCGAAATGTGTCGATGCCTTTAAAAATTTATGATTTTAAATTTTCTTCATAATAATCCAATCAATTAGTTTTCACTTGTCTAAGTTTCCAATTTCTAACCACCAAAAATCAAATCCAATTTAATTTTCTTTTAAATATTAAAATCTCGTCCAAACCACGAGACGACTTCCAAACAAATCAAAGTTCAATAATAATAATTAATACAATTAAATCGCAATTACAATATCAAAATTTTACCGGAGATCAACTCCGATAAACGTCAGCACTATGCGGCCTCAAAACGGTAAAAAACCAAAGTTATTAAAAATCAAATTCAAATTTATGTATAACATTTACACAAAATTATTTACAAATAAATTACAAACAAATACTCAAATGATAAAACTCACATAATAAAATTCAAAAACAAAATCATTTCATATTAATTCATAATAAAACAGTTGATAATAAAATAAAATTTAAAAAAATTAAAATAAAAATAAAATGGATTTTGGAACACGCCAATATTTATATACCTACTACTATTATGATTATTTATCAAATACTGCTAAAATAACCTAAAAATTGGGCCTTCGATGCTATTAGTTACACTCGAATATAAGGTACCCGAAAATTTGCTAGAGCCTAGGGCCCAACCCAGTTAAAAATAGGCCCCGTTCCTTATTATTTAAACACTAGGTCAGGGCGGCAGATAGGCCGCTTGCCCTGCTAGTATTTTAATATTAGAATAATATAATTACAAAAATATAATTTCTTCGCGCAATAAAATATGCTTGTATTAAAAATATCAGATTTCTTCCAGCAAGAATATTTTTATCTTGAAATATTATTTAGATTCAAAAAAATTTCATTTTAACGAACAACACTATTTTCTAAATACATGAATATTAATATCGACGGTATAGAGCACAAAAGTGGTAAGATATAAATTAGAATTATCAAAATAAGCTACAGGAAAAAATAAAACACATCATATTTAAAACGAGCTTTCGGAAAATTACATTTCCTTTTTCAAGTTTAATATGTTTTAAATATGTGTTTTATTTTGTCCTGTAGCTCATTTTGATAATTCTAATTTATATTATTTTCAAGAGCTAATAATTTTTTTTCAAAAATGAGTTAAGTACACAGATTTTACCGATTTAACATAAACTTTGATGTGCACAAATGATTCTAGGACGATTCGTCCCCGGACTATTCATCCCGGACAATTCATCCTCGGACTATTCATCCTGTGGACGATTCATCCAGTGGACGGTTCATCCCAGACGATTCATCCCGGACGATTCATCCTGGACGATTCATCCCGGCCGATTCATTCTTGGACGATTCATTCACTGGATCCATCTACCATCCAAATATATGAAAAAAAAACGAAAATAGTCATAATTTATTAAAATTGTTATTTTTTAGTAATAATAATTAATAATGATTCATAATAACAATGATATATAATATGGATACACAATATGATACATAATTATAAATAATTTTAGTAATAATTTATTATCGTTGACCTTTTTTTAATATTTAAATAATAAAAATTGTTGAGATTTAGGTCTTTTTTATCAATTTAATTGACCGACCTTTCGAGTCTTTTATTAATGACCCATTTTCAAGGCTAAAAATAATACAATGAATTCAATTAATTAAAATATCTTTAAAAAATTTTTACATGTAAATGACAAATTACTTGACAAAATAATGTCATAATAATGAAGTTGTACTAAAAAACAAATGCATTATAGTTAGCAAGAATTAGCAATAAAAATTCCTTATTTAAACATTTTTTAAACATTTTTTAAAAATTAACAGTTAACAATATATAAAAATTAAAAAAGTTAAATGCACGTCCCCACAAAGAGGCCTAAATATACACTCAAGCCGATCAATTATATGCCTCATCCAAGTGAAGATGTCAAATCGAACACAAACTGTGACATTTTGGACACAATTTGCAGAATGCGCTTCAGAGATCGTCTTTTACATCGCATTCCAAAGGGAGCACGAGCACTAGCTGCAGAGAAATATTGTAGCTGCATAGACGAAATTTTAAGTAATGACTCTGCCTTTTCTTGACTAAACTTTTTTATATTCAGTTACACCTGTCTCAAAGTTCTTCATATGCAAAAAATTTCTTATTTGCTGGGTAATAACGGTACACTTTCCTCCAAAATAATTAGTTTACTTCGAAATTTTCCAAAAGAAATTTCATCATCAATGTCCGTTCAAGAATTTTTGAAGGAATCAACATCAAAATGCAAACATACATCCAACAAGAATAACGCAGAACAAAAATCAGCCAATCTAGCTGCCGCCAAGTTATCTGACGGAGACATTAGAGGGGCTTTTCGCATTGCATGTTCAGACAATAAAATTGCCCCGGCGACTGAAGGAAATACCATCATCATGCGTGAGAAACACCCAAGACGTTACTCAGACTTCCGTGAACCACCAAGTACCACCAACCATATCCCTGTTCAAGTTTCAGAAAATGACGTAAAAAATGCCTTAAACTCTTTTACTAAGGGCACGGCAGCGGGATTAGATGGTCTCCGTCCTCAATATGTACTTGATATGATCGACTCACGCAACGGCGACCATGCAGAAAAGTTATTGAGATCCATCACGGCATTTATCAACAAAATTCTTGAGGGTAAGATACCTGAATTTATCCGGCCCTTATTTTTTGGAGCTAGTCTTTGCTCGCTTGAGAAGAAAAGCGGTAGCCTCAGACCAATTGCTGTAGGCCTAACACTTCGTCGCCTGGCCTCAAAATGCGCTATAAATTGCATCAAAAATCGTGCTATACCCTCTTCAAGCCGCTACAGCTTGGTTTTGGAATTTCAGATGGCGCAGAAGCTATTGCACATACTGTCCGTTCAATCATTAACGCCGAAGAAGTTATTAACGGACACGATAACATTTTGCTCAAAGTAGATTTCAAATACGCATTCAATCTAATAAGACGGGACACTATGATGAAATTAGTCTCGGCAGATTTTCTAGAAATATATCATTATGTTCATGCGAGTTACAGCAACACGTCTACTCTCCTCTATGGTAACTACAAGATAGAGTCCCAAGAAAGAGTTCAACAAGGAGATCCTCTCGGTCCATTTTTATTCTGTGTTGCTACCCACCCATTATTTCAAAAGCTCAATTCAATATTGAACGTATGGTATTTAGATGACGGAACACTTTTGGATACACGCGAAATAGTAGCTGTAGACTATAAAATTATAGACAGCGAGTGCCCAAAATACGGTTTATTCTTGAACAAAGAAAAATGTGAGTTATGCCCTATTTCTACGTCAACAGAATTGGAAAATTTTACGTCTGAATTCATCGGATCTAAAGTCACCAATAAGAACAATCTAGAATTACTAGGAGCTCCTATTGGTTCTCATGCTGAAAACATCATTTTACAGAAGAAGATAGATTCTTTTACAATAATGTGTAAGCGCTTATCGTTGTTGGAACCACACCAGGCTTTCTTTCTTTTGAAAAACTGCATTTCCCTGCCTCGCCTGCAATATCCTCCTCCATTCTACCATCTTCTACAAAACAACATGACTGGGACGTTCCTATTATCGATGTGGCCAAAAACCGTCTTCTTGAAAACGCCACTGACATGAAGGACCAAGCCCGCTTGTCAGCTGTTGTACGTAAGGGATGCAGCTCCTGGTTACACGCTTTGCCATCGTCCAACATAGGAACACTGCTTAATAGAGACATAATACGCATCTCGGCAGGCCTCAGACTCGGATGCAAACCGGTGGAACCCCACATTTGCCGATGCGGATCAGTTGTCGACGCAACCGGAACTCACGGACTTTCGTGCAAATACAGCAAAAGACGTAGCACCAGACATCAAGAAGCCAACAACATCATCAAGCGGTTACTAACATCAATTGGTCTTCATTCTGTCCTCGAACCACCTGGTCTAATGGCTCGCACTGATGGAAAACGTCTTGACGGAATGTCTTTAATTCCATATATTCATGGAAAATGTCTAATATGGGACATAACAATTGTCGACACGGTAGCTCCATCGTACTTACCCTGAACTGCCATCTGTCCAGGTGCTGCGGCCGAAAAGGCCGAAGCCAATAAAAGATCAAAATATAGAGTTTTGTCAAACGATTATATATTTATCTCCATCGCGATAGAGACTCTTGGCCCTCAAGGCTCCAGTGCTCGGTCTTTCATCAAAGACATCAGCCGGAAACTATTCGAAGCCACTGGGAATCCCAAAGAAGGCTCTTGGTTTAAAGAAAGACTATCAATCGCGATTCAGCGGGGAAATGCCATCAGTGTGATTGGAACTCATTGCACTGATGACACTGCTTCGCTGAATTGCGAGAATTTTTAGTTCTTATACCTAGAATGAAAAAAAGAATAAGAAGAATATACAATATGTGGATTTAATATATTTTATCATTGTTTGGTTTGTACCTCTATTACGATTAAATTAAGTAATATTAATTAATAAGTCACGGATTATTGCAATATTTTTAATGATAATCTATTAATATTAATTATTATTATTATTATGTTTCATATTATGTATCATAATTATTATATTATTATGGATCAGTGTTAATAATAATAATAATTATTATTATTAAAAACTAACAATTTTAATTATGACTACTTTTGTTTCTTTTTTGTATCCATATACCTATATTTCCACTTCATTGGATGAATCGTCCGGGATGAATCGTCCTGGGATGAACCGTCCGCTAGATGAATCGTCCGCAGGATGAATAGTCCAAGGATGAATCGTCCGGATACCGCACAGATTTGGTAAGTATACCACCTACCGTTTAAGGTTTACTAATATAACCCCTATGTTACCAATGTACATTGGACATTTTGAAGCCGCGTTTTCTCGTATAGAAATGGATTTTATAGCAAAACTTTTTAGACATTTGTTTCAAATTTCATCTTAAATTTTGTTCATATGAATGTTTTTATTTGGTCGCGCCGTTTTTGACTGACAGCGACTTAAACAAGTATGTAAAATGCAAAAAATATTGTCATCAATATCGTGTGATAAAAACCTACATACATAGAATCTAAAATATTTATTTATTAATATTAAATTTTAAAAATCATAATTGTGACAAGAAAACAAAAATTAATTATAATTAGAGTCATTCTTTTGATTCTGTAGATATTACCCGTACCTCGGGCGGTTAATTAATATAGCTACGCCAAAATGACATCACTTAACCCTGAAGATGAACAAACCAATTCCCTAAATGGGCTAAATTTGACTTTAAACCCCACATCTAATATGGAAGTTATCGAAACTAATAACCTACACCCATGGCATGTCATGGGAAATAATAAAAGAAAGAGAGGTAGCAGTCCGATTACTGAATTGCCACCGGTGATACAAACAAGCAGATATTTACCACTTCAATCACTAAATAATGATTCCAGAAATGGTGAAGCAAAAGCTGAACAAATGCAACAACCAAAAATTGATAAATCACCTCCTATCTTTGTGCATGGCGTAATCGATTTCCAAGATATAATCGAAAATTTATATAACAGGAGCAAATCACAACAAAGACTCTTTCAAACAATGTAATTAAAATTAATGTCAATACAGTAGATAGTTACCGTAAGTTAATACGACATATGAAAGATGAAAACATCATCCACCACACATATCAATTGAAAGAAGAAAAATCATATAGAGTAGTAATCAGACACCTGCATCAAACAGCACTGGTATCAGAAATAAAAGATGAACTAAAAAGTAAAGGTTATACTCTACGTAACGTTGTCAATGTACAACATCGCATGACTAAGGAGTCACTACCATTATTTTTTGTAGATCTCGAACCATCAGAGAACAATAAAAACATTTACAACCTAAGATATCTACAAAATAGAGTAATTCGGGTTGAACCTCCTAAGAGAAACAAAGATATTGTGCAATGCCTATTCAAGATGTCAGATGTTTAATCACACCAAAACATATTGCAATCGTCCATATGCCTGCGTTAAATGTGGAGAGCCACACGACGCTAAATATTGCACAAAATCAAAATATTTGCCGGCTACTTGGTACTTATGCAATGGTTCCCACCCTGCAAGTTACAAAGGTTGATAAGTATTATAGAAATTTGCAAGACAAATACAAATGAGACCAACATCAGAAAGAACAACAACAACAAAGAAGACAAAACGCTTCTACATTCTACAATGCAAATTTAACACATCCCAATATTCTTTTTTTGATACCTACATACATTTTCTCAATCTTGACTTTTAGAGCAAGATCCCATGAACGCCAGGCCTTCGTTATATTTATAAAAGTTGAAAGTTTCTCAGCGCATGCTTCCAACACAGGTAAGAACGATAGGCAACTATGAAGTTTAGGTCATCGTAGCTTTGGCAGGTAATAGGTAGCAAAGGTGTACAAAAATACCAACTTAATTTTATCTAATAATAAAGCGTAGTTTTTTTATATTTTCTTCGGGATAATATTAAAAACTATGTCATCCATTGCCGGCCACTTACTATCGTGGCAACCCCTTGCCAGACACCCTTAAACTTTAATAAATTGTAACTATACTTACGTTTGAGTATAAAAGCTGAATTTTTTACTCGTACATGTTACTTGGATAACTAATAGAAGGTGTTTCTGCTCAGTAATCAGACAGTTTTGATACTTCTAACCCCTAGTCAGGCAATCATAATTGGGTATTTTCAGATTTTTAAAAAATATGCAAGGAGAAACTTTATCAAGCAAATAAATCAGCTAGTTAAAAATAAAAATTTTTGAAACCCTTTATCCGAGTAATTTTAAAAATAAATTTAAATAAGAATATTTGCCGCGAAAACGCGAATTTTTATTATGTTTGTAAATCGTTTATTTTACAATATTGAGTACAATGTTAACTTACACTAGCGTTGTCAGTGGTGGGTGCTACTCCGCGTAACTTACAACAACTGTGCGCTACCGGCCACGGTCACTCATCTTGTGTCTGCCGTGCCAAGTTTGGGTCTCCCGTACCAACCTTATTAACTACATAAACCTAACTAGGTATATGTATTGTGGTGATACCAAATCATCATTTTTAAAATTTTGAATAAATGCGAAGTTAAAAATATTTTTTGAGTGATATTTTAAATTTGAATTTGAATGCGATATTTTTAAGTTTGTAAATATAAGATTTTGATTTTTTAATTGGTAAATAATTTTTGTAATTTGAAAAGTATTTGTAAATTTTGAATTGGTACGCCTTTTAAGCGTTGGACTTTTGAAGGTTGGCACTAAGAGAAGGACGATTCACCCCTTCCAAGTTTGATTGCGGAGGCGAGCAGAGGTAGTTTTGTGAGTCTCTTCAAAAATTTTTAATTTGCGTCTCTAGTTTGGGATATTTCTTTTGTGATTACTTTTGAGAATAAAGGATTGGAATTTCGTAAGTAGTTATTTTGAAAACTATTTTTATTTGGTGGAAAATTGTCCAGAGATTGCATGAACTTTGGATAAGTTTGGATTTGCGAATTTGGAAATTTGGATTGGTTTGAAACCGTTAATGGGTCTAATTCGTTTTGACACGCACGTTTCGACGCGACCGTTTCAACGCCGAACGTTTCGGCGCGGAACGATTCGACACCGAACGTTTGGACGACGGTTTTTTTTATTGTTACTATAGACTATAGTGTAATACTGATTGTTGTAAAATGTGACTTCGGAAGGCAGGAATATTTCTAACTTTTACGAAACAAATAAGTTACGGCTGCTATAGCTAATACTTTATTTTTGTTGTATCGAGAAAGAGTTGAAAGTTTTTACAATAACAAATAACGAAACAATAACAAATAACATAATAATAAGAAAAATATTAACAATAAAGAATACTTACAATTTCTGCCTTTACCGATTTGCACTTTAAACTAAATATTTTTTTCGTCGTGCTCATATTTATGCCTTCCTTTTTATGTTGAAGTTGGCATCACCGGTAAAGACAGAAATTGCAAGCCCCAAATTTAAATTTAGCCCAGGGGCGTACCAGGCGGCGTTGAAGTTTCCGCAACATTCTCCCCTTCGGTACACTGAACCTCCGCCTCAGATTTCAGTTTACCCTTGATATCTAAAACGGCAACTTTAGCGGCGGCTTGCGTGTACGTGCCTTTGGGCTTCATAACTACGGCCCGTCGAACCTGGCCATTTTTTCCTTTGTAAACATTGATCACTTTCCCTTTTTTCCATGTGTCACGATGCTTGTCATCCATTATAATCACTACGTCGCCAACTTCGATGGGATTAGTTTTGTCGAACCATTTTGTTGTTCTTGTCAGCATGGGAAGGTATTCCTTAATCCATCGACCCCGGAAATGCTCTGCCATTTGTTCGCTTGGCCATTTGGGATGTGGTAAATATAAAAAGCTTGGTCCGATAAACCAACGACCACTAGAAGTGAGTTTGGGTTGCTCCTTCCATTTGGTAGCCTCGTCTGCTACGTTGCATTTTGTTGGGACCCATCGCCACTCGCTTAAATTTGTCGTCTCTAAGATTTCTCCAACTCGAAATGCCACAAACTGCCTGTATTTTCGGTGTTTCGATCTCAACCATGACAAAACATCGGTGGAATCGGACCAAAATAATTTTTGCGTTGGTTGCAAGGATTCGGTATAGCACTCAAGACGAAAGTAAACCATGATGTGATACTAAACCAGTGGTGACAATCGTTGTAGCTACATGGATGTTTGGATCATGCAGCAACGCATGATTAACCGCGCCGCAGTTCGGATCTGCCCGTTTGAATACGCATCCGTTGATTCCACATATCTGAGTTGACTTGCATCGATAGACATTATGCGGGTCTAAACATTTTCGACAGAGTTTATGATCACGAAATATGACTCTCCTTTTTGGTATCGAGCCTTGAAGAAATACTTGACACTTACTCATCGAATTGCTTTCTTGGTGGCAGACGGCAAACTCGAGGGCCTGTTTGTTTCTTTTTCGGGAGCATCTTTGTTTGTATCAACTGCATGGGCAGCGTGAGTGTACTGATTTCGTTTTTCTGGATATCGTGGTGGTCTCTCGACTTTCTTATCTTCGAACCTTCTTATTACAAGGGAACTTGGGGTTGCTATACTTCCTACCTTTGTGGCTAATTGCGACAACCAGTCTGAAAATACAGAGAGATCTAACTTGAACGTTTGCGTATTTGCTGAATTGTGTTCGGCCCACAGTAGTTTCAGCGGGCCTGACAGTTTACCGACAAGATCCTGCACAAGTATTGGGTTGTTCGTATAATCTGATAGGCCGGATGCTTGCATTGCTGCAACTGCATGCTGGACTTCCACCGAAAAATCAAGGATCGAATCGATTCTTTCTTGGGTAACATATGTATGCGCTCGAAGTTGATCAGATAAAGATTGTAATATTTGTTCGGGACGACCATACTTATTCTTTAGAGCATTTAGTACTTCTTTTAGTGTTCCGGGGTAGAATAAGTAGCCTCTTAATACTTTGAGTGCTTCTCCTTGAAGGCACTGTTGAAGGCGGTTCAAGTTTTCGTCTTCCGAGAAGTTACATTCCTCTGTGGATCGTTGAAACCAGGAGATGAACATTCGCCATTCTTCTGTACTTCCATAAAACTTTAGGGAATTTGTTGCCATGATCGTCCTGTTTTTTAATCTCCTTACGCGACTCACAACACCAAGGAATCTTCTCTACGGCCCGGTTTCGGGTTTTCCGAACTGCGGCGCGGTCAAGTTGACCCTACTTAAAATGGTACGAACTGCGGCGTGGTTACTTTAGGTGTGGTTTAGTGAAAGTCCGAACTGCGGCGAGGCCACTTACAGGTACAAGATGGGATTAATAATTCAGATTAGAAGAAGTTGAAAGGATTAAAATTAAATATTTGAGGTCAATTTTTTTATTAATGCATTATACAAGTTATATAAATAATTAAATTATACTTTACGCAAGTTTGTTACATCCACGATAATGCAATGGTTCGAAACATTTTTGATGAAAGAAAAACGATATAATTCTCCGTTTTGGTATTTTTCTACACTATTTGCAATATATTTTCTTTTTTCTTTGTACTTTCGATTCGCTGCGTAAGGTGCCATATTATTTAAACTATTCATTGCAATATACGTACCACTTTGCATGTCCTTTAGTACATTTAAAAAATTGATAATGTTGGGGTGTGCAGTATTAAATTCTTTGTTAAATTTTGAGTGAAATGATTCACAATCATTTGTTGTACGCCCACATATTCGGTGGAAAAACTGCCTGGCTTCCAACGTAATTTTTAAGTAAGTGTTCAATATAATTTGAAATGCGTTCATCATTTGGCTGTATGGCAATAAAATCCACCATTAAGCAATTTTCTACTTCCTCCGGTTTATTTAACCAATCAGATCAAAACATCGCATTCCCCAAATTTAAAATCTCAAGTCCATGTAACCACCTTTCAAGCTGCTTACATGCACTTGCAATTGGCGATTTACAGAATGCGATTTTTGTTCTGATTGGTTAAATTTGAAGTAACTTTGTGAAATTTAACCAATCAAAACAAAAATCGCATTCCGCTAATCGCAAGTGCATGTAACCAGCTTAAAAGGTTACATTAGGCGGGGCCATGGGCGTCCATAGGACTGTTTTCGGGGGGGGGCAAAATTTTTTTAAAGTTTGTTGTGTTACCCTGTATTATTGTTGAGCCTTTTTTAAATCCGATTAGGGATTAACCTCGCCGCAGTTCAACCTACAGTTTTTTCTGACCTCGCCGCAGTTCGGACAGCAAGAAAAGGTTGACCTTTTTTTTAATCCGATTCGGGATTAACCGCGCCGCAGTTCGGATCTGCCTGTTGGTTTACTCCCACACAACTAAAGTGAATAACTTTATGAGTGGTGAAAAGCGTGGATGTGTGGATGTGTTTTAAAACGTTCCAATCGCGAATATACCAGTGATAATAAATAAATGCAAAACATCTTTAAATTTTCAAAAAGCAGTAAAATTAAATTTGAAAATTATAAATAATTAGTAGTTGATAAAGAAACTGCGGGATCGGAGCCCGCAGTCGAAGCAAAACATGTCCGAAATAATGGACGACAATCAGGATGAAATAATGAAAGACAGCGAGACCCACAATAAGAATGATAACAATGATGAAGTTAATGATAATAATCAGGGGTATGTAGAACCTAATGTTATTGTAATAGAGCATGGACAACAATCTCAAGATAGAGGATAAAATAAAAATAAACGTACCGCAGATGTCTTATCACCAACTGATACAGACTTACAAAAGCGTTATAAATGGAATAGCGAACAAATTTTAAGTCAAAACAGATACTACTTGCCAGAACACCTAGAAAAACAACTATACCCAGATTCAAGACATGTCGGCGTAAGCCAGCCACTGGATAATCCAACTAAAGAAAAATAAACCAAAATAAAAATCCCACCTATATACCTGCACGATGCAAATAATCATCTCGAAATCATTGCAGATTTAAAAAAAATAGCTAAATCAAGTTTCACTACATCGTATAACAACAACCAAGCTCGTATTAATTTAACAACTATAGAAGACTTTAGAGAGTTAACTAAATTCTACTCAAATAATAAATTGAAATATCACACTTTTCAGGATCCGCAAAAAAAACTGTTAACTGTAGCTATTAAAAACGTACCCAAGTCTCTAACAGAAAATGAAGTCATGTAGGAATTACATGCAGTAAAGCCGGAATTACCAATTTGTAAAGTAACAAGATTATTAAACAGAAGCAAATATCCTACAGATATATGTTTTGTAGATCATACTGATAACCAATCAGCAAAAGGCATATTCAATATCGAGAAAATATACTATAGTATAGTTTACGTTGAACCACGAAGAAAATCGAACGATATACCCCAATGCATTAGATGCCAAAGATTTGGTCATACAAAAAACTACTGCCATCTTCAACCGCGCTGTGTCAAATGCCAAGAAAATCATCTTTACAGACTGTAAAAAATCAGCTAACACTCCACTAGTGTGCGTCAACTGTGGTGAAAATCATCCAGCCAATTTCAGAGGATGCCGATTTTTTCAAGACATAAAAAATAGATTAAACAATCGAAATCAACAAAACCGCTTTATAAATCAAAATAATAACATGCAGTCTCACAATATAAATTTTAACCAAACTAATAATAATACAACAGGCAGTAGGTGATTTGGTCCCTGGTAATTTGGTCCCCGGTAAATTGACCCCGGTAATTTGATCCCCGAGGTAAATTGATCCCCGGTAATTTGATCCCCGGTAATTTGGTCCCCGGTAATTTCACCCCCGGCAATGTGACTCCCGATGATTTATAATAATTTTATTAATTGCAAAATATGAATAATATAACACAAAGACAAATTATCAAAAATTCAATAAAACAAAAATCAAAAATTATGAAGAGTACAAGCAATTCCTTTCAGAAAGTCAATTTTACGAACAGGGTTATAATTTTCAATTAACGTGACAATATTTTTGTTAATGTTGTTATAAGTTTTGTTGTTCTTCCTTTCGCTACGATCAAATTGATTTTTTTTTCACTTGAGCTAGACTCTTTTCATTTTTCAAAGATTCTATTAATTTCCATATGTTGAGATGCATACAGGTAATCAAACTTTGTATGGCACGGTGGTAGGTTTCTAAATTATTATTAGTCCGAGGCATATTTCTCAAAGTCCGATTATGTATATTCCATGTCTCTAGAGGAAAAAGTTGCAATTTTCTTTGTGTTTGGTTACGCCTACCTGTAACTTCCCCAATATAATATTATTCGAAATAATTTAATATTTCCTCGGGAATAGTATCTTCATGGGATAGTTCTTCAAATCCTTCTATTACATCACCAATTGGAAGAAACGCCGGGCGTTTTCGCTATAGAAAAATCATAAACTATTACTAACCTACATAACCGTTGCATATCTTCGCGCAGACATCTAATTTTTACAGATAATATAACAAGGATATAACTAAGACCAAATTATAAACATGAAGAAGAACAATTTTACAAAATAATATAAATTTTAAGTAATTCATTACAAAAATGCAGTAGAATAATATAAATCGTAATTGGCGACAAAATTACCAGGGGGTGAAATTACCGGGGATCAAATTACCGGGGATCAAATTACCTGGAGGTAAAATCACCAGGGATGAAATTACCGGGGACGAAATTACCAGGGGATTAAAATATCTGGGGGTAAAATCACCTGGGGCGAAATTACCGGGGACGAAATTACCAGGGGATCAAATTACCGGGATCAAATTACCGGGGATCAAATTACTGGAGATCAAATTACCGGCTACGAATACAACATACGCACAAGCTACAAAGAATAATCAATACCCAAACTTCCAACAACAAAGTCAAAATAACCAAGAAGCCAATCCAATAAACAGCTTACTAACAATGTTTTTTAATATGATAACTCCTTATTTAGATCAGATCAAAAATTTTATTATAAATAATGTTATCCCCCTTCTATTTAATAGGAAATAATCAAAAAATAATTAAGAAGTTAACAATCCTAAACTAGAATGCGAATGGACTACTACGGCAAAGATCAAGATTTATTAAGTTTTTATCAAGACATAACATATATATTGCTTGCATAAGTGAAACGCACTTAATTCAAAACCAAAAATTCAAAATCACTAGATACAATATTTATAGATTTGATCGTGTAACTAATTTTGGAAGCGGTGGGGCAGCAATAATTATAAAAAACAATATACAACACACACACATTGACACAATAAAACCAACATCACTAGAAGCCACGGCAATACAAATTCAAGAAGATAACGGAAAAGTATTACGAATAATTTCAGCATTCAAACAACCAAATGTAAAACTAAATTCTCAAGACGTCGAAACACTTTTTGATCAAAATCACGGAACAATAATGCTAGGAGATCTTAATTGTAAAAATACAGCATGGAATTGTAGAACTAATAATCCAGCTGGTATTTTGTTATATAATGTAACAAATAGTAATGCAATTCATGTAATGGCGCCGACAGAACATACTTACTACCCTTACAGAACCGATGCATCGTCAGATATATTAGATATAGCATTAATAAAAAACTTTCAAGAACAAATGCAACAGACAGTGATAACCGAACTAGATTCAGATCACTTACCAGTAATAATAACATTTAACAATCAACCGACAACAAAAATAAAAACACCAAGTTTAATCCAAGGAAAATTTAACTGGAAGCGATTTCAGAATGAACTAGATCGAGAACTAAAATGCCCTTATAACTTATTCAATAGCAAAGACATCGACAATGCTATTCTTAATCTAACAAATGTGATATCAAAATCAGTAAAAGCCTCAACCAAAAACAAGTCACCACACAGAACTTCAAATAATCAGGCGCAAACTCCTCAAGACATATTGAGCCTAATTAAGGAGAAAAACTATGAACGCAGACTCTGGCAAAGAACAAGAAATGTCACTCACAAACATAAGTACTTGCAATTGGTCCGCCAAGTAAAAGCGGAGATTGATCTATACCGCCTTAATAAATATAAAAAATTTATCCAAGAGCTTAACAACAATGATCCAAACTTGGGGCGAACTACAAAAAGAATTCTAAATATACCGAACACCATGCCATCTTTAAAAGTAGGAACAAGATTGTATTCCACTGATTTGGAAAAGAGTAATATTTTGGCAAAACACTTTGAAACGGTATTTCAAAGAGAAGAAGCTAACAGCGAAGCTGATACTCTCCATCAATACTTATCACAATCGGACACGACAAACGTCATAGAGCCCACAACAATTGATGAAATATCAATCTACATTAAACAACTTAAAACAAAAAAAGCTCCGGGCAGCGATCTAATACCAAATATCGTGCTAAAAAACTTGACGAAAAAAGCATTAGCTTCTTTAGCTACAATATTTAACTCGTGCTTAAGATTGAATTATTTTCCAAATCAATGGAAGCACGCGGAAATTATTACCTACCACAAAGCAGGAAAACCAAGTCATGAGCCAAGTAGTTACCGACCAATTACCTTGCTTTCGACAATCTCTAAATTATTAGAAAAAGTAATTCAGCAAAGAATAAATAGTTTTGTAGATTCTGCCAACATAATACCACCACACCAGTTTGGATTCAGGAGACACCATTCTACAATACACCAATTGCATAGAATTACGGAATATATAAACAGAGGTTTTCAAGAAAAACAGTACACATTAGCAGCATTTCTTGATGTAACACATGTGTTACATGTATGGCATGCAGGACTTATATTTAAACTAATCAACCTAGGAACTCCACGATATTTAATTAAAATGATAGCTTCATTTCTAGAAAATCGAACTTTTAGCGTGCGAATTAATGCAGAAATATCAACAACAAGAAATATCTTAGCTGGTGTACCACAAGGTTCTGTACTGGGACCACTATTATACAACATCTATACTCATGATATTCCCACCAATGACACTTATTTAACTGCAACGTTTGCTGATGATACAGCAATTCTCACACAACACGCAAATATTGAAGAAGCACATAGAAATTTACAAGATGGAATTACAAAACTGGAGCAGTGGTGCACTAGATGGAAAATAAAACTTAATCCCACAAAAACGAACACCAAAATATTCACCCTAAGAGGACATGCAAATGTACCTAAAGTGATTATCTGCACTAGAGAAGTTGATTGGTCGGACCACAAAACAGCTATAAAATATTTGGGAGTACATTTGGATAGTAAATTAACCTGGTCTTCTCATATAAATGTTAAGCTCAATCAAGCATACTCAAGATTGGGTATGCTATATCCAATCATTAACAGAAAATCAACCCTGAAGATAGATTGCGGAATGCTAATATATAAATCAATAATAAGACCTATATTTACCTATGCAAACGTAGTATGGGGTACAACCTCAAAAACAAATATAAAAAAACTACAACGCTTACAGAACAAAACATTAAGAATAATTTGTAATGCTCCTTGGTTCATAAGAAATAATCAACTACACGAAGACCTATTGATGCCAACCATTGACCAGTTTAATCAAAATTGTGCAAAAAATTACTTTACAAACTTGAAAGAATGTTCGGGCGCAGTGCATTTCAAAATAGGTGAAAAAACAAAGTTAGCACGACTGAAAATAAAAATACTACCACAAGACTTTTTTTCATTAGCTTAATTTAACAAAAATTTTTATTCTACATTGCAATCTCTTGAAATTTTAAATTTAAACAGTGGCTATCTGAGATAATTAGTTTGTTGTTAAATCACCATATTCAGTTACTTTTATATTGTTACCAACCAAAATTAATAGAAATGTTGTGTATAGCTGTATAGCTTAACCGGCAATAAATAAATTAAAAAAAAAAAAAAACTAAAGTGAAACCAACTATCGCAATCGTCACATTGTACCATTTGGTCGGTATCCGTAGCTTCGCAGATCTTGCAACTTGAAGTCATTTTTTGTTGGATTGTTGGAGTATAACCTCACTTCAGAAATATTTCCTCGTGTTTTAAAAATTAAATTTTCAAGATGTTGTAAAATGTGATGTCGGAAGGCAGGAATATTTCTAACTTTTACGAACAAATAAGTTACGGCTGCTATAGCTAATACTTTATTTTTGTTGTATCGAGAGAGAGTTGAAAATTTCTACAATAACAAATAACAAAACAATAACAAATAACATAACAATAAGAAAAATATTAACAAAGAATACTTACAATTTCTGCCTTTACCGATTTGCACTTTAAACTGAATATTTCTTTCGTCGTGCTCATATTTATGCCTTCCTTTTTATGTTGAAGTTGGCATCACCGGTAAAGACAGAAATTGCAAGCCCCAAATTTAAATTTAGCCCAGGGGCGTACCAGGCGGCGTTGAAGTTTCCGCAACACTGATTAAACTTCAAACAATTGTATTCTATAGAATAAATTTAAAATAGAACTAAAAGTTTTAAGCAAAAGAAATAAAACCAAGTTTTATAGCGCCGGATATTCGTATGTATATGATAAAAAAAGGGCATGTAGTTCAAAAGTTTTTTTGGAGATGCGACAAAGCGAGCATTGATGGCTAAATTATTATAAAAGTAATAGGCAATCCTTGCCATGATAGTTCAACGGCTGAAATAGAAGCAGATATTATAAAAATAAATATAAAAAAAAGAGCCGCACAGACTATGGAACAGCCTTCGCAAATTATTAACGAATGTGTAAGCAATGTTTTCGCAAGGTGCTCAAGCATCAGTTCTACCTACACATCATGTGTTGAAAGAAATAATAAGAAGAAAGAGAACCGAAGTTAGAAAGGCGCCTCCTGCACCGATAACATTGGAAAATTTAATTATTCCTGAAGAATACATAGCTATACTGCAAACGACATTAAAGAAATATTTTCACTTGACGACAGTGGGCCAGTGTCAGATAGAATCTTAATTTTTGGGCGACAACGAAGTTTGGAAGAAAAATCTTAAACTAACACTAACCTAAATAACCAATGCATATCTTCGCGCGAATATCTCTTTTACGGGCGGTTTTGCTAAACAAAAATCATAAACTAACACTAACCTACATAACCGATGCATATCTTCGCACGGATATCTTTTATTTTACATACAATTTCGCTAAAGAAAAAATATAAACTGATACTAACCTACATAACCGATGCATATCTGAGCGAGGATATGTGCACTTTTTAAGTTTAGAAAATGTCGAATCGTGCCGGCCGGCGTCGAAACGCGCCGCGTCTAAACGTGCGCGTCGAAACAAACGGCTCCGAAATCTCTAATATACTCCTTTATGCGAACACCTAATTTTCTAGAACTCTCACAATCTTTGCAAGGGGCTAGATATACTAAACCACTATCGGCCACTATGGGGGTGGGATTTTTGGTTTTAGAGAAGAATTTAAGATTTTTATTTGGGTATCCGAGATCAAATTTTATATTAGTGATAGGTTTAAAGATTGAAATTAATTTATCTGAAGGACCTTTGATGTATGTTAAGCTATGAAAATGTTGAATTGAAGGGAGTTCTATGATGGATGCAGAAGGTTTTTTAATATTAAAATTTGCTATTTGCTTGGCATCTATATCCTGAAAACTTTCGAAGCCAATTTGATTCAAATCTTGGAGAGATACACTGGGCTATCGTGCGATACTAAAAGCGTATGCAATCATATAAATGAAGCTCGAAAATACCTATTCGCATCTAAATAGAAACCAGTGTATTTAATTTCTCCTACGGCAGCTGCTCTTAAACAACATATTATACAGATGGTGCGCGGCAGACACATTGATTGAAGAAGGCGTCTTCTCCTCCCTTCCTCACGATCCTAGACGGTTGAAAGTTGAGTCCTTCAAAAGAGGGGGGAAGGGAAGTTTATGTTCCACGTGGTGTCAGTGGCCATAATGGAGTGGTCCGTTTTTTGTGTACAAACATATTTGTGAAACGGCCGTTCGATCATCCGCGTGCAGCATGCCTTCCGTTTCAAGTTCAATGTAGCCCATGCCGTCGAATTCCCGACCTAAATCGAATTCTTGCGTGGATTAATGCATTCCAGGATAGCGGAAATGTGTTCACGGTAAGAAGGGGGCATCAGGTTTTCTCAGTATTTCTGCACGTTACCTGACCATGTTCCAGGATTTTTACTTGCCTCAGTTGGAAGAGATGGAGCTGGAGGACGTCTGGTTTCAGCAAGATGGCGCCACAGCCCGCACAGCAAGAATTTGCATGTTTTTTTTGCGAGACAGATTCCCCGAGCGCTTTATCTCCCAATAGATGATTTGAAGTGGTCAGCGCGCTCTCCTGAATTGGCCCGTTGTAACTTTTTCCTGTAGAGATACCTAAAATCCTTGGTTTACAACGATTGTCCCAGGACCCTTGAAGCTCTCAAACACAACTTTCAAGCCCAAATCACAGAAATTTCTGTTGCAAAGAGTGCATGAAAACTTCAGAAAAAGAGTTACTCGATGTCTGGAGTGTGATGGGCGCCAGTTGGCTGATACTTGGTTTAAAATCGTGTAAACTTAAATTTCCCATGTTAATGAAACAGGTAAAAAATAAAAAATTTGTTCATTTTCTAACAATTCCAGATTCAGACGAAGAATCTTTTTTCTTTTTTAGAGCAAATATATATATTTTTTTTATATTAAGACTGTTGTGTTGTTAGTCAAATAAAACTAAACATATTTATTATGTATTTATTTGTACTAATAACTAGAGTACTACATTGTTCTAATGTTCTTTAGGTACTGACGATTATATGAGCTTGTTAGTAGTAGTAAAGTAATCTTGGGTTACGTCACAATTTTATAGCATTGTGACATATGCAACAAAGACTTGATAAAATTGTCTAGTCTAGTTTAATGATTAAATTGAACAAATTTATAATAATCTCGAGATCATTCTTCATTATACGGGTGACCAGTCGGCCATCTGAACATAGGCAATTAACATAGAAAATTGATTTTTCTTTAATTGCTGCTTCCCATCACAACGGATAAGAATGAAAATGGTATCAATTTAAAGAGATTTTTATTCTGCTTCTTAAGATACTTAACACTTGATATTTTGTTTTTTAAGGTGCTAGATCAATAGGCGCTGAACTGGTGTCAAGTTCAACTCAAAAACGAATAATCGTAGAAAGTTGAAATTTTCAGTACATACGTAAAACATAATACCACATAATATAAGCTAATTTTTATTTAAAAAAATTAATAAAATTTATTTTTTCTTTGAGTTTTCAATAAAATACATTTTAGTTGTAAATATAAAATAGCTTATGTAAAGCAATACTAATCAATCGAAAAGAAAAAGTAAGATTATCTTCTTTGGTTTGACTTGCAAACTTGACACAAGAATTTGAGCAATTTACGCGAACTTTCAAATTGGTGCCATAGCATTAACCAATCAGAGGAAACGTGCAGTTCAAGCACTTTTAAAAAGATGTCGGCACTTAAATTTGAAGCAAAGACACAAACCTACCTATTATTGTATTGCTAAAATATATGGGATAAAAAATCCGGTTTTCAAAATTCCTGCTTTATTGGCAAAAATTTAGTATTTTACTTTCATTTTCATCACAAAAGTGATTATTTTTCAAATTTCAAATGTCAAATATATTACAATATTATACCTTTTTAAAAGGTATGCATCTTGAATAAAAAAAAATATCATAAAGCAACTGGTGAACTAATATGTTCTGTGGTGACAACTGCTTGATTTTATGATCTATTCCTATTGATCTAGCACCTTAATTACTGGTAAAAACTCACTAATAAAATTCAAAAAAAGGATTTAAAAATTAATTTTAGTTGCCTTGATTGAATTTTATTGCAATTGTTTTAGTAATACAACTACATTTTTTGCATTTTATTAGTGAGATTTTACCAGTAATAATTGAAAACAAAATATCAAGTGTTAGGTGTCTTTACAAGCGGAATAAAAATCTCTTTAAATTGATACCATTTTCATTCTTATCCGTTATGATGGGAAGCAGCAATTAAAGAAAAATCAATTTCCTATGTTAATTGCCTATGTTCAGATGGTCGACCGGTCACCCGGTATATAACTGATGTTAACCTTTTTTACCCATATATGTCAAAAATGGCTCTCAAAAGAAATCCAAACTGTTTTTTACTATTCCTCATGCCAAATTTAGTCGGAAACAACCTTGCCAACTTTTTGAAATGTGATTATAGTACAACGTTGCTAAAATTATAGTATTTAAAAAACAATAAATTATAGTATACCTGAATTTAATAATTATAATTATAATTATAATCGAAGTAATATGATGGTTTATCAATGGTAACACCTTTTTTTTTAGCTCTTTTAGTTATTTTTTATTACAATATAACCCCGCTTTAATTCCAATTATTAAGTGATATTTAAGTGATATTTATGATAAAAATATTTATTATTAGAAATTTTGGATATGTAATATAAAAAATTTATAAAAGTTCATTAAAAAACCACAGTTTTAAAAAAATATCTAAATATATAAATCTTAACTTGTGAGAAATTAAACAATAAAATTATAAATAACAATTTATTTAAATAAATTTCTGACGAAGACGATAAACGTCGTCGAAAGCTTAAAAATATAATTTGATTATATTATTTAATTTAACTTGTTATTTATAATTTTATTGTTTAAAAAAATATCATGTAATTATTTTTTTTTGAAGCATTATAGTGAAATTTTAATATATTATAGTACAAATTTCAAAATTATAGTACTATAGTGAAAGACTATAGTATTATAGTACAGAGGTCGGAAACAATATAAGTATTGGCCATAATTATAGTAACCAACTAATTGAAAATTAATAAATTTAATTAAAAAAAAAAATTGAAATTGATTTGTTATTATCCATTGAAGTATATCCTACGTTTTGGAAGATTTAGAAAAAAGTAAAACAGATATTTGAAAAAATGTTTTTAATGCTGCATTATGTATTGGACACAATTATAGCAACTTTTAAATTTACTTATAAATTATCAAAAAAATATTAAAAGCATAAAAGAAAAACACGTTATATTAATACTTTGTATAATATCCCTTCGCCCTGATAACTTGAGAATACCATTTTGGCATGGATTCAATCAATTTATTGATAGTATCACTTGAAATATTAACCCAACTATTTTGAAGTGCTGTATGCAGTTCATTCAAATTTTTTTAGCTTTTTTCGTGTACTTTCTAATCTAAACCTTCCCAGAAGTTTTCTATTGGGTTTAAATTCGGTGACTCTGACGGCCAAGTTAAAACTTTAAATTTTTCTTTGCTTAACCACGCTTTAACTAACTCATAGGCGTGCTTCGCGTCGTTGGCATGCTGAAATATAAACTTTCGTGGCAATGTCTCACTAGCATATGGTAACATGACATCTTTAAGAATATCTTTATACATAAATTGATCTAAATAAATAAATCTTGAGAAACTAAAATTAATAACAAGTTAAATTCAATAATAATAATAATTTGATTATATTATTGAATTTAACTTGTTATTTAAAGTTTTATTGTATAAATTGATCTATTATACAGTTAATACGATGAACTGCTCACATACCAAAATCATAATATTACTGTTGGGGAAATATACTTGGGATCCAATTTCTTTCTTTCAGGACGTCTTATACGAGCTATTCCATCACTTGTGAATAGATTAAATATGGATTCGTCGCTGAATACAACTTTTTTTCACTAATCGACTGTTCAGCTCTTACACTGTTTAGTTTGGCCTTACTATTCTTCTTTGATAACAAAGGTTTCTTTGTAGGATGATGGCTAAATAACTTTCCATCAACTAATCTTCTTTGAATAGACCTGGAATTTCCATTTAAATAATCAGTTTCATTTAAACAGGCCAACATTTTTGAAGATGATAGAAACGGTGATTGTTTTGAAGCGTTTAAAATACGTCTGTCAGTTAGTTTCGTGGTTTTTCTTGGCTTTCCTAAGCTTTTTATTGGTGTTACATCTTGCTGTGGTCTATATGCACTAATTATTCTTGATACAATTGATTTATTCAAGCCCAAATCCTTTGCTATGTCACTTTGTTTCACACCATCATTATAACAGTTAACAATTCGTTGCCTCAAATCTACCGAAATTGTTTTTCCCGGACCCATCTTTAAAAACACCCTTTTATCAAATAAAATACTTGCGTCTATGAAATACTGCAAGAAACTGATTAAAAAGTTGCTATAATTATGTCCAATGCATAATGCAGCATTAAAAACATTTTTTTAAATATCTCTGTTTTACTTTGTTCTAAATCTTCCAAAACGTAGGATATACTTCAATGGATAATATAAAATCGATTGTAATGGTTAAAGGTCCTCAATGGTTTCAAATTTTTTTTTAAATTGAATTTATTATTTTTCAATTAGTTGGTTGCTATAATTATGGCCAATACTGTATACTAGAACTTTTTATATATGATTAAAAATAGTAGGTACTAATTTAGAATTTTGGCCGCCATTTTGAGCCTGCCACGTAGAATGTTACGGCGCCTCGGGTCAAATCGCTTCAAATCGTGTTAGGAAAAATTGTGTCGAAGCTTTTGCTTGTATCACAAAATGCAGTATTCTTCTAAAAATCTGATTGTGCCGCTGCGACTAGATGAGTTTTTACAGAAGTATTATCGTCTAGATAATTTTAATTAATTAATCGTGTAAGCAATTTTTAGGAATTCATTTGGGAAAACTATCAAACCTATAGAGCTGGGGGTTTTCACGTATAATAAGACATGTTTCAACTAACAACACAAATTTTTATGAAACACTATTGAAATTTATGTTAGTTTTGCTCTGTTATGCAGTTCGTAGAGTGAGGCGCTCGTGCAATCGGGCGCACAGATTGTGGCGGTTCTAGTCGTCCAAAACAGAAGAACAAATTTTTTTCTTAATCTATATGAATGTAGTTATTAGACTGTATTTATAAGATAAAGGATTTTCTTTTACTTGCAAAAATCAAAGCAATTACTTCACATTTTATTATAAAATCATCTCAACTAGAAATAAGTAAGTACGAAGGTTTTTACCTGAATCACAGCTTTTTGAAAATTAAGGTTAAATTTTTCAGAAAAATTGTCAACTAAAACATTAGAGCAGGGCTAAAGTATTCAAGCTATCGGTATCATTCTAGTTCAGACGATAACTACATTCATATAGATTTAAAAAAAATTTTGTTTTTTTGTTTCGGAGGACTAGAACCGCCACATTGGTTCGCCCGATCGGACGAGCATCTCCACGCTTACGACGTGCATAAATTATTTAGATTACAATAAAGTATTTCATAAAACTTTGTTGTGTTAGTTAAAACATGTCTTATTATGCGTGAAAACCCCCGGCACTGTAGGTTTGATAGTTTTTGCAAAATTAATTCCTAAAAATTGCTTAAAAATAAAAGTCTCTAAGACGATAATACCACATTAAACAAAATGTGGTTTGAATGTGGTTAGTAGGTATATGCTTATGTTTTTAAAATTTATAGTATTTAAATAATTTTTATTTAGAGTAACAGTTGTGTAAATTCACAATGAAAAATTAGTAGAAATAACACTTATTAGTAGTACTTTTAGCAAATTTTGCAGAGTAATCGCTATTAAAGTTCGCAACAGTTCGGCTAGAAATCCGAGCTTAACCACTTTACAATTTGCACCATCAGTATGTTTCGAAGTGCCACGTAAGAGCGTCGCGATGCCACCTATAATAGCTGAAACACTAAAGGCTTGGTTATTATCCGCCCTTGTCATACACGGTGCTGTAGCAGGTAATCCTGACGCGAAAAGACTTTATGATGACCTACTTTCAAATTACAATAAACTTGTACGACCAGTTGTCAATACTTCGGATGTTCTTCGGGTGTGCATTAAATTAAAACTTTCACAACTGATAGATGTGGTAAGAATTAATTAACTGTAGCCCCTTGTTTATGGTAAAGCTAAATATTTTGTAAATTAATTTTTCTAGAAAATCTAGAACTAGATTAGACCTATGAAAGGAAAGAGTGTGCCTCAAATAAGGAGTCCAATATACGCAATATTCGGAATAAGTAAAAACTTCGCATATCAATATTTATAGATCAATAAACAAATCGTTTTTGTTTGTTTTTACACAATATTTGTATACATTTTGTCATTATATCGTTTTTGATAACAACTAAAAACCTAGAAACTAAAACTACTGGATTAAAAACAGTAATTTTAATAAAGCAGCTAAAACAAAACCGAATACTAAATATTTTTTAAATTCTTTTTAATTAAATAAACTCGATTACTTATTCAGTTATTATTTTTACATAATAAAACCTATACCAACTTATTAATTTTACGTGATCCGTTAATTTTCGTCAGACATTTCTTGACTGTTTCGTGCTCGGCATCAATAGCGAATAGAATGCTCAAACATGGCATATAGGTTCATACTGCATCTATCCAATTTTTGATAAAAGAAAAACCACATAATAATTGAATACGGTTATTTTAATTAAATTAGAACCAAATTATTTTCTTTGCCCTGATCTCCCGATATTAGCTAAAAGTAACATTCTGATGTGACACAAACAAACAGTGATTTTGCGCACTTCTTATTAATATTTTCTACAAACCTTAAAAACCAGTGACTTGTTTGAAAATATTGCAAAATAACACATAAACAAATGACAGGTGAAATACATTTTTTCCAATACTAGTAAGTGTAAGTTAAGTTGGTGCAAATTTAGAAGCAATCTTTTTTTGCTACACATTTTAGCAATTGTTCCATTAGTTAATAATGATTACTATTTTTATAATGATATCTATATCGATATAAGAAATTATAGTTAAAATAGGAGTCATTTTAATTTACAAAGTTACTTTACAAAAAAATAGGACGACGGTAGTCAGGGTCGTCTTTAGAATCAATTACGAATGAAAAAATTGCCCGAAAAAAATTATTAGATAAATTCAAGTAATAAAGTATGTATTTAAAAATTTTCGAATTTCTTGACATTCAAAAATTCGTTTTAGCGTCAATTTTTTTAATTTGATGTAAGTTTAACAGTTTTATAAGCTACCAGCAGGTCAAATTAGTCATATTTTTTTACTTTTTTTTTCAAAAAAATTAACATTGCTCTTATGGGTGCTTTATTAAAATTTTTACAGAGGTTGTTTTAAGTTACTGTAGCTCGGAAACGGTGCAACAAAATAGAAAAATGTATATAAACAAAAATGAAGAAAATGAAATTTTCATCAAAAAATGTTTAATTAGTTTTGCTGTAGAAACGATTTTTATATGAGAAAACATGTCTTCAAAAGGCACAAGTTACATTGCTAGTGTAAGGGTGTACGTTCAATTCTGTGTATGAGGGTACGTACCTACAAACTTTGATTTTTATATATTTAAGATTTAGTTATTCAGGAAATAATCATTCCGAATATCCCACATACATAAAAACAAACTACATTGATACAACTAAAAATTAATCTTTTTATTTGACAGATTCACTTAATTTTAAAAGTTTAGTTATATTTGACTATAACTAATAGCGAGACAGCGTTATTGCTTGGTAATTTGACGAACCGCAATTTTACATCAATATTAAACGTAAAAAGGAAAATTTTGTTAATTAATTTGAGTGTTCTATGGTGAACCTGTGCTTAAAAGGACATTTTTGAATAATTTCAGTGATTGTCTTTATAGGTAGCTGTATTTGAGGTTGCCACTTTTAACCTACTTTTAAATTACCTAGATTCTAGAATCTAAAGCCTTTCATTACCATAAATTAATATATTCATAGACGATCAATTTTTACTATTATATATTGTCCTGTTCTAAAATCCTTTTTTTTTAATTTGATGCATTAATTTTTAATTTACTAAATACATTTATTTTTTTGCATGTTTGAAAAATAATTGCATTTAGTAAAACATTTCCACATGTTAATAACAATTCCATATGATTTTTAATTGATTTATGAACCATTTTAATAATATGAATTTATTGTTTTTGAGATTGAATTTTATTGGTGTTTTGAATTTGTTTTGTGGATTTGTTTTTTGGCGATAATAATTTAAGTTGGCACCAAACTGAATAACAATTGAAGATCATTGCCGCAAGGTCGAAGGTGTTGGACGTATAAGGCCAAATATCCGATAAAATGTAGAATTTGTGTTGAAAGCTCGAAATTTTTGAAAGTTTTTGTAAATAAAATATTAATTCGACTTAAGTGAATAAACGTTTAATTATTTTGAAATTGGAAATTTTATTTTTTGGGTATATGCATATTGTTCAGCATCTTGTTTGTACCCACCCTTTTTTTATTATAGGTAATATAATTTTAGTAATTTTGGTTTCCAAGTTTTTAAAGTAACTTTAACCGGTTGATCAATGAGATTGATTGGAAAACATCTCGAAACATAAACGCCTAATGTACATAAGACGTAAGAAATACATAAAACGTAAGAATTTCAAATACAAATAAAACCTTAATCGAATATTGAAAAATACTGGAGTTATTTTTGTATAAGCAAAAAAACATTCTACGTCGTGTACTTTAAGATTTTAATATTATTCGAAACTCTATTAAGCTCTTATTTGTATTTATATTTTTAAGTCCTATGTTCGTCTTGCGTTTTACGTACATTGTGAACAAGGACTAACTGTGGCAAAAATTAATTTGTAGTAACTTTTAAATCACACTGCAAGCAGAATTTTAGAGTTATTTTACTAATGTACACACAAATGAAATTGATCAGTTCACATTAATTGACTAATGAGGTTTTGATAGAGCTTCAGGCCAAAGTAGTAAAACAAAAATTTACAAATACAATTACTGATGATACTGGTGACTCTGTAAGGAAAATGTTAAATTTTAGCGTGTGTTTAAGTGATGTTAATTTTAATTCCAATTCTATAAACAACAATTAACATGATGTTAGAAGTTTAACATAAATTCCAATTATTCTGTAAGGTCGGTTAAATGTTTAACACAATGAAAATTACAATACTTTTACTAAACAAAATAATTATTTCGCTAATATATATCGGCAAACTAGCAAAGCAAATGTGCACATGTTATGTTTTGGCATTCGTAATTTTGTTTGGGCGTTATTGGAACTAATTTGATAATTTGCAGCTACTTTTAACGAATATTACCAAACGTTTTAACGCATGATGTTAAATTTAAAAATTTTAACACATACGTTATCTACTGTTGTATAGTATGCAAAATTATGTTAAAAATTAATATATTTTAACGCATGTTAAAATTAACATATTCCTTACAGAATCACAACTAATTCAAGCATTTTTATGTCAGCTTTAGTTCTCTTAAATTTATATTATAAAAATGAATCAGATGTAACTTGGACTAATAACACTGGTCTACAGTGAAAATATATTTGGAATAATTTTAACTGATTTTTGCTTGTCTACCCATAATGAATATGAGTTGATAAGTAAAAGTCATTTATTAGTTTAAGTTTTCACGCTATCTGATATCTTCCATATGTAACGATTATAACCCCCTTGAACTTGATAATGTTGATATTCTCATCGTCAGTCACTTCAACCTGCGAAAAAATGTTACAAATGACCCTTTAGTTAACTCACAAAAAGTGTTATTTCCACCACTGCATATAAAACTAGGGCTGATGGAAAATTTCCTAAAAGCATTGGACAAAAATGGAGCTGCCTTTACCTTTGCCAGAAATTTTAAAGATTAAGTGAAACTAAGATCAAGGGTATAATCGTCGGTCCTCAAATACGAAATTTATTTAAAGATAATAACTTTGCATCTCTACTAGAAGGTAAAGAAAAACAAAGCTTGAGACAATTTTCGCCTTGTAAAAAACTTCTTGGAGAAATAAGAAAAGTGACAACTATGCTGAACTTATCGAAAATATGTTATCATAATACCAATAACAGGCTTTAACATGTCCTTGAATATCCACTTTTTACATTGTCATTTGGACTTTTTTTCGGACAATTGTAGGGCTTCTAGCGATGAACATGAAGAGCGCTTCCATCAGCACATCGTTACATGGAAAAACGATATTAGGGCAAGTAGAACGTTTCAATGTTGACGGATTTTGCTGGATAGGCTGTCGAGATGCTACAGGAGCAGAATACAAGAGGGCAGCGAAGAAACCCCGTCGCCATCCTACTAATGTATAGAAGAACAGTATATGATTTCTGTTAATTTTTGCTAAAACCTTGTAATTTTCTTTTTACCGAAAATTATCATCAAAACAACACTTCCCTGCTTATCTACGCGCAGAACGTCGTTCTTTTCTTTACTACTTATTATTGTTTTGACAGTAACTATCTATGGTAACTATGTAGTCAACAAATTGACAAACTAGATTTTTGCTCATTTAAAAAAAAAATGTTGTTCAATTAATCTTTTAAAATTTCGATATTTTACGATTTTCGGTCAAATTTAATACCATCTTGTCAGGAAAATGTATCACTTGACGGAGCTTTAAAATAATGGGCTCATATTTCAGCTTTGCTCTTCGTCAGCAATGTATTATTTTACTGACTTTTAGGTAAATAACTATTCTAGAAAACGGAAACTAATTTTAAGTATATTATAAATTTTGTATTCAGTATATGAAAATTAATAAAAAAGCTACTTTACGTGAAGAATACTTTTTTAAAGTCAAAATTTGTAGACCAGTGTATTTGACCATCTTCACCTTTCTTTTATCCGACGATAAAAATTGAATTTATTCAAGAGATTAAAGAAGTTATTAATAATGGAATATACGTTTTGCAAAGGCATTGATGCTTTAATATTGACAAAATTTAAAGATGATATTATTATTATTATTATTATTCAATTCTAACAGAGTTGAGGATGTATCCTATAAACTCTATAATTAGTAAATTATAACTTAGTCTAAGATCCGAAGTACCGGTACTGAACCGATCTGCTTGCCGGATAATTTTTAATTAAAAATACTGTAGTTAATTTTTTTTAAAACCATTCGTTGCATGATTTAACGAATTTTGGAAAAAAAAGTTTTTTTGGTTACTAATTATGCAGTAGTTAATGGGAAAAATAAAGAAAAAATTCCAATTTCAAAATTTATAGTAATACGTTGTAATATTTAAAAAAAAATGGGTATGTGTCAAATATGGCACATCATGTTAATAATGATGTTTATTGAAAAATCACAAATTACTTAGTTATGGAATAAACTAAAACAATTTCTGTCTTTTGAAAGGCACAAATGTCTTTACAGTCAAACGGACGGGTGGTTAAAAACAAGTTAATCCATAAACAGATTCGGTTGTATGCAAACCATAAAAGGGTATAGCCGGGTTTATATGGGAAATCTGCCCTTGCGGCCTTTTCGACTCATACTTGGAGTATAGTTTTGGTATCAAATAAAAATAATTCAGCCAAATTTTCAGCTCTTTATCTTAAACGGTTCCCGAGTTTTTCAAGAAAACCTCTTTTTTTAATTTTATTTTTTTTTTTAATAGTAAAATTCAAAATTAATGGATGGTTATTTTTTTGCTAATTCTTAGGAGTAAAAGACATGAAAAAATACTTTGGTCATGATTATTAAACACAAAGCCGATTTTCGGCGAAAGAAATAAAAGTTAAATCTTATTTTTTTACACCTTTCTGAAAAGTGACACTCACCAAATTTTGTCAGATAATGTCTTTTATACTCCCTTATACTCATAAATTTTTTTGATTTTTTTGAAGTGGTGCAACAATATGACAAACATTAAAAAGTAATTATTTTCTGTAATTTTGCATTTAAAGAAACTTATATATTTTTCACATTTCCGAGAGTAAAGTGGTCACTTTACTCCCACTTTTTCGGAAGTAAAGTACTATTTTTTTTTATCTAAAAAAAATGTATATCTTATTTACATTGATTCCTACGACAAATTACTAGACGTTTAAGGTAAACGAGGTGGGGCACAAGGGGAAATTTTTTTTCTCGGTTTTTCGATATCTAGTACCGTTTTCGAATTATTGTAAATTCAAAATCCCAAATTTAGCTATTAACCAATGTAATTTATCATTTACAGCGAAATTGAGAAAAATAGTATATAGGGTGCCGAATAAGTTAGCCGAATATAAGAAATTTATTTATACAAATATCTGCTTTACTAATTATTTTAGAGAAAAAATTTAAGACACAAAAATAATGAAGAAATACAAACTATTAATGAGATTTAATGCTCATACGAATGAGCATTAGATTTCATCAAACAGTAGATGGGTGAGGGGTGAACGGGACCACTTTGCTTCAAATCTGCCTAAGTCCGAAAATTCAAAAAATCTGACTATGTCCGAAAACTCATAAACTGCGCAGGTGTTAAACTATTGATCGGTTCGGGAAAATCTCGTATAAAAATAAGTATTGATTATATTTTATATATGGGGGTTAGGGTTAGTAGGGTTCACATTAAAATCAATTATCATAAAAATTTATTGACCATTACACCTTTTATCTTAACGTTTTTTTTAATTAGATAATTTACTCTGTGGGAAAAAATCTCCCCTATAACGAAGGGGTGAGAACCCTCCTCACATTAAAAAACACTTATCAAAAAGGTACCTGTTCAATAAAGTATGATTTTATTTTATCTATTACCTATTATCACCTTATTATTTATATAATTCAATATTATGGTTTTAGTAATAAAATAGTTTTATGATAATTTATTTGCACTTAAAATGGACCCCCCATTTTAATTTAATTACCTTCTTCCACCTTATCGATTTAATTGTTTGCCTATGGAATTCCAAAAGCAAGCAAACTATTTGATGAATAATCACCATGGTATATTATGGGGGAGTGGGTTTACACCTTATCATAAATTTAATGAAATTGTGAAACATTTAACTTCATCTGTTGATGTTGTATATGTGAAAGGACGCGAGAAGACATTATTCATCCAAAAAGTAATTGAGAAACCGGTGATAGAATTGGATGAACAACCTTCACTATCAAAAGGGGAGCCATATTGCTTTTATCACTCGCTATCAAATTGTATCTGTGCACTGACTAATGTATTTTATTTGTATAACAATTTTATTATGCATGAATAAATTGATTTTTTTATATATTTTTTTTATTGTGGAGGTTAGTTTGTTATAGTTAGTACATGAAGAGCAGTTGCGTGATAGCCATGCGGGTATATGCTGAAGAAGCAGGTCGCCTTTTTTCGTTTAGAGATTGGAAGCACCCCTTTGTAGATTCGAAGGAGTTAGCAAAAGCTGGGTTTTACAATTTACGAAATGACGATAATGTGCGGTGTGCGTATTGTGCAATCATTATTGGTAGTTGGGAAAAGGGGGATAATCCTATAGAAGAACATAAAAAATGGTCTCCAAGTTGTCCTTTTATTATAGAAGGAGAATCGCTTATTAAAATGTATGCGACAGAAGAAGGTCGACTTATTTCGTTTAAAAATTGGGGTTATACCTTTATAGACCCTAACGAATTAGCAAATTCAGGATTTTACAGCATAGGGAATGGTGATATTGTTCGGTGTGCGTTTTGTACAATCGTTATAGGAAATTGGAAGAATGGGGATATTCCTAGAGTAAAACATGGGGAAATATCTCCAAAATGCCCCATGACTGGACATGATGTTTGTGGGATATACAAAGTTTTTCCTAATTCAATACCAGACAATTACATAAATATAACTACAAAAGTTGAAGATCTAAATGATCCCGATGAAAATTTACCCGAAATTATCCCACTACTAGGATACAAAGCTGAAGATCAATTTTGTTGGAAAGCTAACAATAAACTCTCTTGCCCATCTTGTATATTACAATAGTTGTAAAAAGAAAACGAGATTTTGTGAGTTTAATAAAAAAAAAAAATATTGAAAATTATTTTGTTATTTTACATAATACGATAGGTTAGGTATATACTCACAAACATGATGATGATATTGTAAATACATACCTAACCTATCGTATTATTATTTACATATTTGTTTTATTTCGGATATGGATTAATAAAAAAGATTTATTAAATTTTAATTGTTGTTTTTATTTTGTTTTACTGGAAAAGTTTACATTGCCTCAATTTAACTCTTAAACTAATATATGCAGTCGTTAAAATATATAACACAATACTTGTGAAAAATAAAAATTCGAAAACGATTGCATTCATATGAAGAGTGTTGTAGTTGTTTCTGAGTTCGTTCAAATTGAGCACCAAATATTCACCGCGGTTTCTTATTTGACTTGTATCTTGAAATTCGAAAATGGTCTCATAATAGATAACTGATTTGTCATTATCAATTACTAATGGATGTGTGATAACGTATTATCAACATTGTTTAAAATTAATAATTTGATTTAAATCTAAATTTTAAACACATGTTTACCAATAGGAATAGGGTACATATTTTATATCATTTTATTAAACAATATAATGCCTACTTATTTGTAACATATACAAATTACTTATTACATATTTAAAACAGTATTTATCGTTTTTATTCTACTGTGGATGCCGGAGATATTTAATGCGAAGTTACTCAGCTAAAATTACACATCGAAATTTCTAGGAGTGTACATTGCTATTAAGCACAAGACCGAGTTCATTATAAAAATTTTCGAATGATTATACCATGTTTTAAAATAATAGCTTTGAATCGCATTTTTTACAATTTTTCTCGATGGTTAAAAAAAAAATTTTTTAGATAACGGTATTGTCAACATTATTATTATTGATTCTCCAGGTGTATAACGACATTGACCGTAAATTGATGCTGATATGCCGGGTGTTCTACAACTATCGATTACGACATCACCAAGTTGATAACGTATTTTCTCAAACAGGAGAACTATTTTGGATGAAAATTTAGTTGTTATTGAACTAAATAAAACCGAAATCATAATGAATAAACCTGTATATGTAGGCATGAGTATATTGGATATTTCAAAAACCAAATTATACGAGTTTCATTATGACTACATGCAGAAAAACTTTTTATCCAAAGTGCTTTACTGTGACACGGATTCATTAATATATGAAATTCATTGTCCTGATATTTATGCCACCATCAAAAGGGATATTTCACGATTTGACACTAGCGATTACGAGGTCGATAATCAATTCGGTATTCCTCTTGTAAACAAGAAAGTGCCTGGATTAATGAAGGACGAAAGCAATGGTAGAATTATGACCGAATTCGTAGGTCTTAGATCTAAAATGTATAGCGTTCGAATCGAGGGCGAGGATGTTATTAAAAAGGCGAAAGGTGTTAAAAATTATATAGTTAAGAAAGACATTTGTTTTAATGATTATTTAGAGTGTTTACTTGAAAATAAAATTATTGTAAAAAACAAAATAGTATAAGATCACAAAATCATATTGTACATAGCATAACTCAAACAAAAATAGCCTTAAGTCCCAATGATGATAAACGATGTTTACTACCTCATACCTCCAACACTCTGGCATGGGGGCATTATAAATTAAATAAATAAAAATATTTTTATGTTTTGTTTTATTTTATTCCTTTAGTTTCACATACAGCATAAAGTAAATATTAATATTATTATTATTACATGATAATTTCATTGAATTGAATTTTTAGAGATCCATGAAAACTGGTTATAGCCAAGCCATTTTACATATAGCTGATTCCCACGTTTACGTAACACTTTTTCAATTAGAAAAGTATCAGGGTAACTTCAGTATTAAGACATATTGTGTGCTTCTTGAAAACAGTTTTTTGCAAAACGTTTTATTACAAGCTTCGCAAATCCATATATACTTGGCTGTTTTTCTATTAGCCTCTGATTTACCATAAAGAGCAGCCTCCTTCTGGTAACACATGAAACAACGTCTTTTAACAGACCCCCTTATCAGATGATGCTTTTCAGCCTCCTCAACACCGCCTTTACCGTTATCACTACCGATGTCTTTGCTATCACTAGCGATGTCTTGGCTATCACTACCGGTATCTTTACTATCTTCATCATGAGAGATGCAAGTCTCACTTTCTTGTTTATTTATATATTCTTTTTCTACATCAGGTATAATGTAAGTATGTGTTTCTAAATTTTCTTGATTATTTTCAAATATAGGTGATTTCAATATTCTTTTATATATCCTTTTTATATTAGGTATGCTGTAGGTGAATGTATTTTCTTGTTTATTTTTAATCATAGGTGATTTGATTATTCTTTTATATACCTCTTTCACATTAGGGTTTAAATGTGGGGGTACTTATTTTTATGTTTATATTCAAATACAGAAGACTTCTTTCTTCTTCTTCTTCCATATATCTGTTCTATTGGAGAATTATCAGTGTCTTGAATATAGTATTTGGTTGTGTAAGAACTTAGAAAGTGATACTTTTGATTGTCACCTATTATAATACCCATGATAAATACAGAGGATCTTATCAGAGAATGGTATATTTAATAACATGACGCTCTATATAAACTCGCACTATTATATCCTAACCGACCCTAGCATACAATTTAACAGGCATTTTTTGCTTGAAACACCGGTGAACAAATATTTGACTTTGACCGAATTGGTAAAATCCAACAACGGTTTGCAGAATTGTTTATTTAAAAAACTTCTTTTTTTGAATCGATAGATAGTCATCATATGCCAGCACATAATCTACTTTTGTAAAATCGTTATACCTTTTCTCATACGGACTAAGGTTTTGAGAAATATGAACAGGTCTGTTCATATTTAGGGCATATTTAGGGCATGTTATGGTAACTATGAACAGGTCTGTTCATATTTAGGACATATTAGGGCATATTAGGGTAACTATGAACAGGTCTGTTCATATTTAGGACATATTAGGGCATATTAGGGTAACTATGAACAGGTCTGTTCATATTTAGGGCATATTAGGACATATTAGGGTAACTATGAACAGGTCTGTTCATATTTAGGGCATATTAGTGCATATTAGGGTAACTATGAACAGGTCTGTTCATATTTAGGGCATATTAGTGCATATTAGGGTAACTATGAACAGGTCTGTTCATATTTAGGGCATATTAGGGCATATTAGGGTAACTATGAACAGTTCTGTTCATATTTAGAGCATATTAAGGAATATTAGGGTAACTATGAACAGGTCTGTTCATATTTAGGGCATATTAGGGTAACTATGAACAGGTCTGTTCATATTTTGGGCATGTTAGGGTAACTATGAACAGAAAGTTAGGGTATCCTAATTAGGGTCTGTTCATATAAGTTAGAGTAACCCTAATTATGATACCCTAACTTTCTGTTCATAGTGTTAGGGTAACTATGAACAGTAAAATCGTTATACCTTTTCTCATACGGACTAAGGTTTTGAGAAATATGAACAGGAACAGGAATATTTAGGGCATATTTAGGGCATGTTATGGTAACTATGAACAGGTCTGTTCATATTTAGGACATATTAGGGCATATTAGGCATATCATACTAACACTATGAACAGAAAGTTAGGGTATCATAATTAGGGTTACTCTAACTTATATGAACAGACCCTAATTAGGATACCCTAACTTTCTGTTCATAGTTTCCCTAACATGCCCAAAATATGAACAGACCTGTTCATAGTTACCCTAATATGCCCTAAATATGAACAGACCTGTTCATAGTTACCCTAATATGCCCTAATATGCTCTAAATATGAACAGACCTGTTCATAGTTACCCTAATATGCCCTAATATGCCCTAAATATGAACAGACCTGTTCATAGTTACCCTAATATGCACTAATATGCCCTAAATATGAACAGACCTGTTCATAGTTACCCTAACATACCCTAAATATGAACAGACCTGTTCATAGTTACCCTAATATACCCTAAATATGAACAGACCTGTTCATAGTTACCCTAATATACCCTAATATGCTCTAAATATGAACAGACCTGTTCATAGTTACCCTAATATGCCCTAATATGCCCTAAATATGAACAGACCTGTTCATAGTTACCTTAATATGCCCTAATATGCCCTAAATATGAACAGACCTGTTCATAGTTACCCTAATATGTCCTAATATGCCCTAAATATGAACAGACCTGTTCATAGTTACCCTAATATGTCCTAATATGCCCTAAATATGAACAGACCTGTTCATAGTTACCCTAATATGCCCTAATATGTCCTAAATATGAACAGACCTGTTCATAGTTACCCTAATATGCCCTAATATGTCCTAAATATGAACAGACCTGTTCATAGTTACCATAACATGCCCTAAATATGCCCTAAATATGAACAGACCTGTTCATATTTCTCAAAACCTTAGTCCGTATGAGAAAAGGTATAACGATTTTACAAAAGTAGATTATGTGCTGGCATATGATGACTATCTATCGATTCAAAAAAAGAAGTTTTTTAAATAAACAATTCTGCAAACCGTTGTTGGATTTTACCAATTCGGTCAAAGTCAAATATTTGTTCACCGGTGTTTCAAGCAAAAATGCCTGTTAAATTGTATGCTAGGGTCGGTTAGGATATAATAGTGCGAGTTTATATAGAGCGTCATGTTATTAAATATACCATTCTCTGATAAGATCCTCTGTATTTATCATGGGTATTATAATAGGTGACAATCAAAAGTATCACTTTCTAAGTTCTTACACAACCAAATACTATATTCAAGACACTGATAATTCTCCAATAGAACAGATATATGGAAGAAGAAGAAGAAAGAAGTCTTCTGTATTTGAATATAAACATAAAAATAAGTACCCCCACATTTAAACCCTAATGTGAAAGAGGTATATAAAAGAATAATCAAATCACCTATGATTAAAAATAAACAAGAAAATACATTCACCTACAGCATACCTAATATAAAAAGGATATATAAAAGAATATTGAAATCACCTATATTTGAAAATAATCAAGAAAATTTAGAAACACATACTTACATTATACCTGATGTAGAAAAAGAATATATAAATAAACAAGAAAGTGAGACTTGCATCTCTCATGATGAAGATAGTAAAGATACCGGTAGTGATAGCCAAGACATCGCTAGTGATAGCAAAGACATCGGTAGTGATAACGGTAAAGGCGGTGTTGAGGAGGCTGAAAAGCATCATCTGATAAGGGGGTCTGTTAAAAGACGTTGTTTCATGTGTTACCAGAAGGAGGCTGCTCTTTATGGTAAATCAGAGGCTAATAGAAAAACAGCCAAGTATATATGGATTTGCGAAGCTTGTAATAAAACGTTTTGCAAAAAACTGTTTTCAAGAAGCACACAATATGTCTTAATACTGAAGTTACCCTGATACTTTTCTAATTGAAAAAGTGTTACGTAAACGTGGGAATCAGCTATATGTAAAATGGCTTGGCTATAACCAGTTTTCATGGATCTCTAAAAATTCAATTCAATGAAATTATCATGTAATAATAATAATATTAATATTTACTTTATGCTGTATGTGAAACTAAAGGAATAAAATAAAACAAAACATAAAAATATTTTTATTTATTTAATTTATAATGCCCCCATGCCAGAGTGTTGGAGGTATGAGGTAGTAAACATCGTTTATCATCATTGGGACTTAAGGCTATTTTTGTTTGAGTTATGCTATGTACAATATGATTTTGTGATCTTATACTATTTTGTTTTTTACAATAATTTTATTTTCAAGTAAACACTCTAAATAATCATTAAAACAAATGTCTTTCTTAACTATATAATTTTTAACACCTTTCGCCTTTTTAATAACATCCTCGCCCTCGATTCGAACGCTATACATTTTAGATCTAAGACCTACGAATTCGGTCATAATTCTACCATTGCTTTCGTCCTTCATTAATCCAGGCACTTTCTTGTTTACAAGAGGAATACCGAATTGATTATCGACCTCGTAATCGCTAGTGTCAAATCGTGAAATATCCCTTTTGATGGTGGCATAAATATCAGGACAATGAATTTCATATATTAATGAATCCGTGTCACAGTAAAGCACTTTGGATAAAAAGTTTTTCTGCATGTAGTCATAATGAAACTCGTATAATTTGGTTTTTGAAATATCCAATATACTCATGCCTACATATACAGGTTTATTCATTATGATTTCGGTTTTATTTAGTTCAATAACAACTAAATTTTCATCCAAAATAGTTCTCCTGTTTGAGAAAATACGTTATCAACTTGGTGATGTCGTAATCGATAGTTGTAGAACACCCGGCATATCAGCATCAATTTACGGTCAATGTCGTTATACACCTGGAGAATCAATAATAATAATGTTGACAATACCGTTATCTAAAAAATTTTTTTTTTAACCATCGAGAAAAATTGTAAAAAATGCGATTCAAAGCTATTATTTTAAAACATGGTATAATCATTCGAAAATTTTTATAATGAACTCGGTCTTGTGCTTAATAGCAATGTACACTCCTAGAAATTTCGATGTGTAATTTTAGCTGAGTAACTTCGCATTAAATATCTCCGGCATCCACAGTAGAATAAAAACGATAAATACTGTTTTAAATATGTAATAAGTAATTTGTATATGTTACAAATAAGTAGGCATTATATTGTTTAATAAAATGATATAAAATATGTACCCTATTCCTATTGGTAAACATGTGTTTAAAATTTAGATTTAAATCAAATTATTAATTTTAAACAATGTTGATAATACGTTATCACACATCCATTAGTAATTGATAATGACAAATCAGTTATCTATTATGAGACCATTTTCGAATTTCAAGATACAAGTCAAATAAGAAACCGCGGTGAATATTTGGTGCTCAATTTGAACGAACTCAGAAACAACTACAACACTCTTCATATGAATGCAATCGTTTTCGAATTTTTATTTTTCACAAGTATTGTGTTATATATTTTAACGACTGCATATATTAGTTTAAGAGTTAAATTGAGGCAATGTAAACTTTTCCAGTAAAACAAAATAAAAACAACAATTAAAATTTAATAAATCTTTTTTATTAATCCATATCCGAAATAAAACAAATATGTAAATAATAATACGATAGGTTAGGTATGTATTTACAATATCATCATCATGTTTGTGAGTATATACCTAACCTATCGTATTATGTAAAATAACAAAATAATTTTCAATATTTTTTTTTTTTATTAAACTCACAAAATCTCGTTTTCTTTTTACAACTATTGTAATATACAAGATGGGCAAGAGAGTTTATTGTTAGCTTTCCAACAAAATTGATCTTCAGCTTTGTATCCTAGTAGTGGGATAATTTCGGGTAAATTTTCATCGGGATCATTTAGATCTTCAACTTTTGTAGTTATATTTATGTAATTGTCTGGTATTGAATTAGGAAAAACTTTGTATATCCCACAAACATCATGTCCAGTCATGGGGCATTTTGGAGATATTTCCCCATGTTTTACTCTAGGAATATCCCCATTCTTCCAATTTCCTATAACGATTGTACAAAACGCACACCGAACAATATCACCATTCCCTATGCTGTAAAATCCTGAATTTGCTAATTCGTTAGGGTCTATAAAGGTATAACCCCAATTTTTAAACGAAATAAGTCGACCTTCTTCTGTCGCATACATTTTAATAAGCGATTCTCCTTCTATAATAAAAGGACAACTTGGAGACCATTTTTTATGTTCTTCTATAGGATTATCCCCCTTTTCCCAACTACCAATAATGATTGCACAATACGCACACCGCACATTATCGTCATTTCGTAAATTGTAAAACCCAGCTTTTGCTAACTCCTTCGAATCTACAAAGGGGTGCTTCCAATCTCTAAACGAAAAAAGGCGACCTGCTTCTTCAGCATATACCCGCATGGCTATCACGCAACTGCTCTTCATGTACTAACTATAACAAACTAACCTCCACAATAAAAAAAATATATAAAAAAAATCAATTTATTCATGCATAATAAAATTGTTATACAAATAAAATACATTAGTCAGTGCACAGATACAATTTGATAGCGAGTGATAAAAGCAATATGGCTCCCCTTTTGATAGTGAAGGTTGTTCATCCAATTCTATCACCGGTTTCTCAATTACTTTTTGGATGAATAATGTCTTCTCGCGTCCTTTCACATATACAACATCAACAGATGAAGTTAAATGTTTCACAATTTCATTAAATTTATGATAAGGTGTAAACCCACTCCCCCATAATATACCATGGTGATTATTCATCAAATAGTTTGCTTGCTTTTGGAATTCCATAGGCAAACAATTAAATCGATAAGGTGGAAGAAGGTAATTAAATTAAAATGGGGGGTCCATTTTAAGTGCAAATAAATTATCATAAAACTATTTTATTACTAAAACCATAATATTGAATTATATAAATAATAAGGTGATAATAGGTAATAGATAAAATAAAATCATACTTTATTGAACAGGTACCTTTTTGATAAGTGTTTTTTAATGTGAGGAGGGTTCTCACCCCTTCGTTATAGGGGAGATTTTTTCCCACAGAGTAAATTATCTAATTAAAAAAAACGTTAAGATAAAAGGTGTAATGGTCAATAAATTTTTATGATAATTGATTTTAATGTGAACCCTACTAACCCTAACCCCCATATATAAAATATAATCAATACTTATTTTTATACGAGATTTTCCCGAACCGATCAATAGTTTAACACCTGCGCAGTTTATGAGTTTTCGGACATAGTCAGATTTTTTGAATTTTCGGACTTAGGCAGATTTGAAGCAAAGTGGTCCCGTTCACCCCTCACCCATCTACTTCAAACTTTTACTTAAAAAGTCAAATAATGCTTTTGAAATTGCTAAAAGTTTCATTTATCAAACAGGCCATGCAAGTTTCCAAGGTAAGTATTTTTGATAATAGAAATTAAATTGAATTTTTTATTACATGGCTAGTACGATAAATGAAAATTTTAACAATTTCAAAACCATTTTTTTATTTTTTAAGTAAAATGTAGATAGAACCCAATGCTCTTATCATTCGTAGGTTTAACATGTTAATTTCCTATGTTCGGCTAACTCATTCAGCACCCGGTATACACCTCGGGACTAATGTTCTTTTCATCCCGCTTGCGATTTTTGTACTCGGCTAGCACCTAGTGCAAAAATCTTTGCACGTAGGATGAAAAGTAGTACCTTAGTCCCATGATGTATAATATACTATTCTATGGTTAAAAAATGTATAAAAATTTTTTTTTACCGAAAATTAATAATTACATTAATTAGAAAACATTTTTAATCGTTTTACTGCAAAGTGATTGCATAAAGACCATTAGAAATTATATAACTGTAAAATAGTTTGAAAAAATTTCTAAATATTGAAAAGATTAACCTTACTCAGAGCAGGATTTACGATCTGTTTTGTATGGAATTATTACATTTAATGTCAACAATTTTTGACAATTTTGTTAAACAGTATCGATAATATACTTAATATAATAACTTTTCTGATTGAAATTTTTGTTTCTATTGTTTTAAAACTGAAAAATTATTCCCAATAATACGGAAAAATTATATATAAGTATAGGTACTAGTTATCTTTAAGAGTAAAGCATGGAAACAAGATTTTTTTAACGTCTCCTTAATCATTTTTCACATACTATATTATTTTAAGCAGGATATGTCTTAATTTTCTATGGTTTTCTCTGTTTTTTCTCTGGTGAGGATATATTTTCAATAAAAAAAAATTTTATACTCTTTTTAACCATAGAAAACATAAAAGTTTGTTTAAATGCAAGATTACAGAAAAACGTTACATTTTAATTTTTTTCGTATTGATGCACCACTTCAAAAAAATCGATTACTACTTAAATACTAAATTAAAGAAGTAAAAAAAATTCGGCTTTTCTATACGCTAAATTAGTGTGTAAACATCACAAAAACGATACAGTATTGATGTAAAAATAAAGGATTTTGGTGAAATTTATTTTTGAATTGCGTTATCATAGCATATAAAGGGTCAAAAATAATCAAAATTTAGTAAAAGACCTAATACTCTTCATATTTTGTTCAAAATATTACAACAGACAAGTTTCTTACCTGGAAGTTGTTATCCCTTTTTTGAATACAATAAATTTTAATACAATAAAGTAGTGATCATTATGTTCATGATGTTCCAAATATGGCACATACCGTTTTTACAATGCTGTTTGGTCAATAATACTTAAAAAATTAAAACTATTGTTTTTTACTATATTATAATATTATACCTATACTATTTTACCATACCAATTTCATAATTTTCCTATGAAAATTTTTGGTATAAAACTTGCAAACAAATACACGACGAACTGAAGATTAACCAACTATAAAAAATTCTGATTATTCTTATGCCAAATCAATAGTGTTGTGCCCTACAAAAATTATTTTCAATTTTATCTATTCTTAGGTATTATACAAATGATTTACCATACAAATATGCTACAATAGTTAAAATTGGGCATTAAGTTCAATTGTAGGAAATATAATCGAAACTTCGGTATGTGCCAAATCTGGCACACCATGCAACGAAGGGTTAATTTCACCAACTTATTTACCAAACTAATTTATCATTAGTCGGAAGTATAAAGCATAAAGAACGAGCAAAAATTAAGTTGTCTAACTTTTTCTGGTACCTAGTATCGGGTTGCCTAAAATAAGCAATGAACCGAAAGTAGTAATAAAATAAACTACTTCGGAGAGGGACATTTATGCTCCAAGTATATGTCGTCGTTTTTGGGGAAGGAAATGTACATACCTTCGTCCTGTCCACACTTTCTTGGATGGTCTCAACAACTGGGGAGAATGTGAATCCCAGTTCGTCCTGTACTTCAACGTCGAATGGTCCGTCTTCAAAGGTATTTGTGAGATCTATCTCGATTGTCACATTGTTACACGATCCCTCACAGTTGATTGGTGCAATCAGTACAGATTGGTGCTGCTGTTTTGCAGATACATTTTTTTGTGCAGGTCTTGACGCATCTGCATGACTCCAGACTCAGCAGTTCGGGAGGAGCAGGGGCTTGTAGAGGGGTGATCGGTTTCAGGCAATTTGTGGCTTGTTTCCAACCCCAATCTTCGGCATTTTTCTCAACCCCCAGCCATTGCTGTACCTGGTGATACACCCTAAAACTGTGTTGTGTGGCTGCAACAGCTGATGGTGGTAGTGCAGCTATTTTTGATGAAGTCCTGAATGCTGCCTTCTTATAATTAATGTATCTCAGACGGTTTATCGACGGTTCAGTCTTTCCTGTGTAGCCGTATACGTTGATCAGGAATCTCTCCCCTGCTGCTGCAATGCTTTCTGGAGTTGCCTCAGTGCTTTACTTTCCCATTTACGTAGTAAAGGAAAGTATTGTAATCGAGTAAAAAAAAATTGTTGAACTAGCATTTTTTCCATAGTCTATAAGTCCGTACAAATCGTTTGAGACAAATTTTGCAATGATGTCCGGATGTGTGTGCGTGTGTGTGCGATTTTTTCGTCCACGATTTTTTCAAAACGCGTGAACCGATTTTATTCAAATTTTATATACTGGTTTGTAACAGCAATCTTGAGAGCTGATTAGATTTTGGTCGAAATCCATACGTTATTTTTTTATTTATTAAATTTTAATTATTTTTTTTTATATTATTTTTTTTTTTTTTAATTATTATTATTATTAATTTAGTAATTAATGGGAAGTTATGTGATGTCACATCAGTTTTTTTAACACACTTACAACATCGGCAAGGTGGGGGTTTTTAATGAGAGTTTTAATAAACTTCAATTTCCATTGGTTGTAAGGTGCTGATAGTGGTTGATAAATGTTATCACGTTGTTATGTTGTTGTCTTATCACGGTATCACGAAAACAAATTCTCAATTAGAAATACCTGACATTATTGAAATAATTTCTATTATGTAAACCTAAAATGGAATTTGTGATCATAGTGAGGAAGTCACCGAAATTATAGTAAAATCATGTATACATATCGTCGGCTTAGTTAGAAACCCACGTAAGTCCAGATTGCACAATTTTACAGGGGAAACATAAGACGTTTTAAAACAAACAGTTGTTAAAGGTAAAAGAAATTTTTTAATAGCTTAAAACATCGGTTTGTAATTTTTTTACATTCATGAGATTTTCTACGTCGATAAAGCTTATTTTTTTAAATATTTTAGCGCTAAAATGTCATTTTCGACATTTTATGGACTTACGACGTTTTCTAACTAAGACGACGATATATATAGGGCGGGGTTCCTGCAGCCTTTACCGCATTCCACATTTAGATTACCATACATCTCTGTCTTGGCAGTCTTCTTCCTTTATTGCTCGATCCGCCATTGTCTCTCTTATCCCTTGTATCGATGATATGTTGGGTCTTCCACCTCTTTTCCTTTTGTTAGCTGGTATGTAACGAATAGCTCTTTTTGGCCACTGATCTTCGGGCATCCTCATCACATGCCCATACCACATTAGTTGTTGAGATTCTATTCTGTCCGTGACTGTATACGTCCTGTTGGTTCGTCGTCTAACTTCTTCATTCGGGATGTGTTCCATTCGGGAGACTTTACACGCTCGTCTTCGGCATCCTCGATAAGCCTCCTGTCTCTACTCGTTAGTTGCCAGCGTTCTGCTCCATATTGGTTCCGCTACTGCTCTATAGATGATTAACTTTGTATGTAATTTTATTTTAACAAATACTATTTGTTAATAGTTAATAGTACTAAATATATACTCGGCACTGCAGGTTAATTCGTACCTGATGAAGAGAAATCTTTTCGGAGTAATCTCGAAACCGTCGGTAGTGCGATAAAACCTAGCGGTCCATGTGATGGTGTTAAACTATCTGCATGTATGGTTTTTGACTGGGGATTTTGATTTTGCAATAACCCCACGTTACTCATTGGTAACATATTGTGAAAGGAGTATCTATCATTGGATAGATCTTCAACGGCCGAAATCCACTCATAGCTACTTTTGTAGTTTTACTTTTATATTAATTTTATTCTGTTGGGCCATAATAAAGAATTTAAAATCCAAGTGCTTTTCCGGCCTTGTTGAGTTCTACTACGTATGTCTTCTTCTGAAATTATGCTGCCCAGATATTTTCTCTACTTTTACTTACTTCATTGTTTATTTGAAGTTCCCCATTGGGTTCGTGCATGTCGGAGTAGGACTTTTGGGCGCCGCCGTTTGGGCGCCGGACGTTTGGGCGCCGGACGTTTGGGCGCTAGGACATTTAGGCGCTGGACGTTTGGGCGCCAGGAAGTTTGAGCGCCGGACATTTGGGCGCCAGGACGTTTGGGTGCCGCCGTTAGGGCGCCCACCGTTTGGGCGTCAAGACATTTGGGCGCCTTGACATTTCGGCGCCGGCTATGCTGTATGTGGCCCGCACAACATTTCTAAGGACAATTTGTACAGTCAAATCAGATCAAAGTTAACCCAAGTTTAATTTTGAATTTGAGTATTCAAATTTGAATGGAATGAAGTAATTTGAATTTGAGTTGATCTTGGTTTAACTTTGATCGGTTGTTAAAAAATTGAGTGTTTAGGTCATCTGTTTGTCATTTTCTTCCTACTATCATTTCGCGTTGATTTCGGTTTATATTGGTTCATGTTGGGTTTCTCTTATCCTGCTTTCCCCGTTTTTCAACCAAGTTTCGCTCCTTGATTACTCTTGTGAGAAACTATGATTTTGCCTGAGTGGGATGCCATTTTGGAAAGTGCCTTCCTTTTTTTTGGTGCCTCCTGTGTCTTCGATGTCCGGAAGATTTAGAGATCTTAGACTCAGGTTTATTAGCATAGAGGAAAACGAAAAGCAAGTCAGTATAGAGATAAGGAGAGTCCAGGACGCCCAGAGCCCAAATGTCCAGGTGCCCAAACGGCGGCGCCCAAATGTCCTGGCTTCCGAGCGTCCGGTGCCCAAACGACCGGCACCCAAAAGTACTGGCGCCCAAATGTCCTGGCGCACAAACGTCTGGCGCCCAATCGGCGGCGCCCAAATGTCACGTACCGTCGTGCATGTCGCTTGTCTGCACTAGCTATTCCTTCTTTTTTTGTTGTTGTAAAATCAAATATTTATAGAAAAAAGTGGATAGATTAAATATTAACATTAAAAAATTTTAAAAATGTTATAAAAGCTTGTCGCGAGATTTACCTGTGTAAATTTATTTTATGAAATACATACATTTTTTCATAGAATTACTTGTGTCAAGATCATGTTACATGTTGTATTCTTGCTTATTTGCATAAGTAAATCTCGCGACAAGCATTTATATCAAAAAATTGAAGCCTAGGCTTCGAGGATATGTTCGGAGACAGCCGTTAGGTTTTACGTGAATACGTCGTCCAAGGATACTCGTTTTCGCCCAGGTCTACAGATCGGATAACATTGATGTGAATACATGAAAACAACTTTCAAGCTTTCGCAGAATTTTGACAATACGAAGTTTATCATCCGCTATATTGTCTTTAGTTCTCCTTACTTTTGTGCAAACACTGTTACCACCCTAAAAGTATCAATTTTCAATATAATTATTGTGAACCTTTCCCGAATAATATTTTCGTTCTTAAATAATAACTTAAATAATAATTTAAGTTCAAATAATTTATATTTAATCCGAACTTAATCTCTAATCAAATAATTTTTTTAAACCGAAAAATTTCAGTATATAAACGAAACTAATAATCAATTCTTCAGGTTTTGAATTTTCCCTTGGCATCTCAAAATTACTTGATAATTTCTGTTGTTTTTGTGATGTTTGTTAGCAACAAACAGCGTTACACATACTTTTCGTTACATAAATTTATAAAATTTTTGATTATGCTACCAATATTGTAGACTTATATTCACGTTACCCGACCTTATCCAATGGACACACACAAACAGCGTTACACCATATTTTCGTTACATATTTTTATAAAATTTTTAAACATGCTACCGATTTTAATCCGATAAGTGTGTGTGCCAATTCGGAAATATTTCTATATAAAGCCCATTTAAGACGATGTCTAATTTTTTGTATTTTTCACACAAAAATTTTCTAAAAAATTTGCCCAAACTTTATTCATCGTTGCAAACAGGATTCGATGTCAAATTTTGTATAAATTTTAGCAGTAACTAACCAATGGAAAGCGCGTGTTGGTATCCAAGTGACTTTTTTTATTCGTTAACTACCATTTTAGAAAATTTTCGTGTTAAAAATACAAAAAATTAGACATTGTCTCAAACAGGCTTAAGAAAACAAATCAACAAATCAACATGTTTTGAAATTTTTGGTTATATATTTTTTTTAAATTTTTCAACATGTAGGGCAGTGGTTCCCAACCTGGGGGTAATTAATTAATTAAAGTAAAGATATTTATATTTGCTTGTATGGTTTGTATTAATAATAATATTTAAGGGGGTGGGGGTAATTTCAATTTTCCTAATAGGTCACAGGGGTAACAATATTGAAAAGGTTGGGAACCACTGATGTAGGGTATACTTTTTGTACTCACACACACACATTTTTCGTTACATATTTGTTTTTAATTTTTGAACATGTAGGGTATACTTTTAGTACACACACACACACATTTTTCGTTACATATTTTTTTTTAATTTTTGAACAGGTAGGGTGTACTTTTTGTACACACACACATTTTCCGTTACATATTTTTTTTAAATTTTAGAACAGGTAGGGTGTACTTTTTGTACACACACACATTTTTCGTTACATATTTGTTTTTAATTTTTAAACAGGTAGGGTATACTTTTAGTACACACACACATTTTTCGTTACACTTTTTTTTTAAATTTTTGAACATGTTACCGATTTTATAGACGTATTCACATCAAAAATTGTATAATGTAATATTGATACAACAGATAAGTCTTATGGGAAGGGTGATTTCCGCAAAAACAGTGAATTTCACTAGATATGGTAGTATGGCCCATTTTTGGCGCGCTCTAGCGGCGTAACGGTTAGTCTTACAAAAAAATATTATAGACAAAAATGTAGAAAATTTTGATTACTTTAATTTTATATAGAATGAATATGTTGATAAAACGCTTCGTTTTTGAGATATAGGCCAAAAACTGAAAAAAGTGACAAAATTTGAGCAAAAATTGCCAAAAAGCAAAGTTTCGGGCTAAATTTTTGCCTGCAAACTTTAAAATCGTGTTCAGCGACCCAAAAACTATAAAGGGTAAAAAAATCAAAACTATAGCAAAACTTTCTTCTGAACCCTCATTTTTATTCTAATATGCCTAGCCTACTGTACTAATACCACAGTTGTGAAAATTATTATATTCCCCACATTTTATAATCTTGGCCCTAGAGCTCTAAGGTCCAGTATTTCAGTTGCTAGTTAAACTACGTTCAAAGATTAACCTACGTTAATGGCTACCTGATTGGTCAGATATCAATATAAAAGGAGTTTAAACTCGGAACGTAGTTTAAACCACAACTGAAATACCGGCACTTATTAAGCCGTACTATTATTTTTACTGAAATTACTATTGAAATTTCTAAGAATAATTGACTTTTAAACATGACGGTAAAATTTAATTATCGATCTGCAAAATTTTTCATTTGTCGATAAAATGGAATTTTAACTTTTTGTATAAAAAATTACTATTATTAGATATAAAATTACAATTTGAATATTCTGATTCAACTAAATCATTTAAATTAAACTATCTAGAAGAATATTACTACTATTAAGACTGTTTGGTAGAGAATGATAAAAAGAACAATATTATTTGTAATAATTTAATACCTAACTTATATTATAAGCTAAAAAGCACATATTTTAAGTCATATTAATTTGTTAATAAACAAATATCTTGAAAATAATTAGTTTAGTCGTAATTTATATTTAAAATATACTTATGTAAACTTATTTAAAAATTTATTAATTATTAGTTTATTACTAAATTTACTGTTTAAGTATCAAAAACAGGAGAGGATAAAAACATGTAGCCTACCAAGAGAATATCATTGACAATTATATTTATTAATACGTATATAATAATGTGTTTGTTATAAGGTAGAAGGTATATTTTAGTGAATGGCGGCATAACGGCGCATCTGTTTTGACAGGTCAAAGAATCACGTGATAGCTTTTGCTTGTCACGTGATTCTTTGGCCAGGATCGATTAAATTTAAGGTTTAGATTTGAAAACGCATATTCTATAGTATCATCAGGAAAAGAATTTCTTAAATAATAACTATTCCATTTACATATTACTAATAAAGTATTTACAATCATTCGTAGTCTACAATAAGTTATAATAATAATATAATAATTACAAAATTGAACTATGAGTATAATTTATTATGTTTGTTATTTTGTATAGGTACTTATTGCTTGCTTCTTGACTACAGTATTAATTATAGTAAATTTATGTCAGAATAACTACTATAAAATTATAAAATTTTGGTTAACGCCTTTAGTCAAACGAAATTGTATTGATTCGTGCACATTCTGAACGAAAAAAGAGTTTGTTTCTTTTTATTCTTTTCAAAAATATTGAAATTTAGTGCATTTCAAACAAAAATCAAGATATAACGTATTTTCATTAATTTATAAAATACATTTTAAAAAATCTATGAGTTCAACACAGGCAATTCAGAATGAAATTCCGTATAAACGCGCGCGATTTTTGTAATCATGCAATTCAAGTAAGTTAGTGTTGCATAGAAATTTTTTATTTTCTATCGTACTATATATTTGGAAATCTAATTAAGGTATTGGTACCAGTACATGATAACGTAAGACGATTGCGCCACAGGAAGAGGTCCCAAAAATTCTGTTACTCAGCATGAGTCGATATTTTACATGAAAGATAATATTGTACATAGTATGTAATTCGTAAATAAATTTTATTTCTGTTAAAACAGCAACTCAAAAATATAATAAATAAAAAATGTAACAAATGTTGAAATGTACCAGTGCATGATATGTATATAAAAGTGTTGAGTCCCAGTAGATGTTATAGCTGCGATCCCGGTGTATGACAATACTTTTGAAGTTAAGGAAATACACATTAAAGACTTAAGTAAGATACATTTTTTTCTAGAAGACATTTTTTTTCTGTTTTCTTTTTCTTCTGTTTCGATATGATTCTAGCAACAGATAAAATTCATACTTTTTATTTAAGTAATAATTTTTAGTCAAATTCTACTATTTATTGGTTGAATTAATGAATAATTAAATTTAATACACAGTTCTTTTTTATTAAAAATATGCATTTAGCAACCTCGTGTTTATCACGATATCGTTATTTCTAACTGTTCAATTTTATAGTAATTTATGGGACTAGTGAGTAAAGATACATTTTATCCACGAACGGAAAGTTTAGCACACGAGGCAACGCCGAGTGTGCTATCTTCCGTAAGTGGATACAAATATCTTTACTCAAGAGTCGCATATAACATTTTATCCAAAACCTGCAAGTAAAATTAAAATTTCAAAATCAAATAAAATTTGAAATTACATTATATAATTTTACATTGACATTTTCAGACGTCAAAGTGGACTTTTATCCACTAATGAGCGAAAAATCACTTTCGCTCACTAGTGGATAAAAGTCCACTTTGACGTTTGAAAATGTCAATATAAAAGTTATTTTACTTGCAGGTATTGGATAAAATTTGTTTTTTCTGAAGTTTGACTTTTTTGAATATTTTCTTACAACTTTGTATTTATTTTTACCACTTGACAATGGGTCAATAACCCGAAACATGTAGTGCAATTCAACCAATAAATAGTAGAATTTGACTAAAAATTATTTCTTAAATTAAAAATATGATTCAACAATTCTACCACATCGGCCAAAACCAGACTAAATAGATAAAATTCAGTTTATGGTCGGTTATTAAAATTTATTTATTTAATTATAAATTAAATACAGTGGCTCAGGAAAGTATTCGTACACTCCTGTGTTAGCAATGTAAATAATAGTACTTTTTGATACTTTTTTTGACACATAAAAATCGATTCTATAGAAAAACTTATTAAAGATTTATTGTTGAAAATTTCTTTCTCTTCATTTTAGGTAATACAGATTTTTCCATTTCATCGCCTTGTTTTCAAGCTACAGTGACTTACAAGACTGTAAAATACAAAACATATTATCAGCTGTATCAAGAAATCAGTGCAATAAAATTAAAAATTCAATAGGTATTTTATCTTCCAAATTTCATTCCCAACATTTTTGTTCCTATAAATTTTTTTCTTTTGTCGCACCGTTTCCGAGATACAGATGAAAATATTTGTTGTATTGTACAGTCTTTTTCAATGTATTGTAACTCGAAATAGAAAAATCTATATATCCTAAAATTGAAAAAAAGAAATTTTCAACAAAAAATGTTTAATAAGTTTTTCTATAAAAACGATTTTTATGTGTCCAAAAACGGAGACCGTAAATTGCGCCAGCGGTCGAGGGTTTTTCTAATCTTATCTGTAAATTGCGCCAAAAATTTTTAGGGTTGACCTTAAATCATTATACTATAACTTTGAAGATATGCTTACGCGCACATTGTAGCCATGTTGATGACGTCAGTCCGTGACCCAAGCTTCAAATTTTGGTTTATCATTTGGACGATGAATTATTTGAGTAGATGGCGTTACTATTTTATTTTGAATTTAATATTAATTCAAATTCATATTTGAAATTCTTATTCATTGTATGGTTTTGAAGTAAAAGCTTATTAATGCAATAAAAAATATATATTTGTTATCAAATCATGTTAAAAATTACATCATGTCATTTAAAAAATTATCCTCTTCTATTAAATTTGAAAAATTTTTAAAAAATTTTAATAACGTCTTTAGCCAATTTTGCGCTGTAACTGACGTTTCGAAACGTGCCTAAATATTACACCCTCATGATTGTGCAGCAGTTTATATTTTAAAGTGAGTTACGTCTGCTCTGAGTTTAGTATAATAAGTTGATTTGAAATGTTATACCAACATCACAATGGGGTAATGTAAATTGCGCTCCAAAATACCTGCATTTTATTTTCTCCATTTTCATTTTATAATCCAAAATGTAAGCTGCGCTCGCACCTATTTAACAATGGGTTACCTACTATAGCTACTTATGTTGTTAACAAGTGGGGTTAGGGCTATTGAAATTTAAGAACTACTTAATGTTACCAAAGTATAGCTTTAATTGCTGATAATACAGGGCCGGAGCCAGCCTTTTTGGCAAATGATTTAAAAATTATTTTGCCACCCCTCTTAAAACTGTTTGTCTTAACTTGATATCGATTTGATTTTTTTTAAATAATTCATGGGTGAGTTTTACAAATCATTGTTGTCTCCGATCTTATTGAAACTTGCAGGAAAGCTGCTCCGCAGCTTATATAATACGGTAAAAATAAAATTTTTCTGCGAAAATGTCATTTAGCTTGTAAATAGGGGATGTGTAAGTCGTATGTTGATGGTTTCTCACCGACGAGAATTTGTCCGTAAAAATGAGATATCTGGGCGAAGATATGCATCGGTTATGTAGGTTAGTGTTAGTTTAAGTTTCTTTTTACTGAAATTGTACGTAAAAAAGAGATCTGCGCGAAGATATACATCGGTTATGTAGGTTAGTGTTACTTAGTTCAAAAATTAATTGTTTTGTTAAGTTTACATTTTTTATCTATTTAATCATTTTATTTTATATTATATAACATTTTTGTAAAAATGTTGAACTAAAATTAATAACCTATTAAATTCAATATTTAATCTGCCCATTAAAATTAATACCGTACTTAGCGTAGTACCCACTCACATTTGCGCAATTTACATTTCGGATTACTGTCGACCTTTTTGCTCAGAGCGCAATTCACATTTTTTTTGGCGTACCTACCAAATTTGTGCAATTCACATCGACCCATCACAATACAGTAAAAGCCTTCGTATCCGAATCCCTCGTATCCGAAAATTCTTAGAATTTATCGCGTCAACCGAAAGATGCTTCCGAGGTCAACGCGTAGGCAGACTTCCGTTTCATGTTATGGTATTTATATTTCAACCAACCATTTATCCGAAACATTCGGTATCCGAACGGAAATGGGTACCTTTCATTTCGGATACGAGGGCTTTTACTGTATTGTATTTGCTGTACTGTATAAGAGTTTACATGGGAATAACAAATCATACATTGTTTCTACTCTAAAATTGATTGTTAAAATTAAAGTACTAAAGCTAAAATGGTATATTGCGTTTTAAAGGATTGTTGTAATACGAACCAATCAAATAGAATTAAAAATATCTAATCATTACATTTTTACGATAAATTCGCACAAATTTGCAACAAACGTAGAATATAGGCAACACATTTGCGTGGGTCATTCGGTGACGTCATGCGCGGCGCGGCAAAAAATGCGTTTACCAAGTGAGCATATCTTTAAAGTTATAGTATCATGACCTTAAATAAAGCCGAGAGAAGGTTGCAATATTTTTAATCCTTTCCTTGTTTATCACTAAGATTAGTGTGGCTCTAAAAACTATTTTTTTAATTTAACAGAGGTGCATTTAGCCCGTATGTCCACACTGTAGAAGTTTCATTGATTTTTACTTTCTTAAATATTTTTGGGCTACAAGTTAGGCAAGAAATTGTGAGCGAACGTGGCTACCAAATTTTCGGGCTCGTTATATTCGAGTGTAACTAATAGCATCGAAGGCCCAATTTTTGGGTTATTTGACCAGTATATTATTTGATTTTCATATTACAATTTTCTATTCTCTCTTTTCGGGCTCCTTTGGCCATTGGGCCCTAGGCACGTGCCTAATGCGCCTAATGGTAAAATAGGCTCTGGTGGCTATGTTTTTTTTTCAACATAGCGTTGGGTCAATCGAATTTTTGAAAATGTACCGTAGTGGCCAAATAAAAGTTATCACCAATGGAATTTTTGAAAATTCCACTATTAACCAATACAGACGCAATGAAATAAAGATATAATTTAAAAAAATGTTCTTAAATGTCATTTCAAAGAGAAAAACAAAATATTTTTCTCCAGAACAATAAAATAATTTATTTATTATAGCTTATACATAAAATCTTGAAATTTTCGATTACAAAAATTAAGCCATATTAAGTTGAAAAAAGATATTAACCGAAAAATAATTATTATTTTAATATAACAAACGTATTCACTCTTTGTATGGTAGTCTCGAGTCTTTATAACTGCTTTAATCCTTCTTGGTATTGCCTTTATTAAGCAAGTATAGTATTTGGCATTAATATCATATTTCCAAGCATCCATTGACAGTTTTAAATTTAATTTTGATTGTAAGATTCCATTGGCGTATACTGCGCTTAAAAATCGTTCAGCAATTCTCGATAGGATTCCATCAGATATGGATTATTTCCAGGCCAAGGAAGGGTGGTAATACCGGTATTTTTAACAAATTCTTGATCTCGTAGATTAAAAATGGGAAAAGTTTAACTTCAATTCATATTTTTGAATATGTATGATAGTAAGGAATACAAAACCATCAATACTTTCTTTCCAAACACGTTGACAGGGCGCAAAATTATCCTGAAATGTGGGATCATAAATTACTGGATATAGTTCTCAATTGATGGGATTAAATGGGATTAAATGGGCTTCAATGATTTTGATATAAGAATTTCCATTCGTGAATCCAGTGAGGAAGGTTAAATCGTCCCATTCCAAAGTTGTAAATGCACCCTAAAACTATAAACTAAGTGGAAACTTGTTCCTGATGAAAATTAAATATTTGTGAAATTCTTCCTCAATCTTTCGGCGAACTTACCGAATTCCATCTAATAGATTGAGGTTACATTTTTATTCATATGTAAAGATGAACCTCTCTCCAATCATTTTCAGTTCAATATCTGTAGGATTTTGCAAAGTTTAGCTTCTTAATCCTCATTCGTGTTATCAAAGTAGGGTTTTCATGAGTTCTTCTTGTCAATAATCTGAAGGTTTGCAACCTACGTCGTACAAATTTATTGCCCAATTCTGTTTTTATCATATAATGAAACTCCAATTTTATTTTTGTGAATGATTTTTCCAATTTTTAGAGCACCGTCTTTCCAAAATTTGGTCATCCCTATGGTTAGTTTGTCTGTTTTTTAAACCAGTCCATTTTTATCCATTTAAAGAACCAATTGCTCGATATTTTTTTAAATTTTAATTATTGTAACATTCTATTAGCTATAACTTTTGTAGATAGTTCTTCCTTGCATGTAGTTAAAATTACATTTCTTTCTTTGCAATATGATGACCCATATTTGACTGCATTACTCTCAAACCAGTACAATTGCAAAATTACGTAATAATCAACACTTTATACATGATACCCATTATTAGTATATAATAACATCAAAATAATACCATTTTAGTAAATAGTAAGTTAATTTTCCAAACATTTTTATCAAAGATGTGGTATTCTGACCACTACGGTATATGTCATCATTTTGCTGATATTTATTAAATATAATCTTATCTTCAATAATAATAAAAAGAAAAATAATAAAATTAATATAGTAATTTGCCCCATCCTATCGAAATTAGACATATTAAGCATTGCTATTATGACTTTCAAGAGGTTAGGTTTAGTTAGTTTGAAATGATGGCAAAAAGATGGGCTCTGTACGAAAAGGTAGATCTGTATGTAAGTTATGGTATCTTTGTTATATCAATTTTTAGAAATTATACCCAAAACACTTTCTTTTTGATTTATGACTATACCCCCCCCCCCACAAACACACCATAAAATCCATACGGTAAACTTATTTTGATACCATTATAAAACTGCGCCACTGTAGCGATTACATAATATTATAATTACTAATAAATATACCACTCTTTGGGTATTAAAACTTAAGCTACCCTCACCAACCGCTGGCGCAATTTACATACGTCCATCTAAAAACGGTTCCAAAAAGTACTATTTACATTGTTAACATAAGAGTGTTTGATACTTTCTAGAGCCACTTATGTGGCTTATATATATTATGTATATATTTTTATCTATATTTTACCTTGTATTATTTTATAATTTACTTACTTACATGACTTCTTTGAGTCACCATGTCTTCTAAAGAGGACAGTTGGTATCTCAGTACTCGGGAACCTGAGAGTAATCTAACAAACATGAAAAATCTTCAAAGAATCAAACAAATTCACATGCTGAATTTGAAAATTTTCCTACAACCTCTTCATAATTCGTGTCTGAAAGGGTTAAGGGGAAGCATAAGCACGTGACTTTTTAAAATCAAAACATTTACACTTTTTTCCCCTTTAGTTTTGACATCTTTTCAATGATCGACAGCGCCACCGTACGCAATCATTATGTACAATATAATAAGAAATCTGCATTAATAGTGCAGATAATAGTTCAAATAAATAACAAGGTAGAAAATATAATACAGGATGCATCGTAACGAAAAAGCTTATCAACAACTTTTAAACTTTTAACGTTAATTTCTTGTTTCATTTTCGAAACGTCACACTTCATATAATATAAGAGATAGTATCATTGACTATAGGAGTTATATCAAGACACGCAGCCATATATATTTTAATGCAATACTAAATTGCCGCGACAACTAGATGGCGCTAATTTTCAATGTAAATCCTTATTAACAATTATTAATCTCGCGATCCATTTCGTTAGAACGTGTGGACAGTATAGTGCGCGGAGTGCGTTCGAGTGAGAGGGACATAGAATTTACAATTCTTCCACACGGCTACGTGTCTTGATATAACTCCTATAGTCAATGATAGTATTATCATTGCATTACTCGTTATGATGCAATTATTATATTATTTGCTTTACCCAAACGACGCTAAATTAAATGCAAATTATTAACATGAGTAATTAAACTCAAAAGAAAAATGTTTGTAAAAAATTATTTGGTGGAATACTAGGTTTGTTCCAACAAGCAGTTATATCCAGTTCTCGGACTATATACATGCTCTTTAGTTAAAATTTTAACGAAAATGATCTTTAATACTCGAAAATTTAGTTAAAGAGCATGCGTATAGTCCCAGAACTGGAGAGAATTGCTTGTTGAAACAGACTTAATAAAACGTTATATCAAATCAAAATTAATTTATTTATATTAAGTACTTATATTAAGTATATTATTACTATTACATATTATTATTATCAATATTATATATAGTCTTAAGTATATTAAGTATCAAATATAAGAAAACAGTTTTATAACTTTTTTTATTTTCACATTAAGGCACAGCAACATCAGCTCGTTGCTGTGAAATCAAACCAGCATATCTGCAAAATACATATTTTTCACCTGAGCGTACTTTAAAGTCTTCTCAATAGATCTGTCTTCTGTTTAACAAAATAGCGGCCCAACGCCATTTGATGGATTTTTATTCAACTGGACGATATGCCAGTTCGACATAAAAATAGACGGGAAAAAATGAAATATTTTGATACCAATAACTCAAAAACTCAATTTTTGCACATAATATAATAGCGACGAGCTGTTCGCGACATTGGTTTTTTATTTACGTCTCATTTCTACAATTTCCATTTTGATGTCTTCAAATTTTGTACCAAAGTATAAAACAATAAACTGGATGCTTTAGTGTTTTTATTTTTAAAAAGTAAATTTTTAAAATTATAAAAAAAAGTCGGAACTGAGTCGTACAATCTAAAAAAGAAAAGATATGTTAAGACTATCAAATTCCACTTTTTGTAATTTTACCTTTTGGTAAAACTGATGACGTGATCACGAATAATGAAGCTTACGTCAGAACTATCTGAATCAAACATCGACAACTGCCCTCCCAAATTTTTAATCAACACAGATGCAAAAAAGACACACTTATATGAATGTGTCGTAATTTATTTTTTTATTTTTGACACATCGAAAATCGCACAAGCTTCATTTTTCGTGATCACGACTATAATTTTGTAATAGCGTCGATATCTCCTGTTGTTATTCCTGATATGTGTCCAGAGACATAAACGGAATATTCATTATAAATAGAGGTTCATCGCATTGTGAATATCCAATGCTAGTCGATAAGAAGGTTCTTATTCTTAACCAAGAAGGTTCTTATCGACTAGCAATGGATATTCGTATAAGTATACGAAAGAACTATCAATATTATCCAGGTACAAAACTTTTAGTTTTCGAGTAAATCCAGTGCTGATTTAAATTTATTTATAGAGAACTAATAATATTGCAGAAGCAGCTCATAGGATGCTACAACCGCAGTTGAGCATCAAAAGACCGACTATTTGGCATTTCATAATCGAATTAAAAAAAGTTCAAAAAAACACTCAGGAACCATACAGCAAAAAAGTTTATCGTTGCAGATCAAAGAATCTTGACATTAGTCAATGATTTTGAGAATCAGGATATATTAGAATACCTTCGTGGTTGGGCTCACAATTTCGAAATGTTGGAGGCTTAATCTAAATAAAATTGAAAATAAACGAAAATATAATTAGGTGTTCGCATAAAAGAACATCTCAGATATGTCAAAAATGCCCGCGTTTTCTTACGAAATGAAGATGAAAATACTTTTACTGCTTTATGTAAACAATGATCGAAAACTCTCATTCCATAAAACGTGAGAATATCAGAATACTGGCCAGGGAGGAGATAGATAAAAAGTGTAAAATAAAAGAGGCTATCAATATCCATATAAATTCAAATACCATGAACGATAAACGTGATGTGCAATTTTTTCATGGTGGATATAAATATATCCTGGATATAATGAAAACCATGTGATGTTCTTTGGTCAAATTCTTTTTTAACTTTTTTAATTTTTATATATTGTTAACTGTTAATTTAAAAAAAATTTTTAAATAAGAAATTTTTATTGCTAATTCTTGCTAACTATAATGCATTTGTTTTTTAGTACAACTTCATTATTATGACATTATTTTGTCAAGTAATTTGTCATTTAAGCCTGTATGACACGACGTTAAATTTGACGTTAAATTTGACGTCCAATTTACATGAAAATTTTTATGTAAATTTGCTCATATTTTTGCCAGGTAAAATTTTAATTTTATGCAGGTAAAAATAATTTTCTGTTTGAACAATGTTAATTTTAAAAACTGGGCGGACTCTAGACGGGAAAATGTCTACTACGCACATTTACACGCACTTTTACCGACAAATTTAGAACTTGTTCTAAATTTTTTACATGAAAATTTAACATAAAATTTGACGATAAATTTTCTGTATGCAACGGTGATAAATATTTTCTTAAAAATTTACATGTAAATTTGACGTCAAATTTAACGTCGTGTCATACAGGCTTTACATGTAAAAATTTTTTAAAGATTTTTTAATTAATTGATTTCATTGTATTATTTTTAGCCTTGAAAATGGGTCATTAATAAAAGACTCGAAACGTCGGTCAATTAAATTGATATAAAAAAGACCTAAATCTCAACAATTTTTATTATTTAAATAAAGAAACATATTGAATTTGTTTAATTTATTTAATTCATTTTTATGAGTTAAAAATCTATCAAAAATTATCAATAGATGGGGTTACTGAACGGATAACAATAAAAAAACTCACGGCGAATCGTGTCGCGGCAAATCGTGCGCGGCGAATCGTACCGTTCGCGTTCCCTAGTAATATGTATAATATAATATACCTATTGGGATCCGTTAAATGAGCATATGACATCTGGTGGTAGAAGATGTTACTAGGTTGAGGGAAAATAAACATATACAAAATAGTGAGTTGTTAAGTTCCTACAAATTACAGAATCTAAAACAATTTATTGCATATTTGCAATATTGATAATGGAATCTGCAACGTTTTTTCCGCGTGCAAAATCCAAAAAGAAGTTAGTTTGTGTGGTAGAAGGTTGTAATATAGCGCTTCTAATATAGATGTTACTGTAAAAGCCCGAAATCCGGTAAATCCTAGGATTTACGCGTTAAACCTAGGATTTACCAATTTGAGGTTGGTAAATGTCCGAAATAGTGAATTATCAGTTCAATTTCGGACTTTTACCAGGCTACAACGGTAAATCTTAGGATTTACTGGTTCCTGTTGGTAAAAGTACGAATTTTATGTTTAATGACACAAAATGTGAAATAAATAATTAAAAGAAAGCATGAAATTAAATTGCATTTAAAGGTTTTTGCTTTAGTATTTGTGCTGTAAAAGAACACATAAAACGATTGAAACAAAGAGATTTTTATATTAACACAACTGAAACGTTTATTTAAAAACAGAAAAATATTGTATATTATAATTATTTATTCAATATAGTAAAAAATTTTAAAATATTGCGTATATAAATATACATAATTTCAATTTACTTGTTGGTACATGATGAACTTCCACGACATTTAGAATTGCATAATTTGCCGGATGATCTACACAAACATCTCTTGGTCGAACATTTCTTAGTACAGTTGCATCTTTGGAACCCCTCTCCTCCAGATAAAGACAATTGTCGCACTGCTCCTCTTACACTTATTTCATTGGCCGGAACATCCAAGGTATCAATAAAATTTTCTTTAAAAATGGTAAATTGATTCCTAGTAAATAATTGTGTAAGAGTTCCTACACTTGTTCCAAGCTGATAAAATTCATCGTTTTGAATATCTATTATAGCAGCCAAGAGAGTTCTTGGGTCTGTTTTAGATCGATCTACCTCCGGTATTTTCACTTTAACTGTTTGTCCGAGTGTTGCAGGAGGAAATTTTTTGTTTGATACCATTTTCATTTTATTTGCCTGCTCCTCCAATGCTTTGCGAGCTTGTCGGTTTTCAAATTTACAAAATTATCTTGAGTAGGCTCAGCTCTTCCTGTTCAACCTGTTGTCTGTCTCTTCGACGTTGAGGCTTTCTTTTCTTATCTGCTTTTCACCAAGTTTTGCACCATAGTTACTTCGCTTTGGGTGTTTCTAGCTGTGTATTGGATTTGCCTGGGTGGGAAGGCATTTTGAAGATTTCCATTTTTTGTAAAGGCCCCTGCATCTGGTATTCCTAAAGATTACGAAACCTTTTGATAATCTGTGATGGGGTTACCTTAAGGCCGAAGTGTTCAAACATCGTCCAAAGACCCTGAATGATCTGAAGACTGAAATTGAGGAATAAATCATTCAGATTTGCACCACCCTGTATAATTAAATTTGACGTTTATATAAACAGGAACTTAATAAAGCACAATTGAAAATTCAATTAACATGGTATTCGTACGTTTACCAATAGGAACCAGTAAATCCTAAGATTTACCGTTGTAGCTTGGTAAAAGTCCGAAATTGAACTAATAATTCATTATTTCGGACATTTACCACATCAAATTGGTAAATCCTAGGTTTGACGCGTAAATCCTAGGATTTGCCGGATTTCGGGCTTTTACAGTAACATAGACACTCCTTAGTTAATAATGTAAATTCAAGCTTTTGAAGACCTTTTTTGACACATAAAAATAACTTTTACAGCAAAACTGATTAAAAACTTTGTATTGCAAATTTTATCCTCTTAATTTTTGTTTATATGCATTTTTTCGATTTGTTGCATCGTTTCCGTTTTGCAGTGACTTAAAAAGGACTCTGTAAAATACAAAAAATATTTTTATCTGTATTTCAAAATTGGTTCAATAAAATAAAAACAATGATTAAAAATTTATTATTGTAAATTTCATTTCCTATAATTTTGTTCATATACATTTTCCCATTTTGTAGCAGCGTTTCTAAAATTCAGATGAAAATATTTTTTGTATTTTACAGAGTCTTTTTTAAGTCACTACAAAACGGAAACGGTGCGACAAATCGGAAAAATGTATATAAACAAAAATTAAGAGATTGAAATTTCCAACAAAAAGTGTCTGTTTAGTTTTGCTGTAAAAGTAATTTTTATGTGTCAAAAAAGATCTTGAAAAGCTTGAATTTACATTGTTAACATAAGAGTGTACGAATACGACCGTGATTTCCACTACTTTCCGATGAAAACGAATCGTTTTGTACGCTCAAAAAATTTATTTGGACAATTTTGATAATTTAGTGAGGATTTTCTTTTAATTTTGATGTTCTTAAGCAATACGCCATGAAACTGACCAAGTCTTGCCGCTCATTTTTATGTCTATTTTAGCACATTTTATGATATGACCGGCTTGCAGAATCCGTTAGGCTTCAACAAAATTCCTTTATTTAGGATTCGTACCAGCCCAATCACATATTGCACTAATATTTATCATTATTGATCACTTTGAAAATCACACGATTACACGTAAAACTCTATATCGTATTTGAAACTTTCCCTTAAGTCTACCATATTTTTAGGCTCCTCTCATTTGACGGATTTTATTTTATTTTTAAAACTATTGTACGGCGTGTTGAAAAACCGGCTTTCTACAGCCTGTAGAGTCCTCAGAAGGTTAAAAAGGGACGCACCGACTTTCTGCAATGGTACCTGAGATAATTCGCAAATTCCATCATAAGATAGCGATGAAGGGGAAGAAATAGAGACTGTTCTCGAGCAATCGTAAGATGAAATCGAGGAAGAACAGAATTACAACGAAGCTGATAATCCCATCACGGATAATGTGGGGATGAAATTTATATCTGTGACGTTTCAATCGGTACTGAAGACGATAACCTCGCAACACCTGGTTCATCAAGAATAGTGAAGTGAAGGAGAATGCGCTAAATTTTGTAATAGTGTGGATTAAGCCTACTGGGGATATCGCGATAGAAAAACGCGCAACGAGTTTTTCGGCCAAAACTCGTGTTGGAGTAGACTTTTGCGCCGCTGCTCATAGGCTAAAACTGTTTATTTTAGAAAAAAAGGTTACTACATATTATATTATAGGAAATTTTCTCTAGTTTAATTTATTACATAACTATTTTCATCGTAAATTGAGTTGGAAAGGAGATAAAACTGGTTTGAGGTGCTATTTTTCCAATATGGCGGTGCAAGTAGCAAAAATATGAGGTGGCAAAGTAGAAATTCAAAATTGTTAAATCACCAATTTTCAAAACTCCCGAAAACTTTCCAGGTAACCTCTTCTTTGAGAACCAAATGACTACTAAATCAAGTGTTTTGAATTTTTGGTTGTCATCGGGCAAGCAAAAACAAAAAATTTAAACTTTTATATTAAATTAATAATAGCCGTCCTTTAAAAAATTATAGAATTTATCCTAATAGATATTTACTTTTGTTGCAGAACTTGAAAAATCAAATAATGACAACAAACTTGTGGGTTGAGCAGGTATGTATTTTTTTTTATTAAATACCAATATGTGTTTAGCTAAGTTTAGGCAGGTTGTATAGCGCTAGACTACCGAAACGAAGTTACCAGGTTCAACTTCTGGTAATACTACACAAATTCGAATAATAACTCGGAAAAGCAATAAATAATACTGCATTAATTTCCTCGAAATTCAATTCCTTAAACAGAAAACTCGATGTCAATAGCAATTTCAGCATTTTTAGGTCTGATAGTCTGACTATGAAGACTATCGGATCTATAAAAAAATACACCTAATACGGAGCTCGATTTCTGGAAGTTGCGGGAAACTGTAAAGCACGTACGTATGTATCTGATTGTTTACGGGCCTCATTTGATGAAGTACTCCTGCAGGTAACCAAAAACACAAAGATGTTTATAAAAAATTAACAATATCAAGAAATTATAGCATTTAAACAATTCAATCCTAGAAATGATGCTCCAAAAATACTTGTTCAAGATACACACTACCGATTTTACATCTGATAACCCCATCCAAACATTTGGACATTTTAATAAATTCTTGCAAAAAGTGTGTATAATAAGAGCTCATTCTTCTTGCAAGCGATAAATTACCTTTCTAGCTGCTTATGGGTTTCTCTCATTGTTCTGTCCAATTTATCCCAGGATTTTTTTAAGAATTAAAAAATTAAAAATTGTTAAAATAATCTTTTTTTCTTATTTATCAGACTGGCCAGGTAATAAATTTAATTTAATTTCTATTTTCAAAAATAATTACCTTGGAAACTTATATCGCCAGTCTAATAAATAAAACTTTTAACAATTTCAAAACATTTTTTGACTTTTTAAGTAAAAGCAAGTTGAAATCCAAAACTCTTATCATTCGTAGTTTATATTTCTGCATTTTTTACTTTCCCCATACGTATACGTATGTATGTGTAAGGGAAAGTATTGTAATCCACTCAAAAATCCAAAATCGAAATTTGGTATTAAAATGTTTCTTATCATATCTTGATAAGTTTGTGATGAGTTTTAGTTGGATGTTCGTCTGTATGTCAGTGTGTGGTTAGGATATGAAAATAAATAGTATCAACCGCGCTACCAAATGTCATAAAATTCGGCATAAATGTGCATCATAGTTAAACTTAGAGGCCAGCTGAAAATGGTGAAAATTTATTGAAAATTGCGGAAATGATAAAGAAAATAGAAAAAGTTGCAGTGTCAATTACTTTTAGACCACCATTTGTTATACCGAATTATTTAGAGTGCGTTCCACTTAAAGCCCACGGCGACCGCGGCGTGGTAGTGTAATTTAGCGTTCCACTTATACGTTTTCGCCCACGGCGGCCATGGTCGTTTAGTATAGTGGAATGGCTTTTGTGATCTCTGTGGGCGGACTCTGGCGGGCTAATGTCATTTTGAATTTTCAAATTCAAATTTTAAAATGATAATCAATTTGCTTGTTGTTGGTAACCTCTTACATAGCATATTGCTATGAAAATGGCATTTTACTTAAAATGCATGTGTCGCATTTTGCAACACAACGACAAAAAATAATTTAACGTTAATAATAATTTTATTTTATGTTAATTAGATAATTTACTTGTTCTTGCACGTTCTGCATCACTTTTAGAAACTACCACTTCAAATAGCTCGTCTTTATCTGCATTATAAAATGCAATAGCTGCGGTTTCCATTTTGAATTTTTTAATTTGCGCGTGTAAACTCAAAATGATCCCGGCAACCCACCTTTTATAAATGGGCTTCGTGGTCGTGGTAAGCTAGCAAACGGTGACGTCACTGATGACGTTTTGAGCTCGACCCAGCTCGACCGCGGCTTTAGGTAAAACGCTTTAAACTTGCCCGTGGTCGACCATGGTCGTCGTGGGCTTTAAGTGGAACGCACCCTTAATCGTACCGTGTCGCATCTCTTTCTAAAACACGTAAATCTAGTTAGACGGAATAAAAATAAAATCATTTATTTAAGTAATCTGGGACAAAAGGTTTTGCTTATTGGTAATTGTAAATTGGTTTGTTTGGGTGTTATTATTAATGTGTGGTAATTAATGTGTGGTAATTAATGTGTGGTAATTAATGTGTGGTAATTAATGTGTTACATTAATTAATATTGCGGTAGCTTATTTGGTTAAACGTCGATTATTGTGGTAAATATTGGTTATATTAGATTTGGTTAGAAGTAGTTATTGATTGGTAAAATGGCGTGAGGTTTAGGTTTTACAAAATGGAGTAGGTGACGCTTACATACAATGATGTAACTTATTTAATAATGCAACTATTTCGAACCAGTAGTTTGTATGAGATTTAGGCCGGGTTAGACTTGGACGCTTTTGGTACCAATTGGCGACAACGCTAACGCTTTTTGGGTTTGATTTGGAAACGTTGGCTCTTACAAGAGCAACTGTGACGTCATAGATGATGGGAGTGACGTCATGGATTTTTAAATTTTTCACGCTCACAACGCAAATTTCATTTGGATAGTGCAGCGTAAGCGCTGTGGTGTCAAAATTTGAAAGTATTTCTAGCGCGAAATTACTGTGCGTATTTGTTATTTGTTTTTTCAAAATTCATGATATTATTGTTTTTATACCAGCAAGTTACGAAATAATAAATTAAAAAAATTATAGTCTTATTAGTACGAGCCCGGATTCTAGGCAATAGGGAACCCGATATTTAGTATGTGCCATATAATTTATAATATGTATAATATCTTGTGTATACATAAATTGTATGTCGCATACCAGATATCGGGTTCCCTATTGCCTAGAATCCGGGCTCTACTTATTAGTAATAATAATAAGATACTTAAATTAATTTAATCTTAACTATTACCTGTTACTTGGCTAGTTTTAACCAACACTTTTAATTCGTTTTCAGCAAGTTGTAAGCGCACTTATGTAGTATTTTCTGTTTTAGTAGTAGTACTTACTAGCGAAAACATTATCTTCCTAGTAATTTGAATATTGTTTAATTAAAATATTATGGAATATCATATTAAATTACTTAAGTGAACTAACCTCAAATGTCATTTCAAAATTTTTTATTTACCTCTACTCTGCACAAGTGCTAAAACTTTGTTTGATTTTGAACTTAGCGTCAGCGCGTGTAAGCGCAAATTGTCCAAATCGAACTGCAAAATTTGCGCGCTATTAGCGTTGGCACCAATTGGTACCAAAAGTATGTAAGCGTAATAATATAAGATTTGTACTGGTCTGTTGATACAATCCAATCCAGACTTTATTCGTGTAGCCACTCTTCATTTGGAAATGAGACAATCATATTAGTTAGGGCATTGTGTACCTACTTGAATCAGTGGTTTTAATCCTTCCCCCATCATTTGAACTATGTTAATCTTGGTGTGCGGTTTCTCAAATTGCTGCTTTATTTGAGTGAGTTGGTTTCTTTGTTTAGCAAGCTGGTTTCAATTTATTACTATTTATTTTATGTAGTATCTTTGTGTTTTAGATTTTTATATAAAACATCGCGGATTGAAAGAGTTAAAATAAAATTATATGAAATTCTCAAATGGAACTAGCATTTCATACAAATATAATTAATTATTATAAATATGAAGTTAATTCTGACTATAAAGTCAAAATCGGAAATTATATGTTAATGACAAATGAAGAGTTTGAAGTTAAAGATTATAAAGTAAGTAATAACAGTTATTTCAATGTGGGACAAGAAAATGGAGTTAAGAACCTAAATCTTATAATATCAATAAAGTAATACAGAAAAGTACCAATATGTAATATAAATGTATTGCATTGTATTTAATTGTTAATGCTATTAATAAATAATGACTAGCGTTACCTAATTTTTCCTGCAAGTTTTTTTATTTCTTTTGTTTTACTAATAAATACCAAAACATAACTCAGTCTGTGTTTTATTATATCTATTGGGTTAAAAGGGAGATATTAATTTATTTACGTCTATTAAGTTGGGAAGTTTTGCTCTTAATTAAATCAACTTTTAAGATTTAATTGTTACTAACCTTACATCAAACAGCTTTGAGTACGCCACTGGTTCAAATGAACAAGGAAAGTATAAAGGCGCGTTCTCATGATTCAAGTTTAATTGACCGATTACAGTTGATCCACAAAAGTTGAATGAAAACTGTAGTGAGAACTTCTGTTTTAATAGAGTTGATCAACTTTTTAGTTGTTCAAGAAAAGTTGTCGTTCAAGTGACGAATCATCAAGAATTGTTTTCAAATTGAAACTTATATTGAAACGTGTGATCTATGCAGTCAACTTTTGTCGCTTGCAACTAGCGTACATGCTTGAATTTCAATATTATAAAATATTATTTTAAAATTAAAAAAATGAGCCTCAAGTGGTCTGAAAGTGATACAATAGAATTTTTGGAACTACATCATAAGAATCATTGTTTTTGGAACCACCGAACGGATTTATATAAAAATAGAGATGCACGAGAAAATGCTTTATGTTCTACTGTCAAGGAAATGGAAATTGATGGTCTTACTATTGCTAATCTGAAGTACAAAATCAAAACTATTCGAACAAAATAAAAAAAAGTGGAATGGGATTTGAATCTATTGATCAATTTAGATTGAAATGTGTGAACAAGATCTGATTCAAGCTATATTCAACTTTTGTTGATCAACTAAAATCGGTCATCTAAACTTGAATCGTAAGAACGCGCCTTAAGTTGGGTTGAATCTTGTTTATGTCAACAACTAAATATTTAGCAAAGGTTATGTTGATCTCACAAACTGCTTGTCCGTTCTTTAACCCTTCGGCAGTCGCTACATTTATTTTTATTCAAGCGGTCGCGCTGCGGTCCTTGGGTCAACATAATGAGATATCAGTTGTTCTGTGAGATTTTGTTGCATGCCACACAAAAACTATTAAAAGAAAACAAATTTTATTCAAAATTAAAAGTTTACTAAATAAACTGTATTGATTCATCAATTATTTAGTAAATAGAAACGAAATCCTTTTTTAGTATTTATAATTGTTAAACTTCATCCGTTTCGGTTTTGAGGGAGGTTGTTGTGTTACTGTGTATATATTTTGTAAATACTTTAATTATAGAATAGTTTTAAGTTGGTATAAAAGATGTACGATACGAAAGAACATGGCTACATGAAAATTATAAGTTTTACTTGTACATTACATTAACAGCGCTGGGTCTTCCGGCTATCCTACATTTGTTTTTGGTGCGGGTGTAGGGGATTCGATGTTGGAGGAGGTTCTATTTCAAATTTGCACGTGATCTTTTAGCCGATGTCATTGGTTTAAATTCAAAAGTACATTCAATATCGAAAGCAACTGTAGAATGCAACTCATTGGGATGAAACTTGATACCATAGATAGACGTAAGACCTAACTTGACCGTATACAAATGCTGGTAAATTTTAAAGGTATAGAGATTCTGGGCGATTTTAACAGATATTTTAAAATAATAATATTTTAATTTTAATAGGTGTCTAATATAACTTCAATTATTTACATTTTTTTAAATTGCTACGATATAGTTCAAAATTTATATTGAATTTTTATAGAAAAGGCTAAATATTTTGTAACCCTTTAACTTGTTAAAATCTTATTGAACACTATTACATTTATCACACCGGATAACAACATCTGCTTACACCCCGAGCATGGTAAAAATTACACAAACTGCCCACCATTATATTCGGTAACTATAACTATGATCTGTCCAAGTAATTTGCAGGATTCAGAAATATTCATCATAGACAATCTTATATAGTATATTCAAAATTAATTTAATTATTTATTATTTTATTTATTTTATTTTTTTGAAATAGTCAAAGGCCCTAGGGGTATAAACATGGTGATTCGGCGCCGGAAAGATATTTAAACGATATTCATAGGATATGTTCGTACCTAATAAAATACTAAGATCCTGAAAGTTTCAAATCGCTAACTCAATTGGTTTTCGAGAAAAAGCAAAATATGTAAAAAATGGAAAAAAATTATTTTCTCCGGAATGGCTGAATCGATTGATCTAAAATTTTGATGTTTTGGGGGCTGATAGGGGCTCTTAAGAATAAAATTAACACTTATATAGCTTCATAAAATCTTTGAAAAAAAATTAGTTTTTTCTTTAATTTTATTTTTTAACCATGGAATAATTTTTGTAAAATTATGAATTTTTTTTTTTTCAATCCCCATGTATATCGTTTTAACTTAATAAATTTTTCAGATTTTTAAAAAGGGTACGCCACAGTAGGAAAAAATAAAAACCATTTTTTGGTTGAAATAATGCACTTATTTAAATATTTTGAGCATTAATTTAATTGAAATTTACTTGAACCTATACTATAAAAAACATGGTAATTTTGAATTTTTTCAAAATATTTAGAAATCAACATGGGTGGCAGTGCCTTCTGATTTCAACCTGGCAGCACCTGTTTAAAAAAATCTCCATTCAAATTATTTTTATAAAAGCCTTTACTACACGTGACATCGTTCAGATTTGATATTTTTATGCGTTATTGGTAAATCATCTTCGTCAATTTTTAACATTTTATTCATTATTTATAGATTCCTATTAGTTTAGCTTGAATATTTTATTATATCTTTACTTTATTATATCGTATTATGAATTTCTATCTTGTAATTTTTTACATATAATATTTTTTCAGCATATTATTATATTCATATTCTGTTAAATATTTTTAATCCTGACCTGTTAAGTGATAATTATGTCTTTTTTGAATATTTGAACTATTGATATTTTACATATTGTATTTAACATAACATTTACTTAAAACTATTAATTTAATTATTTTTATGTATATTCTAACTATTATAAATAATATTTTATATTTAAAACAACAACAATAATTATTTCGTCAAATTAAAAAATTAAAACAGTTAAAAATAACTAATCATGAATTAATTAATGTCAATAAATAATTTGAGGAACGTTTTTTTTATTACTCAGCTTGATTATTAATATATTTTTATAAATTTATTCTATTAATATAGGTAACCAAACATCAATATGTATTAATGAAAAAAACAACATATTTTTTCAAATTATTAAGTCAATTTTCCATAAATAAACAATAAAGAAAAGAATAAAAGATACAGCAACGAAATGTATTAGCTAAAATTTTGACTAATAGAATTTTTTCAATCTTCATCACTGTCTTCTTCGATCACAAGTGAAATATTGTCTTTATCAAATAGTTTATTTAATATTGCAGCAGACCTGAGAAGTTTTGATAAATTAAATGTTGTTTCTATGCTGCCGCAATGCAATTGTTTATTATTTGTCAAACTGGAGATATTTATCAAAAATTCTCAGGTTTACTGGAATATTAAATAAACTATTTGATAAAATAATAAAGATTTCAGCTGTGATTGAAGAAGACAGCGATGAAGATTGAGAAAATTCTATTGATCAAAATTTTTGCTATGTACTTCGTTTTTTTATTCTTTTCTTTATTGTTGATTTATGGAAAATTAATGCCTTAATAATTTGAAAAAATATGTTCTTTTTCCATTAATACCAAATTGATCTTTTATTTTGGTTATATTTTGATTGACATTAATAATGATTAGTTATTTTTAACAGTTTTAATTTTGTAATTTGACGATATAATTATTGTTGTTATTTTAAATATGAAAAATTATTTATAATAGGTAGAAATCATCAAAATATGCATAAAAATAATTAAATTAATGCTCAAAACATTTAACTAAATGCATTATTTGAGCCAAAAAACGGTTTTTATTTTTTCTACTATGGCGTACCTGTTTTAAAAATCTGAAAAATTCATCAAGTTTAAGGGTAATATATGAGGCTTGAAAAAATAATTTTCATAATTTTACAAAAATTGTACCATGGCTAAAAAATGAAATTAAAGATAAAACAAATTTTTTTTAAAGGATCTTTTAAGTGTTAATTTTTTTTCTTAAGAGCCCATATCAGCCCCCAAAACATAAAAATTTTAGATTAATCGATTCAGCCATTCCGGAGATAATAATTTTTTTCCATTTTATACATATTTTGCTATTTCTTGAAAACCAATTGAGTTAGCGATCTAAAACTTTCAGGATCTTTTTTTTATTAGTGCCAACATATCCTATGAATATCGTTTCAATATCTTTCCGGGGCCGAATCACCATGCTTATACCCCTATTGAAAAGTTAGAAAAAAGAACGCATTTTAAAATCTATATTCGGCTTTCAAAATTTTTTTACATATAAGGAAGTCATTAATTTATAGGTCAATAGATATGGGGGTGTCCCAAAATACCAAGATACTGACTTTTGTCCGTTGAACATCCGAAACCGTAAAAAATACATTACAATTATAGCATTTGCTTTCAAAGAATTGAAAATAAATTTCAATATAATTCTCGGGTTTTTAATTATTTCATAGATAGTTTTCTACTACAGCCTTTGCTCCATCAATAAATTAATGTACCTACATAATCTATAAAATAAGCATCAAAATAAAAATCGCAGTTGGGTCCTTTACATACCTACTTGAATGTAAAAAATAAAATTAAAAACTGACATAAATGTTAGATAAACTTTAATCCACGATTAAAGATTTCCATCAATTAAAACACATTTTTGAAAATTCTTAATCATATATTAAATTTTAGCTAACTTTTGGGCAATCGGTCAATTATACATAAATCGTGATTACATTGATAATAAACACCGCTCAATTATAATAATATCCTGGTTTATCTAAGTTTTACACATGAAAATGAAAAAGGAACTATTTGTATACGCAGGTAATGAAATCTGATACTGCCCCGTGGTTACCCTAAAGCACCCTAAAGTTAAGCATACTTTTTCTACTGAGTATACTGATGTGGTGTGTTCCAGCAAGAAAATGCAGAGGTCGTGCGAAATTGTGAAAAATATGTTGGTTTTTAGATTTACAATCATTTGGTTAATTTGATCGCAAATTTTTATTTTTAAATATAATTTTATTATTTTTTATTTTTCGTAAAGTTAAAGAACCAATGTATGATTTGGTTGGATAAAATTTTGATTGAAAAATTATGCTTTATGTAATTCGGCACTAAAGTTAGCCTAACTTTTAGTACTTATAACTTTTTTACAAAATTTTTTATGAAGATTCGGATCGACCAATGCACGGGACAATCTTTAGTCTTTCAAATAAATTTAAAATCAATTAAATAGGTCAAATAATAACCGTTTTATGGCGATTTTTGAGCTCTCTTAAATATTATAATAATTAAAATTACTTTGCTCTAAGTGTCTAATTAATTAACAACAGTTCATCAACCACACCACTTGGCAACAGAGGTAAAACAGGTAACTTTTCAGTGGCAATGCTCTAGAGTCTAGACAAACAAATTTCTCACAGGAACCGCAAATAATTGTTGTTTTTCTGTTCTTGTGAGAACCACACTTATGGCAGGAAAGCACACCTACACACATCCATTCGATATAATGATGAATATGTAAACAATTTCAAATTTTATTCACAGTGCGGACCTCTGTTCCTCGACGCGACTGCCGGAGGGTTAAAAAAATCTGAAGATTGGGTTATTAAAAACTGGAGGTTATTAACGGATAGATATTAGGTGAGGATAGATATTTGGTCCTGAGGATTTGAGGTTTGAAAACATGGGGCTGTGGGATTCAAATTCGAAATCTGTCACTACAACTTACTTAAATTTGTTATATAGCTTATAAGATTATAATTGAATTTTTGGCATCGTTTTAAATTCTACTTGAACTTGAAAACTTGAAACATAAATTTCAAAGCGGTTTTACTTTATAGTTACTGCGGTAGCCTTAGTCCTTGGTCTATAAACCACAATCTCCGGAGTCATGGAAGCCTTCAATTACCACGTGGGTGTCTTCATATAAAAAACCGAAAAAACCTCTATGGGTGCAGGTGTATGGGTGACCTCCTTTTAACTGTATATATTTTATATTAACTACATTACTGCCGAAAAATATTATTCAAATTACAACTATAATTTTATGATTACAGTCATGGTATGATTATAAATTGAGATGGGAACCTAAAGAATATGGAGGAGTGCAAATGCTACATGTTCCTTCAGATCATATATGGAGACCAGACATAGTACTTTATAATAAGTAAGTTGCATTCATAGCCTTTATTATCATTGTTAGAAATTAGTAGTTTAGTATTATAAAAATAACTTTACTTTTCAGATAAAATAAAATTATAACTTAATTTAGCTCTTTAAATAACTGTGCTTTGTTTTAATATTTTTTTAAAGGCATAATAAAATATATCTTAATAAATTTAAAAATATTAAACATACAAAAAGAAGAATTGTGTCAAACAGAGATTTAGAAAACTGGAGATATGGGATAATCTCCAAAAGTATCTACCATTTTAATAAATATCGATTCCTTTTTGAAAAATCTGTAAATTAATGACTAATATAAAATTTTAAATACCTACTAAATTAATTAAATACGATTCCTCCTTCATAAATACACTTTTGAAAATTATCACTTCTATCACGTATGTATATAATATTTAACGCAGTTGATTTTGAAGCTATTTCAAAATTAACTCAAATTATTAAAATTGTAATGAAATAAAATCCTCATCAATGTTTCAAATTAAGGGCTATTCACACCAATTATTATTTTATTTATAAACATTATTTTTAGAGATTTGATATTATTTTAATACTCGTAATTTAAATGGACACAATTTTTAAGAATTTTAAAGTTATTGAATAGACTTTAAATCTCAATTCCAATTTCATTCTTGCCTCGGCTAGCTTCGGGGAGGAAACTCTTACCTGTCATAGAATTTGTATGTTTCTCCTTTGTTTTTTTATTTAAAAGAATAAAAGTGACTTCGATTACTTAACAAAAATTATTTAATTTCACAGCTATAATTTAAAGTCACAATGATGACCAAAGAACCCAAAAAAATTTTATTTAATAATACAGTAGAATCCGCTTAATGTGATCACTTTGCGCCAAGAACATTTTGATATCATTAACTGATTGATAACAATAAGCAAATTTTAGAAAAAGTCGAATTTTAGAAGAATTAGGTAAATTTAGCAAGAATAAACTAATCTTCAATTAAAATGCATAAAGCAAAGTGCACATTTAGCAAAATAAAAATAGAAACACGCCATGAAACGTGAAACTTCATTAGTTTTTGTATAGAAATTAAAACGAGTGACGTGTTTTGTAAAGATATAATATAAAATTTCAATGACAAATCAGTAAAAGATACTTAGAAAAAGAGATTATTGTGTAGGAAATTCCTTGACAGTAATAATAATAAGCGGCTTTTTGATCACATTATCCGGTGGTTTTTGTATGTAAACTAATTAACCCGTTCACGCACGCATTTTTAATTTTGACCACAAAAATTATTTCGTGATGTTTTCTTGTAAAGCTAATTTTTCTGAAAATAGGAAATATAGTAGTTCCAAAATAATTAATAAATAATACACAGGTACACTTTACCTCAAGAAATTTATTACTATTCAACGAACTAGTTTCGGCTGTAAGCCTTCATCAGCGTTTTCTACAAAAAATGTTTAATTAGTATACCGAGCCGCAGTTAATAACAATTAGCCTACCGTCATAAATCTTCCAATAAAACAATTAACCATTTCAATAACTATTAAAATCTGAAAAATATATTTTAACCGTCAACACTAAAACACGTATGTGGGAAATAACCTCACATTGATAAGCCTATCACAGTTCAGCAATTCACAATTAAAACACATCAAACACTGGAATGTAGCCAAGATTTTCTTGTTCGTTCAGTAATTCTGTATCACGGTCTTTCTGTGTTCGTCTGATTTCTGAGTATTCCAGGAGGTCGAGCTTTTTTCCTTTTTTTGCAATTATGCAGCAGTTCAATATTATTTTGGGAGATCGAGTGTCCGGTATTCAATAGGTGTTGTGACACAGCCAAAAATTTGTTTTTAATTTTGTGTTCTGCTAACCTGGTTTTTAGATTTCTCCCTGTCTGCCCAATGTATTTAGCGTTGCAATCGTTGCGTTTTACCGCGTATACTCCGCTCTTTTCTAGGGTGTTGGTTTTGTCCTTGTTGAGGATTGATTGCTTTACCGTGTTCACGCTCTTCACGGAGGTTTGTATTCCGAACTTATTTAGCAGTCGGTAAATTCTTTGGGTGATGGGGCCCAGGTAGGAGATCTTGCTGTATCCAGGTAGTATTTCCGTGTTTTTGACTTTTTTGACTTTTTTCCCTTTGCCTTTGTTGTGCATTATTCTGTTTGTTAGCTCGCTATTGTACCCATTATTTCTCGCAATTGTCTTGATGATGTTAATTTCCCTTTCCTTTTCGGGTGTCTTCAAGGGTGTGTCCCACATTCTGTTAATATATGCTCTAAAAGCTGCTGCTTTGTGTTGGTCGCAGTGATTTGTGGATTTGTGTATTACGAGGATCTGATAAAGGCTTACAGCCGAAACTAGTTCGTTGAATAGTAATAAATTTCTTGAGGTAAAGTGTACCTGTGTATTATTTATTGATTAATAACCTCAAGAGGTAACTTCTTAATATCCAAAATAATTATGGAGGTGCCATATCTCCTATGCTAACCCGAAAAATTAGAGTTTTATTACGTAAAAACTGAGTTCATACTTTACAACTTTCAGAATTCTTTCAGAAAAACTGACACCATAATTATTAAAGTATTCACAGAGTAAACAAAATCAAAGCTGAAATGAACAGATTTGAAAGTTAGCTACGTGTTGACGACTGACATATTTCGAAATCGCATAAAATCTTCTCAAGTTGATCACAACATGCCAGCACCTCTTGGGTACATTTATAGTATGTCCATATTTGTGGACATCGGGCACCCAAGATCATTCGCTGAAGTAACACCGAATTACACGCATTTAAAAGCAATGTCCATAATTAGTTAAAGCGGGTTAAAGCAAACGGTTCCCAGTCAAAATGATCACAATAACAGACTGATAACATTATCCGTGATCACATTAAGCGGATTCTACTGTAATAAAGCTGGATGTAAATGTGGTTATTCTTTATTATCTCGATATAAAAACTTTCAATTAAAACTACTGTAATAATTATTAAATCAACTTCTATTCTCAACTTAACTTTTACATCCCATCGTCGGCTCTTACCAGTGTTGCCAACTCTCTTATTAAAATCTCAATACACATCATCTTCTTTTCTTACAATAAAATTATTTACACAACTAATTACAATAATTTTCAAAATACACATAATAACGGAGATTATAATTTATCACAAAATATAACAAAATTAATACATTTTTTAATAGTCAATAATTTCAGAATTCAATCATAGTTCAACCTTTGAGGTAGTTTTATTGTACGAACAAATCTAGACACGTACGGTTTATTGGTTGAAACGTTCTTAACTGGCCATATCAATATTTTAGAAAACTCAAAAAATGCACTAAACACTTTTCAGAACTAAAATGTTTTTAAGTTATCACATGTAAAATGCACTGTAAGTATTCGCAAACGATTTCACCATACTATGGCATCATCAGGCGATGAATTAGAAAGAAAATTAAGAGAGAATCCATTAAATATTGTTCGGGATGGTAGGGGCAGGTACTTTTAAGAAAGGACTTAACTGGACTTTGTTGTTCATAAGAATTTTGATAAGTATTGTCATACCAATGCTTCAGTTACACACCTTGTACAATTATACCATCTCTGCTTACATCATCATTATCATCCCATCCATCACAATATTTTAAGAATATCTCAAATCGATTCTATTCCTTCTCTGAGTTCTTCTGTTTTCATATTCAATCCAATAAGATCTTGGTTTTACATCTTTTTTATTATTTTACCTGATTTCCATATTTTCATTTTATGATCTCGATATATAATGATCTCTTTTTTTGGTAGTTCTCTGATGGTGTTGCGAGTTCTTGTATCATAATAGTTTTTAATTCTTAGATTTCTACAGTCTATTTTTTGTTGAGGAATTATTATTGCTTATTGATTTTAAAAGCGGTTTATTTAGCACTGGAAGTTTTGTTCTTAGCAATAACCTGCCCATAAGTAACCCCGCAGCTGAGTATCCTAAGTTTGTTACTGAAGTATTTCGGTATTCCATCATTGGAATCCATCAATTCCATCAATTGAAAATCTATATGGCCTTCAATTGATTTTTTCAACATATTCTTGGCCATATGTATACTTTTTTCTGCCAAACCGTAGTTTCTAGGATAATACAGACTTGATGTCATAATTTCGAAATTCCTCTCAAAAGCAAATTTATTAAATAATGTGCATGAATTAAATGTTATATTATCTGCTATCAGTTTTTCTGGTACTCCACGTGTATATATTTTTTTCAAATAATTAATTACACTGTCGGAATTCTTCCGTTATTATGAATTTTTCACAATTTCAAATATTCTTAATCCAGACCTGTTATGTGATAATTATGTCTTTTTTAATTTTTTGACGTATTGTATTATTCTTATTTTTTTAAATTTAACCATAAATACTTACTACATACCACAAATTTACTTAAAATTTTTATTTTGAGTTCAATTTCTAAATACTCAAATAATAATTATTTTAATAATATTTTAATAATTTTGCATAAAATATACTAAAATATTAATATTTAAAAAATTTTAAGTTTTATTCAAAAGATTTTATACCACTGTATTTTTTTCGTGAAAAGGTAGTTCAAACGAACTCCGTTACGAATTCGAATTTGAATTTGCTTAAGACTTGTTTACGAAACCAAACTTGACAAAAATTGTTATGATAACGAAGAAGTTACAGACTGGATTGAAAAACACAAGTTTAAAACACAAAAAAGCATGTTTTATCAATTCTGCAACATTAGAATACACCATAGTCTTAGTGATAACCGTCATACACGTGTCGTACCACGTCGAGTGCGGGCTACTCATTCTTTAACTATGTCATTGCTGTATTTCACTTTGACCTCCCTAAAATATTCAATTGATGGGGAAATATTCTGATTTCATAAAAACGCTTTTAGATAAGAGTGAGATTATATCAGATCTTCAAGGCCAATAATATATAAGTTCAATAAGCAAAAATTCGAATATTTTAGATTTTTTCCACTTTGTGAGCGGCATTTAAACGTTAACTATATCACTTTACCCTACCTTCCTCTACGTACGTACGGACGTCTGTATGTTGCATAACCCAAGGATATCATGTGATGTCCACATCAGATATTTAAATATGGTATCGCGTAAATGGTCGCAGCCAGAACGAATGGCGTGATGTGCTTATATTTCGGCATTTTTCATCACGTTTCGAAGTGTTTCGGACTGAATAGCGGCCATTTCCTGCTGGACATTGTCTTTCAAGGCTTCCAGGGTCCGTGGCTTGTTGACATAAACTTTGGACCACAAAAAGAAGTCTGGAGGCATTAAGTTAGGCGAAGCTGTGGCGCCGTTCTGTTAGAACCAAAAGTTGTCCTTGGCCTTAACAGTCAAAATTAGCATACAAAAATCCGTTGTCATTTTTCAATAACGCTCTTCTTCGCTGTCATCGAAGAAGAACGGTCCATTATTCTTTCCGCACAAATTCCAGCTCCAGCAAACATACGTTGGTCGTGGAGAGGTTTCTCGTAAATTAATTGAGGATTTTCATCGGCGTAGAAAATTTTGTTTATTAATTACGGAAACAATTACGGAAAGCTGGAGACTAACAAGGAGGAGACTCGTCCTGCGGGTGACGGATTTTAAAGCTCCGTTGGGGGAGAAAAGTACTTCGTAATAATAAACTCTAGGCCAAGCGGCAGCGCCCACCTCTCGAAAATAAAAAAGTTTTTGAAAAAATTTTAAATTAATTTTATTCATATAGCTGCTCGGTTGAATTAATTAACAGGTAACCGCGATGGTTACGAGTTAGACTGTACGACTAGCACCCGGTCGATCCGGGTTTCAATTCCTGCAACAGTAAATTTTTTTTAGTTTTTTTTTTTAATTTTCTTTCTCTACTAATTTGTCAATTTACAAATGATTGAATTATAACGCTATTATTTTAAATTATTAAACACTGATTTATTACAAAATTTATTATTGCAAAAATATTTACAGCATATTTCGTTTTTTTACAGTTCATCATCATCATCATCACTGTGTTCTGTACGAACACAGTACGAGAAAAGCATGAAAAACATAAATTGTCAGCACACCATGCGCATTTTATGAATGCAACGTTGTTGCACTGGCAATGTTTTTTCAACAGCGACTGAAGAAAGCACACTTCGTTCACATTCGAAAATACAGTCCTTTCGTCGATCAATTTTGCAGCAAACCTGGCTGGTATTACTTCTGAAAAATATAAATCTGCTTTAATAATTTAAAATAATAGCGTTATAATTCAATCATTTTGTATGTAAATTGACAAATTACTTAGTTGAGAAAAAAATTTTAAAAGAAACTTTAAAAAAATTTACTATTGCAGGAATTGAATTGGCCGACCGGGTGCGAGTCGTACATATTAACTCGCGACCATCGCAGTTACCTGTTAATTAATTCAACCGAGCATCTATATGAATAAAATTAATCAAAAATGTTTTCCAAAACTTTTTTGTTTTTGAGGGATGCGCGCTGCCGCTTTGCCTAGAATTTCGAGAGTTCTAGTCTCGAGACTGTTTTCTCTCAAGTGGACACCAGTCTTAAGATGTGAATGAAAATTATGAATGATCATTACTGTAGCTCTGACATGATATACTATTTGATATTCTAATTAATTGGTGGGGCTTTGATATAAAATGATTTTTAACGCAATAAGAATATACAGGGTGCTGAATGAGTTTGCCGAACATAGGAAATTAACATGTAAAAACTTATTTATGCAAATTCCTGCTTCCCTAATTATTCTAGAGAAAACATGAAAGACACAAAAATAATGCAGAAATATAAACTACGATTGATAAGAACATTAGATTTCATCTAGTTCTTACTTAAAAGTGAAAAAATGCTTTTAAAATTATTAAAAATTTTATTTATCAAATTAGCCATGCAAGTTTCCTAGGTAATTACTTTTGCAAATAGAAATTAAGTTGAATTTATTTCATTGCCTGTCCGATAAATGAAAATTTTTATAATTTCAAAAGCATTTTTTCACTTTTTAAGTACAAGCTAGATGAAATCTAATGTTCTCATCAATCGTAGTTTACATTTCTGCATTATTCTTGTGTCTTTCATTTTTTCTCTAAAATAATTAGGGAAGCAGGAATTTGCATAAATAAGTTTTTACATGTTAATTTTCTATGTTCGGCTAACTCATTCAGCACCCGGTATATATTTGTTATCGAATCATATTAAAATTTATATCCTGTGGCTTGAAACCTTTTCTTTGAATTAAAAAAAAATTGCGTTACCATCTTTAGCCAATTTTGCGTTGTAACCGACGTTTTGAAGTGCCTAAAAAATAGCATACAATTAAATCCCTTTTTTTTTATAGCAAAACACTGACTTGGACTCAAAGGTTTTATTATAATTTTAGTATGTTTAAAAAATAGAAGAATAATACAATACGTAGAAAATCAAAATTCAAAAAATTTAAAAAAGCAACATTATCACAAAACAGGTCTGGATTAAGAATATTTGAAATTATGAAAAATTCACAACGTTATTTCATGGTTGTTACCAATCATCAGTCACATTTAATGAATAAAATTGAAAATTAAGAAAACTATTCGAACTAAACAAAACAGATTTCAAAAATATTAACTAAAATGCACAAAATTGACTTACCATAACCTCACAAAATTATTAAATCTGAACGTTGTCACGTGTAGAAATGAACAATTTAAAATAATTTGAACTAAGAAATTCTGAACTAGCACTGCTAGCTTGAAATCTAAAGGCACTGCCCCCTATATTCAGTGCCAGTATTCATTTGAAGGCACTGAATATAGGGGGCAGTTTATCTTTATTTTTATTTTTAAGAAAACTTTCAATGGAAAGTTTTCTGCATGACATGTAGTATTTCGTCAGTACAGTTATTTATTGTTTACTTAAACATATTGTAAATATAAATTGAATTAAAAAATAAATCTTGAAAACTATTGACAGTTGACACTAACTCGGAGAATTTGCAATTTATTGTTATTAACGACATTATAACCGTTTAATATTTTACGTTTACGCTTAAGTATCCTCGTTGAATTAAGGCTACGTAAAATAGTAAAAAAAATGACATTACTTCTTTAAAATTCTAATTTTTAACTCATTTTTATATTAGTTATTAGTTTTTCGAGTGCCACACAGGTACGAAATTTCATATTATAAAATTATAATTTTGGTTACGCAACCCTGAACAGCCCTGCTATTGATGACATACTAAAATAAAACTAATGGTGTCATACGTTTAGAAAAAACAAAATATTTTTGCCCAACTCATAAATAATTTTTTTTTATTCGCTAACTTTGACTCATACTGTAAAAAAGTATACCACACAAACCTAGCAAGGTTTTTTTAATAAATTGCTTTTCTAGTGAAGTTTACAAAATTGTTCTGCGAAAGGAGCTTAGCTCTTGAAAATGCAATTAAATATGATTATCAATAGTGAGCTAAAAGATACAAATAAATCTTATTTATAATAAGATTTATCTTATTTATATAATTTATAATCTTATTTATAAGATTTATTTGCATCTTTTAGCTCACTATTGATAATCATATTTAATTTTATTTTTAAATTATTTCAATAATCAGAAATTCAAATAAAAATATTTTTATATTTATTATATAAACATTTTACGTACCTACTTGAAAATCTGCTAATCTATAGGGTCGGTTAAAGGGTCGGTTTTTCTAGAGAAATTTAAAAAAGTTGTTTGTAAAAGCTTGTTTATGAATATTTAACAATTTCTAAGATTTTTGAACTTCTTAATTGTCCTTTTAATAGTAGTTATTAAGAGGTAACATATTTTATTATCTGCTGATAAACCAACGTTTGTAATCTTAAATATTAAATATACCAGGCAAAGCTGGGTATCCAGCTTAATGTATTTAATATTTTTTCCACTCATAGTCATATGAAGGGTCTAATGCAGGAAGTTACTGTCACTTTTCGCCAGTTTTAAGATAATATGATATATTATGATAATAATATGAAACTTACCGGGAGCATTATGAAAATTTAAGGTTCGTAAAACTGCCCTTTTGTCATAGAGAATCACTAAAAATATCAGGTCAATACAATAATTTGGTTTTGAATATTTTGAAATTGATGATCTTATAACACGAAAAAAGTACTTAGTAACTTCTTGCATTGGACCCTTCATATAGACTATCAGCTTTACTAATAAAAATTCGTTATACACGCGTTGAACAAGTGTATTCATAGATGTACTAATAAAGCTTGTATACATCGTCTATAAGTAAACGTTACTAATATACCGTGTATAGCGATGAGGTTGTCAAGGTTTTCATGAGTGTCAAAACACATTTTATACAAGTCTTATACAACTAGAACTCTAGTTTAACGATTCCTTTTCATTTTCTTCATTTTTTAGGTTAAATATATTTACTTAAATGACTTTAATAACATAAATTCAAATGACAGTGACAGTAAAAGTCACACTTAAATTCGGAAAAAATGACATTTCGGTCGTATAACCATTGTATAACACAGTTATAGCTTATACAGTTCGTATAATAACGTTTATTAGTAGAACATTTATACACCCCTTATTCTGTCCTTATACAGCGTATATATTGCACTGTTAAGGTACGTTTTGCAAGCAACTGCATTAGCAGCACCGCATAACCTTGGTTAACTGCTCTTATGCAATATCTGTTATGTGGTTTGCTAGACGATGCAATTGAAGCGCAGCACAGCGTGCCGAAGCAGTACGACGTCGCTACACATCGTCATTGTGCAGATGCATTCGTCCACTGCTTATTTGCAGTTTCTGCATAGTGGTTTGCAAGGAACAGCGACTGCAGGCGTTCAAGTCCTTCTCATACTTAACTATGAATCATACATGACGGTCAACTTCATACTGCGATGAGAGCAGTAGGTAGGACTGCAACGCTACCGATGCGATGTATATTTAAAATAATATTTCTAATAAATATTTAGTTGTAAAAATAACTATATTTGTTTATTATTTTAAAACAGTATTTTTTACGAATTGCAATTCAAATATTTCTGAATATTATAATGGTTCATCTAGATCAACCTATTTTTTTTATTAGTTTACTGAGTTTACCTATATTATAATTTATTATTAAAAACAATCTTCGTAGGAAAAAAAAACAATTACTTATTTCTATTGCAAAAATAGAAAAATTAAATTAACCATATCAATATTAAAAAAAAACATAAAAATTTTGTTAACTTTCAAAAACTCAAATGATTATTCATTTATTCATTGATTGTGATTATTTAAAGGTAAATCAACATTTTGACCTCTTCGGAAAGTGCACCCTGTGTTTGTAATGACTATGGAACTCCTATGCTTTTAGATAAGCATTTTTTGTTTATGCCAAGAGCATAGTAGTAATCAAAGCCTCGAGATAAATAACATTCTTAAATAAACAAACTGATAAACTCATTGAAACTTAAAACCCACACGGCTGATAAGGTGTTCTGTTTATAAACAATCTATTGCAGTTACACTGAAAACGCGTCTAGCAAACCAGGTATAGCAGTTGTCGCCAACGCCGGCAGTAACTGTTCTGCAGCGACTGCTTTTAGCAAACCATACTTACTTTCTTATAATGCAATGAATGCATAACTTAATGAACCTCTGCATCTAAGTGTTGAACGAAATAAATAATGATCAATTTTTTTAGAAAAATAATTTTCAAAGAAACTTAAATTTGAAATGAATTTTAAATTTATTTTTTGCAATGTTCCGCAACCGCACTTTAAAAATTCAGTTTATGCAAACCTAACAGCAGCAATTCTTCCTTCCGTTCCTTTTTAAATGGTTTCTGGTTATCTTCTCACTCGCCACCACGTGAAATGGAGGTACGTCCAAATTATCTCCAAAATGTTCTATGCCACGTTCCAAATTGATCTTCTAAATTATTATAGCACCTTATCTTCTTAAATGAAATTTGTTCTTGATTTGCCGAAATGAAATTTATGCACTTAGTGAATGGTTCCGGATTCTTGGAACCACCACTTAACAACTTGATTGGACTCAAGTCCGTGTTCCAATATGTTGGACCTTTGTCCAAAATTGAACTACCTCGGAACGTGTCCAGAGATCAACCTTCTCGGACCTCGTCCAAGGATTAACTAAATATTTTCGAATTGTTTTTTCAGCCGTTTCCAGGCAATTCAAATGTTTTTTTCAGATTCACATATTTTTATTTACGACGCGTTACTCTTGCTAAGATTCCTTTTTTTCTTGTTTGAATACCAGGGCGCATCGCAAATGTACCTCACTACATCATTTCTAGCCACATGGCTTAGCCTAACTTTTCAATTGTTTTATTTAACCTCAAAACTGTACATCATTAAATTTGACGTTGTCATAATTTATTAAATAGTTTCTTTGACATTTAAATGACGACATAATTATTTGACTTGACAGCTAATGACATCTGCATTTGATTTGGTTAAGTTGCATTTAAGTTGTATTAAAGAACACCGCAATATAGATAGTTATGACAAGCTTATACAGAGTAGAGCTTATACACGGTTTATTAGTAACGTTTTCTTATGCAACTCTAAATAAGCCCTGTATAAAATTTATACAACGTTTATTCATAGTATAAGAAGTTATACAGTAGGGACACTCGGTGTCGGCGTCTTTGATGTTCGTGTTCCAGATTTTCAAGTCTGGGTTAAGTTCATTTGAGACACGTAGAGATGGCGCTAAAATATTAATTTAAATTTGAAATAAACCGCAAGAGACTTAATTATTTTAAAGGATTATTTTCACATTGTAATTATTATTATTCATCTCAAAAGCAATAATTTAGCATTGAACAATCATTTAGAGTGAATATTCTTTAATTTATTTTTCTTAAATTTTGAAATATTGAAAAAAATATTGAAATAAACCGTGTAATGCATTCTCTTAACGAGAGAAAGTAATGTTAAAGTACTTTCATTATTAAATTTTTAAAATTTTTACAAAGTCACCAAAATTTATTGTCAAATCATTAAATCTAGCGACATTTTAAGTGACTTGACAACACTGTAGCAAGTTGTGAAACAGCACGAATCACTGGCGAAACTGCACGAAACATGCGCGACATCTGCTAACTTATGTAGGTACTTAACCCAGACTTTGACATGCGCATAAAAATTTGGAACACAAGATAATTGCGAGTGTCCCTACTGTATAACTTCTTATACTATGGTTTATTAGTAAGGCTGTATCATTATAACTTAGCCAAGTCGCAAGTGAAGTGACGCATTGTAGACAAGTGGTAAATGATTTTTTTATTATACACTACTACACCTCTTGCAACTGTAATTCAGAAAAGATCAACTGCTGTTCAGTAAGCGTCAAATGAAAATCAAAAAACGTCAAATCTAATTCATAAAGAATCAAATCTGTAGCTTATGTTTTATATTTCTTATCTATAAAAATTGAAATTTATCTCTTCATAAGAGTATAATAATATAATAGCGTTGATTGAAGAATAGGGAAGGTAGGCAAGCTTATGAACAAAAATGTGCTGAAAAAATGTGTCGACATGTAGCCCCCGCTGTAGTAGTTTTGGGTCGAGAATCACACTTGCATGTACATAAATTGTAAAAATACGTTGAAGAACAGGCGTGATTAAACGTATTTTAAATTTCCCATTAATTATCCGATGGAAAAAAATTGTGGCAATATTAAATTCTAGTAAAGTAAGAAAATAAAATAGAAAAGTTAGAATATTAACTAATTAATTAAAAATAGTGCATTAATTTTCTTGTAATTCGATTATTTAAAAAGAATACAGCGATGTCAACTTATCATTTGATAAATTCATTATTTTTCCAGTCAGCAGGTCACCAGAAGCACAAAGAATTTGTTTTTTAAATTAACCAACATAAAGGGTTTCTACCCAAAAATTTTATAATTTTTTCTGAAATTTACAAAACTGAAGTTACGAATGTATCTTTTCCGAGTCATTTTTCGACTGTTATTTCTAGTATTAACTTGATTAAACGTTAGAATTTCTTGTTGTTAATTAAAAAAAAAAATTTCTTAGTGCTTTTGTGATCTGGAGAAGTACTCTTTATCAAATGGTACGTTAACACCGCTGTTTTCCGTTTAAATAATCGAATTACAAGAAAATTAATTCAATATTAATACTTGTTCGAGTTATTATTCAAGTCCAGGGCCGTCGAGAGCTACATCGGGCCCCGTGGCAAAACTTTTTGCGGGACCCTGCTCTTAAAAATTTTTTAAATAAAGAAGAAAAATATGAAACTACGTATTTCTATTAAGAAAAACTACGCTGAAAACATATAAAATTCCTAAAATAAAAAAAAAACAGTAATCACCTAATTTTCGGCAATATGTTATCACAATATTATTATGCAATTTTTTTTAATAAGAAAGAAAAACATATAAAACATAATATCTATTTTTTTTTCATTCTAATTTTAAAAATTTTCTTTTCGTGCCTTTTGTTGCATTCCTTTTTATTAAATCCATTATTGGCAGGGTGCGAAGTGCATAGTGGGGGTATTAAAACGGACACCAGCGAACGCTGTTGACAAATTGTGCAAGAAAAGTGGTAACTTTTTAAGTTGTCCTATGTTACCAGTGTAAATTGAACATTTTAAAGCCGCTTTTTTTCATATAAAAATCGATTTTACAGCAAAACTTTTTGGAGAATTTCTGCTTGCTTGCTTGCTTGAATACGGGTACGGCATAACTTCGAAAGTGAAATTTGACCCAGTTCGCGCTATCTAATCAAGCTGAAATTTTGCACATGGATTCGTCCCCGATGGCAATACACTTTCCTAAAAGAAAATTTTCCGAATTTTAACATTTTCCGAGTGAAAAAAGTGAAAAAATTAAATTTGAGTGGTTCTATTAAAAAAAATTTACCTGTATACTCTGTATTTCTACCTGTATATCAGGGCGCATGTAAATTGCGTCCCGCGGTCATTATTTTTGAAGGTTTTTGAAGTGGTCAAAAAAAGGTAGGGGTAAATTTCGTCCCGAACCCTAATCAGATTAGTGGTAATCTCTAACACAAATCCCAACAAATTACCTGGATTATCAGGAAAACATAGGACGCAAAAACAAAACATAACACAAGGGCGTCCTTACGCGGAGATCGAGGTGGAGTAATGCGTTTTGAAATGTAAAATAAAACTTTTCTCTCTTTTTTACGGTCAATTTTGCTCAAGAAAAATCATAAACTAACACTAAAACCTACATAACTGATGCATATCATTGCGTAGATATCTATTTTTTACAGATATCTATTTTTTTTGCTAAAGGAAAATCATGAACTAACACTACCTACACAACCGATGCATATCTTCGCGCAGATATCTCTTTTTTATGGATAATTTCGCTAAAAAAATCATAAACTAACACTAACCTACATAGCCGATTCATATTTTCGCGCAGATATCTCTTTCACGAGCAATTTCGTTAAAGAAAAATCACAAACTAACACTAACCTACATAACCGATGCATATCTTCGGACAATTTTGCTAAAGAAATATTTTAAATTAACACTAACTTACACCTAACCGATCCATATCTTTGAGCGAATCTCTCTTTCTCAGAATTCAGAATTAAGTATTTTAATATTAATTTAGTTTATTAATTTATTGATGGGAGGTAGATAATAGTTGTAATAGTTGTAACACCCTGTACTATAAAATACCCAAAACATTGTAAACATTTATGCAGCTTAAGGAATAAGAGGATTTTACTTAACCATTCTGACCATGAAGACCGATGGGACGCAATTTACCCGTACCCTTGACCGTGGGACGCAATTTGCCGTCTCCGGTATATCATATCGACACGGTAGGAAGGCAAAAAGTCTTAAGCGCCACGACATTCACATGGGGAAAAAGAACGAAACTGCAACACAACGGCAACGTCGATTAAAAAAAGATAAAGAAAAACGCCTACTCAAAATACTGCAAGGGTCACCAGCGTCTGGTGACGTTTGCGGAAACTTCTGTCGTATAGCTACCCATAGCTACGATGATAAATAACTGTTCGGCCCAATGATTTTTTTATAAAATCGAGTATCGTTTATAAAAGATTTATAGTAAAAAATTTGTTTTTACGGGTTCATGTTTTATGGAATTTAGTTATTTGTCCGGGCTCTTGAAGGATCCGGGGCTCTGGTAACAGATCCCCGAGGGCCCCCTTCTGGTTGGGGCTGTTCGAGTCACTATATCAGTTATAAGTATGGTTTTTGAAAATGAGACCAAAAAAATAAGCTTTTTTAGAGATTTTTTCCAGAAAAACTACAAAAACAATTGAGATACAAAAAGGCATGTTTATCATACGTATCAATGACTCGCAGTGCCGTAACTAGGGTATGGCCAATATGGTCCCGGCCATAAGCGCCTTTTGAATGAAGGCGCCAAAAGGCGCCAAAATTAAAAAGTTCAAATTAAAAATATTGTATTTATTATAGGCGCCATTTGAATAAAGGCGCCGAAATTCAAAAATTTAAATTATAAATATTGTATTTAATATAAGCGCCAGAGGCGTCATTTTAATAAAGGTGCCGTTTAAATAAAAGCGCCTAATTTATTATTTTCTTGTTGGTAAAACTATATAATCAGTTTTTTTAAATTTAATAAATTTTAACTAGGAGTTAAAAAAAAGTCTCAAAATTCGCAATTTTGCACCAAATTCAAAAAAATTTCCGGGGAAACCCCGGATCCCTCTTTGGGGAGAAAGAATAAACCCCGCCCCCACCCTTTAAGTTAGGGCGCATTTTTCGTAGTTGGCCATAGGCGCCAAAAGTTCTAGTTACGGCACTGAATGACTGTATACTATAATTTTTTTGAAGCGATTAATTTCAAAATGGCGGAAATACTAGCCGATCAGTAGAGACCTGTTTTAAAAAACGTCGCTGGTGGTGTACTTGATTTCTCTGCTAGGTATCGTCTAAAACAGGGATTCTCAACCGGGGGGAGGGGTTTCCGATCAATTTTGGAGGATTGCAAAAAACTTAATTTTCTGTCTTTAATACGTAAAAAAAGTACAAGTTGAGTATTTGTGTTGTTTTTAAATAGTTAATAAATAAATAAATTATTTTAAATCAAAAATTTATAAATTATATAAAAAAATAATTAATTAAAAATAAATAAGTTTTATACAAAGTAATTGATAATTGATTGGGTTGCAGAAAATTAGTAAGAAAATTTCGAGGTCGCGTCATAAAAAGGTAATAAAGCATAAAAACAAATTTTTTTCTTGTTTAGAAGGGTAATAAAAAACTCTTAAACATGACATCCAATCAAAAAATCCTACGACACAAGTAAGATAATATTATGAAAAAAAAAGAAAAACAAAAAAAAAGAGAGAATCAATGTTTTCAAATTTTCAAGGTGGCGTGGCGTAACCCCTTAAACGCAAAATAGAAAAAATGTTTTCTAAATTTTATAGATAGCCAATATTTATATACAGTGAGGAACGAAAATATCTGGACACTCCTATGTTAACAATGGAAATTGGACATTTTGAAGCCGTTTTTATTCACATAAAAATCGATTTTACAGCCAAACTTTTCAGACATTTTTTGCTAAAAATTTCATTGTCTTCAATTTTGTTAATATGAATTTTTTTATTTTCTCGCGCCGTTTTTGACTGACAGCGACTTAAACAATACTCTGTAAAACACTAAAACTATTGTCATCTAAATCTCGGAAACGGTGCGATAAAATGGAAAAATGTATAGAAGCAAAAATGTAGAGAATAAAACTTACAAGAAAAAATGTTTATTAATATTTTTAATTATTTTGCACCGTTTCCGAGATATAAAAGACAATATTTTTTGCATTTTACAGTCTTGTTTAAGTTGCTGTCAGTCCAAAACGGCGCGACAAAGTAAAAAAATTCATATAAACGAAATTAAAGGCAATAAAATTTTCAACAAAAAATGTCTAAAAAGTTTTGCTGTAAAATAGATTTTTATATGTCAAATAACGGTTTCAAAATGTCCAATTTACATGGTTAACATAAGAGTGTTCGTATATTTTCGTTACTCACTGTACGTAGAATTTTAGTTACTTTGTAATAATACTATTGTCGTGTTCCAAAATCCTTTTGTTTTTGAATTTTGAGTTTTTAAATTTGAATTTTATTATTAACTATTTTTGACTTTAAAACTTATTATGAAAAGATGTTGTTTTAAAATTTTATTACATAACCATTTTGAAAGTTTGATTTTGTTTTTAAATTTGTTGCTGAAATTTGATTTTGTAAATAATTTTTGTGGAAATATTATGAAATTTTAATTTACAAATTTTTAATTTTAATAAAACAGATTTTGTTTATTGAAATAAAAATGTTTTGTATTTACTGATTTTTTACTTTCTAATTATTATTACAAAAAACTTTAAAGGAAGGTTCGCACATTAAAATACTACTTGCATTATAATAAACCATGATAAAATTGTATCCGCTATCACATATTTTTATATCAACGAGATAATTATGGTACAATTATAATACTGTTGGTGGCAGCACTTGCTTCCTAGTGAGTTTGTGGGAGAAGAGGCAGTGGGGTGGGGTGGGAGGAAAAATAACAATATTCTATTGCATTGCATATCTTCCCTATTCTTCAATCAACGATAATAGTTTATAAGCAAACTAATGCAATAGAAGTAAATTGAAAACAACTTGATAAGTAATCAGTTAAATGGACGATATGCCAATCGGCCGCTAAGTTATTATTTACTGAAATTTGAATTAACATAATTGTTATGACATAATTTATGCTATATTTCTTATTTTTTCTATAATATGAACAAATAATTTTATAAAAATTAAAATATTGTTTTTTTCTTTTTTATGAAGTTCTTTCATTTAAAAAATTAAATTTTATTTTACGGTTTCTGAATTTCATTTAACGATTTCTGAATATCAATTGACGGTTTCTGAACTACAATTGACGATTTCTGAATTACTGGGTGAAAAGGTGTAGTTAATAATCAACATATTGATAGTTCTTTTTTGTTTGGCGACTATTTATAATTATAAGACATACAAGAGATGCTATTTAATCGCATTTAAACTATTCAAAACATTTTTTTAATGGATTAATTTCATTTTAAATTTTTTTAAAGAACTCGAATTAATTATGACAGCAAGCGAAATTTGACAACTGTCAAATCAACAAAACATTTAAAATTGTGAAATCAATAAAATTTTAAATGAATATTTTTTTTAACAGGAATTTAAAAAAATACTAAGAAATGTAGTAGTGGATAAAATCATAATCTATATAAACCACGGTTTTGAAGACCATTATAATAGCCTTCGCGCCTTATATTCTCGGTACTTTGCACATCACCACATCAGAATATAATCTTGGCGCTAGAGCTATAATGACAGCTTCATAACCTTAGCCTATTAAATTACTATTAAATTATAAACATGGTAACAATAGTTACCGAAACTAGTCAATATTCTCAATAACAGGTTTTGAGATATTTTTTGTGGAGAAATTATTTCTAAGATTTTTGTGTTTGCTTTTTATTACTATGAGTACTAGTTATGTATAATATTATAATTATATTATAACTTCAACTACTTCAGCACTGAAACTATCAATTATTGTATTGCAGAATATCAGATATAATCTAAAGCAAACTGATATGGATATCTGCATGACTTGACTATAATTTTAGAAAAACTAAAAAGAAATTAAATAATAAAGATTTTAAAAATGCTTCCTTATAGGTATGTTTTGCTAGCAGCAGAGCAGTTACGGCCGCGTCAACTGCGATTGCAATACCTAATGGGAAGTACTGCGCTGCAATTGTACCCCGGCTTGCTAGAAACTGCATCAGCAGAGCAGTTACGGCCGGCGCCAACTGCAAGTGCAATACCTATTGGGAGGTGCAGCGCTTCAATTGTAGCGTCTAGCAACACACGTAACAGATATTGCATAAGAGCAGTTAGCCAAGGTTATGCGGTGCTGCTTGTCCAGTTGTTAGCAAACCGTACCTTAACCGATTTAAACCAAAAACAAATTAATTGTTAATCTCAATTTACAAAAAATACCAAATGCAAAATTTGGTTTCAAAATAAGTACTTACTATTTGTTGAGTTTAAATGCACACGAAATCTGACATTTGTAAATACATACTCACATACAGTTTTTTGGAATTGACTATTTAAAGCTTACCAAAATATTAACTTTTTCTGCAGGATTACAATACTTTCACATTCTATACGGTAAATTAAAAAAAAATTATCAGATGACATACCATCTAAGACTAGGAGTATTTCTATAATAGGTCTACTGTATCATCCCTAGATATACTATGTACCTACTTTATATTAACTTTCTTTTGTAGGAACACATTTTATTATGCTATCGTTATTTTTATTTGCAAATTGTTGTAAACTTGTAGATATTCTATGCAAAATAATATTGTTGCTTATGATTTTAGAAATCAGTTCTTTCTGTTTAATTATTTTATGTTGGCTGTGTCGTTATATCAGCAACCGGATTGCAGCTATAGTATTTATTAAGTTGGTCCGGTTGCTGGTCGTTGTTGATTCCCTTGCAGCGCGGACGGCAACTTTGAGGTAACTCTAGCAACAAAGGCAACAATCTACCATCAAGGTTTGGTTGAATGGAAACCTCCTGCAATATACAAATCTTCCTGTGAAATTGATGTAGAGTATTTTCCATTTGACGAACAAACTTGTGTACTGAAATTTGGTAGTTGGACGTACGACGGGTTTAAGGTAAGTGCTTCCTTATCTAAAGTTGTTGGTAGCTTTTATAACAGTTTAAAATAAATTATTATTACGAGTTTGTTCAATTCTGAAAACTATTTTAAATTATATTAAAAGCTGCCAATTTTAAATATTATATAATACACCTTTACAAAGTGAAACATTTTTGAATGATGCACATTTTCATTAGTTGTCGCCGCCTCGTTGCAAACATTACCTACTGTTAAAATTAGTCTTAGGTTTGACGATATAATAGGATATTTTATTCACGTGTGATATATGCAACAATGATGCTGTTAATTATTTGGGGGCCTTTAGTTGGTAACGGGGCGGTGAACGCTTGCTTGTCAGGTCCTCGTGGACGGCGGTAGAGTGAAGCGCGCTTGCACTGTCAATATATTTTCTTACAGCGCCGATGGAAACTATGAGGTTACACTTATGACCAAGGCTACTGTCTACTACAATGGGCTGGTGGTTTGGCAGCCGCCAGCCGTATATAAGTCTTCTTGTGCTATAGATGTAGAATTCTTTCCATACGACGTCCAAACATGTGTTTTGAAGTTAGGAAGTTGGACTTATGATGGGTTCAAGGTTCGCGACGTGTTTTGTTGAGTGATATTTGTTTAGACTCGCTCCCTGTACATACCGACTGTTTACACTTGGGAAAGGTATAAAATTACCACCGTTTACACACTGCTATCGTCAACTTAATATAACTAATTCGTGTAAACAAAGTGCATGAGATCTTTTTGCTAATTTGACTATTTTACTATTTCGTGGTTGCTTTATTGCAGCTGATATGTTTCCGCTTTCTTATTGTTTATGTTTGATCTAATTTTTGTTGTATAATATATTATATTATTAAGCTTTAAGCATGTATAATTCAAACTTTGCACCGTATACAATTATTAGACATTAGCATTATAAGAATGGTAAAATATTTTTATTTTGTTTTTTCGTAGAAGTAACAACAGCCCATTCAGTAATATATTTCAAAACAATTCCTTTCAAATTTCTTGTGAACTTAAAATATCGAAAAAACGTAAACGAAGCTTTTGTAGATACATAAAGAGAGCCTAGACTGCGCACTCTGCGATTTACTTTACTTTACACTTTACCTTACACCTGTACTAACCCAACCTTTTCTATATGAAAAATGGCATTATTCTTTCTTAAAACTGTACGAAGGGCTGGTCTATTCATAAAAATTGAAAATTTTTTAACAGCCATAAATAGCCTTATTTAAGGAGCAGGTATTGGTCACTTAAACACCAAATTTAATTCCGGAAAATGTTTTTATTAATCAATTGCTACAGCCGTTTCGCAAGCTAAGCTTGTATTTTCAAGCGTAACTTAGTGACTGGGTCACTTACAAGGGCTACTTCCAGGTGTGAAATTTTGTTTTGCTTTATACTTATACTACATAAAGATTACACCTCCGACATTACGTGAATGAAATAGTAGCGCGCCATATTCAGGCAATTTTGAAAAAATCGATTTTGAAAATTTTAGCACTAGGGATAACTTTTAACTAACCGTGTTGGATCACTTCATCAAGTAAAAGTTTGTAGCCTAGTTCTGTAAAAGCCGGACTAGCAATGAACCATACAAACCAGTATGGGTTCGAATCTGAACCCAACTACATATTTTTTTATTAATTAGGAGGTTTCTTTTATTCATTTGTATTATTTACGTGTAAAAGCAATTAAATGTATGCCAATTATCAGTAATTTAATATTGTAATAAATTATTATTTTCAATCGAGACCATAAATTTTCAATCGTTACAAATAATTATTATATTACTGATACTTGACATAGATTTGATTGATTTTACACGTAAATAATACAACTAAATAAAAGAAATTACTCGTAAATAATAAAAAAAAATTAGTTGAGTTCTGATGCGAACCCATACTTACTTTGTATGGTTTATTGCTAGTCCAGCTGTTACAGAACTAGGCTATGAAACTGTCCTTGCTTAAGTAATCTCACACGGCTACTTAAATGTAATATCAAAAATTTTCAAAATCGATTTATTCAAACTTGACTGAATATGGCGCGCTACTATTTCATTCACGTAATGCCGTAGGTGTAATTTTTATGTAGTATAAGTATAAAGCAAAACAAAATTTCACACCTGAGAAGTAGCCCTTGTTAGTCATTAATTCACTGAGGTCCAGTATTTCAGTTGCTAGTTAAACTACGTTCAAGGATTAAATACCGGCCCTAAGTTACGCTTAAAAATGCAAACTTAGCTTTTGAAACAACTGTAGCAATTTATTAATAAAAACATTTTCCAGAATTAAATTTGGTTTTTAAGTGACCAATACCTGCTCCTTAATTTTTATATTCCGGTGGGCTGCTCAAGTTTTTCATTTTAAGCCTTATTTATAGGGGTTCAAATATAACGATAGGATTAGGATTTTAAAAAATTAAAGAATTAGTATTTGTCAAAATGGTTTTATATTATTTTTACAATATCTAAATATGATGCATTCCACGCCAAATCGGACACCATTTTGCTTTTGCATCTCGGATCGTTTTGAAAATTTTTTTCTTTTAGTACTAGTTGAGACTAGCCTCTATGACTTTTTTCGATTTTTTTTATAGTGTCATTCAAGAGATATAAATTTTTAGAAAATTACGTTACTTTTTTTTGAAATGCTCATAACTTCGCGAATAATTTACCAAATTGCACGCTTTTTTTGAAAATGTTTCTTGTAAAATGTACTTTCTACAAAAAATATCGAAAATCATTTTAAAATAATATTACTATTAGATTTTCAAGTTTTAAAAATAAATCGCCATTTTTAACAATGTTTGTATTGATCGATTTTCTTTAAAATATTTTGTAAAAAACTGTTATCCATTTAACAAATTTTAAGCCTAGTCTCATCATGGGCAAACGATGGGTTCTATTTTTGTTTTAATTTTTAATTGTTGAGATTATATAAATTTTTAAAAATTACGTTAGTTATTCTTGAAATGTTCTTAAGTCCGCAAATAATTGACCAAATGGAACGTTTTTTTTTTAAATGTTTTTTTATAAAACGCACTTTCTATAAAAAATATTGAAAAATTTTTAACAATATATAAATGTACTGATCGATTTTCTTTAAAAAAATTTTGTAAAAAGATATTATCCATTTAACAAGTTTTAAGTCTAGTCTCATAATGGGCAAGGAATGGGATCTATTTTTTTTTCAAATTTTTAAATTTTTTATCATCCGTGTTTACATACATACATATTTATTTTTCAAAAGCTCCAGAGTATAAATTTTTTAAAGATATTTTTCAACATGAATAACTAAAATCTGGAAAATTAAAAATTTTTAAACAGAATAAAGTGATCAGTACATACATTGTTAAAAATTACTCTATATTTTTGAAACTTGAAAATCAATTAGTAACATTGTTTTCAAAAATTTTTCAGTATTTTTTATAGAAAGTATGTACGTTTTAAAAGAAACATTTTTAGACAAAACGTACTCTTTGGTCAATTATTTGCGGAGTTATAAGAATTTAAAACAAATAACGTAATTTTCTAAAAATTTATATAATCTCAACAATTAAAAATTCGAAAAAAATAGCACCCATTGTTTGCCCATGGTGAAACTAGGCTTAAAATTTGTTAAATGGATAACAGTTTTTTACAAAAATTATTAAAGAAAATCGATCAGTACAAACACTGTTAAAAATGATTATTTATTTTAAAAACTTGAAAATCTAATAGTAATATTGTTTTAAATATTTTTTGATATTTGTTGTATTTTTCAAAAAAAAAACGTGCCATTTGGTAAATTATTCGCGGAGTTATGAGCATTTCAAAAAAAGTAACGTAATTTTCAAAAAATACATATCTCTTGAATGACATGATTAAAAAAATTTCAAAAAGATCCGAGATGTAAAAGAAAAATGGTGTCCGATTTGGCGAAAAATGCACCATATATAAATCTTAACTTGTGAAAAAATATAAACTATAAAACTTCAATAGAATAAATTAAATTAAGTAATATAATTGAAATTATATTTTAAGCTTTCAACGATGTATATCGCCTTCGTCAGAAATTTATTTATAAATGAATTTATATTATATTATTTAATTTAATTTGTTCTATTTAAAGTTTTAGAGTTTATTTTTACAATAATAACACTAGTCGACAGTGGTTTTGTTGCCCTGGGTTTTTGATTAATTTTTGAAAGATTTTAGGGTAGCAATATTTTTTCCAAATTGGCTCTAGTTATTTATTTTTTGATATTTTTATATTTGACTCAAAAATGCATTATTACAATGAAAAATTCGATTTGTTTTTGTAATATGAAAATTTTATCATAAAAACACTATTAATGCTGAAATCTGCACCGATTTCTTGAAAATGCTTGTAAACTTTTGTATTTTTTGACCTAGTTTCTACACCAAAAATCTAGTCAACATTTCTTATTCTTCATTACACTTTTAAATTAATTTTTAACACAGAATTTAATGGAAATAACGTTTTTAAAACAAAAATGAATTCTGAAAATCCCGGATTTTCAAAATTATGCAATAAACAATAATTTGCTAAACACAAACTGTACAACGAATATGGCTAAAAATTGGCATGTGCATTACTCATAGTTGTATCAACGTGAAATATTTTTTTATCTTATTTGGTAACCGTGCGAAATGCAAAAATTTCCAATATATTTTGAACATATCTCGTATATTACAATAACAAAAACTAGAGCCAATATTGGCCAACTTTCGTTATATTCATAACTTTTACGTTCTTAATCTTCAAAATTCAATGAAAAAATCAGGGCAACATAAAAATGCTTTTTTGTAGACCTGTGTGTTAGTACCTACTTGGTAGAATGTCGGTTATTTTTAATAACTGTCTCTAATCTACGTGGCGTCGATTGTATTAACTTCCGAATTGTATTTAACGGATTGGATTCCCAAATTAAAACCGTTTGTTGAAAACATTAGGCTTTACTGGTAATTTTTTGCGCGGCTACCTTTTGTTTTAGAAAAATACAGATTCTCAATAGGATTTAAATTGGGACTACAAGATGGCCAATCCAAAATTGTTCCGCTTGTAAATCCTTGTTATCGGCAAATTTTCATCAGGATATGGAACCAACACAAATCTTAAAATAAACGTTAAAACTTCAATACGACAAATTAAATTAAATAATATAATGGAAATAATATAATATAACTACATCGATAAAACTACCGCCTTGAGATTAAAAATAAACAGTGCACTACCACCTAAAATATACGGATTAACCAAAATTCACAAGATTGGAGTACCACTCAGACCTATATAAATAGTTGTCAGCATCAAATCTCCAACTTATGATAAATATATAATTTCACGTGTGCGAACTTAGCCCTGCACCTTTTATAAAAATAATTTTTGAAAGATGTTCCAGGTTGTTCCGGCTTGTTCTATATTGTTCCAAATTATTTTTTTTTAATTTAAAAAAATAACGCAAAAATCGCCAAAAACCGTTTTTCGAGTTGGCCCCGCACTTTGAAAATAATTACCTTTTGAAAGTTGTTCTAGGTTTGTTCTATATTGTTCCAGAAAATTTTTAATATATTTTAATATACAGTAAAAGCCCTCATATCCGAAATGAACGGGACCCATTTCTGTTCGGATAGCGAATGTTTCGGATAAATGGTTGGTTGAAATATGATTACCACAACATGAAACGGAAGTCTGCCTACGCGTTGACCTCGCAAGCATCTTTTGGTTGACGCGATAAATTCTAAGAATTTTTGGATACGAAGGATTTGGATACCAGGGCTTTTACTGTACCTAATTATAATAGTTATTTAAAATAATTTTCAAGTAGGTACTACATGTAAAAATAATTTAAATCCATGTAAAAAAAATTAATTAAATGGTTCTTAATTTTGTGAACCCTCAAATAAAAAAGAGTTTTCCCAGTTGACAAATCTGTGGTGGGTAGGAAAAAGAGTATAAGTCGAAAATCTGCTCCCAACCGTTTACGTCAATTATAAAATAAGTATAAATAATAAAGAGTAAATATATATTTGAATGGCATAATTAGACCTCACCTAATTGAACTTTTATTAATTGGTCGATCTTGCATCTAGCAGTAAGCATTCAAACCACATTTTTACATATCTCAAATTTTGACTTATACTCTTTTTCCTACCCACCACAGAAATTTTGATATAATTTTTATGAATGCACCTAACTTTCGCACAGTTTTAATGAAAACTTTCCTTATAGGAGAAACGTATCAAAAAAAATAATTTTATATTACACTGAATAATTATTTAGTTTTTATATCTTGACAACGAAATATATTAAGTAGGCAATAATGCCCTAGGGCGTATAAATAAAAATAACCGCATATTATGCCATCTCATTCGCAATCTTAATATATAAAACTCAAAGTTTGTATGTATGTCCGTCCCATCAAAATCTCCCCAACGGAAAGCACGATTGAATTGAAATTTTAACTGGTTATTCAGCTAAGAGTTCTAAGGTTAACACCACTATTCCCAGCTCTCTACGTCAATTTTCAATTTTTTGAAAAAAAAAAGTAAAAAAATACGACTAATTTTGTGATTTTATAATAATAAAATAAGAAATTAATTATAATAAATGATCCTGTGCAAAAAGGAGTTTCCAGGTGATTCAAATTTTCGGAGATCATGGCGGCCGGTAGGCCGCCTGACCTGCTAGTTATATATACAAGTGACCGCAAACTAGGAAGTTTAGCAAAATCAAATTCAAAATTTATAAATTTTTTTAAATTTCTCAAATTGGAGTGAGTAAAATAACAAGTTGGACACCAAGGAAAGGTTCTATAAATTGTTTGTACTTGAACTATTTTTACAGAAAATGAGTTGATTTGGTTTTTAATAAAAAATTGTAACAAAAAATAATTTTGTTCAATCCTGCTATTGAAACATGTCGTTTCTTACTTGGATACGCAACTAGAAACCGTTTGTTTTACTCACTCAAATTATATCTATGGTAACGAGTGGGCGAAACACTTTTCACCCACTAGTGAGTGAAAAATGCAGTCATTCAGTAACCTGCCTACGTTCTTTATAATAATATTGAAATGTTTTAAAACCAAAGCTAACTTTTTTTAAAATTATTTTGCGCTCAAAATGCGAGCTATCGATCTAAAATTTTGAATAAAGCTTCCTACGACAAATTGCTACGAGCAAAGGGGGGTAAATTTTTAGCTCAGTTTTTTGATATCTAGCGCCGTTTTCGAGTTATTGCAAATTCAAAATCTCAAATTTAATTATTGATGACACGAATTATAATAAATTGTACTTTCATAAATTTTTTAGATTTATAAGTGCAGGATTGAACAAAACGCTATACATAACTCGTGGAGAAACCCTTTCGCTCACTTATTTGCCTTTGCACACTCGCCTGTCGGCTCGCGTGCAAAACTGGCAAATGCGTGAGCGAATCTTTCGGTTTCTCCACTAGTCATGTAATATACTATTTTAAAATTCCACTAAGGCGATTTTGCGTTGCGGAATATAATTGAATTATTTTGTAGCTAACATTTTATAAAGCTTACTTTATTAAGTACCTACTTTATTTATTACTGATTAACGCGAAATTGTAAGTTTTTAATATGTCATTATATGAGTAGATATGGCGTTTTCAGTTATGAGGGCAGATTATGTATGTATTGTATTACTTTATTACTTATTAGCGTTATTACCTACAGTGGCTCTCATAATTATTCATACTCCCCTATGCTAGCAATGTAAATTATGCGTTTTGAAGGCGTGATTTGTCATATAAAAATTATTTTTACAGCAATACTTATTGCAAATTTTTTGTTGAAAATTTCATTTCTTTCCGTTTTGGTTATATAACTTTTTCTATTTTGTTGCACCATTTGCGAGTTACAGTGAATTAAACAAAACTCTATAAAATGCAAAAACAATTTTCGTCTGTATTTTAAGAACGGTGCAACGAATTGAAAAATGTATAGGAACAAAAATGTAGGGAATGAAATTCACAATAAAAACTACTTATACATTTTTCTATAAAAATTTCCAATAAGTATTGCTGTATAAGTAATTTTTATATGACAAATCACGCCTTCAAAACGCTTAATTTACATTGCTAGCATAGGAGTGTATGAATAATTATGAGAGCCACTGTAATAAATCTTAACTTGTGAAAAAATATAAACTATAAAACTTCAATAGAACAAGTAAAATTAAATAATATAATTGAAATTATATTTTAAGCTTTCCGCGATGTACATCGCCTTTGTCAGAAATTTATTTTTCATCCAAGACCTTGGAAAGTATACCATTATATGCAGTTTTAACTTATGGAAAATGATACGTTGCGGTCGAGGCAGTTTTGTGTTAGGTATATTACATGATATCCCTAGTCATAACAACGGTAATGGAAATATTACTTACGTCCTTTATTTCATTGCCGTTGTTATGACTAGTGCCGTATATTTCTTATATTTTTATTTTGGAAAGGACTCGCTAACGCTCGTTCCGATATTTTGCTTACTCTTCCGGAATGGATCACTTTCGCTAGCTCGTACGTTAATAGCTATAACTTGTTCTATTGAAGTTTTATATTTTATATTACTTATTACTTATAAAACTAGAGTGTGGAATTTATGCTTTACGTAACCCGATATTTAGTATACGGCTACAATTTATGCATAAACACAAGATATTATACATGTTATAAATTATATGCTGCTTACTAAATATCGGGTTCTCTAAAGCATATATTCCACACTCTACTTATAACGTTACCTATTAGTCCAGTCATTTAAGCACAAAAAAGGGGTCAACCTCGAAATGAGAGATAATAAGCTGGAAACTCGTATACACCTTCATTTTGGCGTTATAAAAGTCGTCTCAAAAGTCTCATAAATCTCGTGTCTGCGTTGTAAGTTATTCAAGGTCAAAGGTTACAAAAATCGGTTTTTCTCGATTATCTCGGTTTCTATAGCTCAAATGATGTTAAGATTTATTATAAAAATTGTAGAGCATAAAATTTTCGACAAATTTTGTTCCAAACATTTTTTAATGCGCTCAACAGTTTCTAAGATAAAGGGCATAGATATTGACGGACGTACAATTTTAAAAATTATGGTTGATTTGTGTTTTATTTGTGAAAAGTCACTATCAGAAGGTGATTCTGTTAATGTAGTGCGTAACTTGAAAACTTTAAAAAACGCAAGTATCGATAGCCATGATGGTCATATAGACTTCTTAAGTACTTTAAACCTCTGCGAATGTGCATGTTGAGGTCGAAAAATGTGCATCAGTAAAAACTCTATACCAGCATCGAAACGACGCCTAGAAGAAGGTGAACCTTTACCATCACCCAGTGTACCTTGTAAAAAAAAAGAATGAATTGTATAAAAAAAATGAAGAATGAAAAAAAAGTATTTGATTTTAAAAAAACTTGGTTTATTTTGTAGCCAAACAGCTGATGGAGCAGCGGAGTCAAAAAAAAAGAAAAGTATCGACGCACGATCACTAAGGTATTATTCACTGAGATTCACGGTTGACCTTGCATTACAGTGAGTAAGGCTGAGCGCTGCGGGCTCTCTGCCTTCTATATTAAAAACGGTTGGGCTTATGTAAAAATTTTTAAAACAAAATTTGTTGCAAATTTTATGCTCTGCAATTTTTATAATAAATGTTAACATCATTGGAGGTATAGAAACCGAGATAATCACGAAAAACTGAATTTTGTGACCTTTGACCTTGAATAACTTACGGCGCAGACACGAAATTTTATGAGACTTTTGAAACAACTTTTAGAACACCAAAATGAAGGTGTTTACGAGTTTTCAGCTTATTATCTCTCATTCCGAGGTGAAACCCTAATATAACTGCACTATTATGTACTATTGTGACGTATCGTAAAAAGTGACTCAAAGTACTGCTTGTAATTATAATACACCAGTTTGAATAACAAAATCCTTCGATTTTCAATCGGATACGAGTCGTCCAAAGAAATAGAACGAGCAACAGCATTCAGCAAAATTAAGATAAACCCTTGATTAGTGCCCCAAGATTGGCAGACAACCTTTTTAACCCTGGAACTTCACACTTATTTTTTATAACGTCACCTGCAGACTGGATTTTAGAGACCCCAATATTGTTTTTATGATATTTTAAAGTAAACAACCAATTTAAACAAAGTTTCTGTTTATTACTCTTTAACAATACTGCCTTAGTACGTAGGATATATTAGATAGTAATTTTTCGTCCTTTTTAGTCAATATTATTAAAAACTTAAAAAATGGGATAAAGTTTGTGAAATTAAGCTCAACATTTTATTATAAAAACAGTAAATTTATTCAAGGAATTATACATTGACAAAGTTATTGAGAAGGTATACATTTAACAAAAAAAAATGTTAGTTTGCTAAAAAATGTGCTGTCTACTCTTAGCCAAGCTTCTCAACTCTGCTGTTGACATTCATAGCACAGCTTTTTATTTTTTTAAATAATTTAAAATTTTAAAATTTGTCTAAATATGTTTATAATGAAGTCATAATATCTTTAAAACTCACTTTGATATAAATCAGTAATTATTTTAAAGTAAATATAAAGTATTCCTTAAAATTAAATTAATGCTAGATTTTTAAAGTATACGTAAACTGCACACTGGGATCTGAGATATTCATAAAAATTTATTTTCAATTATTGTTATTCGCTTAATGACTAAAAGGCACCTAAGAATATTCACACCACTCAGATAACTTTGAACTTAATTTACAAGACTGGATTTAAAAAAAGAATCATCACAGCTCATGTGGCATTAATTTATATGACGCTTAGGGTTTCTGAGACCCCAGTGTGCAGTTCCAGCGTTAAGATTTTGGCCGAATAAAAGCGCTCAAGCAATTTACAACACACTTGTAGATCAAAGCTATTGTAGCAGAATTGTTAGAAGAAAACCATTCATTAATACGAAGAACAGAATAAAATCAATAAAGCTTGCTAAAACTAAATCAGAAGAAGAAAAATAATGGAAAGATGTTATATGTACTGACGACACTTAAATTAACATTTATAATTCTGATGCTCAAGTTTTTGTATGGTGGAAAGCTAATTCAGAATTGAATCCTTTTAATTTACAAAAAATTGTCAATCAGAAGTTCGAAAATATACTTGTATAGCTGTATATTTCAGCTAAGGGAGTAGGAAAATGAATTTTCATTAAAAGGATTATATAGATCAGTATAAATACTAGATCTGTAAAATTAAAATTTATTAGCAAGTGCTATTTATAATTCAGCACAAGTTTATCTACTATCATAAGTGTGCACTAAAATGTTACACCCCCTTAAATTTAAATTTAAACCCTTTCAAAACGCTATAAGACGATACAGACCACAATTATTCGCAAATCCCTATAATCAATAGGGAACACTTAACATTTGTTATCCCCCACGAGAGAAATGAAACTCGTAAGTGGTTATTATTTAAACATAAATGTTTTAGTCGTTTTTTGTACAAAAAATTAAAATAAAACAATTTTTAGTAATTTTCTTAGGTGTCTTTGTTTTTTTACAAACAGCCGTAATCGCCATTTTCAATTTCACAGTTTGATAAGTAACAAACTATTAATACTTGACAGTCTGTTAAAATTAATTCGTATTCACCATCACATTTCGAAGTTAAAATAGTAAACAAGCGGTTATTGAAAAGTAACTAAAATTATTGTTGGTACAATTCGCCTCAGCTAATTTCACTGATTTGAAATCATGTATTAACTAACCTTAAAAATTTAATTGTCACATAACATTACAATTAAGGGTTACTATCAGGGAATTGACTCCACGAATTTCACTTTTATCATATACCTTTGGATTCCCCATTTAAGTTATTAAAATTGAGAAAGAACGAAAACGAGCTTGTAATTTCATTAATTTAAAAAAGAAATTCTTCTAAAGGTGAATCAATATTTTGAAATATTGGAGAATAAAAAAACCAATTTCGTTTTTAATAAAGAAAATCTAATTTGTTGGGATAAGTTACCAAACGATTTTAGTTCCACCCAAACCCGAGCAAATGAAAAATTTGGCAATCAACACACAGTACAGGATAAGGTGACCACTATAGAGAAATCAAGAGAAATCAATACTTATTTTATAAATATAATAATATATTTTTGGCCAAATAACAAAATAATTATATCTATCAAATTTTGACACATAAAATATTATTTATCAGTCTGTTAGAAAGGTTAACAGCTCCATATGGCTCTGTTAACTTTTTAGACGACTTGACAGACTGTTAACTGCTAACAGTCATTGGTGAATACAAACGTCTCACAAACTTAACAGAGCTTGGTGAATACGGCTGTTACTTACACACAACTACATAATATTTTATAATTTAACTAAATAAGGGAACTGTCAAGGGATTTAGACCACGAATTTCGCTTTTTCCTATAATTATACAATTGGAGAGTGGACAATTTAATGCACCATGGTTATGGTGGGTGTGCCAGCCAAAACTGACCCAAAGTAACCTTCTTTTTTTTTCTGGCGCTTACTCGCTTAAACCATCGCTGAAATCAAAAAACACAAAAACGCGTGTGACGTACCGTCAACAGAAAACTCTTGATGTGCAATTTCTATAGCTGTATTCTTTTTACCTATTTTAAGCGAGATTGTACTGAGATACTCAAGTACTCAGTTAAATGGGCGTTTTTTTTTACTGTTTTGACGTATTTAGGTACCATGCCGTGCTGAACTGAGTTTTAACTGAAGAAATTACCTCCCTCCCTAACCCAACTGATTTTGCTGTTTCAAAGTATTATAACTAGAGTACGGACTTCTAGCAAAAGGTAACCCGATATTTGGTATGGGTAATATCGGGTTATGTTTTGCTAGAAGTCCGTACTTCTAGTTATAACTAAAGATGAGATTTTTAGGTTGTAAAAATTACCTAAAAAAGGTATTAATACCTAATAAAAGAAGTAGTACTAATAAAAAAGCTATTTTAGGTTAGTATTTTCTCTACTTTACATTTAATATTAATAAAAATTAGGTAATTTATTAATTTAATATAAAAGTGACTTGCAGGTAAAACCGAAGTAACGGTGATTTATTCGTTAATATACGTATATGAGTAATTCCACGTCAACCGGGACAGCTACGAGACTTCATATCTTCAAAAACGCCTGATTCTTTTTTACATGTTTCCATACTATTAAAAAACCCTACTGAATTTTTTTCAGATTTTTATATTAATTATTTTGCAAGTTATGGACATTTAAAAATTTCGAAAAATCGATCGAACGTTCTCATTCAAATATTAATATCTTTGGTTCTATTAAACTCACAAAATCCAGTCTCAGCTCATTTTAAAGCTCTTGAATTGTACTTTCGTTGTAAATTTTTTATATTTTATGAAAGTTAAAAATTCAATAATTGTTTAAACAATTTAACTTTAAAATCTATTTTTAACTAATTTTACCACCTTGGAAAATTTTGAAAAAAATATGATCGTGTTTCTCGTTAAATTTCCTACAAAATATGTAAATTTCAAGAAGGAGAACAAATGGATAAAACAAAATGATACTATAGTATCATGTCTTGAACAAAATGTTGGCAATTTTGAAGAATTTATCAGATAGGTTGTGTTTTCTCTAGAGTGAGGTTGTTTTGTTTTCATAACACACTAAATAAATTAAATAATTAATAAAATTATCTTGCATTTTTCTCGAAAATTTTCTTATGTAACCCTATGATAATTTTATATGTATATATAGATAAAAAACTGTAGATTATAAAAATGTTAAAAAAAAGACATGTTGCCATTTGAAAAAAAAAATTCATGTTTACTTCCGGTTGAGTTTGAAGTACAAAAAAATTTACTTCTGCAGTTTCCGATGGTAAATTTCGAGTTGAATAAAAAACTATTTAAACTTTTTTTTGTATCTACATAGTAAGATATAAGAATTATTCACTGTTACCTCTTATCGTGAACACACTGTGTACAAGAATTTTTTCAAAAAAAATGAAACGCTTTTCCTGTGTAAACGGATGCCGCGTTTACAACGTATCGCTTATGGAGTGTTTCCATTGTGTACAGTGTAGCGTCCTTAATTGTGGTCTGAAACAAAAAAATCAAAAATTGTTTTTAACTTTATGATTGTAGCTTCTATGTGACAATGATATTATTTATCAAAGAAAAGGTCGAAATGACATTTTTTTCATTAAAAAAATTAAATTGTTTTTATTTCGTTAAAAAATCGACTTTAAAATAGGAAAAAAAATATTAAAAAATTATTTTTTCAAAAAACAATTGTTGTCAAATAGAAGAAAATTTAATTATCTTCAAAATGAGCAGTCACAAAGCCCGATCTGTTCAGTACAGCTTTTTCAATCGTGTACACAAAGTCGAAAAAAGGTGTTTCGAGTAAAATGCGTTTAAAGTTTTTAGCACCTAATCGTAATTAATTAAAATTAAAATAATAAAACCTATTTAAAATCACATACATTTGTAAATACGGCAGCTATCTACTTGAAATTTTCAGGGAATATTCTTGAATAGTTTTACAATCGAATAAAATTATTTCCAAAAAATCGATTTTTTCGACCCGATAAAGGAGATTTCCCCTTTAATGCACGTATTTTCATTATTTTTACTGGACAATATCAATAAATTAACATTTTTATCTAATGTTAATTTTTATCTATCAATCTAGGATCTAGGAATATATCGACATTGCGTTGAACATTTAATAACAATTTGTACTGTTTTTACTTGGTACATTTCCCTACTATTCTATAGGAAACATATTTTACTAGTTAAGAATGTAATTTTGTTTTAAAAATTTGAAATTTGCCATTATAAAAAATTTAAATATACAAACATCACCAAGGACTAAAGAAGTTCTACTTCGGGCACGAGCTCACGTGGATGAGGCTCACTTCGGTTTTTTATAATTTTTTATCGACTACAAAGCAACATTTACGGGTTGAAAACCAAAAAAACTTTTATTGCTTATTAGTACTACCCAAGCAATTGAGATAGAATATTAAAAATTGAAAATGTAGTTTTTGCCGCTCTATAGAATGATGTCTAATTTGGTCTAACACTTTGCGCTATCTTAACCGGCTATACTGTTTATTTATATTTCTTAGCGTAAACGCATAACGTTTTAAACGATCTTTAATTTGAGGTTTCATAAAACGTATATGTCGCCATTTAAATTTTACCACAGGAACAGATGAAGCTGAGAGAGTCAGCACTAACGCAACGCAGATGACGCGATCTAAATTTCCTTTTGGTATCTAGGAAAGATTAATTTTCAAAATTATTTTCGATATTTCGTGTAGTTCACGAGAAATTTCAAATGGATGAATTTTAACTGTATAACATCTCGTATTATCCATACATACAACATAGTCCAGTCAAATTAGGACTAAAAATCGGTCAACCTGGAAATAATTCCCTGGAGCGATTTTATTTTCTTAAACTCAAGGAGGGTTGTTTGGTAGTGTAAATTTCGATTTGCGGGAAAATCCCCTCATTGCGTTTGCCGCCATCTTGATTTAAAGGGTGCTTTCTTGTTTTTCAAATAACTCACTTATTCTCAACTTTAAGAGTAAAAATGATAATACTCAAAATTATAGGAAATATAATTTTCCACAAGTTTGATTTATGCAACTTTTACCCTAGAATCGATATTTGTAGAGTAAACTGCAAATAAGGTAAAAAAACATTTTTCTCAATTATGTCGTTTATTATCATGTTTATCGTAAAAATGATAAGAAGTAATTAAATAGGGAATTTAATTTTCTTCAACTTTGATAATTACCATTTCTACTCTAGGATCACTATTTTCAGACTTATATTGAATTCAGGAGTAGATTTTTGTTTATTTTTACGTTATCTCGCTTATTATCATGTATATCGTAAAAATGGTAATATGCAATTAAGCAGAAAATTTAATTTCCTTCGACTTTGGTCTTTACCATTTTTACGCTAGGATCAATTACAATTTTCACTTCACTGCAATTGTTTTATTTTCGCCTCATTTTCTTACATAATCTAATCACTTTTAAGGTACTTGGGTAGAGTTTGTGTTCACGGGTGATCAAAAGTAGAAATCATCTTTTAAAATTTTTAATAATTATATTGCGGACAATATTTAAACTTTAAAGGACCAATATTTCCCCAATATTGCGTGTTAACTGGGTAAAGTTAAAGAAAATAAAATTTCCTACCTAATTACTTATCAACTTTTACGATAAACATGATAATCAACGAGATACCTGAAAATAAACAAAAATTAACACCTGAATTCAATATAAGTCTTAACGTATTGATCCTAGGGTGAAAATGGTAAAAACCAAAGCTGAAGAAAATTAAATTCTCTACGTAATTGCATATTACCATTTTTACGATAAACATGATAATAAACGAGATAACTGAGAAAAACTGTTTTTTACTTTATTTACAGGCTAACTCTACAAATATCGACCCTAGGGTAAAAGTTATATAAACCAAACTTGTGGGAAATTATATTTCCTATAATTTTCAGTAGTATCATTTTTGCTCTAAAGTTGAGAATAAGTGAGTTATTTGAAAAACAAGAAAACACCCTTTAAATCAATATGGCGGCAAACGCAATGGGGGGATTTTCCCGAAAATCGAGATTTACACTACCAAACAACCCTCCTCGAGTTTAAAATAATAAAATCGTTCCCAGGAATTCTTTCCATGTGAAATCCTAATTTGACTGGACTAACTAACTTACGTATTACAATAATTGTGATTACTACTCAACTTTTCTTACTGGTTTTATTTAGGTATACAAAATCCTGAATCTACTCATGAATTTCTGAAATTAGCATCACGATCAATTTCAATTTTCATCAGAAAGTACTCTAGACCAGTGGGGTATTTTATATAAAGTTTTTTTATTATTTTAAATTCTATTTTTAGTCGCTGTATTTGCATTTTGACTTATTATAGACGTTTACTGTAAATATACCAGAATAATGACGTTTGATTGGTGTATGACCGTTATACCGCAATCAATGTTTTTTTATTCGGCTGATGATTTTTTAGACTGATGCAGATTTAATTGATGCATATAACTTTTCAATTTTTGTTTTTATTTTATATTTTTGTATCTTAACTAAAAAAAAAGAAAATAGAGTCTAACTTCCTTAACTCGAAATTTAAGAGACCACCAAAAAAGTTTAAATAAGAGGAACTTCTAGTTATGGAGATAAAACTACACGTAAATATTAGACAAAACTACATTTTCAAACAAAATTCAATTTATAGAATAATTCGAGTTAGAGCAGTTCGAGTTAGAAAAGTTTCACTGTATATCTTTTCTTAATTTTTATTTATAATTTTTGTTTGAAACATGGATTCGTTAAATACAACATATACATATTGTATGTGTAAAAAATTACTGGAGGGATATTTTTTGTTATTAACTGTAGTTGATCATGTTGGGTTATGTATATACAGGGTGTCCCCAAATGATTTTTTTAACTTTTAAGAAGAATAAACATTTTATTTAACATTAACAATAAAAATAAACAAAATCAAGTGTCTTTGACTTTCGGAAAAAAATTTATATTAACGAAGATTATACTGCCGTCCTAAGGAAGAAGGTCCTATCTGCAAAATACTGATTTTGAGTTACTTCGACTTTTACGTATCTTTCAATGCCGTCGTCCGTTTTCATATCTCAAGTTCTAATAAACCGCTTTATTTGAAATTTGGTGTGAATGCTCTTTATACATTCCACTATCGCATGAACCACACTCAGATCAAAATTTTTAATTTTACTATGATTAAAAATTCTGAATTGCTAACTAAGTACAAAATATTTAGTTAAAAAAACCTATTTTTGCTGTAGTTACACTTTCTTTTTTGGCATCAAAAATCTCGAAAACGTAAATTTTGCAGATAGGACCTTCTTCCTTAGGACGGCAGTACAGTGGTCATAGTGTCTTTCAAACTAGCGTATTATCATTGACTATAGGAGTTATATCAAGACACGCAGCAATATATATTTTAATGCAATACTAAATTGTCGCGACAACTAGATGGCGCTAATTTTCAATGTAAATCCTTATTAACAATTATTAATCTCGCGATCCATTCCGTTAGAACGTGTGGACAGTATAGTGCGCGGAGTGCGTTCGAGTGAGAGGGACATAGAATTTACAATTCTTCCACACGGCTGCGTGTCTTGATATAACTCCTATAGTCAATGGTATTATAGCGTTTTAAATCAACTTTGTTCCTAATAGACCACGCAAGTGTGACGTCACTCATAAGTCGGGCACGCATTTGAAAACCTTTCCAAATAAAACCTTTCCACATACAAATTCCCATAATACGATTTGTTATTGTTTTGAAACGTCTTGATAATCTTAACAATTACTATTTATAAACTGGAAAAACTCACTCTTTGATGTTTCTTGTTCATGACTATATAATATACTATGTAAAACCCTTATTTCAGTAATACCAGTATAATAAAAACAATATTAAATTCTCTTATAGGAATTTGTATGCGGAAAGGTTTTGTGCGGAAAGGTTTTGTTTGGAAAGGTTTTCAAATGCAATCGCGACTTGTGACGTCAGGACTTACATGGACACCGTCATTTCGGCGATTCCAGTTCGGCACCGTCATTTCGGCGATTCTGATTCGGTGACAGTCAATTCGGCGACCCGATATTCGGCTATGCCAGTTTCGGCGATTCCAATTCGGCACTGGTATTTCGGCGATTCTCATTCGGCGACAGAAAATTCGACTACGTCGATTCGGCGACGGGAGGTATACTTTTAGTTTATTCAATTCTATTCAATTTAAAATCTAAAATCTTAAAGTACAAAAAAACCTTAGTACGGACGCTTATGGATTTTTACAAACTTCTAGTTAAATCCCGTCGTTAAAAGTTGGTTATAATTTGAGTACGGACTTTTAAGCATAAAAAATCGTAAAAATAGCGCTTAAAATAGCACAAAAATTGCCATTATATGCATAAAAATAAGCTTTCATCTTAAATATAAGCATTAAAAATATTTGTTTTTAAATAAAAGTTATTTGAAAAATAACAAAAGAAAAAAATAATAAAATTAAAAAAATTATAATGAAAAGTAAAATAATAAAATAATTTTTATACATTATATTTTTTCTAAAAAATAAAATTTTTGAAATTGTGAAATAATTTATTTTATTTAATAATTTAGTTTAGTCGACGATTGCCTACTTTAATTTAAATTTCTAACCTATTTATTGCTTTTATCCTTATGGGTAAACCGGTAAACGTCTGCCAATTTCAAGTCCCTAATCAAGAAGCACACTATATTTACCTCACAAAATTTTGTGACTTATAAAATGGGTTAGGTCAAATCGTCATTAGCCCCAGGTCTAAAATAAATGTAGAAAAATTTATTATGTATCTACTGCAATTTTTTTTTAATTTATCAAAAATGTTTTAAAATATGCACTAAAAATGCTTAAAAATCAATCTAAGCATAAAAGTATCAAAATAAGCATATAGGCATAAAAAAATTGGCACCAAATGCCATATATTTATCAAATTCTTGGAAATTTATAACAATTACACTTCTGCTATCAGAAGTATAGCAATATAGTAAATTTGCTAGAAATCCGTATATATAATATACTTATTGTATTAATCTTTCCTTGGTTTTCCCCATTTCAATACGTATGTATCATTCAGTTGGTTTAAAATTTTTAATAAATTTTAACACTTTCCCCTCGCCTAATCGAAGTAATATGGATTAAAATTTATTTAATTGCTTAAAAAGTATGTATGTAAATACATGTGATGTATTTATGTAAATAAATATTTATTAATTTTAAAAAAAATAAATTTTTTTAATATTTTTAATAAATTTTAACACTTAAATAAATTTTCCGTCGCCAAATCGACGTAGTCGAATTTTTTGTCGCCGAATAAGAATCGCCGAAATGCCGGTGTCGAATTGGAATAGCCGAATTTCGGGTTGCCGAATTGACCGTCGCCGAATATACGTTGCCGAATTGCTTTCGCCGAACTGTGGTCGCCGAAAAGACGTGTATATATTACACGTTACATAGGTATATATTTTCAACACTTTGTTTATTTTTCATAAATTTCTTTCTGTAGAAAATAAAAATATAACTACCCTGAGACGTAGTTTCGCGAGTAACCAAAAGCAACCGGTAAGTTATTAGAAACAGGTTAGTGACTGGTACTAATAATACGTAGAACTTCGCGAAATTGAGGGAATATTACATAAGTGGCGCCACTAGCGAGTCGAGTTGGTACTTGCTTTTGACATATTATGTCACTGTCACTGTTTATAACAATAATTAAAATAAATTTAACTGAATGCACTAAATAATTTTATGCAAATCAAATTTTATAAAATGTCTAATAAAGTTGGTGCAATTTGTGCTGTGTCTAACTATAATAATTACCAACAACAAACTGGAGGAAGCAAGTCATATTTTAGAAAGCCACAAGATCCTACTCGGATGTAAATACATAATTTAAACTAGAAAGAATTTTTATAAAATGCAAGAAAGAAATTTGTAGATGCAGGGGTTTTGAATCAGTCAACTTCTTTTTGTACCTACGTCAAGTAAAGTACGAAATAAAAGTTCAACTTGGTTGACAACCTTAGTTTTCAACTTGCCATGTTGACAACCAAGTTGACCGTGTGTAGGCTAGTTGAAGGTTGAAAGGACAAGTTGATGTCCAGGTTGAAGAAAATCAAAGCTACACACGGTCAACTTGGTTGTCAACATGGCAAGTTGAGAACTTAGGTTTTCAACCAAGTTAAACTTTTATTTCGTGCTTAAGATACCGTTATTGTTAAAAGAAGAAATTCCTAAAGAGAAATTTGCAGATCCAGTTTTTTTGGATCAGTCAACATTTTTTCCTTGTGTGAATTCAAAATTAATACTAAATTGTAAAATTACTGTTCAGGATAAAATGCAAAATGTATGCGATACTTGTGCCGATTTATTCAAAAGAAAATATTTTAATGTATTTATTAAAGCTTACGCAAATAGAATAAATGATTGTAGCGGTAAATTTGTACTAAAAACTTAAAAATATTAAATTACAAGAACTTTTTCACAATTAAAACTGCAGGTGCGATTTTAAAACTTGTTTTAAAACGCAAATTTGAATTTTTAATGCAACCAAATTGTACCGCACCGAGAAATGCCACGCCGATTGCAATTTAATTCATAATATAAGTGGCTCTCCATCTAACTCAGATAATTCCTCATCAAAGTGATAAATCATGACCTTAATTAATTTCATTTGAAAGCCCAAGTTCCAACTCGTCTCAATAGATGGCGCGAAAGAGCTTGATACCCAAAAAATGCTTGCAACAACCCGCGAAGTTCTACGTATTATTAGTTTAATGTGTTTGCTGGTACTTTGTCCTCTACAATTTTTAAGGGAACCATTTGAGGTCCCATAATTGAAAATGGTAACATATTTATATAGTTAAAATTTCAAATATGGATGAAATCTAACTTTACGATTTTAAATAATATAAAACAATTAAAATAATTTACTTTTTTTTATTATGATATTGGTAACTGTATTTTAATAACAGAATTTAAAAAAAAGTTATTTAAATTAAAATTTTTAACACGGGTATTTTTTACTTTTTATTTGTTTTACTTTGAATTCTTATCCATTATGTAATAACAATACTACCCTCATAACTGAAAACGCCGTAATCTACATAAACCTATATGTAGATACGGTGCGGCAGAATAGTACTTACCGGTACTTACAATACAGTAAGTTATTTATAATCTTCAAAATACTCGTATGAACGATTTTGTTGTAAACGATATTAAAATTTATAATTTATCATAGTATGAAACGTCAAATTTTTAAATTTGAAGGGCATTTCGATAACCATGTTATCTATGGTTATATACAATTAACCACTTGTCTGGGAGCGGTTGCTCCGGTTAGGTAAATTATTATTGATTGCAATCTACCTCCTCCACAATCGTTTTGTTATACCAAAACAATAGTGGTTGCAACCGGTTACTTTTGGTTACTCGCCAAAATACGCATCTAGTCGTAAGTATTATTTCCATCTTTAGAAGATAACTATTTTTATAGCTAGATGGTCACAACAGACTTTACTAATTTTAATATCAGTATTCAGTTGCATCTGTGATTTGCACATAACAATTTTAAATGTTGCAATAAGCAGCTGATACTAGTGCTGCTGCACACAATTAAGTTGTTAAAAAGAAATAGGTGGACACTTCGAGATGAAAAGCTACAACCTATCCACCAATGTATTTCATACTTCACAGATTCTAAATTCATAAGCCTTCATATAATCGTCAAATATTTAAAATTTTCTAAATTCGAAACCGGCCAGCGCTTATATAATCTAAAATTGTTTAAAAGCGATTTTCTAAGTTTCAATGTCGACAAATTATTCTTAATTTTTGTACTTTGCAGTTTATACTAGGTTAGCAAATAATCCATGCAATTACGAAAAAGTTATTAAGCGTAATTTATCTATATTTTTACTTTCCCCATACGCATACGTATGTATAAGGGAAAGTATTGTAATCTACTCAAAAATCAAATATCGAAAATTTGGTATTGAAATGTTTCTTATCATGCCCTGATAAGTTTTTGATGAATTTTAGTTTAATGTTCGTCTGCATGTCTGTACGTATGTCTGTGTGTGGTTACGACATCATGGAAAGAAATAGTATCAATTGCCCAGGTTAAACCACGCAACCAAATATCAAAATATTTGGCATAAATGTACATCATAGTTAAGCTTAGAGGCCAGCTGAAAATGGTAAAAATTCGTTGAAAATTGCAGAAATGATAAAGAAAACATGGGCGCCAGCAGGATTATTTTCAGAGCGGTGCATCTGCATCTACACATCTAAAAATTTATTTCTTAATCTTTTTCCGTGTGTTTTCTTTCATGGCGGGGGGTTCAAGTGCACCCCCTTGCACCCTGCTGCCGGCGCCCATGAAAGAAAATAATAAAAATTCAAGTGTCAATTACTTTTGGACCACCATTTGACATACCCAAATTATTTAATCGTACCGTGTCACATCTCTTTCTAAAGCACCCAAATCGAGTTAGATGAGATGCGAATTGCGTCGCAACTCTATTCTAAAAATTTTCGGAAATTAATTAAAGTTTGACGTTTATGAAATTTTGACATGTTTTCGGGTTTTACGCTCCGCGTCCTACGTAGCGCGATTTTTGAGTGCCGCAGATACAATCTGTCGCTTCCTTGAAGTCTTCCGCGTCGAACGGTACACGGCAAGAGGGTGAAGGACAAAAATTTACCCTCTAATTTGTGTGCAAAGAAGTAAATCTGCACCTGTAATTTAATGGGTTTTCAAATTTTTCAACTTTTTGCTGCGAACTGTAGCTGTCTCGCGGTCTTTCTCGCCGAATGGTACCCGGGAAGAGGAGGTTGAACCAAAATTTTTATACCCAAATTTACATAGTCAATTTTTAATACGTAATTTTATCTTTTACTCTCAGTTAAAATTTCATATATAAGTTGCTTATTAGAATTTTATTGATTGGAAGTTGGACGAAACGTTTCGTTTATTTGAATTTATCTTGATGTTTCCTTGTCTTTGTATCACGAGGAACCTGCTTTCCCTGAGGATTTTCGTGCTTTCCGACATTTTTTGAGCTGGTTGAAGCCTTTTTGGTTACGTCCAAATTTTTTATTAAATATAAAATTTCACAATAATATGCATATATATAATTTATTGTCATATTCCAAAATCCACCATTAAAATTTTGTATGTAGTAATTTGGATCAAAATATTTTTGTATTTGCTGATTTTTCCCGCCAACAAGTTATAGTGGCAGCAATGGGTGACGAAAACGAAGCTTTTTGCAGATAATGGCCGCCATGAGCGGTTAAGAAGTATTTTGTCTCATAAATTTAATTAAAATTTGTTTAAAATTATTATGGTTTTAAAATAAAGTGAGTTAATGATGAGTGGGTTGTTTTAATTATTTTGGATAAGGAAGTTGAATCAAATTAATTTTTGGAAAATTTTATAAAATTGGAATTTATTTTGAAGGCAACGGAACATCAAGTTAACATTCAATTTATAAATCAATGAAAATAATTCTGTGGTCTCTGGGTAAAACAATTTAAGTCACTTTTTGGCGACTTATGTGGCCATATCTCAAAACTTCATTTTTGGAATTAAGTCGTTTTACCCAGAAACCACAGAATTACTGAAACAACAAACTTAAACTAAAGAATGTAACTTAAATTAACCAACAATATCCAACGCGCAAAAGGAAAACAGAAACAAAAACGGAAAGTTCTAACTTTATTGTTTCTCAGGTTGCAAAGTTAGTTCTTTATTTCTAAATATGCAACCAACTGTTCATTTCTTGTTAACTCTACATCATGCATTGTATCATATCAGCTACATATAAAAAACAGGGTGTTGCTAGCCGATGCGATGGTTAGAATATTTTCGTGTTTAAACGTCGTATAGAAGAATTTTTTTATTGTAACTTACATTACGTACTGCAGTGTTCAAAAATGCTACTTAAACGAATCAAATGCAGATGTCTTTAGTTGTCAATTCAAAAATTATATTTCATTATTTTAATTTCAAAAAAGCTTATGTAATAAATTATGACAATGTCAAATTTGACAATTCACATTTATGAGGTTAAGTAAAACAATTGAAATGTAAGGGCAAGCCATGTGGCTACCGACGGTACGTCGACAGTGCGTATGTGTACATACATGTGAATAAAAAGAATAAACTAATCATAGGATGAGTAACATGCAGTAAATTAAAAAAATGTGAATCTAAAAAAAAGTTGAATTGCCTAGAAACGGCCTGAAAAACAATACCTGAAATAGTTAGTTAATGCTTGGACGAGGTCCGAGAAGGTTGATCTCTGGACACGTTCCGAGGTAGTTCAATTTTGGACAAAAGTCCAAAGCATTGGATCACTGACTTGAGTCCAATCAAGTTGTTTAAGTGGTGGGTTCAAAGAAACCTGAAGCAAACCATATGGTGATTATAAATTAATTTCGACCTAATAAGAATAAATTCAATTTGGATAATCAAGTGCGAAACAAGTTTATTTGGAATATTTTGGAAGTGGCATAGAAATTTGTTGAAGCCAATTTGGACGTGGCTTCATTTTACTTGGTTGAAGAAGGTGAAATGCAAACCATTTCAAGGAGACCCGGAAGAGCGAGCTACTGCTGTTAGGATTGCATAAACTGATTCTTAAAGTGCTGTAGCGGATTATTGCGGAAAGTTAATAGATACGGGAAAAGCGCATCGTTAGGCGGAAATTTATGTCCTTAATTTTTGTAATTCATTTGCTTAACTTAATTGAAAAATAAATATTTAAAATTCAGTTCCAAATTTAAGATTCTTTGAAAAATATTTTATTTCGTTCACAACTTACATGCAGAGGTTCGTTAAGTTTTGCATTCATTGCATAAAAAAGAAAGTAAGTATGGACTCTTAACAGTCCTCCACTGTTAACAGTGCAGTACATTAGGAAAATCATTATATATTGCAGTGTTTATAATAGGCTAACGACACCTGGAATCTTAACTATCGATGGATAGGTGAAGCTTAAGATTTGATTCAGTATATTCTCAGGTTGGAACATCACTTGAGTTGGTTCACTAAAATAAGATTTTATTATTTGTTAATTTAAAAGAGTAACGTACCTGAAGTTGAGGGTATGTGAATTTATTCGTTTAGATTTCACTAGAGGTTACGCGGGACAAAATAGCTTATTATATTGTCAATTTGGACTTTCCAATATTGCAAAGTTGGATTGTTTCCATTACCAGAAATCGTTGTATTGTAATAGTATATTGTTTTATTAGGATGGAAAGCTTAACTTTTCCTGCCAAGCGAGTTTTTTCATTTGCGAGGCGAGTGGAACGAGCCGAGCGAATGGAAAACTTGCGTGGCAGGAAAAGTTACCTTTTCCATCCGAATAAAACATGTTACTTTTTCTCCAAACGAACAAAATTCAAAAATAAATTTCAAAATTAGCAATAACTCGAGAACGGCGCTAGATATAAAAAAAACTGAGTAAAAATTCTCCCCCCTCGCTTAATACACATCCCCGTGAATTATCGGTAGGATGGCATATGCAAATATTCAGATTGATCGCGCGCAAAAAATTCGAAAGGTAGATAATTTTAATCGGTCAACCAGTTTTAATTTAATCAAATTGTAATAAAAATAAACAAAAGTTAGGTGACATTTTGATTTAATCGTATCAAATATTTTCAATTTATATTGGTAATTTTTAAATTGAATTCGCAACTGTCAACTTCAATGGACAATTTGCATGATTTTTAATTTTAGCGTATTACTATTCTACATAACAACATATGTAATGTGTCTTAATTTTTTTAAATTTGGTTCACAAATAAAGCCAGAAAAAAATATTGAAATTTAAAAGTATATTTGTCGCGCGAAATCGTATTAATAAATATGGCTGACATAATTTGAAATTTGAGGATTTTGACGTCATCAAAATGGCGATTAGTAACTAAATTTAGGTTACTTCATAACTTCATTACCGGTTGGTACTTACTTGCTAGATACATTAGTGGAAATTATACTGGTGTATTGGCACCAACTGTTGAGGCTCATGTCGTCACATCCTGATTTCAATCACGTGATTTTTTTAAATAAATTATAACATTTCATTAATTTTTTGCGGGCTGACAATACAGAATTTTGATAAATCACTCAAATATTCTGATTATAGGTATATTGAACTATCAATATATGCCATTTTAAGGTGAATTTGAATTTTATGCAAATTGTCCATTGTGACATTTATTAAAATTTTTAGGTTAAAGATCAAAATTTTTATTTATTTGGTTAAAGATAAAATTTTAAGTTGGTATATCTAAGGATTTATATGTCAAAGTTTACATCTATTTATTTTTAAATTAAAATAATTTTTAGAATAGGTAGATACCAAAATTACTCATTTTTATTAAAATAATGTCACATTTCTAGTTATTTTTTTCCTACCGCCGACAGTTTTAGTTTCGAAAAAACTCTATGCCACGTGGTTTTATGTATGTTGGTAAGGAAAAGTTTGACTTTCGTGTTTAAAAGCGATAATGAAACAGCTGACTTTCGTGACGTTTGGAGAAAAAATAATGTAAATTATTAAAACGTGAAAGTGAAATGAATAATTTATTGTAATATGTGTTAATTTTAAGGTTAGATTTAAGGAGTGATTTTGAGACGATTGTATTGACCAACATTTTTTTGATTTATACAACATAAGGACGTTTAGTTTTACATGGGTTCTTGATTTGTGAAAGAAATGAGACTTTTGTGGCAAATCGGAATGCAGACAGGTGTTGTGCATCGTAATTTTGGGGAAAATAGTTTGGACGGAGTATTTAATGTTCAAATGAAGAAAACCATATACTATTGGAAAGGCCAGGATATTTTCTACAAGTTAAGAAAATTCCAAGAACTTTGAAAGAAAATTGTGGAAGGAAGATCAATTTTCATCCGAAAATGTGGACAGGTTTGGACCAAAAGAACTTTTAGATTGAAACTGGGATCCAACCAAAAGCAATTCGGATGAGGAAATTTACATGAGAAGAAGCGGATTTAAAAACTTTACGGCATGAGAATATTTGAAATCCGAAGAAAATGTGTTGGCGAAGACGAAAGACAAAACCCAAAATTATTTCGGAAAACTTCGAGGTATTTAGACCTCAAATCGGATGATGATTTTTCATTGGTTGGCTGTGAGTCTAGCTCCATCCAAGTACCGTGGGGACTTTCGAAATTGGACGACGCACCGAGAGCAAAATCATCCGATTTTGCATAAAACGAAGGGTCTTCGCTAATATTATTTAGGGCCGGTTGTACCAACTTCGTTCAAAGGTCGTTCAAGGTGAACTTCGGTCCAACGCAAAAATTGTGTTGTACCAACCCCAGTTAAGCTTGAACTGCAGTTCAAATCCCCGTTCACCAAAACCAGGTAGAACGGTCGCTCAAGGGAAGTTGAACTGGGTTCAAGCAATGGAGGCATGCGCAAATATAATTTTTATAAAATAATGACAGTTTTATATCGGTTTATTTTAGTTAACAGTGTGGTTATGTGGGACAACTTTGTTTAAAATTTGCGAAAGTTGGGTTTTGAATTAATACTATTTTTTATTCTGTGATCCTAATTGAAAGACTGGAACAGATAAAAATGGGACACCTAGCTTTATGGTTTAAACTTTAAACGGTAATTTAAGGGTAAACCATAAAAATATTATTACTGTGGGTTCAAAATAAGTTACTAATAGTATAGGTACCTACTTCAGTTGAATTTTATTCTTTAGCGATTAACGAAATAGGGGGTGTACAAGTGACCAAGCGTGAACGAATTCTTTCCAAACGCTTTAAAAATCCGCAATTTTCAGCATCGCCAATTAGCATAATTATTAAATTTGACCAGATCAAATCTGCAACCTGTTGTAGGTAAGTTTCAAAAAGAGTAAATTTAAAATTAAAAAAAAAAAAAAATTTGGTCGAAAAAATTGTTTAGTGAATAAAAACCAGGAAGAAAAATAAATCAAGAAATTGAAACAAAGCCCAACGTTTTATTAGGGGATGATTAGGAATGGATTTCAGGAATGTTGCGGATCAAATGGGCACATCACACTCTACCGTACAACTCCATGACACTCTATAATTATTAGGACCCGATCTGACCTGCCACACTTACAACTTTAAAAATATAAAAATTAATTTTTAATTTCAAATCACAAATGACTGTTGATAATGCATTTTGGAAGTATTGGGGACACCTAAATGTTGTCTAAACTCCGTTCAACTAAACGCCCTCTGAACCTCTATTGCACAACCCAAAAAACTGTGAACCTAGATCTAGGTTGAACTGCAGTTCAGTTAAACCTGCGTTCAAGCGAAGTTGGTCAGTTTCCAATTTTGGAGAGCGATACAGCGCCGGAAGCTTCTGTTCAAAAATCTAATGAAGGAATATTTGCGGTGTCAGAAAAATTTTGATCATACAAGTTGGACTTTTTTTTTGACAAATTTCTGTAGAAATTTTTTTCCCATTAAATTTTAAAATTTAATTTAATTAAAATTGAATGCAATATTGCCAAGCAAGGACAATTTGGGAATAATTTATTCAACTATGAATAAAATTATGTTGTGAGATAAGATAAAAGTTTAATATTTTGAAATCTTCAAAATAATTCGAATGCAAGATGATGTCATGGAAAACTTCCAGCAAATATAACAAAGGTTTATGCGGGTTTATGTGCTACAACTCATCGTGAATGAAGGCGAATATGTTTGTTTTGTGCTTCGAAATTAAAAACAGGAAAATACGGTCCTGTATTTTATGCAAGTTAATTTCGTGTGTGCGTTAAAGTTAAAACAACTAATCAGGTCTGATTTAAAAATATTTGTATATGAATGTCTATGTTTTTCGTGTTAGGATAAGATTTGATGCATTTGAAATGATTTAAATATTTTAGGTTAGGAGTAGGTACTTACCAATTATAAATTTATTTATGCTGGTATTTTATTCCACACTACGGCACAACGGTATAACTATTTAGCAAAGAAAATTCCAACAAATAACCAATCGATCGCTCTCATGATTTTGGTCAAGCAAGTTTTCTCTCGCTAATTTGCTAATCACGTATTCGTTGAAATTAAAAATTATCCGGATAAATCAAAGCTCTTGTGGTATTGCTAGCGAAAAATTATTAATGTATTTTAGGTGGCTTTATAGCCATTTCCTTGAATTATATTTATTTTTTAAATTTTGTTTTTTTTTAATTTTGCTAAAATTTTTAGCATTTTTGTTTGTTATTGAAATAAAAGTCTGATGAGCCTTGTACGAAAGTTAAATTTTTTTTCTGGTAAAACTTTACCTAAAAATTTTTTTTTAGATTGGAGGTAAAAATGATTCTGTCATCTCAAAAATATGCATAAATTCGTTCAATTTTAACGTAAATAATGTGGGTATACGAATTTGAGAAATATACAGTGAATTAAAGAGAAAAACATACTAGGCAATAGTGGGAAACGAACTGTGGACCCATTGCTTATTAGTTATTAGACTTGCTCGCTTCGCGGTACGTCACGGTACCTATTATTGCAATTTGGTTAACGTCCAGTCTTCATTACTCACTCAAAATATTTAAAAATCGATTTTCTCAAAACTTCTGACCACCTGGTCAGATTCATTCACGTAAAAGTTACAACTTTCGCATTCCGCAAATCGCTAGTGCCAATCTAAATCCGCCAATTTTTACAAAACATACTATTAATTTATGAAAAAGTTACTATACTTTCGCATTCCGTAAATCGCAAGTGCATGTAATGAACTGTTAAATTTTTGCGGAAATCGCATTCTGCAAATCACGAAACGCAAGTGCATAATATAACCATCTTCACTCTTGCTTGCTTGTTTCGCTGCTGAGTTTCTAGCAGCTGGGTGGTGTGATGGTTTTTGTGCTTTGTTGGCTTTACACGCGTTTTGTGGTTTCAATCCGCACGCAGGTAAAAGTGACAGCAAATACTATAGATAGGATTATAACTTATCTATAGAATTTGGTGACAGGTAGTAGAGTAGGTAAAGTGAAACTCGACATTTCTCGATACCACTCGTGTTTACGAATATGACGCGGCTTTTTCATTGGTTAGCGCTGAAATCCATCCCAAAAACCATCAGCAAAAATAGCACATGATCTATCATAGAAAACCAGCACGAAAACAAGCAAGCAAGCCAGCAGTGAAGTCATTTTCCATCAGAGCAGCCAGCAGCGAAACAAGCAAGCAATCCATGAGCAAAACAAGCGTCGTGTGAGGTGAGCTTAACTCAAGGTACATTACCTAATTATTAAACAAATCGTAACTGTCTCAATTTAAAAATTAATACCTACTGTGAAACTTCATTGATGTGTAACGCGGATAGTTAGGAGCTTGATTGATATGTGTAGCACAGTGGTATTGGTAGTAATAAAATTTATATGGATAATGAATTTATTTATGTACAAAGCTGTAGTTCATTGAAGAAGTTCTCACTATTTCTATTATAATATCTAATTTTTTTGTTTTGTTCTCTTCTCTTTTTGTTAACTTCTTATATTTTCACGGGCGGTATCTCTTCAATAATTGCCGTTACTTCTTCTTACTTTTTTTTTCAATTCCTTTCCTCGTTTTTCTCTTCGATATTTTTTTTTCATTAATTTTCTACTTCATCTTACAGTGGCTCCAGAAATTGGAGCATGTTAACGATGTTAAATGGACATTTCCATGATCCTTTTTCTCATATAAAATCGATTTTTATATGAGAAAAAGGATCATATGAAATCGATTTTTATATGAGAAATAGGATCATGGAAATGTCCGTTTAACATGGTTAACATAGAAGTGTATTAATAATTTCTGGAGCCACTGTATATTTTTGACTGGCGGTGCGTCTTGACTAATTGCCGTTACTTTCTCTTACTTTTTATATTCCTCTTCGTCGTTTCTCTTCTCATCAATTCTGTCTTTATCTTATATGTTTGACTGGCGATGTACTAATTGCTGTTACTTTCTCTTTTTCTTTGTTTTTCCATTTCCTCCTCTTTATTGTTTTTCTTCTCATTAATCATGTCTGCGTATTCAGGTTTTTCTAACTAAAAATATAACACGCTATAGCAGCAAGGTGCTAAGATTTTATATATTAGGATATGATTGCTCAATTTTAATTGTTTTTTTTATAACGTTATTTTTTTTCAAATATTTTTAATCCTAACTTTAATTTAATATAGGTACATATTTTTCGGTTGATAAATAAATCAACCAATCAAAGTGCTTTTTTCACCAAAAAATGACACGCTGTAACAGGAATAGCAGTAGCGTGCTGGGATTTTATATATTAGGAGGCTGATTAGATATCATGCATGCGTCACCTGATAAATCATCAAATATAATTAAGCATAAGGACGATTCAGATATACCTGGTGTGCACAGTCCGTCAGCGGCACGTGCCGGACCGACAAAATATTAAGCAAGCAAGCACAGACACAGCACGGAACGGACCGACAACGGTGGACATACTTTTGATGAATGTTTTGCAGGTGCCGGTACGTGTCTGTATGTATTAATTGTATGTGTATGGCATAATATGTGCATATGTCGTATACCCATATTCTCCTTCTTTTTTTTGTTATTCATCATCTATAACAGCTACTATGGCTAAATCTTCAGAAAATAAATGTTTAAACATTTTCACATCGGAATCTTTACGATAGATGATCAGCTTCTACAATCAAAAAATGTATGAACGTTTCAGAAACTGTCTGTGCTAATGTGAACACTCGGCAATTTTTCGGTCCGGTACCTACGTGATGTTGCAGGTCTGTGCATGCAGGGTATATCTGAATCGTCCTTAATTTCGTAATGATAGGTTATTTGTTTCACACTATGTGCTTACGCATATGTACCAAATAATAACATAAATAATAATCAATAATAAATTTTTTTTTGTTCATATTTTATATCAATTGCGATCGATTAAAGTATTTCTCACGTGTACCCAATAGAAGTACCCACTCTGCGGATTAGCCTAGAAGTACAATAATGAGCACATTTTTTTCCGTGTTACAGGGAAATCCTAAGCAGGATATATGTGAAGCAATGAGAGTAACAATGTACCTACTAACACCAACTGGTATCGTTTCGAGTTATTAACGTTTTATATACAGGGTCTCCCAAAATACAACGAAATTCCATATTGTAAGACTCGAATTTTGTTTACACAACCCTAAATAGCCCCGCTATTCATCATGGACTAAAATATAACTAATGTAAATATGTACATGGCTATAACAAAATGTATAAACGCGTACTAATTTTTAAAATTTAAGTTGGTTTAATATTGCAATTAAAATATATCGTATATTGTCCCTTTTGGTATTATCCTATTAAGTCATTTTTGAAAATTTTGTGAGTTAGTCCAATGCTCTTTACTGGCTCATATAATTTAATTTTTGTCAAGGGGTGTAAATATACAAATATAATATTAGTCCAGTCAACGAAAAAGTATAGAGGGAATTGTTGGGAACACAATTTTTAACTTCGTAACTTTGTTTGGACTAGTTAGGAGGTAAACATATCAAAAGTCCCCGCCCGTATCTCTTTAGCCGGGGGAGAAGGGGGGGGTTTGAATGTCCCATTTTTGGATTTTTGCTTATATCTCGGAAACTATACGTCCTAGCGACATAGCCGTTCTATACAAAATGAAAGCTGATTAAATTTTCTACAAGTTTTATTCAGTCAAGTTTTTCGATATCTTCTATAGTTTTGGAAGTATTAAGGTGGTAGCCTGGTGACTTGCACGTTTTCTCCGTTTTTATTGTGAATTTTTTTTCTATGGGCATATAAAATTCAATTGTTTTGGTTTTTTACTATTTTATTATTGACATCTTAAGGATACAAAAAAAAATTTTTTTGACTTAATTTTACAATGTTTTATTATTATTATTATTGGTCAAAGTAAAAAGAAGGTACGTAACTGGTCCGGGTGATGTCGGCTCTTGAGGACATCGGAAATAAAAATATCAAAAAAAGAATTAATCTATAGACTTGTCGTTATCGCTGGAACTAGGATATTTTTTTTTCATCCCTAACTTTCCATTTTACAGCCCGATTTGTGCCTGAAAAATTGCCGACTTACATAATAAAATTGATTATTTTCAGGCACAAATCGGGCTGTAAAATGGAAAGTTAAGAATGGAAAACAAAGATCCTAATTCCAGCGATAACGATAAGTCTATAGATTAATTCTTTTTTTGATTTTTTTATTTCGGATGTCCTCAAGAGCCGAAATCACCCGAGCCAGTAATGTACCTTCTTTTTACTTTGACCAATAATAATAATAATAAATCATTGTAAAATTAAGTCAAAAAAAATTTTTGTTGTATTTTTTAGATGTCAATAATAACATACTAAAAAACCAAAACCATTGAATTTTATTTTCCCATAGAATGAAACTTGTAGAAAATTTAATCAGCTTTCATTTTGTATAGAAAGGTTATGTCGCTAGGACGTATAGTTTCCGAGATATAAGCAAAAATACGAAAAATGGGACACTCAACCCCCCCCCCCCTTCTCCGTCGGCTCAAGAGATACGGGCGGGGACTTTTGATATGTTTACCTCCTAACTAGTCCAAACAAAGTTACGAAGTCAAAAATTGTGTTCCCAACATTTCCCTCTATACCTTTTTTTGTGCATTCGTTGCCTGGACTATATTTCCAAAGTTTTATTAAGTAATTTGCTAGGTCCGGGTAAAAACCTATTTGCATTACAGTCTAAGATAATGGGCATAATAACATTATGTGAAACTAAATACATTACTAGATAAACGTTAATAGTCAGCGATTTTTTAAAATTTGCACAATCTCGAGATAAAATCCAAAAATTATTATTTCAAAATTTGCAAAGATTAGCTACAATATTTCTTCCACAGGCATAATATGCACTAAAGTACTTCCTAGTATTTTTCCAAGAATCAAAGTAAATGTTTTCATTTATTTAGTTTATATTCACAACTTATAAAAATTATCAAAATTCCTCTTAAATTTTTTATACTTACTATAAAATTGATTATTTTATTATCTCTTTATAAATTTTCGCATTTTTTATTTTATTCTTAATATTGCAATATGGCGGCGGACATCAATTTTATTCAAATTGCTTCATGAAAAACTAAATTGTTTAAAATCACCAATAAAGGTGTGCATCATTCCTAGATTTTTAAAACTGAAACTAGGAAAATTAAATAATTTATCCAATACCTGCAAGTGTTTTAGTAAAATTATATAATGTAATTTCAAATTTTATTTGATTTTGAAATTTTAATTTTACTTGCAGGTTTTGGATAAAATGTTATATGCGACTCTTGAGTAAAGATATTTGTATCCACTTACGAAAGATAGCACACTCGGCGTTGCCTCGTGTGCTAAACTTTCCGTTCGTGGATAGAATGTATCTGTACTCACTAGTCCCTTAAATTACTATAAAAATGGAATATAGTACTTATTATTACATTGCGAATGTGTACATTATTCCATAAATTGCCAGTACTATAATATACAAGTTAAGCTATTTTGCTTCAATTTACCATAAAATTAAGTTTATTCCCCTCCTGTCTGTTTTTATTTTCACTTTAACATTATGTTAAGCTGCGTCTTCATTAAGACGGCACGACAAGCGGCACTTTGATCTTGCAACAAAGATCAATAGGACCGCAACTAACATCAATAGCGCCGCTTGCTGTGCCATCTTAGTGAGGATGCAGCTTTAGGCACGTAACTCTCTCTTGTTACGCTTCTACCGCTTCTACACATTATATCTGCAATTACATAAGACGTAAGAAATACATAAAGCGTAAGAAATATAAATAAAAAAAAAGTTATATTGAAATCTTAAGTGTTTTAGAATACACTCAGTATTATTCAAAACTCAATTTATTTTAAAATGTCTTTTAATGTGTTTTACGCGAGAGGTTGCCGACTGAGCAAAAATTTCTACTAATTGTCAGCAATCAAGTGCTATTTTTGAAATATTATCTTAATTACATATAACCCCATATTTTTGTGATATAAATTTTATTTTATAAAACCAACTTCTAATCATAATTTTGATGTAACGAAACATATTTTAATTTATGCAATAATAAGGGGTTAAGTCCATTTCTTTCTTGATTATATCCATTAACACCGCTTTATTCCTATTATTGCCGAAGTATTACCGTATTAATTTACAAATTATTACAAAAAGTGGGTAGCAGTCTAATACCAGATTGCACCAACCGACCGTAAAAACAGTCGATTCAAATATCGTCGATCGATCGGGCAATTAATCGATGATTCTTCAATTTTTCAAAATACCAGTTGCACCAGAAAAAATATCACTTGATTCTTGAACCGACTCTTTATTTGAAACTTTAAAATGATAATAAGTTTTGAGTGCTTTTAAAGCGAGAAATATTTATTGTATCTCACATATGTCTGAAAGAGATAGAAACATTTTAATTTTCGTTCAAGATTGGACACAATCTGAAGCCGACAAAAACATAATGTGATTATAAAATATACAAGCAAATACATTCATTTCATTTAAGATTAATAAATAATTAATAATAATAATAATTTTTATGAGTAAAAATTGATATTTGTTGTTAAAACTGATAAAACCCGAGATAATAATATACATAATGTTATTTAAAATACCAACAAGTTTTAAATATGTTTAGGGTTCTTTTAACATCAAAATTTTTATTATTTTTAGAGAGTTGAAGGTGACTACTCTACATCGGTTGTTCAATTACTAATTAATTTCTCGAGAATGGGGTAGTAAACAGTGATAAAATTTTGCTTAAACCTTCTTCTATTTACAAGCTATAACTACAAAAATTTGAAAAAATTCTTATATTTTGATCACGTACCTATATTTTAAGCTAATATATTTGATTAAATGTTTTTTTCATAAAATGATTTTTACATTTTATAATTTTTTTAAGATTTCTTAAGATTTGGCTTTAGATTTTTGTTTAGACAAGTATTTTACTGTTTAACACCTTGTGATTTTCCCTAAGAGCAGACTCTTAGGCAAAACCATAGATGTAATTTTCATAAATTTTAACAATAACTCATCATCAAATTGAAACCGCAAGAACTATTGAATCGATTTAAATTTTTTTTAATACATCGCAAAATCAAATCATGTCATGTGTACTTCATCGATAACTTATATTTTTAGTTTTATTTATTGTACATGGTTATGTACATTGAATGTACCTACTGTACTAGAGTCTTATATTTAATTAATGTTGAATCCCGGTGTTGTCTAAAACAATAGTTAACCCAACTGCGAAATATTTTTCCTTTACCAATTTGACTGACATCTGATGATATTAAATTATAAAATTCCTAATAAAGGAAAAGTCGACATTCATTTTTTCAGTTTCGGGAATATAAAATTAGAAGAAATAGTTAGAAATAAAACATACTTTCAAGCTAAATTTCTGGAAAAAACTTCCAGAAGGGGTGGCAAATTTAGAAATGTGCATAAGCTCGCATGTTTGGTCAATTTCAAATATCAAATATCAATTAATTATAATTCATTTTAATTAATAAATTAAATCGGCCAAAACCAGACTAAATATAATTATAATACCAATTATAATTCAAAAAAATAATTTCAAATATCAATTTCTCGCTATTGCGGTGTGTAGTCTTTTGACCACATTATTTATACCTAGCAGTCGTTAAGGTATTAAATTTGTTCTAAACATTATCAACAAACAAAATAAATTGTCATCATGATTTTCCACTCTAAAGTACCCGGCCTACTAGGCTACTAAGCAAAACTAGTATTTTTTTAAATTTTCTAATATAGCTATCAGGCAATCAACACCATCAGCTATATCATGAAGTATGATAGTTGTAATAATAGCAATACGAAATTATGCAATAAATTAAGTATTACATTTAAACATTTCAAGTGATTTCTACGGTTTGGTTATTGTTTGCTGTGTTGACAGTAATTCGTTTAATTAAAATAACAATAAAGTTAAAAACTACTATTTTTAAAATAGTTCTGCTTACACTATATTATTATAAATTTATACCAAGTTCAACAAACCACAAATTTGTCAGAATAGGCATGATGACAGTAACAAAAAGTCACTAAAATTATGTTTTTATCTAATGAAATAAGATTCATGGATTTTAAAAAACGTATTTTTGTTTATATTACAAGCAAGATTCATAACTTTTTTGATAAAGTAAAATTAGAAAATACAAAAATCCGCCATTAAAAGTTGAACACCAATCAGAGCGAATGACGTCACAAATCATAAATGTCACTGTGGAAGTTTTGCAGGTTATAAACAATAATGAAAACCTAACCTAACTTCATAAAATAAAGCGCTACGTGATTCAAAATTTCGAAAGTGGTAGCGCTGTTATCTGCGTTTTTTGAATCACGTAGTGCTATATTTTATGAAGTTAGGTTAGAATTTCATTATTGTTTATAACCTGCAAAACTTCCACAGTGACATTTATGATTTGTGACGTTACAAACACGCGCCATGACACAAGCGAGCGTTTTGGCGTGAAGTTTAGATTTCAATTTAAAATGGTAATTTTTTCTACCAAACCTTTATTTTCTTCAGAAATTTAGATATTTTTTGGAAATAGTAGATACTTCCGGACATCATAGAACAGTTTTTCAAAATTAGTCATCATGCCTACCGGCGGCGACGCACGCATGCTACTAAAAAAGTTAATACTGAAAATATAACAATATAAATTTAATATATTCCCAGTAGGTCTATAATAATAATTATATAAATATTTGTTCTGGAAGTTTGATTGTTATAAAGGGCGTTTTGTTATAAATACGAACATTATAAATAAGCATGCTTTAAAACGTCATCTTGGCTGCAGCCAAGTGATCGCCTACGCACTTTGTAGTGTATGGCACTTGAAGAAGAAGAATGCTTTAAATAGTATTTGTATAGACTAAAAATACTTGAAGATTATAGAAAATTCAAAATTATCTCAATACTATTTTTATGAAATAAACAATTTTCTTTCTATTTTTGTCAAACTTTTTCTATTTTGATCGCGATGATAAAATTTGTCAGAAGTGGGACACCCTATGTATGTATATATCATATTATGTATTCGTAATGTATGCTGAGTTTTATTGGTGTTTTAAATTTTTACTGTAGATAATAATATGGTGTATTAATTTTTGACGCACCAAAAATTTTATACCTTTTCCATGAGGGAGGTTAATGTTAGAGCGTTTTCTTGTGTAGGTAATTGTTGTAGAGTTTTGCTTGCTTTTAATGTACGGCTGAAAAATATTAAAATTATAAGAACAAAATTTCTAATGTTCTTAAAAAATGAACAATAGGAGCATTGCGGTATTAGCTGTAATATATATTTTTTGCTTTAAATTAAAACTGAATCAATACTGTTGAAAATCCTGAGAAAATTTTGAATCTATTTTTAACAAACTTAATGACTAACATATACAACAGATCAAATTTTTTATACTTCAATAATATTATTATTACTTATTAGAATATCAACAGCTCAGGATTAAATGAAATTTTACTAAAGTGCGTGCCAAATAGAAAGAGAACCGTCAATCCATACCTCCAAAATATCTCCAACCAATTAAAAACCACTAAGTCACTCATTAGCGCTTCGTAAATTTCTTACAAATGTTACGAATTGTTTTAGTTTTGCATTTTCTTTCAAAGCTACAAGTCGTCAAAATTGTTTTATAATTAAAACTCGAATTATTCACATTTGTTATTAATTGTTGTTTGTTACTTTGTTATTTAAAGAAACAAGTAATATAGATACGCGAAAAGAATAAATTTTAAAATAAGTAAAATAATTTTATTTTGGTACGCCAGTGTTCATATAAACACTGCATACATGTTTTCTTTTTAAAAACAATAAATTGACTTGATGAATTTTAAACACCTTTTCACCTTATATTAGTGACTATTGAACTGGTTGATTTATGGGTGGTTTCAATTATTACTTCGATTCACTATATATTAAGCGGCAATGCAACTCTCTCGCTTATATGTATGCACTCATATGTAGAATATTCAACAGTATGTCTTTTAAAAATAATGTTACCAGCTATAATGATTGACGGTTCTATTTCTATTTGGCACGAACTATAAGAACTGCAAGGCAGTAACTGCCGGCTTCATTAATTTAGCAACAGCTTTCTAAAATTCTAGCAGGATATTGCAAATTGAGCATTAAGGTCTGCTTAATAAAAGAATTTATCAAAGTTTGATTATTTAATAGTTATTTATTTTTCAATTTATTGTAAAATTCAAAGTGCATTTTCTGCAATTTACTTGAAAGGTAAGGGTTTTAAGTACAAAAAATATTAAATATAAACGTAAAATGTTATTCAATTTTCTGTAATTTTGTGTCTTCCAAGATAAAAATTGGTCATATTATTATTCGCCAATATAAATTTGTAATTATTTACTATTAAAAAAGTGCGTTATATTGAAAATCAAAATTTATTGTTAATCAATTATTTAAATTACATTGACAAAAATTTTACATTTCTATCTACATTAATATATTATATTTTGCTTAAAGATTAATTAAGCGTCATACTTTCTTACTTTTAATAGCGCAAAGTGATCTAAGTGGTAAATCTGGCAAATTTACAAATGATAAATTACTCACAAGGTGCGTTCAGTAGCACAGTTGCAATCGCTGAACATTACAGTAAAATTCCCAAAGCCTCAACTACAAGCTTCATTGACTTGTTATTAGTTTATTGTGTTAGTTTAGAGGAATACTTAAGTTAGTACGAGAATAAATTGAAGCATAGCTTTGGGTTGATAGTTAAATTTATTCCATTATCATCTAATTAGCGCTACGTATAAATTATGTTGTACTAATATAATATTAGCACAACATAATTCGAAAAATTAATTGTCGTGAAGTTGTTAATTAAATGTTAACAACTGAGCGATATTTAGTATAGAATGGCACTAATGATAATGAAATTCATAATAATTATCACTCTGAACCCACCCATAAGATTCAATGTATTTTAACTTTTCTTCATTATAATCAATTGATTATTAAGGTAAAAAAAAACAAAAAATGTATAGTACTTTTCAAACTACCATATTAATTCTATTATTTTTTCTTTAATACTTAATATTTCTGTAAATCCTATATACCTAATAGGTTTTTTCCAACAAGCAATTCGATTATCGACGGCGACCAGTAATTTGACCACGTATTGCGCCTGCGTTAGGAACATTAGTAAATTTACAAGTTGTAACGAAGAGCTGTGTTGAAACGTTTAGCGAATTGTTTTCGAACCGACATTAACCTCATATAATTGACAAGTACGATCATAGAGAGCGGAGTTTCTACGATTTATGTTAAGAAGTTTTTTAGGCTTTTTTTTGCCCTTTTGGGCATTTTGTGCCTATATTTTTAATTTTTGTGCTTATTTGAAGCCTGAAGAAGAAATGAACTCACAATGAAATTTACGCAAAACTAGTTTATAATTATTGGTATTCAGTCATCAAATTTTGAGGCGATACAAATAGGTACAAATTGTTCCAGCTTTTATATTTTTTTTAGAAATTAAAAACAATGGAAAATATGAATAAATTAATAGTTTTACAATTCCCAGACTTCTTCCTCCATATGCCAAAACGATTCAGCACCGTACCATTTATTTAAACCTTTACATATTGAAGTAGTAATATACTTAATATGCACAAAAAATTAATTTTTATTACAATTTTAATTGGATAAGTAAAACGTTGTCTCCAAAATAAAGATGTTTTAAGGTGTTATAATACCTTAGAATGGCCAGGTAACAGCCCGAATTTAAATCCGATTGAAAATCTTTGGGGGGAAAAAAGACGAAAAATTACCGATAAGAATACAAAATCTATAATACAATTGCTTAATTTGTTAAAAGTTGTATGGCAGATGGCAGAAAGTCATTACAGACGAAATTTTATAACATTTTGTTAAATCAATGCCTGCTCGGTTAAAAAACGGTTTTAAAAATTAATGCGGGATCTAGGAGGATGCCAATAAATATTTCTATGGTTTGATACACTTTTTAATAAATATTTGTTAATCCTCGTTTTCTGTCGCCATCCATTTATTAATATTTTTCTTTTTTGTAATGTGTACTTAAATATGTATGTACTTTATCATTTCCTACTAAAAATTTCTCGATTTTATTACGAAAATTACAAAATAATTAATGATAGAGAACCTACCTGGGCAATAACAATTCTCAACTAACATTTGCGCATGGCTATTCATGTTACAAACTATTGATACTTGCTTTTTAGCAAGTATCGTTTGAACCGCAAATGAACCAAGTTGAACCGCTCAACATATTTGTTAGAACAGCGGTTTGTTAGTAATCTAGGATTGCGAACTGGTAACTTGTGTCTGTTGGAACGACATTTCATTAATGCGCTTGCGTTGTAGTAATATTACTGAAGATACTCGTTGTTGGAACAAACCTAATATGTTTTATCATTCATATAAAACTGAACACAAACCCACAATAATTGTTTCTTTTTGTTTATTATTGTAAAACTGATGAGTCCTTAAAAAGGAATTAATCATTTTCAATGCGACAAAATTCTGGAAACTTTTATTTAAAAGCTGTTGAAATACTTTAAAATAAAAATATTAATTTACTTATTGTTATAATAAGCTTAATATTTTGTTGTGGCATTCTTGGCTGTAAGTACGGCTCAATATCTTCGTGGTAATGATACGATTCATCGATGCAAAAGCTCGAATGGTGAAGAGTTCCACTTTTCGGTGATTACGTCAAACATCTCAACGGATTTTTAAAATTTTTGACATTTAATCAATCGTCCGATCTCCCCATACCACTACAATACATTTTGTTACAGTCAATACTATATTATTGGTATTAAAACTACTCAGGAACAGACCTTCTCTTTGTTTTGGATCATTGTCATGTTGATATATCCAATTTTGAGGCATTATATCAGTTGCATTATATGGCAGCATTGTATTTTCCATTATTTTGCAATATTTAATTTCGTCCATAAGAAAAGAGACCCAACCAAAACTAAACCGTAGCGAAAAATTCGGAAATATCATAAAAACAGCCACGTAAACCGCATTTTACGGCAGTAGAGGCGCTGTAAACACCTGTCGCCTTACAGTCACTAGATAGATACAGTACCGCAAAGTCCGGCCATATTGGGGACCTAATTTATGTGCGAAATTTAAAATTATTTTAGAAATTATAAATAGGTGCTAATTCTTGAATATGCTAAGTTAAAACAATAGTTTTCTTCATAATATATATTACGTGTTTCTGTCATATTGTTGTTTATTTATCATTTGCTACAAGACATTAGGTGCCTTTAGACACACAATCCTGGCACGCGGCTAGGATCGAACGCCAGGCACGCGTTCCAGGCGTGTGTGTCTATAGGTAAGGAAACGCCATTCCACGCGCCACGCCTTGACGTCACAAAACATTTTGTTTATTATTATTTTGAAAAAATAATTTAATTTGTTCGAGTAAATTACCTATTGGTACCTCAAGTATATAATTACTTATTATTATAACAAAATAACTAAGTATATACGAAAGTTTTCAAAATAATAATAAACAAAATATTTTGTGACGTCAAGGCGTGGCGTGGAATGGCGTTTCCTTACCTTTAGATACACACGCCTGGAACGCGTGCCTGGCGTTCGATCCTAGCCGCGTGCCAGGACTGTGTGTCTAAAGGAGGTACATGTCGCTGCCCCCCCCCCCCAAATCAAATTTTTGATTAAAATTGGTGTCAAACGTTTGAGCTTCGTTTGAGCCTCAATGAGCTTCCATTCCCGTCGTTTGAGCTTCAACGGTCGCGGGGTTATTCGCGAAAACTTTTGGGGGAGGCTGTGGACATGATAGCCCCCCCCCCCAAGTCGAATTTTTGACTAAAATTGTTGTCAAACATTTGAGCTTCGTTTGAGCCTCAATGAGCTTCTATTTTCATCGTTTGAGCCTCAACCGTCGCGGAGCTGTTCGCGAAATCTTTGGGGGGCTGTAGATATGATACCCCCCCCCCCCCAACTTGAATTTTTGAGTAAAATTGGTGTCAAACGTTAGAGCTTCGTTTGAGCTTCAATGAGCTTCCATTCCCGCCGTTTGAGCCTCAACCGTCGCAGAGTTATTTGCGAAATCTTTGGGGGGGGGGCTGTAGACATGTTTTTCAATTTTTTGTCTTTTTTAAGTTTTTTGCGTAATTTTGGTGTCAATCGATAGAGCTTCGTTTGAGCTTCAATGAGCTTCCATATTCATCATTGTAATTTAATTTTTTTCAAAGCTATAGTTTTTTAAGTTTTGTGCACCTCCGAGCAAGTTGCGCTGGAAACCTTTAATTTTAATTTCGTAAACAACTTTTTATTGAATTTGTAAACTACTGAATTAAACTCCAAAAGTAAATTTTTAGAAAAATATGTTTTATTAGTTATTAAATTTTAGAACTTACAGTAGGTACTTATTAGTGAGATCTTATTATTATTAACTTAAATGATTATACAATTATTAACTTAAATGATTATACAATTATTAACTTAAATGATTATACAATTATTAGATTATTGAATTTTCCATTGCGATTTTAAATTTACTACCACTATTATAGTAGTGCAATACCCGTTTGCTTCAATATTTTCATTTTGCCTGGTTATTGCGAATGGATTGGGTTGAGAGCTAGTTTTATTATTTTATTATCGCTCTACAGTAGATTTATATAGAGTTAGTCGTAGACAGTTCTGTAAAAAAATTGGTTTTCCACAAAATTCTCTTTACAAAGTCGAATTGTTAGCTGAAATTTATAAATTTATGTTTAAGCATGAATTATGTTTGATCACCGTCCTGCGAGCGTCAGCTGCCCGAAGAAATGTCCAAAATTGTTAAAGGGGGGGGGGGCAAGTATGAAATGAGATGTAGATTTTGTACTACTTTCCTTTCAAATCATCAAATTTCTTTCTGAAATCGAGATCTTTATTTAAGGTTTATTTAAGATTCAATGAGATTTTAGTTTCATTTTTTGAGTTGCCAAGACTTTAAGATTTTTCTATGATACACTCGCCCCCTCCAATTTTGATATACACAGTAAACTAAAAAACTATTTTTTGGTGCCCCCTTTCCCCCGGCTGTATGTATCGAGTACCAATGTTTATTTACAAAAAGAGACATGTTTAATTAATTTTTGAACAATTTGGGAATTTTAAAATACGGGATTTTTACACTTTTCAGGCTTTTTTGGCGCCTTTTAGAATTTGGCGCCTTAGGCTTTAGCCTGTTTAGCCTATAGGGTAAAACGTCCCTGACACTACATGGTAAAAACGATTTCTTTGAATCAAAAAAACTATTTTGTTTGAATAATTTGTTTTGAAGCAAACAAAATTTAAACAAAAATTTGTTTAGATCAAAATAAAATTTTTTATATTTTATTGTAGTTAACCAAGAATTTAGATTTCTTCAGTTAATTTTTTTTTTGATTTAAATAAATTTATTCGAATAAAATAGTTTTTTAGTTTACTGTGTATATTAAAATTGGAGGGGGGGAGTGTACCATAGAAAAATCTTAGTCTTGGCAACTCAAAAAATGAGACGAAAAACTCATTGAATCTTAAATAAACATTTAATAAAGATCTCGATTTCAGAAAGAAATTTGTTGATTTGAAAGGAAAGTAGTACAAAATCTACATCCCATTTCATACCCCCCCCCCCCTTTAACAATTTTGGACATTTCTTCGGGCAGCGGAAGCTCGCACGACGGTAATCAAACATAATTCATGCATAAACATAAATTTATCAATTTCAGCTAACAATTCGACTTTGTAAAGAGAATTGTGTGTAAAACCAATTGTTTTACAGAACTGTCTACGACTAACTCTATATAAAAATAATTGAAAAATAATGAAGGATAACTTTCTGCTATGCTTGTAGAATATGTTATTTCATGAATAAGTACCTGAAACCACGCAGCTAGATGTTCAGATTAACGATTTGAAGAGTATTTAAAGTTATTTTTAATTTATAATATTAGTAAATTTTCATTATGAAACAGGGCCCTGTAAGTTCTAAAATTTATTAACTAATAAAACATAATTTTTTAAAAATTTACTTTTGGAGTTTAATTCATTAGTTTACAAATTCAATAAAAAGTTGTTTACGAAATTAAAATGCTCGGAGGTGCACAAAATTTAAAAAACTGTAGCTTTGAAAAAAATTAAATTACAATTATGAATATGGAAGCTCATTGAGCTCAAACGAAGCTCTATCGATTGACACCAAAATTACGCAAAAAATTTAAAAAAGACAAAAAATTGAAAAACATGTCTACAGCCCCCCCCCCCCCCCAAAGATTTCGCGAATAACTCCGCGACGGTTGAGGCTCAAACGGTGGGAATGGAAGCTCATTGAAGCTCAAACGAAGCTCTAACGTTTGACACCAATTTTACTCAAAAATTCAACTTGGGGGGGGCTATCATGTCTACAGCCCCCCCCCCCCCCAAAGATTTCGCGAACAGCTCCGCGACGGTTGAGGCTCAAACGATGAAAATAGAAGCTCATTGAGGCTCAAACGAAGCTCAAATGTTTGACAACAATTTTAGTCAAAAATTTGACTTGGGGGGGGGCAATCATGTCCACAGCCCCCCCAAAAGTTTTCGCGAATAACTCCGCGACCGTTGAAGCTCAAACGACGGGAATGGAAGCTCATTGAGGCTCAAACGAAGCTCAAACGTTTGACATCAATTTTAATCATAAATTTGATTTGTGGGGGGGGCAGCGACATGTACCTGTCTAAAGGCACCTAATTTGTACGAAAAGGCTAAATTTTTCGTTTATTTTGCGATACAAAATACAAAACCATATACATATTACAGGAAAACATTACAACAAGTTAAGTCGTCTTAACATGACATGTTTGGAGAAAGTAATAAAAATATCATAAATAATCGTTATCGTATGCTTTGACCACGTTGTACGGTAGACTGGGTAGGATTCGACACTGGGGTGCATTTGTCAGTCTCGATTTTTCCTATAAATGAAACATTTAAATTTCGGAAAAATTTGAGAATACACGAGGTAGTCTATACAATAATCTATCAAAATATTTCAGTTTTCCTGTAAATCTTGTTCAATGTAGACGTGTTTGCTGGTTTTCGCCAAATTGCAGTATTCAAAATTTCGATAATATTTGTATTATCTTTTATTATGAAAAAATGTATTATCATTTTATTATGGGTAAGTAACATTATTTTTTTACTAATTAATAACTAGGTTATATAGATTTCAAACATTTTTATAAGAAAAACGTGGTTATGGGGAGCATTCGACAATCCATATTGAGTAGTCACTGATGAACAAAATTTATCATAATAGGGAGTTATCGGCACACCATGGTAAATTTTACACTAACGCTATTTTAAAGTCAAATGACCATGCGCAGAAATAGCGCAATGCAAATAACGTTACCGGGTCCCGCTATTTCTCTATATAAACGTTGCTTTTCAAACCTAAAGTATAATTTTACTTCTTCGTTTGTCAACCGATCTAAATTAAACTGTACAAACACATCGACTCTTCTTCTGGCTAGAGCTAAATTTGGTTGCAGAATATTTTCCAAAATTAAATATTCAATTTCATCTTCGCTAGATTCGTTTAATATTGCCAATTCTATAATTTCTTCCATCGTTAACTACAGTTTTTAATGTGTATTCTAACCTGTATTATAGTTGTGTTAATTTAAAATGACTACAACTTTACTATAAATTTACTATAACTATAAAATAACGTGACAAAAATAGCGGGATTTGCGATAACTCTAAAACTGTATTTCCGTTATTGTAAAATACCATATTTTGTCACGTGACTTTTAGCGTTAGCGGAGAGTTTACCGTGGTGTGGCGATAACTCCCTATTGATGAAGAAATACATAAATACAATGATTTTGTTCATGAATACTATGAATTTTTCATCAATATGATGAATTTTCTTCTTCTGTATAAAAACTATGAATTTTTCATCAATGTGCTAAACCATTTTTTTGCAGTGATACTTGTTGATTAAGGTATTATGTTATGTTAGGACTTATGTTTAATTTATAGTTTTTAAATAAAGAATAATAGTTTTTTATACTTTAAACAATAATGCACGTTAATGTCATATTAGTGTCAAATGTACCCCAGCCACGGGGAACATTCGTCATTTGGAATAGTTTTATTTTTTAACAAAAAATAATATTCTAAAATATTTCAATCCAAATAAAAAAATTAATTTATAATAACAATACTCTAACAAAAGATTTCAAGTAAAACTATTTTGCCCCGTACCAAAACTTTCCAAATATTATCGAATTAAAAATAAAGAGTCTTATCCTCCCCAGTCTACCCTACCTATACGTTTATCTGTTCCTAGATATTTCAACTGATCATCATTAAAAATCTTTTCTGGATTGGTAGGGTTTTTCCTTGTAACATGGCTTTATAATTGCGACACTTTCTTAATGCAGATTTTAAGCTTTTTATTTAAATTTTTTATTATTACATGGCTGGTATTTTCCAATGATTCATTTTGTAATAGTATTTCATCAATAGTGATGGTTCCTCAACTATTATGAACAGAATCTTCAGAATCTTCTTTTTCATGTGCAAAATCTAAACATAAGTAATTATTATTAATTTAATTTTAAAATATCCTTCTTTTACATTTTTAGATAATCTCGAATAGAATATAATGTACTCACAGTTTATCGAGACTTCTAAAAATATATTTTTGGTATTAGTATTTGAACACCACCCAGGAAGTATTTCCTCTTTGATTCGTTCCTTCTTACTGCTATGAGAAACATCGATATTATCTACAAGTACTTGTAATAGATCCGGAAAAGCATTCGGTCTTGGCATCTTCTTACCGTCCATCTTCCACTTTCAAACTGCTCATTCGAAAAATAACACTAAAAAGATTTAGTTAGTAAAAAGATTTTAACAATGTATTTACAATGATGTTGAAGTTATTTTATTAAAGCTACAAATTAGCTTAACCCTTTCAGTCACGACTTTTTGTTATTGGAGTTAAATGTGTGAAACTAAGACGGGAGCTTAAATGAATTTAAAAAAAATTTTAGAAATACATTTCAGACCAAAACGATTCATACTTTTAAAAAAAAATTATATTCGTTAGAATGAAATGATGACTCCATGGGTATATTTGGGTAAAAAATATATATTTTTTCAAATATTTATTTATAAATACAATATTCTTAACATTTAAATAACTAAAAAAAAATTCAACATCAATACAACTTACCACAATATATTTAAAAACACGCTAATAATTCATCAACAAATAAGCACTGGTAATATGTAGTTGTCACATGTTTTAAAAGATTATGTGAATGTGGACACTAGTCCTAAATATGTAATATATATGTGTACCCTTAGACTATCGCGATATTTAGATGGAGTAAAATGCATTCCTCTAATTTTGGTAGCTATGAAAAGTCCATGTTCGTTTAAATGACCAAGGTGACCGAAAGAGTTAATTAGCAGAAAAGCTACAATGGACAATTTGCATGATTTTTAATTTTAGCGTATTACTATTCTACATAACAACATATGTAATGTGTCTTAATTTTTTTAAATTTGGTTCACAAATAAAGCCAGAAAAAAATATTGAAATTTAAATGTATATTTGTCGCGCGAAATCGTATTAATAAATATGGCTGACTTAATTTAAAATTTGAGGATTTTGACGTCATCAAAATGGCAATTAGTAACTAAAATTTGGTTACTTCATAACTTTATTACCGGTTGGTACATACTTGGTAGATACTTTAGTGGAAATTATACTGGTGTATTGGCACCAATTGTTGAGGCTCATGTCATCACATCCTAATTTCAATCACGTAATTTTTTCAAATAAATTAAAACATTTCGTTAATTTTTTGGGGGCTGACAATACAGAATTTTGATAAATCACTCAAATATTCTGATTATAGGTATATTGAACTATCAATAAATGCCATTTTGAGGTGAATTTGAATTTTATGCAAATTATCCATTAGCTTTAATAAAATAACTTCAATATCATTGTTAACCTTACAAGACGCTGAGCGTCGCGACGCCATGCCATAGCGACCGCAAAGCCTCAGCCAGAATCGCCATTTCGAGAACGATGCAATAAAATTTAAAAGCATTTTTTCTTGTAAATTTTATTCTCTACATTTTTGTTTCTATAGATTTTTCTATTTTGTCTTGTTTAAGTCACTCTCAGTCAAAAACGGCGCGACAAAATAAAATAATGCATATAAACAAAATTGAAGGCAATGAAATTTGCCACAAAAAATTTCTAAAACGTTTTGCTGAAAAATCGATTTTTATATGAAATCCAGCGGCTTAAAAATGTTAAATTTACATTGGTAACATAGGAGTGTCCGAGTTATTATTCGAGTCACTGTACATCTGCAGGATGGAAAGCGTAAGACCGCGATTTAAACCTTAGTTGCGTCGGATACACTTTTGTGATCTCAATTTTAAAATTAATGTAATTTTTAATTTTTGTAATAAATAATAATCTATGTTATATAATTATGAGGCGGTCCTTAGCTTAGCAGGTTATCCGTACAATTTTTGACTCTAATGTATTCGGTTCGGATCCGGGGAGAGTCTATAATTGTCGCATGGCCGTCTCCGTGCTTCGGAGGGCACGTAAGGCCAGCAGTCTCCCTGGATTGATGATTCCTCCATCAACAAAACAAGGGTTAGAGGTATTCCCCAATCCAGATTAAACAACAGTAGAGTCTAAATGCTAAAACCTTTAAAATCTAAAAATAATCTACTTCTCTCTATTGGTCACACCAATGGAGTAAGCCGGTAAGTCATATACACGTGATACTTATATAATTATTGGCTCACAACTTGTTACGTTTAAAAATTTTAGCTGTAAATCAAAATTAAAAGAAACAAAAAATCTGAAAACGAGAGAACATGAGATTTAAGGGTGGTGTGTTGGTAATGCTAAGACATTAAAAAACAAAAGTAGGTAATAGATCAAACAATTTAACGGCAACATATCACAAAAAAATGTATCGAACAATTATAATGGAGCTTGGATCCAGCTTACTAAAATTCGAAATCAAAATCAACAATTGCAAAGATAACTAATACAAAATGTCATCAAATTTCAAAATAACTCCAATCCACATAATTTTTGAATCACAAAAAACATTTTGCAGATTCATTTCTTCACAACAATGGCCACCATATATCCCGGACTTAAACCCGCAATAAATTTTTCAATATGGTCCATTTTAGAGGCCAAAGTATCCAGTATAAAATATGAGACGGTCGACACTCTAAAGATTGATCTTTGCCTCTTTGCTTCTTCTACTTCTTCTTCTTCCACTTTTATGCTATAGGATAACTCTTGTTTGCTTTGACATTGACTGTTTTCTATCAAAGACCGAGCCGTAGTCACAATTCTCTGAGCATATAAATTGCTTTACATCTGATGCAGCTTGCTGGGCTTGTCTCAGATGTGCCCGTAACTCTGGATTTTTAGTTGATGAGGGCAAATCATCAACCCAGGGAGACCGCCGGCTTTATTTGCCCACCGAATCACGGAGACGATCATAAGATATTTTAAACTCCCTCCGGATTTGAACCGGGTACCTTAGTGTCAGCAGTTTTTCAGATAACATACTAGGCTTATGACCGTCTCTAAATCTAAATCTAAAAGGATTTGCATTAAACAAAACAAGCCCAAGCTTTTTTCAAAAAATACTAAAAATGGATTTTGTAAAATTTTATAAAAATTAAAAGGGCGTTAGAAATTTTCATAATAATTTAAAAGTTTGGCATCCGGGATAGTGAATCAAAGTTATTCTTTACCCAACACAAACTCATCTTATAAGATATCCACTCAGGGTCTACTTTTAACTGAGTTGGGCCCTAGGCTCTAGCAAATTTTCGGGCCCCTTATATTTGAGTGTAACTAATAGCATCGAAGGCCCAATTTTTGGGTTATTTTATCTTGATTTTTATTTTACTATTTTTTGTTTTCTCTTTTCGGGCCCCTCTGGCCGTTGGGTCCTAGGTACGTGCCTAATGCGCCTAATGGTAAAATAGGACCTGTAGTCCACTGGATATCTTCAGTCAATAATGCGACGGCGTTCAGTAGACATCTACTTCTAACTTTCTATATACAATAGATATTTTGTGAACGAACAATTATTATCACAAGTGTGTAAGTATTTTGTGAATATTTAAATATATAAATCTTAACTTGTGAGAAATTAAACAATAAAACTTTAAATAACAAGTTAAATTCAATAATATATGTTTAGAATTGCAATCTGTTTTGCATTATTTGAAATTGCCCCTAACTTTATTTATATTATATTTGCATCCCCCTATATATTTGTCGTCTACATGCAACCTTGTGCCGCCGAAACCGCAGTACATCGAAAGCTCTTGCACGAGCAACAAGTATATCGCCAGCTATCGCACGAACCACAGCAAAAGGTTTTGCTAAGCGTACTCCTTTTCATACAAAGGTCCAACCTTTTATGAAACAACCATAACAGTTTATGAATAAATCAAATACAACTAAAAGTGTTTATTTATTCAACGTTTACTTTCCGCACTACTAAAAGTGTTGTTCAAAGAAAACGTTCAGACGCACGTTTTCACGCGGCATCAACTTCGTAAGCAAGACGGTTTTTTCTGCAAACTTTCAAGTGTGTGTAAGCCCCATCATTTGGTCCTTCAACCGGGATTATTCCTATGGTTCTTAAAAGCAGGATTTCCAGCGACATAGGAAGTCAACAGTTCCGTTTCAACAAGCACGTGTTCACGGTAATACCGCCAATTACCAAAGCAACATCGAAGGTATTTTAATTATTGGATCGAGACATTATTCCTGGTTTCCAAGTAAACGTTGATGAAAGCGATCTAAGCAATTAAAATTGAAAATCCTTGCCAAGTAACGCCGACGCCATTTTCTAGCCTCTTACCAAGTAAGTGTGCAGCACGGCAAACCAGCACAGCATCCATTTTGTAGTCTGTACCTGGGTGCCAACAACAACAGAAACCAACACGGGTAATATTGCTTTCCATAATTACCATTCTATACAGGTTCCTACTTTCTATAGCGAAGTACAATTTTTATCGGTATTACAGTTACCATTTCAAGCATTATTCTTACAGTTTTCTTTATCAATTTAAAATCATTTATTTACAGTTTAAAATTGACATTTCATTTATCTTAATATTTAGCTTTTTCCGTATTATTAATTTAATTATTATCGATTTTCACAATCATGGAACAGTTTAAAAAGCCAGAACGCAACTGAAAAGAGATTTAACTCGTTCAATTGAATCTTCACTTATTACTCCTAGTCAGCTTTTCGAAGCATTAAAATTAAGACTAGAAATCATATTGCCACTATAATCGGAATTCAAAAAAATTCATATTCAAATTATCGATACTCTCGATATTGATGACGAGTCCGAAGAAATTCACTTAGAAATCTTCGAAGACACTTATTGCGAACAAATCAGTATCGCTAAAATCCTGATTAATAAACATTCATGCAAATCAAATAGGTCAGAGCGCTCCACGCCTAATAACGATTCTCTAAATAATTCGAGGTGCAGTACACCAAACAAGTCGATTGATTCGAAAGTTTCGACACAAGCCAATCACATCGATGTTATAAGTCAATTAAAACATGGCATACCGAACCACAATCAATTTCGAGCACCATCATTTATTAGTTTGCCTAAAATAAGTTTAACCAAATTTAATGGTAATCCTAACTCATGGACAGAGTTCAAAAACATTTTCATTAGTTTAATACATGAAAATGAGCAATTTAATGAGGTACAAAAGCTTCACTACCTCAAAGCAAGTCTCACAGAGGCGGCCACAGATGTGATCAGTTCCTTGAGCTTCACTGGTGAAAATTACATCATGCGTGGCAAACATTGTTAAATCGTTTCGACCAACCCTGTTTGATCATAAAAAACCACTTCAACAAAAAGAATCATCTCGTGAATTAAGAAAAGTCAATGACACCTTGTCGAAACATGTCGCAGCCTTAAAATCTCTTTCAACTACCGACAAATTATTTGACATTCTAATTGTCAACCTTGTCTCAAACAAATTGCACTTTTCTACCGTAAAGCAATGGGAATATAGCTTGAACAAGGGTACATCAGAAATGCCCACATTACAAGAATTTAAAGAATTCCTAACGAACCACTCTTAACTTACTAGAAAACATTGAAAGGAGACAAGTGAAACCAACCCACGAAAAGCCAAAGTTTTATTCGAAATCATTTGTATCGACGACCCTCACTTGCGCACTTTGCAAAGGTGAGCACACTATCAACGAACGGCACCACTTTCCACCGATGGTTGAAAGTTAATCCCCTGCCCCAAAATGGTCAACGTAGGGCACTAGCATATTCCACCGATGAAGGTCGGGGTCAGCTTATAGAGAATTAGTAGGAGTACAATGGGGCGATTTAATAAGTTAAAAGCTTACTGTTTGGCATTTAATTTTAAAAACTGCAGAATTATTTTTTATGGTGGATCCGTGTATTGCCATGGTTGTCTTTGTCAAATGCAGTTTTGCCAAAGATTAAACTAATTAAAAATATAAATTTTCTAACAGTAACCTGCGGACGGATCGTTGGTATTAAAAAAGTGTACTTTTTTATACATTCTACAAAATTATGCAATAGGTAATAATTAAAATTTTTATTAAAAAAAAAGCGCTGCCATAATTTCTGTAGGTGTTGTTTATTCGTATTCTTATAATTTATATTGAATTTCTATGTTTGTTATTTTGTTTATATAGTAAATATATTATAATTGGTACTAAAAATAATTTTGATCCACCTCAATTGCATCTGCGATATTTAGAACTGGTCTGATTTAGAACGGCTTATAGACTTAACAATTAAAAGATTAAATTTATGACCAGTCTACCTGCCCACGGCAGCGGTGGAATATGCATATGGGATTATAGGAAACCTTGACCATCGGTGGAAAGTGAAATTGCCCCTATCAACAGGTGTGAAAAGTTCATGGAATTTACCGCCGAACAAAGATCAGAAAAAGTCAAGGAATTAAAAATTTGTTTTAATTGTTTTAAAGTCGAAAGCTTAAAAATATAATTTGATTATATTATTGAATTTAACTTGTTATTTAAAGTTTTATTGTTTATTTTGTGAATATCTAATAAATATTCCAGTGTATACGACAGGCCAACTTGACCATAATTTTGCTTCTGTTTCCGAGATAATATTTTAAATTTAAATAATCGATTTGATGAACTTTAAAGTATCTTGGGGTTTATTTAACGTCAACTTCAAAGTAAAATTATAAAAATAATAGTAATTACAAAATTATAAAAATTATTAGTTGTAAGTCTAAAAATTGACTTAAGGTAGTACTATCGGTACTGCGAGAATCAAAAATATACACTGCCTCATTTGATTTACGCAGTATTTAGATTAGGCAACGTCGCCATAAAATCTAACTTCAGTTTGGCAGATGTAAAATTCAATTCTCTAATAATTTTATAAAATTTGACAGAAATATGACATGTAGCAATGAAAGTTAGAAACTAAGGTTGATATCGAATTACCTTAGATGATAAGGCATGCAATAAGCTTAACATCAAATTACCCTCAGATGCTAAGTTGTAAATAGAACACAGTTTTTCTTTGGTTTTACTGATTTTACCTAATTTCACTTCAACTTAGCTTTGATTATCGTAGATTTTCAGTAAATTATAAATAGAATGCAACTATTATTATTATTTTTGCTGAACGGGTTGTGGTTCCATGCCCATGTGCACTGACACTCGAAGCTTGTACTCCGCGTTCCAAGTTTTACTTCATCAACTTTATTGTTTCCTGAATAAAATTAAGTACACAGTTGTGCAAGGTTATTGAGTTATTTCCTTGGTTTTCGGATATGGCTAACCGAGGTGTAGTAGCCTCAACAAGGCTAGGGCTAGACACACATATAGTAAGTGGTGTGGAGTCTCTTCCTCAACACCGCACTTTCTGCATCCTACACAACTCCAATTTCATTGAGGTGCCTATTCGGACACCAGTGTCCTGTAAGTAGTCTTACAGTCTTCCTCAGCTGTGGTCTATTCAGTTACAGAATTTCCAATTTTATTTTATTATTGGAGGGCTCACCAATGAACATCCTCGATTGCCTCAATCCCGAAAGGTCCCTCCCGTACGCAAAATGTTGTATCCTTAGTAGTTCCTGTATAGCCTCTTTTGCGATATGCTATTCCACAAGTTAGTTCTTGTCCTACTGGATATTACTTTACAGCAGCCTTAGCAAGGGTGTCTGCTTTTTCGTTGCCTTTTATTCCTGCGTGTCCCGGCACCCACCTCAACGTTAAGCTGTTCTGTTGTGCAAGAGGCCCACAACCCTGGATTGTGTTCCTACTCTCTCCAAAGTTTTTAGAGCTACCTGGCTGTCCGTCATGATGCATCCTCTGCACAGGCTGTTACAGCAGTTATTTCTGACTGCAACACAGTAGCGTGGTAGCCCAGGTTTATGCTGAATGCATTTCCCGTTCTACGTCCACTGATCCCTCCAGTACCTACTGATTTTCTATTTGGATCCACCAGAGTACCAGATGGTATAATATCGAGCACCCAGCTCCTGCTAGGTGTTTTTATAAAATTTTTAATTTGAAACAAAGAAAAAAATATTTAAAAAATGTTGAATATTACAGTTTATTTAATATGCAATACTATTATTTTGAAACATGTTGCTTTATTTAATAATGAACCTTATTAATAAAAAGTATTTCATATGCTTTGTACTAAAAAATGTGTATAATACCGTGTATAATATACATACCGCATTTTACGCATGTTTAAATTTCGCGCGCGACATAACCTGTTTGGCTGCGTTGCCACATGTAAGTAACATAGCACATTTTTCTTAATTATTTACTAATTACTCTTATCACAAGCTCTGAAGCTCGGATTCAGATTAACCAAAATGTGGAAAACATATTTTTCTTCCCGTTGATACCACTATCATTGAAATCTGAACGTCATTTTTCGTGAAATTAAATAAACTCTATGATTTTCCATAAGGATCAATGCTAAACGCAAACATTTTATAATATCTATAACTTTTTTTCAGTTCTCTGTAGCACTTTAAAAATTTAACTGGTTCATTATCTTATTATAATGTACCAATATGCCAAGTTTTATTAAATTCTGAACGTTAATTCTAAAACCGATGGTACTACCTTAAATGATCTTCAAACATTACTGTTTTTTTGGTGTGCTGATGGTTGGAAGTATTGCGGCAGAAGTGTCGATATTTTTTAATGATGTGTGTTATTATACCATCGATGTGTGTAACTCGCGCCCTGAAACATACTAAAATTCCCATAACCTGCTATTAATCTAGTATTTTGCGGTTGGTAAAAAAAATCGACCAATAAGAGTGTTTTTTTTCACGTTTTTTATGATATGATTTTTTGACAGATGGGTATTTTCGATTTGAAAAAAAAAATTAATGGAAAATGCTTGTTTTCAAACAAAAACAAAATTTTCTTGGGTTATAAATTAATTTTAACAATACAAATATAATGTAAATATGCCACTGTATTTTGTTCACAATAAATGAAAAAAATGATTTATGCATTTTTATCAGAATGCTTCTTCTTCTTCCTCTTAAACTTGGCATCCACGGTCCTTTGAGCACTTTGCATATTGACGGTATAGAGCACAAAAGTGGTAAGTACTTTTCTTTTCAAAAATGAGTTAAGTACACAGAGTTTACCGTTTTAACATAAACTTTGATGTGCACAAATGTGGTAAATATACCACCTACCGTTTAAGGGTAATTAATATAAGCCCCATGTGTTACCAATGTACATTGGACATTTTGAAGCCGATTTTTCTCGTATAAAAATGGATTTTACAGCAAAACTTTTTAGACATTTATTGTTGCAAATTTCATCATTTTCGATTTTGTTCATATAACATTTTTTTTTGACTTTTTTTTTGACTGAGCGCCTTAAGCAAGTATGTAAAATGCAAAAAATATTGTCATCAATATCTCGGAAACGGTGCAAAAAAATTAAAAAATTGATAAGCATTTTTTCTTCTAAATTTGATTCTCTACATTTTTGTACCTATACATTTTTCTATTTTATCGCACCGTTTCCGAGATATAGATGACAATATTTTTTGTGTTTTACAGAGTTGTTTGAGTCACTGTTAATCAAAAACGGCGCGACAAAATAAAAAAATTAAAATAAACAAAATTGAAGGCAATGAAATTTGTAACAAAAAATGTCTAAAAAGTTTTGCTGTAAAAGTGATTTTTATATGAAAAAAAAAGAGGTTTCAAAATGTTCAATTTACATTAGTATCATAGGAGCGTCCGAAAACTTCTGCGAGTCACTGTAATTAATTCAAAATTTAGTAATTAACATTTACTTTAATTGTTCTAACTATAATTATTGCGTTAGGCAATGAAATAGTATACAAGTTTATAGCAATATAAAAGTTATAAGTATGTAAGCTTAAATGGCATAGACATCCAAACTTTAAAATCTCTACTGTAAAATCAGTTTTATTGCACATACCACAACTGTGCTCTATGCCGTCGATATATTCTAATAGGTTGCTAGCCTTGCTAGATGCATAGCCCATAGGTGAAAATTAGGCTTTAGAACACAACAGTGTAGTCGTCGCGACGAAGCATTGAATGCAATTTAAGCAATTAAGTTTTTTTTTAATTGTACGCTGAGTTTTAAGACCAACCAATTACATCAACATTTATGAAACTATTATAGTTTCATGTTTATACAGGGTGTCACCGGATACACTTTTCTTAAATTTCAGTGGTGATAGAGGACATTATTCTAAGAAAAATATTTAACAATCATTTTTTTCTAAATTCAAACCTTCGAGAGTTAGGCCTCCTTAAAGTATTTTTTTTAATTTCCACCTTCACATGGCCATAGCTCAGAAAACATTGATTTTTCAGTCAAAATGGTCCAGTGCTTTTTTAAAGAGCGTGAAATAATCTACAAAGAAGATTCATACCTTTTATTGACTAAATTCAACGGATTTCGAGTTATGAAAAATAGTAAGTAAAAAAATGTAGATAATTTTGAATTTCATTTTTCTTGCTTTCTCAAAACAAAAAATTAAATTCACAAAATTTAAATTTTTATTGAAAAATTATTTTATCAGAGCTATCTAAAACAATAATATTTCAATTAAAATAATTTCTCGATCATTGCAAGTTTTTAATTCGTTACCTTCATGAAGATCAGATACATCGTATCATCTACTTCCTTCAAAAATTTTGTAATTTTTCCCTTCGTGAGATTCTTTTATATGTATTTGATTTGAGTTCAAAATACGCCATCAAAACTAATTTCATTTATAGCTTCAAATCTTTTTTCTGTACTACATCATTTCTCGAATTGGTTAAATGCACTTTTATAATTTTCTTTTAATTTTGCTGGTAGCAAAGATTAGATAGCAGGTAACGAAACCAATTTTTCGATATCGGAATCTTCCTGTAAATCGCTCATTTTGTCACAGAGATCTGAAACATAAATTTATAAAAATTGTACTTTTATAAATTGGACTTAGTTATGCAGAAACCTACCAACCAAATAAAACACTTATTGAGAAAATAAATAAATAAGATTTAATTTTAAAAATTGTATTGGATAGAACACTTCGAAAGACAGTTGTGAAAGTGCTTTTATATCCTTAAGGCGCCACTATTGTAGCATTTAATGCAGTGTCTTGAATTAGTTAAGTTTCTTCTGTTAATAATAAATATTTTTAAATGATTCAAAAAAAATTAATTAGGTAAATCATTAAACTATTTCGGTAAAAGCTTAAAATTTTAAAAATAAATCGACTTTTTAAGTAATAACCTCTTGAAATATAGCTAACTTTCAGCGCTTTTGTATTAAAATCTATATTAGATATCGAAAAATAAATTCTTTACCGAAATAGAATAAACCTTTATCTGCAGATTAAAAAAAAATTGAAAATTTTTGGTTTATTAATCGAGCTATAAATTTCACGATAAAATGTACCGTTTTATGATTTTTTTCCATGCAATTGCATATTATATTGCAGGGGTAATGCAAGTTTTATTTCAAATGTATAATCTTTCAGACCAGTGTGAAAACGTAAACATAGTATCGAGTTACCGACGTACTGATTACATTTATAATAATAACTTTTAGCTATCTTACAAAAACTTAAGAACATGATTTATTTATATTTATATAAATTAGAATGTTTCTTCGTAAAGACATTAACCATAAAAAAAACAAAAAAACCTTTTTACCAATTTTTATTCTTTATTAAATTTTTAAAAATTTTAAAAATTTTAATTTAATTTAAAATTAAAAATTTAAGAAAGTTATCTCATAGATTTTTTGTGTTTAAGATACGAGGACTGAAGAGGCGGAGATAGTACTTTTGGGCAATTATACAGGGTGTCCCGTGACCGTGGAGAACCTTCGAAGGTGTTGATAAAGGACACTTTTCTAAGACAAATTTTTAACCTTCAAGCAGGCGCATGTTCATTTAGAACAGCAGCGGTCGCGCGCGTAACCTTAAAGACCTATTGTAAATTTTAGGGATTCAATGCACCAAATAATTAAACAATCATTTATTTTTTATAATTATAACAATTATTTTTCGGTTAAGAAACGAATTTAGTTATAAAACATTACTTAAATCTTATTAATTACAATTAAAATGATAATTTAAAAAAACACATTTTTTTTGGATTAGGTCGCAACTTGGCAACATAAATCTTACTTATACATAAAATCAAAATTATAAAAATAAAAAAAACTTGCACTAATAAAATATTCATTAATATTGAAGTAATCCATTGACAACCGATGGTCTACAACCCTACAACCCAACCCAAGTCGGTGGGCAAGATATTTCAAAAAGTAGTGCACCAATCCTTTCCAAATTTGGTGTACTTGTTTTAGACATCAAAATCTTGTCCTTAACGGAGGGATTTTTTATTTTAATGTGTATTTTGTATTTTATGGCTTTAATGGGTGAAAAACATTGCATTTATTTTTTAAGAAAATCGATATTTTAACTTTGAACATCTGCCATTTTGTCAAAATTCAATTTTTAGGAAAATTGCTCCGTTAAGGACTAGATAAACTTATGTGTTTACTAGGTCTTTTTGAATTTTTGATTTTGAATAAACTGATTCCGCATAGAATTGCCCACCGCAAAATGCTTTTTAATAATAGGGTCGTGGAACATTGGCTGTAAATAAGTTATTTCTTAATATTTTTGTACAAAAAAAATTATATTGTATTTCTAAAGGGCCGTTTTTAATCTAAAAAATGGTTGTGCAATAATATATATACACACTTTTCCAAAAAAAAATAACAAAAAGTCGGATTTTCTCGACCTCCTAAGTGCGCATAACCCTTTAAAGCAATTTTTTGAATTTCTCATTTCAAACGACCATAGCTCCGATACTATTGCTTTTTTAGGTTTAATGGATTAGAATTTTTTTAAACATCATTCGCTTATCTACAAATTAGGTTATAACCTCTTATCGTCTAGAATCAACGGATTTCGAGTTATAAATTAAATTAAATAAAAAAATGTTAAAGAAATTCAGGTTTTATTTTTTTTTACTTTTCTTGCGAACTCCGTATCTCTTAAACGAAACGTTTTAGAAAAAACTAACGGCTTAACCCAAACAGAGAATTTTACGAGCTATAACTTTGGTCAAATAAATTTTTTTGGGAAACCAACCGTTTTCACAGAAATTCTGAAAATAATGAACAAGGTGTAAGTAAACAAAAAATAAATTTACAAAATTGCTAAAAATCTCAATTTGATTTAGGTAGGTACCTATAGCATCGTTTGAGCAACATTGTTATAAAGCACATTAGTTTATCGTTAATTATTTTGTTAATTTATGAGGGAGGCCAATTTGAAAATTTATCAAAATAAATTTTATAAATTTAATTTTTTTTACCTACACCTTGTTCATTATTTTCAAAATTTCTGTGAAAAGGGCTGGTTACCCAAAACAATTTATTTGGCCAAAGTTGTAGCCCGTAAAATTCCCTATCCGGTTTAAGCCTCTAGTTTTTTTCTAACACGTTTCGTTTAAGAGATACGGAGTTCGCAAGAAAAGTAAAAATAATAACAACCTGAATTTTTTTAAAATTTTTTACTTAATTTAATTTATAACTTGAAATACATTGATTCTAGGTGATAAGAGGTTATAACTTAATTTGTAGATAAGCGGATGATCTTTAAAAAAGTTCTAATCCGTTAAGCCTACAAATCAATAATATCAGATCTATGGTCGTTTGAAATCAGAAATTCAAAAATTTGCTTTAAAGGGAGGTACCCCCCAAGGGTTTGTACTTGGATAAAAATTTTATTTGAAAATTTTTCTTAGAAAAGTGTTCTTTATCACCACCTCGAAGGTTCTCCACGGTGACGGGAACACTCTGTATTTATAACAAGAACTTCTGAACTAAACACGATTTATGTTGGTTTATTTATAATATTTGAAGGTCTTTTCTAAACCAATTTTTGTAACACTTGCCCGCAAAAGCTGCAAATACTTAAACTTGTTTATAATACCTTCTGTTACGACCAATTACCCACTCCCGCTATGAAAATAGGGCCCCTCTAAGCAATAACATTTTGGGGCCAATTTAGTTCTTTCGAATTAATTCAAAATACTCAAATATTGTGCTTCACAAACTTTACGTGAAGTGCCCAGTCAAGTTTCCATCAAAATTTTTTAGGTGCTTATTTCAATAATGTATTTTTTTGAGTATATTTCTAAATTTTATTCGTCCCCACCTAATTTCAAAAATGCTGGTACTGTAACTGCATTAGCTAGTGCAATAGCTTTATACCTAATATTGCTGGCTTTTTTTTTAAGTAATGCTCTTCCAGTGCAGGATTTACGTATAAGCTAATCAAGCTATAGCTTAGGGTCTCCACTTTCTTGATGCCCCAAAAAATTGTCCGAGTGCCAAAAATCAAATTTGGCACTGACATATAATATTTGGACTTATAAAGAGCCCCATATCTAAAAGCTTAGGGCCTTATCAAGTTTAAATCCGGCACTGTGCTCTTCTAATAATAATTTTAATTTTTCTTGCAGTTAAAGGTTTTATGTACTTTTTGGTGAAATTTGTGGACTCTGAAGAAGAAGTACCTATTAAGCTTGTAACTTTAACATGGCATAGTTAAGAAAGGGGTTGTTAATCCCTTAAATGTTAATTTAGAGAAAAATCCAAAAATACGTAACCTACAGTCTTTTCTCTCCTACAACATATTATACAATATCTTTTTCGAAAAAATTTGATGACGTTAAGGGTGCTTATGCAGGTTTAAAACTGTTCGATAGATGGTCTACCCCCAAAAATATTAAGTGATCGCTGCGAAAAAATTAGTATTGTGATATTAGTTATATAAATAAAGTATTTTGGCATATGTATCATTCAAATCAAAAAAACTCTTTTTATATGAAAATTAAAAATTTTGATATTTTACCTTATTTTTGAAGGGCGATTATACTCCCTAAACCCGTGTCTCAGCAGATAAAAAAATTAAGGACCTCTTATTAAATAAGAGGTCCAAAAATATCTAAAAAAACCATTTGAATTTGGGTTAACTCATGATTTGACTCGTGAAAAACTGGGCCTAAACGTACTTTTTCTCGTAATTTTTAAAAGAACGTAAAAAAGAACCATCAGCCAGCTCCTATTTTATAATATGCATTATAGATAATGAGTCGAGTTTATACAAATAATATCTAATCATGAAACTGATATTTTGTTTATAAACTTAGGTGAGATAAGGAACAAATCTCTATCCACAAGAAAGTTCTGCTAGTACACGTCAGTATAATTGTACAACACGTCATCAATTCGCAAGAAAAAGTAAAAATAATAATAATAAATAAAAATAATACGTCTATCTTTTCTTGAACTTTGCCCCTTTCACCAACAATATTTTACACAACAGCAATAGTAGCGCCTTAAGTCAATTATTTCTAAGTTATCTTTCAGCCAAAAATATTATTTCCTGATTTTCTACAAAAATACTCAAATTATGTGGGTTGGTAGTTTTATGCATAATAAATAATAAATAGCTACAAAAAATCCATTTTAGCTTGTTGAATTTTTTCTAGATTTCTTCCAGTCAAAGAATAGTACCTATAGACCAGTCAAATTAGATCGATCTTAGGCTTGGCCCGGAACTAATTTAGAATTCGATGCCACCCACAAAAAAGTGTTTGGTCTAGGGTCTACATACTGAAAAAGTTTGCTTCTCGATAGCGATGTGTGGGGGATGAACAATTTGCGATTATTTAGACAAAAAACGAGACCTTCGCCGGTTATACCTGAATATCTCCTAAACCATGCTAGATACGGAACCAAACCATACATACCTTTTTTGTAGAGCATAAAATTTTCTATGAAAATGGTTCTAATGATTATGTTTAAAAAGTCAGCCGTTTAGAATGCACGCGCCGCCGAAGTCAAATTTTCGGAATTCAAAAACGCGTAATTTTCGCGTTTCGCGGGTTTCAATAAAAAATTTTTTTCGATGGTTTCTAATTGTATTAAAAAATCGCAAAAATTTAGGTGTTCTCGGGAAACCTTGAAAGGTACTTTTCATGGCACAATAAAATTTTTTGACCTTTTTTACTTATTTTACAGCTATGTGAATATGAAAAATTGAAATTTTGGTCTTTTTGAAGTCTTTTACGATTTAAGGTACATAGCACTTATTTATGATCAATAAAATTATATGGATTTTATTACTGATGAAATTTCCTACAAAAAAGGACAAAAATGGTTTAGGAGATATTCAGGTATAACCGGCGAAGATCCCGTTTTTTGTCTAAATAATCGCGAATTGTTCATCCCCCACACATCGCTATCGAGGAGCAAACTTTTGCCAGTATGTAGACCCCAGACCAAACACTTTTTTGCGGGTAGCATCGAATTCTAAATTAGTTCACCCTGAAACTCCTAATTTGACTGGTCTACTACCTCATAAGCTCATTTTCGTAATTAACACATTTTTCGAAAATTGTGGATTGGTCCAATTAATATTAATATAAATAGTTTATAATGATGATTGCTGCTTACCTTAATAAAATTAAACTGTTATTGTGGTAAAGCAGCTATTTCCATAATAATAACAATTTAAAGTTTATATTTATTAATGTATTCATGCTTGACAAAAATGTAACTGCTATAAATTTTGTTATAAAACAACTGTGCACTAACTTAGCAACGCTTTTAATTTAAAATCACATTTGCACGCCTTCTAGTGCATATACGCATAGTTAAATTACAATTACATTTTTACTATCTTATTCGAAACGCAATGAGGAAAAATCTTGTATGATGCACGTAGGAAAGTTAATTTTTCAGTACGCGGCTCTTTTTTGTACTCGGCTGCGCCTCGTACAAAAATCTATCTCCTAGTACTGAATTATTCTACTTTCCATTACTAGCAACATAAATTGCTATCCTAATATATAAAATCCCAGCACTCTGCTCCTGCTGCTGCTCCAGCGTGTCATTTTTTGGTGAAACACAGAACGCTTTGATTGGTCGATTTTTTTTACCAACCGAGAAATATATTAAACTAAGATTAAGACTAAAAATATTTGAAAAAGAAAATAATGAATAATTCCGGTATAAGAGGAAACAATTAAAATTTAGCAATCATAGTAATCAAAACTGAATGAGTTAACTGAACATCCTAATACATAAAATTCCAACACGCTGCTCCAGCTTCTGTTCAAGCGTGTCATTTTTCGGTGAAATAAGAAACACTCTGATTGGTCGACTTTTTTAACCAACCGAAAAATATCTATAAAATAAAATGCCAGCACGCTGCTCCTGCTGCTACAGCGTGTCATTTTTTAGTAAAGCAGAGAAGCACTCTGATTGGTCCATTTTTTTACCAACTGAAAAATATATTAAACTAAGATTAGGACTAAAAATATTTGTTCAATAGTAATCCAAACGGGGAAATTTGAATTTTTAAGCAAAAATGAGGAAAATTTAAGCTTCGGCGAGAAAAAATTAAAACTTTACTGCTCAAGGAGTTTAGCAGCAGCTTTCTGTGTTACTTTGAAAATTAATTATAAAAATATCAAGTCAAAATTGTAAACCGGGGGGTCTGGGGGTGGGGGGTGGAACACCCTCCAGTACATATCGCAGAATTTGGAGAAGATAGAGAATTTATAATTTTACAAATTTCGCCAGGAAAGACCGGTAAATTTGAATTTTTAAGCTAAAGTGCGGGAAGTTTAAACCTCAACTTAAAAAATCCTTTATTTAAGTGCCTTACTGCTCGGAGTTTAACAGCAACTTTTGCGTTACTCTGAAAATTAACTGTCAAAATTATAGCCAAAATTGTATACCGGGGGGTCTGGGGGGTGTGGAACACTCTCCAGTACATATCGCAGATTGTGGAGAAGATAGAGAATTTGTAATTTTACAAATTTCGCCAGGAAAGACCGGAAAATTTGAATTTTTAAGCAAAAGTGAGGAAATTATACCTTTGCGTTACTTTGAAAATATAGAAAAACGGGAAATCCCCCAGTAGCGGAAAACGAAATTAAATGTTCACAAATGATCTACTGTCTAGCTGCCCGTCCGCGGACGGGCTTTCCAGCTAGTTATTAATAAAGGTTAAACTATTACATTATTTAACCATACCTTCATTTTCAATATAGACTTGATTGTTTTCTAAATAGTGCATGGTTATTCATGTTACGAACTGTTGGTACTAGCTTCAAGCAATCGTTTGAACCATAATTGAACTGAATTGAACCGTTCAACATATTTGTTGGAACAACGGATTTTTCGTAATCTATAATTCCGAACTGATAACTTGTACCTGTAGTAATAGATTTGTTCCAACAAACAGGAAACAAAACTTATCGGACATAGTTTTCATAATATCCATTTAATTCCGATTGCAACATATTTCGTAAATGTACAAGACGATTACATTGTTTTCCTACGTGAAGTTTGTAATTTAGCCTTCTCTTCTATACGAAGTTAACATAGTAAGAAGCCTAATATTCTAGCCCCGTACCCGTCCGTCCGCGTCTGTATGTTTCAAATTCTTATTCATAAATTTATCATAAATTTTTGATTTATTCATAATTAAATTATTATAAAACATTCCAATAGTATTAAAAACATAAGTTCATTATTATTTATAATTAGCTTAAATATTTATTGTTTTACTTATTTTTACTCTTTTTGTTTTTTATAGTGATTGAGTCGGATAAATCGATAAGTAGAATAAGAAGATGATCGGATTAAAAACATTAAGGCGGAGATTCACTTGTAACTGAACGTTGTAATGAAATGTAATGTAACGCTCGAGGCGAGCATTACATTACAGAGCTCGTTTCTTTAGCACTGCAAATGCTCATTTCGAATGCTTGGCTCAACCTGTGCTCCAGTTTATGAACACGTCGCGACGGGTACTGACATGTAATGTAACAATCAAAGGGATTCGCTAAAAAACCGACAATCGAGTGGAGCACGGATGCTTCGCTCGCCGCTCGCTGTTCGTGTTTGCTGCGCGCTCGTTTATCGGTACTGACTATCAAATACTCGTGTTACATTACATTACATTACAACGCACAGTGGTCTGAAATCCTAAATTGTTGGACAAAATTACAATTATCACTGTAAATTCATGAAAATTTGTATATAGCGGTTTTTTGGGTCGCTGATTACGAATCCGAAATTATTTTTTGAAAATATATGAAATGATGCCCAAAAATGTGTTTTTTTTTGAAAATATTTATAAAATATTCATGAAATTAATGTACGATTTTTTTGAGCTTTTTTATTACAATTCCGTCAATATGTGTTTCAAATGCAAAATGGCCGATGCAAAATAACGAAATTTTTGGATTCTAGGTCACGAATCTGGACTTATTCTAATGTTATACGCAAATAAATTGATAATTCCACTATAGATAATAATTGGTAAATTTATTGAAATAGAACTGCAATAGATTAACAGTAAATATTAACATTAAAATAATAAAATACAAAATATTAAATAATGTCAACATCATCAATATCCGTAATAACGTATGTACCTATACGTTCAAATGCGCTTCCGCGCTTCCTACTTCAATCTTATTTTATGCATACTTATCAGTTCGAATTGGTTAATTTTGTTTCACTAACGAATTCCTTATACTTTTTTTGCATATAATGAACCTTAACACGAATTTGAATGTCACTCAATTCACAACTAATTTTCTACGTGCTTATATGCTTCAAATTAAAACTTGGAACTTTTTGAGGGTCACATTCTAATACATTTTTCGAACGATTGATTGTAAAAATACTGTAATAAATATATATAGAAATATTGTACATACTCTGTTGATCATTTTCCATTTTGCTTTGTTCACTTTTAACAAATAATAACGACACTACATTATTTCTAACAGAGCGCTCGAAATAAACGAAACAGTAGTTAAAATCGCGGCTATTTCAAAGAGTAAGTTTGAGTCCCTCTACAGAACAAAAGGTTAAACTTAGAAGTATACATTTTTGGAATTTTATGGATTAATGTCTTTTCTATGAAGAGAAATCAAAATATACCTGAAATTGTAAAATTTATTTTCGGGGTTTTGTCCAGGAATTTGTGATTTCAGACCACTGTGCAACGTTCAGTTACAAGTGAATCTCCTCCTTTACGGATAAACTGTTCAAATGATTTTAAAATAAAATCAATTATAATCCCTGCAATAAAATATTAATTATAAGTTATTAAAAAACCTAAAACAATTAATAAACATCTGAAGATATCAAAGTACTATTAGATAATAGTACCAATAAAATAATAAACAAAATGGTTTTTGGGATTATTGGACAGGAGTTATAAATAAAACTTGTTTAAAAGCTCAACGTATAAAATAACTAATTGATACACTTCTACCTACCTATAAAAATATTTCACATAATTTGTGATTAATAATAATAATGTTAAATTTAAAAAAATAAGAATAATATACAATACGTAGAAAATTAATAATTAAAAAAATTAAAAAAGACATAATTATCACATAACAGGTCTGGATTAAAACTATATTTGAAATTACGAAAAATTCATAATACAATATAACGTTATTTCATGGCTATTTCCAATCATCAGTCGTATATAATGAATAAATTGAAAAATAAGAAAAATTTTTATGCCTTTCGGTTAAAAACGTAGTAAGTTTTGAATTTTGAATTTTTTCAAAGTTCATGCTAGTAGTACTAGCTTTTAGAATTGCTTAGTTCAAATTATTTTAAATTGTTCGTTCCTACACGTGACAACGTTCAAAGTTGATATTTTTTGTGAAGTTATGGTAAGTCAATTATGTGCATTTTAATCAATATTTTTTAAGTTCTTTTTTGTTTAGTTCGAATATTTTTCTTATTTTTCAATTTATTCATTATATACGACTGATGATTGGAAATAACCATGAAATAACATTGAATTTTGAATGAATTTTTCATAATTTCAAATATATTTTTAATCCAGACCTGTTAACCCTTTGTTTCATAATTTCTTCTTTTTTAAAAAAAGTATCTTTTCGATGTCATTTTGTATTGTAGATAATGGGAAAAATAATGAAAAAAATCCAAGCTTAATAGTTTTCAATTAAACAAGCAAAATAAATCTATTTTTAATATGCAACACCATGAGAATCACTAATTGTAATTAATTATAATTTAATTTTGTAATTGAATTCCAATTAAAAATTGAATAAATATAAACTACAACATAAAAAATTAATAATTAAATTGAATAAACCCAGTAAAAAATAAAATTTCTGTAAACGATTATTCACTGGTCACAACTAAACACAAACTATTTTAATTATCTGCAATTTTCTGATTAGCATTGCTGTCTAACAATAAAATATAGCATTCAATATGTTATCTAGTGTGCTCAAAATTAGTTATACCATGAAAAACTGCTTTACAATATTAATTTTTGGAATTTAAATGTCTGTTTCAAATTTGTTACAATATGAAACGAAGGTTTAAGTGATAATTATGTCTTTTTTAATATTTTGAATTATTGATTTTCTACGTATTGTATTATTCTTATTTTTTTTTTAATTTAACCATAAATATTACATACTAAATACATACCACAAATTTACTTAAAATTTTATTTTGTGTTTATTTTCTAATAATAATGTTATTAATAAAAATAGAGATATTAATTTTTCTAAATATTTTCAAATTTTGTCTTTCGCTTAAGGGTACTTCCTGCAATTTCGTGTTATGTTTATAGAGGGTCCTTTCACCGATTAGAATTTTTTAAATTTGAATTTCTTCTACCTTGGCAGTTAAGATTAACACTCACGCAGCAAGCGTGAACCATCACTTTAGCGCTAGAGATAAAAATAACCATAATTTTTGAAGCATAATTTAGTCATTTAATCATAAATCAATTTTTAAGTTGCCTTTGTGCAACCGCGAATAAGAGTAGTGGTATAGTTACTGCCGTCATACGGAAGAACACAGTAACTGTGAAAAAGTTGAAATCGAGAAAAATGATAAAAACATTTAATTCAATGCTAGCGATTTAAGTATGTAAAATTTATATTTTTGGAAGACTTTTTTACCTTTTAAAAAGTATTTTACTGGTATTTTATCCTATTAGATCTGTAGAATAACGTATCATACTCGTATATACTAAGTTGATATTAACTAATTTTTCAAAAATTTTTGACTTACTGTGTTCTTGCGTATGACGGCATTCTAAATAGGCATTAATTTTTGCCCTCCTTATCAATAAATTAATTTTAAAAAAATTATTATTAGGTATGAAGGTTTGTTATTGATATTTAGTTATAAGTGATAACAAATACACTATTATATTACATATTGCGATTAATTTTAAATATACTTCATGATTTCTTAATTTTGTTCTTTAGGTTGATTTGCGTCACATGGAAGAAAAAATAGGAAGTAATGTGGTGGAAGTTGGAGTAGATTTATCGGAATTTTATATGTCAGTGGAATGGGACATTTTGGAAGTACCGGCTGTAAGGTAATAATATAATATAATAATTATGCTTAATTTTTAATTAAAATATAGAAATAAAAAAATGTAGAAATAGAAAGTAATAGTATATTATTAAACAAGAGGTTTAATAAGCAGTTTAAACTTTAGTTTTAATATACTATTTTATTCGCACCTGTAGACGTATTAAGCAAATTAAAAAATTAATGGGTAATAACAAAACAAATTCGTGGAATAAAGTAGCAGTTGAAATATAATTTATTGCTCGTAGGTAAGCTTTGCGAATAACTAAGTGATTCTATATACTGATAGATATATATTGTCATGTTATTATGCTAGGGTACAAGTTAGGATTAAGACGAGGGACACAAGTATCAAAATACGAACATAAATATATGCGCATGAGGCTACGTTTAACTAAAATCATTGATTTGCTGGTTTAAATTTTACCATATAACTTAAATGCAACACACGATCTTGCAAAATGGTGATGTACTATGGATAGTTCAATTTTCTTTTGGTATTGTATTGCTCACAATGTCCTGCGTGGCATAATTATGACGATTTGAGGTATCATACGATTTGAGATCTAAAATAAATAATTTGTTGTTATAAATGTTTAATTTTAAGAAATGTGTGAAGACATTATGTTATACTTACGTTAGGTGAACTTAGTGTGTAGAGAATTCTGGTTTTCGGGACGATTTAGTGCTTCGACGATACAAAATTTGACATGGAGGCAGATACACGCCATGATGGTTATATGACGAGTTGACTTTGGGAAATTACATAAAATGGATGAGGAATGAGTCCTAGAGAGAGATAGAGGCAAGATGGCCATACCAAAAGCAAATTTAAATAGAATATTTCAAATTATGGTAAATGACAGGCAGTTGTCAGATGGAAAATTTGGAAAAATCAAGATTATTCTGCTAATATTTATGATACAGAAGCATACTGTGCGGCAAAAGGAAGAGAATAAAGAGCTCGAATTTTCGAGATCAAAAAGTATTTGAAAATTCAAAAATTAAGAAAAATTTCAAAAATATCAAAGATATAAAATTTCGGCTTAGATTTTTATTAATTGTGGGCAGACGGAACAAGCTAGAGGATTCAAAATTTTTCCACATATATTTGGGATAGAGATGGACAAGATTGCCAAATTTCGTCAAGATCGGTGCAGTTTTTGAGATTGGAGATTTCATGGATAAGTTGATTATTTAAAAAAATTGCAAAAAGTATAAAAGGAGGTGCCAATTTCAATGATGATCAGTATTGTTTTAGTGGTTGACCAGGAAGGACGTGTCAGTCGTAACCTAACTTTTGTTTTTAACCTAAACCGGACCTGGAAGTGTTTCCGAAACAATTTATAAGTCTCTCTCGGAATGTTTGATAACCTAAAAATTAAAATATTAAAAATTGTTAACAAAGTTAAATCAAAGTGACTCGTATAAGAAATAAATAGTGAAGGCGAAATTAAACGTGCGGTTAACCAAAATAAATTATTTCTAAATTATAAGAAGATTAATGAACTGTTACTTACAACGATCGAAGAATATTTATTGGGTGAATTTTGTGCTTTGTACCTTCGAAGTTTATGTCGCTGTGTTGTATCAAACCCTTGCAAGGTAAAATTTTATATTTATTTGGCCAAATAATTTCAATTCTGTATAAAATCACACAAATATTATTGTTTAACCTACAAAAATTACACACATTAACTAATGAAACACACTTTCTTGTTATGTTCTAAATTACGTTATAAATTTGTATATTTACCTGTTTGTCTTTTTGATCACAAATATATTTTGATTCAATACAAATCGTCATCACTTTATTTTAAAATCATATCATCGCAAGTTTACTATTCAGTACACCATCTTACTTTGCTAAGTGTATTTGTTGATGTGTCCTGCGCATATACCCACGTTCACGCTTGACACGTTACAATATACACTTATGCTTACTTATGCAGTATGAGCAAAAAGGCTGATCTGAGAATAATATAAGACGACGCCGACGACGTGAAACATATGACGAGACGGCCACGGCATAACAATGCTATAATAGAGGTAACGTTTAATGTAGTTGAAATGTTTGGCATATTATATCTTAAAGTAGGTAACTTTATACTTTATCGGGGTCGTGTTTAATTGTCAATTTATAGAGTATGCTTATAACGTGTTAATTTGCTTATTACGTATGCAGGTGCGAATAAACACTCTTATAATACAATACAATACAATATCCTGCAGACTAGTTTACTTTCTAATTTTATTTATAATTAACCTACAGTTAAATGATAATAAATGCCATCAATCAAAAAAAAAAAATTTTTTATTTGGAGGTACGGTAATCGAAGAAATATTTCAATTTTCCTTTTTTTACATTTTTGAAATCACCTTAATCAGAAACGTAAAGATTTGCAAAATATTTTTAAAAAATTTCTATGTCGGTCGGTCTCTCGCTTTATTCCTGATCCGTCCAACCAATCACGACCAAATTTGTTATGGTACCGTAAAGTGAGGTTACTTCAATCCATTTTATCGCGATTTTCTGCTATAAAGTTCAATTAGGTTCTATTCGAAAATTATTTTTCTAGTTGTTTTTATTTAAATGATTGTGTAAGATATCAATGTTTATAATTAGAGCATTTTGATTAAAAAAATATAAAAAATAGGCATACTTTTTTAAGTTTTAAAACGTGGGCTAATGTTATCCATGGGTTGGTGTTACTTTAAGCCATGTATATTTTTAGCACTGATTTCTTTCATTTACTTGCAATTCGCAAAAATGATTATTTAAAAAGATTTTATTCTATAATGACAAAACAAAGGTTTACAAGTACTCTCTTTGTGTTTTCTCTGTGTGGAACTGAGAAAGCTCCCCATTTAATGAAAGTAGGTACTTATATCTTGGCTTGGCTCTCTTTTTCAAAAATTATTGATTGTTCCACTGTTGAATCTTTTGATCAATCACAAATTCCTATAAGTTATGGCGATTATGTAGTTGTTACTTGGCAGGGAAATAAATTTCCAGAAATTGTGATTGTTGTACTGTGAAAATGAAAAATAACACTTTTAATTTGCATTTAAACTAATTGCAATACAAATTGTTTTATGCCCATTAAATATGACTCTTTTACCACAAAATAAAATTTTCTAAATTTGTTTTGTTGTATGTTTAGTAATAAAATAGTAAACATTTTCATAAACCGAATCAAACAAGTTGCTCAAAAACGACCAAAAAGGCATTGCAAATGTTTAAAAAAGTTAAATAAACTTTATAATTAATAATCTGTATAATTTCAAGAATGGCTTACCTAGACGTTTGTATTCTACTCTGGCTTAAAATAACCCCACTTTCATATAAAAACTGACGCAGTTACAGTTGAGAATTTTTTTCTCGAAACTGAAAAAACAGTAATTAAAAACAACATCATATCTACGTACCTAAGTGTTCGCTTAACAAACCCAGGCGTTTTGATCTCTGTAGTGCGTACTATAAAAACAGAGCACATAAAAGTTTGGAACGCTGATTTTCACAAACAAGTTCAGTAAATTTTGACATCCAACTGACAGTGATATAGCTTTGTATGCAACGAGGACAATATAGCGTCCCGACTAGCCCCCTAGCACTCCAATGGGAGAAAACATAAAAAGCGGTCATAAGTTGTCACACAAATTTTAGTTCCTTAGGATGGCGTCAGTAGTTCAGTTCAAGTGTGTTGCTCATAGTTAAGAGAGATAGATAGAGATGTTGCTCATGTCTGCTAACAGCTACAGTCACTAGATAGATACAGTACCGCAAACCTATAGGCCAATGAGTTAGAGAGAGAACGTTAATTAGGGCCCCAATATGGCGTCATTCGGAAATGTCAAACGACATTTGTTGTAATTTTTACAATTTTTAAGGTTAAATCAGTGGCGGCTCGTCAGAATTCCTTAAAATTATTAAAATTAAAAATAAAAATAAACAAAAATATGCAGGAAAATACATACATAAGACGAAATGTATTGTTTTAACTTGATATACAGGCCTATTATGTATCACAAAGGTTATTATAAAGGTGACAGTTATGACATAAAATTAAAGGTTTTCGGCAAATTGGTATTACCTATCGTTTTCACAAACCGTTATTTTAACATGATCTTGATAATAAAGGTTTTCTTAACATTTATACCAATTTGCCGAAACCTTTATTTTATTTCATAACTGTCTCCTTTATAATAACGTTTGTGATACATAATAGACCTGATTATTGAAAAATTATAACCCCAGTTACAATTTTGCAACTTTTTTTAAATTTCCCGCATAAATTAGGGCCCCAATATGGCCGAACTTTGCAGTACTGTATCTATCTAGTAACTGTACTAACAGCTGTTCGATGGTTGTGTTGATAATTTAACTTATTAATAAATAAAACTTGATAATTGTGTAATAAATTGTGTTCAACTAGTGTTTAATCGGTGTAATTTTCTAAGAAAGGTTGTAAATTATAACATTATAACAATGTCAGAAATTTATGATAAAATTAATTTTAAATCTTCCGCATATTTAATTACGTCACAATTATGTTACGTCACTGGTTACGCCACTATATGAACTATTCTACTAGCGCCTCTTGCATGATGTGACAGCATTACACAACTTTCTGTAACATGGAGTGCCAGGAGGCTAGTCCCGACTATGTTTGCTATAAAAAAATTAAAATCAGTAACAAAAATCGCGCCGCTCGTTACACGTTTGAACGTGAGAAGTCCAAAGTTCAAATTTTTTGTACGGGCTCAAAGTAGGACCTTAAAGCATAACGTAACCCTATGTTACGGTAGTAGGGTTTACGGTAGAAAGTTGAAAATAAGGTTTTATTTTATTATTTACTAGCTGACCCGGCAGACGTTGTCCTGCCCAAATTTATTTAATTTTTTTTACAACTTTATTATTCAAGTGCTTTAGGGTATACAATATTTTGTGTTTTCCCGTCTTCAGCAAAAACAAATAAATTTCGTGGCTGTCCGACTCGTGAGCATCCAACATACAACTGTCTATGTGAAAAACATGGATTTTCTAGGTTCAATCCGCATACTTGCAGTGATTGACCCTGTGCCTTGTTGACGGTCATCGAGAATGCAAGTCGAATGGGGAATGGCAGTCGCTTGAAATCAAAAGGCATGTCTGTGGGAATAATGGGAATGCGTGGAATGAGCACATCTTCTCCATTTGACTTTCCGTTAAGAATAGTAGCTTCGATGACATTCGGCATCAGTTTTTTTACAGCGAGTCTTGTTCCATTACACAATCGGGGTGGATTAATGTTCCGCAAAAGAATAATTGGCACTCCGATTTTAAGTGACAATTTGTGCGGTGGCACACCAGGAAGATCCAACGAATTTAAAAACGCGATTGGATAGTTGTATTCTAATTTAACTTGCCAATCTTCATATTTAGCCAATGGAATAGCCTTCGCTAAAGTCTCTTGTATAACCATTTGAAATTGTGGTGACGACATTTTCTGATTTCTTAAAAAAGGTAGTAAAATGATTCTTGCCTGGCCTTGATTGTTTTCTTTGCTGTTTTCTCGATTTACGATTGCTACTCACTGTCGTTTCACTTGAACTTGTGTTTGTCTTGTTGACTGATTCCTTTTTGTTTATATAATAAACTATTTAGGAATAGTCTGTTGGTAATAGTCTGCACCTGAGGTACAGGGATTATCCCTTCTTTGGGATTTTCTTCCTCCAAGGGGGGTCTCGACCTCCTCAGGGGGGGGGGCGAATTTTTTTCTGGCCGGTTTCTTTTTGTTTTGTCCCCTGGTTGGTCGGATCCTTTTGGGTATTTTCTTTCGTTACCAGGTTGGCTTGGCTGACTTCATTGGCGGGAATTGAGTTTTGTAGAACACGTGGATTCGGATCCAAACTCGATTTCGTTTTCACGGTTTCGAATTTGAATTCGAATCTGTTTGGCCAGGGTAGACCACCCCTGATCGCGGGTAGTTTGCCCTGTCCGGCGTACAATAATGTACTTACCCTTTATTAATATCGCACTTGCGATGTTACACCAAGTGTTTACTCCACCGCTGTCAAACTCCGAACTCGAACAACTCAAATCAACTGTGAACATACGAACAAACATACGGACATTCATTTTTATATCTAAGGAGATGAAAGGATTAACGACCCTGTATAAAATAATCCGATGACGTCATTGGTCGTCACCTCGAAGGTCGGATTTTTACGCGAAAATGAATGCTAATGCATACTATACTATGCCTATAACCTTCCCGCAAGTGTTAGCAATAAGTTGGCCAAGTTTCATCGCAATCGGATCAACGGTACGGCAGTGCATAACATACGAACAAACAAACATTCATTTTTATATATAAGATTTATCTGTCAATCAGAAGTGCCACTACAAGAAAATAACACAAGATTTTTAAAAATGATTTTGTCTTGTGATGGGTTATTTCAAAGACCTTGAAAATCTTTATCTAGAATAGTTGAAATTAACTTTCTACCTGTCATCTGTCAAAAATTACTGTACTGAAGAGATCTCAACCAAATTTGGTATGTAGGAACATTGTCCCCACAGGACTTGACAACATATGGAACCATTTGATAAAAATCATGAATTCAATATGAAAACAAAAATTCCGTTTTTTTGCGAAATCTTGAAAAAAGTTCTTGTCCCACGATTTTCTTCGGCGTTTCTGCGTCATTGGCAATCAAACTTTTGGACGTATGTCTTGTGGTGAAAATAAGGTTTTAGCAGAGAAGTTCTTGCCAGGACTACCACAATAGAATAAATTTAAAAAATGAAAATGTCATCGTATGTATCTCCGGAAATGTTTAACAGGTTGCATAAAATTTTGTGTGCTAATAAAGCTTTTAAGACGGCGGTTTTTCATTTGGACGAGAATCTACCTGAGTAGGTGGCGCAGGTATAGAGATTCTAAGTTAAATTACAATCGGTGTTTACCGGTCCAGTTCGGAGGTGTAGTAAGAATGAAACGGTATATTTTAAAGAGAGATAAATATTGTGCTCAAATTTCTTTGAAAAAGTTTTGCAACACTGACATGATGTGATGCGTCAGCACGGTATCGGTTCCTAACGGTATCATTTAGTTGGAACTGTTTATGTTTATTCTCTGACGCGTCAGAAATATGAAATATAAAATACAATTTTAAATTTCAAAGCGTCATTTCTAGCGCATAAGTGGCTAAAGATATGATGATGGTTATGTTTTATGCAAAGAGGATAATAATATTTTGTATATGAACTAATTTTTAATAAATTACTCACTATAAAAATTAAAATTACTTTATCACTCGCGGGCGGGCAAGGGCGTCGTCATTCCAGATTTTACTAGGGGGCAAGTACTGTTAAATGTTACATTTTACAAATACTTACTACATACCACAAATCTATTTGAAATTTTATTTTGGGCAGTGGCGGCTCGTTAGGGGAGCCTTTGAGACTACGTTTTCTCAGAAAACATCGGTCCCTAACGAAAAAAAAAAATGTTTTATTAAAAATCATAATTTATAAAATACTATTCGTATTGAAAAAATTATCTGGTGTTTAAATTTCTAATTACACATTTTAAAATAATTACTATCTAAAGAAAAGCTTCTGAAATTAATACTTGCGGTTAAATTGATTTAAGCGGTAAGAGACGCTCTGACCATAAACTTACATGCTAAGGGGACGTCCATTTATTACGTGAGGTCAAAAAAAAAGGGGGGGGGGTTCCGTCACATCTCACCAAATCTCACTAAGAGGGAGGGGGGGTGTCTAAATTTTAAGAAAAACGTCTCACGTAATTTATGGACGTTCCCTAAATGCTACATGACGTAAGAGTGCAAAATTGCATACAGTAAAAAGCTGACGTTGAATCTAATCTCTTCGAAGTTTATTCAGTGTATACATAACACTTTATAAGTGGCCAATTTAATAGATTTATAATACATACAAGTGCTATTACAGAAATAACATTTTGATGTTACCCCCGTATCTAAGATTTTAAAAATGTGGTCCTGAATACTCCCTCTACAGTAGAGCGTCGATAATCTGGACGTCAAATATCCGGACCGTTGATAATCCGGATTCAATTCCGGTGAAAAAAAAAATTGAAAAAAAATACAGCTACATATTTGTAGATCCTGATTACATCAAAGATGCTCAATCTCTACAACAAGAAAAAAGCAAAAAAAAAATAAAATCCAACAATAATTTTTTTATGTTATTAATAAAACTAATTTACATTTTTTACAAATACAATTTTTTTTTGAATGTTATTAATAAAACTAATTTACGTATTTCTGAAAGCAATTAATAATAAATTAATTCACTCAAAAAAATTGTTTGAGATAAATCTACATAGCGCTGTGCATGTCAAATTGTACCAACTGTAAACTCAAATTGTGCAGTTTTTAAATCTACTGTTTACTAGAAAAAAGTAAACTTTTGTACCTGAAGATTTCGATTGAAATCTTCAGAACTGTTTACACTAATTCTACCTAATATTGTGCATTTTAAATTTTACGGTTTCAATCCCAATTTGTGCTTATTTTTAACCACGAGTATGTTAAAAAAGAAAAATTTTTGTTCTCGACTAGTTGTGTATTCTCTTTTTGGAATACATTACAATTTTTTTATCTTTATTTAAAATTCTACTATAATTTGTAAAAAAAAATTCTTTTATCATAAATAAAATGATGCTATACTTTACTTTCGGTCTCTTTTCTAATATTTACTTTTTGTTAGAAATTTGGTAGATTGTAGTTTATTTGTAATTGATTAATTAAAGGAATTCTTGACCTCTTTAGTCAGACATAACGAAATAAATTAGTGAAAATTGTTTATTTTCCATCAACAGGACCGGTTTAAAAATAAATTACTAATACCTATAGGGATTTAAATAAATATTAAAAATAACGGTAAAAAGAATATTTGAATTTCAAGAAATTCAAAAATTTTAAAAACCTATATTGTATAGTAGACCATTAGAAACTAGAATAAAAATATTATAGTTGAGATATTGGTCATAAAAATCTACAACGTAGATGAAAAAATTCACAAATAAACAAACGGCAGTCAGGGCCGGCTTTAGCAACAACAATACATTATCGTAGTATAGCTTCGACAAGTTCAGCGCACGTGGACGGTTTCATGATCGTTTGAAATAATGGTAATAATATTACCATTTTACCAAAATAATAATCAATTTGGGGGCGTGAGGTGATTTTGGAAATTTTTAGACTTCCCCGCCCCCCTTGGTGAGATGTCGTGAGATTTGGCTGAACCCCCCCCCCCTTTCTAATCTCACGTGAGATTTTTTAAAATGCGTATTTTTAATGTAAATACGTTAATCTGTGCTTGATTGCGTTGGATTTATTAAAAAAAACATAATGTGCTTAATTATTTTTATTTAAGAATAGTTAACACGAAATAATTACGTGATATTTGCCGAGACCACCCTTCTTCTCCACGTGAGATTGGGTGAGATTTGGCTCGACCCCCTCCCCCTTTCTAATCTCACGTGAGATTTTTTAAAATGCGTATTTTTAATGTAAATACGTTAATCTGTGCTTGATTGCGTTGAATTTATTAAAAAAAACATAATTTGCTTAATTATTTTTATTTAAGAATAGTTAACACAAAATAATTACGTGATATTTACCGAGACCTCCCCTCTCCCCCACGTGAGATTCGGCTCGACCCCCCCCCCCTAAACGCCTCACGTAATTAATGGACTCCCCCTTTCCAGCACAAATCTGATGAGATCAGTGTCGCGGCTAACACCGTGAATAAGATCGTAACATGTAATTCGGTAAGGTTTTTTTTAAATTTATTAAAATTTTTTCATGCTATTATTTCATTCGTTTTTGTTTTGTTTGTTTAGAATTTCTTCATCTACTTTGTAGATTTCAATGAGTCTATGACCAATATCTCACTAAATATATATTTTTATTTTAAATAAATATGTTCAATTTTTGAAATGGAATATTTTTTCTATAATTCGTTCACAACTTTTGAAACTGAATGTAAAGACTTTCATAAATTACTTAAAGTAATTATTAATGCTTATTTTTTTGTCCTATCCATTCTATCAGTAAAATTAAGTAAAGACAAATTACAAAAGATGTTATTCTTCACATAATAATTTTAGCATTTAAATTTAAATTTAAATCTAGGGTTGCTAAAAACCATGTGCATTTTAAATGAAAGAAATAAATCGGCTTAAATTTACCGTAAGCCCAAAGGACCTACCTAGAAAAAATTAAACAACCTGAAATTTCTTTACAAAATCTTACCTAATGGCACTAAAATCCAACAAAAGAAGTGTGAATTTTTACATTTTTAGTTTTCGTTGGACGAAAAAAATTATTCTTTCATATTATAACGTCAAACCTACACTGAGCACGATAATATTTCTAAGGTAGGCGATAGAAACAATACAAGTCAAAAACGGCAACTTTACAGAAGAGCGAAAAAACTGCATAACTTTTGACATTAAAATTATAAAATTTTCAAAATATTAATTTTAGATATTTTCTAAAAGCAAAGTTGACGTTTTTGACTGTTTCTATCGCCCACCATAGATTTGTTATTTTATCTACATAGTTTCGAGATTGATAGTTTTGTAATAGAAAATCGAGTATTTCAAAAGGTAAGGAGAATTTTTTTAATATTATGTAGTTTTATTTTTAATTTAATTTAATGTAATTTATTTATTTATTTTAATTTAATTTTTATCATTTTTATCCGTTGCATTGGTTTATAATTTGGTAAGTACGGAGGGTGAAAAAGTACAACTTCCAAATTTGTTTTCTTAAGAACAAACTGGTAACGGTCATAATATAGATAATATTCTTTAATTTATCAAGTAATTTTACAATAATTTTATCTGGTGTGCAAAATCAAAATCCGTTATAATTTTTAAGAAAACGAACAGGGAAGTTACTTTTCTAATTCTAATTTTTATTTTTAAATATTTATTTTGTAGTAAATTTTAACTTTAAAATCTCTTTATAATATTTTATTTTTAGAAAATTAAATTGAAGAAATTATTTTCCAGAATTTAATGAAGATGTCTGGGCTACTAAATTTATATCTAGACCATGAGATCGGAGGCAAAACACCGTCAATCGAAAATGACCGTTTCCTTGTTTTAAGTCATACGGAAGATGAACTACTGTTTCCTGAATAAGGAAAAATTTTGACAATAAATTGTTATTCATCATCGTTTTTTGTCTATCAATTTTTTTTGAATATGAAATATTTAAAGCAATAAATTGGTTTTGAACCACATTTTCAATCAAATGAAATTCAGCAAACATCAACATTTTTACAATTAATGCACCTGCTTTATAAATATACGCCCCTTGTCTTGTAACAACTGTTAATAATGTATTGTATACTTGTTTAAGATACTATGTATGATTGATAATTGTTCAAAAGTGTTTATATTATAATTTGTATTGTATATTGTGAATTTATATAGTTTGTATATTTTTTGTGAATTTTGTATAATTAATTTTATTTAAATTCTTAATAAATATGCATTTTAAACATTACTGAATTTTTATTTAAATATGAAATAAGCCTAAAAGTCACAAATTTGTTGTGGAAATCTGCAGAATTACATAATAGTTTTTTATATACAATATTCTTGAAACTTGCATTATGTTATTCAGAAATATGCAACATTTTTTTTCAAGAAATACTCAAATTTTTGTATTTGAAGTATGCAGAATTATTTGATAGAAATACACATATTTTGATGTAGAATTATCTGAATTTGTATTTCAGATAATGTGCATTTTATTGTGCAGATTTTAAACTTACTAGGTGGGTCATTTTTTTACTCTAATCTGGTACCTGCAAATTACCCAATTGGGTTGTTTACCTGCTTAAAATCTTTAACCCAAACGATGACACCCTTTCAACACAATAATGGGTTTAGCGCCAATCTAGACACAAATTGTGCAGGAATATTATGTAATTGTGTAACTTATAGACACATTTTTCTTTCAGTGTTGTATTGTGTGTATAACTACCAGATTACACATATTATGGCTAATAACAATTAGTAGGTAACAACTGAATACTGAATTACCTAAAATTTGCATCTGCTTTTGCAAAAAATTTCTACCCCTAAACATTACCTGTACGGCTCGATATTCGAAAATTAATCATGCGACGTTGCCTAAATGTGATTTAGAATAATTAAATTTTTTAAGCACCATCTTTTCAAAAATCGTTGAACTATTAGTAAGCCCGAAGACTAACTGTTATCATGGCGCGCCATTTGAAATCATTGAATATATGGCCGAAACAAAACTTCATTTACAGCACTCGCAAAACAAATTTTTTTATAAATTTTAATGCAGATTATATAAGGCCGTTAGTTTACCTACAATATGACATTTTATTTTATTTATTGTTGGTATTTGATATAAAAACTTATTTAATACAAAAAAATATATATTTATTATCAAAACATGTTAAAAATTATATCATTTTGTTCAAAAAATGCATCTCTTTTCATTAAAAAAAAAATCATCGTAATATCTTTAGCCAATTTTACGTTGTAAATGAAGTTTTGAAACGGGTCCAAAAATCGCGCCCTTAAAACAAATGTCTTGGTGAGGAAACAATTGAGCTAAATGTAAAAGCAAGAAAATTACATAAAATATTATCGGTCTATCTATTTTTTGCGAAAATTTGTTAGATGACTTGTATAAATATGACATAAATTCAAAAAGTTTAATAATTAATCTGACAGTTATCAGTAATTTAATTAATTATTTAGAACGATTGAAAATTTGTATGCTGTATGTGTTGGTGTTGGTAATGGTATTATTATAAAAATATATTCATATAAATGAATATGTCGTCGTATCTTCGGAAATGTTTAACCGATTCAGTTAAAATTTCGTGTGCTGATGATTAGAGGTATTGCGGCAGAAGCGACGAATTTGAGGTATTGCGGCAGAAGTGACGATATCTTTTAATAATTTATGTGACTTACTCTTTATAAGACCATAGTGGTGGCTTGATGTGATCGCTAGTTGAGTTATGAGCGGAAATTCTGGGTTCAAATCCCAGACTCGGCAGAATTTCTTAGTTCATCCCTTTGGTTAACATCAAACTGTGGATCTAAATACTAATAACTTTCTTTAACAACTTAAGCCTGTATGACACGACGTTAAATTTGACGTTAAATTTGACGTTAAATTTGACGTCAAATTTACATGAAAATTTTTATGTAAATTTGCTCATATTTTTGCCAGGTAAAATTTTAATTTTATGCAGGTAAAAATAATTTTCTGTTTGAACAATGTTAATTTTAAAAACTGGGCGGACTCTAGACGGGAAAATGTCTACTACGCACATTTACACGCACTTTTACCGACAAATTTAGAACTTGTTCTAAATTTTTTACATGAAAATGTAACATAAAATTTGACGATAAATTTTCTGTATGCAACAGTGTTAAATATTTTCTTAAAAATTTACATGTAAATTTGACGTCAAATTTAACGTCGTGTCATACAGGCTTTAATGGAAAAATAAAAATTAAAAATTTTAAAAACCCCTGACTAAAAGCAATTTACTTTAAAACTACTGTTACCTACCTTTAAAAAGGAAGAAATAATTTTTTCTTCTTCACTCAACAACATAAACTCTCGGACACTTAACTCGAAAAATTAACTTATCTCTTCCGCCCCCCCCCCCACCACTACAATATTTAAAAATTTATTTTGAAGTCAGGGGAAACGGAGAATTTTTAATACGGAATTTATAAATATATTTCGTAAGTGGAACAAATTTGTTTCTCCGTCACATATAATTTAGTTCTGATTTTCTTAAGGCGCTACTATTCCGATTCTGTAAAATATTGTTGGGGAAAGCGGTAAAGTTCAAAAAAGATATAGGGGAACGTGCCCAACAGTGAGACACTATTTTTTTAAACCGATATAATTCATAAACCATTTGACATAGAGTATTGATTTACTTACCACTATACAAAACTATCTTTACCTACATATATGTGAATAATGTATGGATATATGCTTAAAGTTTCTTACTTTTTTTGTAAGAAGAAACTATATTATTGTTCGCGTAAAAATTTAATATGTCACGTTTTAACGTTTAATATGTTTATTTAACCCTTACTTGCCACACTGGGGTGTAAATACCCTAAATCCACTTTTCGTTAATTTTAAGTATGTATACTTGAGAAAATCGGGTTTATTTTATCATCTATTAGTAGTTCAGAAGTACCACTACCCTTTCAAGCCAGTGGTATAACATTTAGACAGTTAATCTATCTGCAACAGCCGTCGAAAAACGACTGCGATCACCTGCACCCCAGTGTGTCAAGTAAAGTTGAGTTTGTGAAATTCTTGTGATTCTTTTTAAAATTATATAATGGCATCAGAGTGAATAATAAAGTGAGTATATTATACCATATCATGTATAATTTTTTTTGCAATAAATAATAATAGTTTAGACTATCTAAACATTTTTATATTATTTGATTTGGAAATTTTATTCTTTGAGTAGGTACATTAAAATCTATTGTCTATTCTTCAATATCTTATTTTTTTAAATTATTATTCAACATTGAAAGAGTTGAGGATTATATCCTATAAACTCTAAAATTACAAAAAACATTTTTTGACACAATGCAATTAAATACAAAAACAAAAGCCAAATATTCAAAAAACAAACACAATAACAAACAAATGAAATTCAAAAGATAGAATTAGAATTAAAATCAAAATCAATCCCGTCATGACAGATTCAAAAGATCCAACCGGTTCTTGAAAGAATCTACAGATGGAGCCGTCACTACATCGTCAGGAAGATCATTTCAGACGCCGAAGACTCGATTTAATAAGAAATGTTCCCTGGCTCTGCTCTTGAACCTCTCGCGTAGCAACTTCAGACGATGTCCACAAAAGCGATCATCCACATTAAGCACAAAGAAGTGAGACATATCCAATGGAAAGAAGTGGTTAAGTGCTCGAAACGTAATTATCAAGTCTCCTCTCAAACGCCGAAGGTAAAAGGGCGTCAAGTTAAAAATGCGTAAACGCTCCTCATAAGATGGTCTATTTCGATTAGGATAAGCCAATCGCGTTGCCGCTCTTTGGACAGATTCAAGCCTGTCAACATCTCGCACCAACTCCGCACACCACACCGGACCAGCGAACTCGAGATGAGGTCGAATGTAGGTAATGTACATCTTTCTGACAACAGCAGTACTGGGCCTCTCGAAGCACTTAGAGAGAAGATACACTATGGTTTTGGCTTTACTGCAGATTCTGTTGATGTGACTACTCCAGGAAAGATTACTTGTTATTGTCACACCTAGATCGTTGTGTGACTCGACAACTTTCAGACTTGAGCCGTTAGCCGTATATTCCAACCGGGGATTGTTCTGAGATGCATAATTACACATTTTTCAATGTTCAGAGGAATCAACCACTTGGAGCACCACAGTATCACTCTATCCAAATCGTCTTTCAGAATATCGTGGGAAGACATAGGATTGCTATAAATCTTGGTGTCATCGGCATAAGAGGAAATTGAGGACAGGATCAGGGACGGCAAATCAGCAGAGTATATGAGAAATAACAATGAACCTAGCACAGATTCTTGAGGGACACCACTGAGAACGGGAGCATCGCGAGAAAACGTTTGCCCAATTCGCACCCTAAAGTTTCGGTCGCTAAGAAATGCGGACAGCCATCGCAGCAACCTTCCCCCAATAGCAAAATGCGCCAGCTTCTTTAAAAGTCTTCTTTTGGGTACTCTATCGAAGGCTCTCGAGAAATCCAAATAAATCACGTCTACCGGGATGTTACGATCGAGGCGAGAACTCCAGTCATTAACACACGTCAACAGGTTAGTCATGACGGAGCGACCTGGCAGGAACCCATGCTGCGACCCAGGTATTACATTGCTGTCAAGAAAGAATTGCGTTATATCTTCAGCGATGATAGTTTCCATCAATTTGGCCGCTATTGGAGTAACGCTGATTGGACGATAATTTTCTGCATCAAGTTTGTTACCCTTCTTAAATATTGGAGTTACAGATGATAGGCGCCAAATATCTGGAAGTTCGTAGTTTGCAAACGAGTTCTCCATGATCAGCGATAGGGGCAAAGAAATTGTGTTCCGGCAATGCTTCAATAAACGACTAGAAATACCATCCAAACCGGGAGATGTGTCATTCTTCAGTCCATCAATACATCGCCCGATTCGATCCGGTGGGAAATGAACCGTTGAAACCGGGAGAAGGGGGGCAATCAATTTGCGGAAGGGGCCCGCTGGGTTCCCGCACAAAAGACAACACAAATTTTTCACAAAGAAGATCGGCCGTTTCAAGATCATCGCTACAGATACTGCCATCCGGTCGCATTAGTCGTGGAATAGTTACCTTAGAAGACAGTGAGGACCTGATGTACTTGTAAAAATTTTTTGATCCGCCCTCAAGGATCAGACTTTTTTCATAATCTCTTCTTGCAGTTGACAACTTGGTACTAAGGATATTAGAAAAATTACGATGACGTGCAAGGTTTTCGGAAGTTCTGCTTCGGGCATATCTTTGCCACATGTGCCTCTTCTCCCGAATAAGCTATTTCAGTTCAGCTGTGATCCACGGTTTGTTAGGATTAGAAGATATTGTTCTCTGATATGAATTGGCTGTAACAGAGGCAACAATCCTATTCTGAAACTCACGCCACTGATCACTGACAGGGAGACCACTCAATGCATGAACCCAATCAACGCCATTCAATTCGCCAGCCACTCGCTGCAAGTTTGTGAAACTTCTGGAGAGTGTTACATTATTTTGTGGCGGCACAGTAATCTGCAATCTTGAAGATATAACCACATGATCAGATTTACCAATATGAGAGAGAAACTCGATAGATGACAACAAATTACGGTCGTTCGTCATGACCAAATCCAGGATGGATGGTTGCTGACCCGTACGGTAACGTGTAAATTGTTTGATAAGCTGGCTTAGATTTAAATTGCAAATCATATTGTTATAAAGAGACGTTGAGTCGGACGCTTCTTCGTTGAAAGTTTGGGCAAATTAAAATCACCCATTATGATGATATTGGTGCGCGAAGAAGAATATAAATCATTTATAGCAGAGATAAGCAACGTATTGTTAAAGAGTTCAGTGTCAGGAGGACGGTACAGCACCAATACAATGAGACTGAAGTTGCGGTATGAAATCCTAATAGCGATAGATTCAACTTCCGGGCTATCAAATTGCAGAGGTGCAATATTGAAGGGCAAAAGTGAAGATGCACTGATATACAAACAGACACCGCCCCCTCACGAGTTGCGATCACATCTGTACACGTTAAAACCGGGAATATTGATAAGAGAACTGGGAATCTCTGGTCTAAGCCATGTTTCAGTTACACAAAACATGAAAGGATTAAAATGACTAATAAGTGCTGTAGAAGCCAGCGTCGGACGTCTATGGGTGTTTTTAAAATTTACACCTGATGGGAAGGGATACACACTCACCAGGAGTGTTGATTTTAACGAAGGACCAGTTTGAAATTCAAATACTAAATTTTGTTTTGAGTTTAACTATGTACTGTTTATTAAAAATTAAAAAGAAAAATGCACTTTACATATTACAAATTTCGGATGTGCTATACATCTGCACTTGAGTACGAATCTGTTAGAACTAACCTTACATAAAATATAACAAAAATTCACTTTCAACAAAAAAGTCCAAAAAAAAATAACAACTTATGGGAACAACCCCATTTACTGGTTTCCCACGACTAAAGGGTAGCAGTACGACACTTTAATTTATTGCCCACTTATCGCACCATAAACAAAAATATGAACTGCTAAAAATCCTAAGACCTAATAAATAACAAAAAAAATGGGTTTCTTAAAAATACTCTAATTGAGGCGATGTTCGCTCAAACATGCCGCCTGCCTTGAAAAAACCCTTTCAAAAGATATAAAACATTAAATATAAATATTAAATTAAAGATTATACAGATACGAATAAGATAAAAAGCTTAAAAACTAATAGATAAATATAAATGTTGCAAAACAAAAAAAAAAGATATATACAAAATTAAGTTTCACAAATTACCGCAGAATTAATAATGTTTTAACCCTCGGGCACTGGTAACACACACACTTTATTCACTGCGCGTTTCAATGTTCCACTTTTAGTTTTTAAACTTACAACGCGACACACACCGTCGTTCCCTGGATGAAGCTTCTCCACTCTTCCTAAAATCCATCTCAACGGAGGTACGCCGGTTTCCTTTACAATCACTACCGCACCCAACTGCAGTAAGTTTTGATAATCCCTTTTCCATTTCATACGAGTCTGCAGTTCAGACACGTATTCCTTTGACCATCTGTTTCAAAAATGTTGCTTCATTTGTTGGAGCATAATGAGTCGTTTCTTCGGATTGATCTTTTCATCGCAAAATTGAGGCTCAACTATAGCCGTTAGTGGTTGTCCAATTAAAAAGTGAGCAAGAGTTAAAGGAGATGGGTTGTTGGGATCATTGCTCAAAGGATAAAGGGGTCTGAAATTCAAACACGCTTCGATTTGATTTAATATGGTCGTAAATTCCTCGAAATTTAATTTTGAATCACTCAACACTCGCTTTAAATGAGTTCCTCCGAAATGCGGAGCCCTTGGTGGAATAAAATGCCATTTTATATTTTCAAAGTCTACCCGTTCTTTAAGCTCGTTTTGTAAACGTTCAATCCGAGCTTGAGCACCTACAAAATTTGTACCATTATCCGAATATATTTTCGAACAATGACCGCGACGAGAGACAAATCGGTAAAATGTCGCCATAAACGCGTCGGTAGTTAAATCGCTAACGACCTCTAAATGTATGGCCTTTGTTGCCAAACAAACAAAAATGCAAACGTACGCCTTTATGGTATTATATTTTCGGCCATTTCGATCCTTCAACAGAAAAGGATTCGCAAAATCAATTCCGGTATTAAAAAATGGTCTGGACACGGTAACCCTAGCTAACGGCAAATTCCCCATTAAACTTTCAATCGGCAAAGGTTTTGCTCTAAAACATTGTACATAACTTCGAGTAATTTTCCTTACCAAGTTTCTACCGGCTATTACCCATATTAAGCTGTGTTTTGCGTCTACAATTATAGGATGTTTTTTCTCAAATTCAAATGTCGAATTTTTTAATCTCCCCTCTACGCGTATAAACCCGGTCGCATCAATAAAAGGATTTAAGTTTAATAATTTGCTATTAGAACCGACCTCATTACCTTTACGCAACACTTTTGAGTTCTCTGCTAAACATCTCAAATTGAGCCATTTCAACTAAACAATTAGTCGATTCTGCTAATTCGTCTGCAGTCAATCCTCCAAATATTCGTTTTTCAGTATTTAACGACGCGTTTCTTTTGAACCGTAAACAGTAAGCGCAAACTCTTTGTAGTTTAGAAAATTTTGAAAATTTATCGAAGATTTCGAATCTTTGAACCACAATAGTTAAAACCGTTTTACTTTTACGAGCTTCTTTTTCAAATTCGTTTTTATCAACTTCCGGCATAAAATACCGATCGTTGTACATAGACCACGATTTTGATTTTTCGAGCAAAAATTCCTGTCCATGCCACCATAATTTCATAATTTGTTATTGATAAGATCTTTTGCTTCAATTCCGCGAGTCAACAAATCTGCGGGATTTTCTTGTGTTTTTACAAAATGCCAATTATTGACGGACGTCAAAGTTTGTATTTCAGCTACTCTGTGCGCGCAAAAGACCTTTAATAAATGCGGAGATGTTTTTATCCACGCTAAAGTGATTGTAGAATCGCTCCAAAGAAATTGTTCTTGGATTTCCATATCAAGAATCTTTTTAACCTTGACTACTAAATTTGACAATAAAAATGCCGCCGATAATTCTAAACGGGGTATGGTCAGAATTTTCAAAGGAGCTATTCTGCTTTTTGCGCAAAGTAAATTAGAATGTGCTTTACCTTGAATATCTACGCTACGAATATAAATTGCAGCTCCATACGCCGATTCGGATGCATCTGAAAATCCGTGTAACTCTATTTTGATTGGATCTTTACAAATAACGTGCCTTTTTATTTCTAAATTATTCAAAATAGGCAATTGCTTTTTGAACCTCTCAAAAGTTACATTTAACTCTTGTGGGATGAAATCATCCCATGATAAATTATGTTGCCAAATCTTTTGCAATATTATTTTTGCAGATATCACGCAAGGTGCGAGTAAACCTAGCAGATCGAAGAGTCTAGCGATGACCGATAGCATCGTTCTTTTAGTATTTTCTTTTTCAATTTTGTCAATATTTATAACGTATTTTAAAATATCCCGAGATGCTTGCCAAGTCAACCCGAGCGTTTTTGACTCTCCCCTTTCACTAATGTTTAAAATCATATCTTTATTGGAGTCGCTAATTTTCTTTAAAATGTGAATCGTTAGAACCCCATTTGTTTAATTCGAAACATCCACTTTTCAGAATGCTCGTTATTTCCGTATAAATTTGATTTATTTCTTCGACAGATTTTCCGCCCGTGATCAAATCATCCATATAAAAATCATTTTCGATTATTGAACTATAGCGCGTGGGTATTTTAAATGATTCTCTTTTGCTAATTGAAATAAGCATCGCACTGCAAGAAATGATGCAGAGGTGGTACCATAAGTAACCGTATTTAATTGATAGCGAATAATCTCACCCGTTATAGGATCACACCAAAGAATTCTCTGGAGTGGTCTTTGTTCTTCAGATATCAATATTTGACGATACATTTTTGTTATATCCGCCGTTAAAACGTAATTATGTTTTCTAAAACGAGTAACTATGGAAAATAAATCTTGTTGTATAACCGGACCTGTCGCCTGAATGTCATTCAAAAAATAACCACTCGAGGTTTTAGTGGATGCGTCGAACACTACTCTTAATTTGGTAGATAAACTTTCTTGTTTTATTACGCAATGATGACATAAATAGCAAGACATGCAATCATCTTCATTGATTAATCCAGTTGAGTGTCCTAATTCTTCATATTCGCGTATGAATTTCGCGTACTCTAATTTTAACGACAAATTTTTATTTAATTTTTTTTCTAATTGTTCAAAACGTCTCAAGGCTATTTGTTTTGAATCCCCTAATTTTTTTGCGAAATTTTTTAATGGGTATTTTACCACAAAACGCCCATCATGCATGCGTTTTATCGTATCCGCAAAGTATTTTTCCTAAAATTCATCTTCCGGTGAAATTGTTTTACTTTCTGGACAACTTTGGGTTTCCCAAAACCGTATTAAATTTGCATTTATTGTTTCGTCCGACACGAATCCGTAGTATTTACGTGAAGTCCGCGTTGTGCCAATATTGGTCCAGAAATAACCCAACCCAGTGCATTTTCCTGCATAATTGGTTGATTTTTACCTAAACGATATTGACCTGAGCGTACCAAGCTCCAAAACAAATCTGCACCTATCAGCATGTCGATTCGGTCAACTTGATTAAAATTATTATCTGCTAATTTTATATGTTCGGGTAAATTTAACGAATTTTTATTTACTGGTGTGGGATTACGTGTACATCGCTTTGAAGCGATCGCATTGAAGCGTTCGCATTAAAGCGTTAGCTTTGAAACGTTAGCTTTGAAACGTTAGTATTGAAGCGTTCGTTTTTAAAAGCGAATTATGTACAAATATCAAAAATTGGGTAATTTCTCAATTTAGTTAAAGAACAGTTGTTGTAGGACCATGTGAGTGATACCTTGCTCATTAACAAATATTATCGCTTTGATTCGAAAAGTTTTAAAGGCGAATATACTAGAAATTCTGAATGTTCTACAGAATTATTTGTTCGGATCTTTGTCGGCAAAAGTCGGAAGAATGCTACAATTATAATTTCAAATTAGAAAGAATCTCGTTTTTGCGTTATTTTCAATAGAAATTCAAAATTCTCTTATCTGTTATTACAATTCTATCCTTATTTACATGATACTACAATATTTAATGTATTTTAAAAAGATTGTAATAAATATAAATCGAATAACCTCTAAATATATTTAATTTATGACAGCTACCCAGTGGCTACTCGTCAAAGCACCTAAGGGAGGCTTAGCCCCTTTTAAAATTTTGAACTCTTGAGAATATGCTTTTTGTGCATATATATAGGTATATGTATGATATATAGATATAACTATTAAATTTTGTATTTACAGTAAATAAATAAATAAAATAATAAATAAAAACTTCAAAACAAAAACAAAATTTCAAAATTTTAAAAAATTTAACCAAATTTAGTATTTTTGAGGTGAGGTGAGGTTCACTGTATTATATCATTAGCTTTCTCGAATAAAACAGCCACAAGCCGCCACTAAGTTTTAAAAATTTTAAAATTAAAAACTACATATTATGCAAAAATATATGCATATTATATATTGAAAAGACTAATCCGAGATTATAAATAATTATAAAAATAAAATATTTACATACTACTCGTATAGATTTGTTATTTTGTAACACGTGTTGTCACAATTTTGTCATTTAATTTATAAAATTTATTTGTAAAATATAAAATTATTTTAAAGTTTATTTATATAATTAATAAAATATCTGCAAAATAAAATTATTAAAAGAAATAGAATATTTCTTCGCATAATTAACATAATATGTTTTTTAGAAACGTTGAGCTGCTTTAAAAAAATTTTAATTAAGCGAAAATGTATTTCATTTAAATATATAAAAACATTAAAAACTTCAATATAATAAATTAAATAAAATAATATAGTAGAAATTTTATTTGAGCTTTGCAACGGTTATCGCTTTCGTCAGAAATTTATTTATTTATAATAATATAATTTCTATTACATTATTGCATTTAACTTGTTATATTGAAGTTTTTAATGTTAATGTATTTTATTTATTTCAATAATTTTATTATTTTGAATTTTAATCTTACATAGTAGAAAATTACTATTTATTTATTATATAATATAGGTAATTATTATTTGACGGATTTGTGTTAATATATTATATTATGTTGCTTATTTTACTATCATTGCTCATCAACAGTCGACCATATTTTAAACAAATCTTAAAACTTTACATCCAATAGTAAGATTATCATACAAACGCTTCAATGCGGCAGTGTTTAGCTTATAGTTTCAATGCGAACGCTTCGTTGCGAAACAATCGAAAAATATGTGTACGTAATACCAAACTATTGAAATGCGAACGTAAACTAACTGGAATGAAGTTAGCTGTAGAATTCAGGCGTGAATTTATACTTTGACATATAGCTTCAATCCGAAAATAATTTGACAGGTGATCGTAAAATAAATACAAAATATTAGAATTCTAACGACTATCGCACTCACATATCATGTGACGAACATCAACCAATTGACAAATTGTATTGACACAATGTCGACCAATGAGTAGCTAATTTAGCGAAAATTTCAAAAACGGAAATCGCCTTAGGGAGACTATCGCGAAGTCTCCCGCGAAACAAGTGCAGGTGAACTTCTTTCACCACAAAATTTTTGAAATTGTGCCCAAACCGAGTTTTTAGATCGCACAGTATTAATCGGAATGCTATTACTAATTTTCTCACTTATATTTTTTAGCGATTCCATATCAAAATGTAAATTCGTTTTAAAACGCACGATGTGTAAAATATGGCAACAAAAAATTAATGAATGACATTTGTATTAATCCATTTGTTTTATTATAGCAACCTAACAATTTTATAAAATAAATTTTTAAATACTCGTTCTAGCGATAGTCTATCCTAATATACCTCGAGCAGAGCATATTTCTGAGACAATTTGTTCGCACTGTCTACACGCGTGTTTGTTGCCCTTAGAAAACTGCCCGCGCGCAAGCGCTTGGGCAGTTTTCGTGCAACAAACACTTGTTTGACGGCTTGAACAAATTATCGGAAATATGCCCAGCTCTTGGTATATTATATACGAAAATTAACCAAAGTGAAGGTAGCAGTAGAATTGAAGCGTTCGCTTCAATGCGATGTGCACCTAATCCTACCACTGGTGTGGAAGGCATTATGATCCGCTATTTTCGGTACCATTAAACAATTTATGTCACCTTCAAAATTAGAATGTATAGAATTAAACCGAATGTTTACCTCATTACTAATTTTTGTAAGTGATTGATTTAAACAAATTTTTGAAACGGGTAGTTTCAACTTACGCACTAGCTCATTGGTGACAAAATGTGATTAGGACCCCGAATCCAATAAAACTCTCGCTCGGTGCGTATTTTTTTCATTATCATAAACGTTTACAATTGCTGTAGATAGCAATACTTGAGCAAACCCTTTAAATGAGTTACAAAGCGTAGTGGTATTTGCAATGGCGTTTACTTCACCTGCCGTATCGTTAACCCTAACTTGAACTTGTTCGATATTATGATCTTGTTTGATCTCATTAGAATTATGTAATGATGTATTATGTCGTTTGTGACATTTTATACAACCGCGCATTTTGCATTGATAAGTTGCATGATTTTTTCTAAAACAATTGGAACAAAGACCAATTTGTTTTACTCTTTCCCAATGCTTATCGACGGGGAGTTTTAAGAACTGTTCGCATTGGTACATCAAATGTTTGCCGTTGCAGTTAAAGCATTCGTGGCTCGCGCTAGAAAAAAAGTTATTACTTTTTGATTTCGCTTTTTTACATTCCGTCACGTTGGCATCAAGATTACCTAAAAATTTGGATTCCTTTCTAAGGAAAGCGTAAAATTCCTGCATCGTTGGTAATTTATCACTAAATTTAGATTCAAATTCGCGCCTCGTGACCTTATCTAAATTTTGTAAAATGATATAAATAATTAATGTGTCCCAGTGTTGAACCTAGGACTTCAAGAGCTTTCATATGTTTGTTAAGATCATTGGTAAGTTTTTTTTAGATGCTCGTGCGATTCGCGCGCGCTGTTGGGTAAATCAAAAATAGATTTAATATGATTTAAAATTAATAATCGTTTATCTTCAAAAATCTCAATAAGTAATTCCCAAGCAGAATTGTAATTTGCACTAGAAACTTCCAATGACTTAATTACATCTCGCGCTTCGCCTTTAAGACAAAGTCGCAAATAATGAAATTTTTGAATGGACGAAATGATATCATTTGAATGTACTAAAGAATTAAATGTATCTTTAAAAAATAACCATTGATCATATTGACCGTCAAAAGAAGGCATATTAATTCTTGGCAATCGAATCTGGTTTAAATTACCGCCGCCGCCACCACCGGAGTTGCTACCGTACCGACGGTATTGCCGCTTTCAACCGCGGAACCGACGACGCCGCTGCTAACGTGCGATCGTACCGACGAGCTTCTTAACGAACCTAAATTTTCATGATTTGTCTCATCGTTTTTCAAGATTAATGTTCCCGCTTCGGCTAATAATTTAAAATATTTATTTTCAAATAATAATCTTTCTTCATCGGAAAGATCTGAATTTTCTTCACCTAACATTTCGATTTCCGTTTGAATTTCGTTAAATTCTTGGAGCAACAGATTGACGTTTACAATTCTAAGCCTAATTTGAACTACATCTGGGTTCAGTCTATCAATATTATTTAAAAAGGTTTCAAACCTTGTAAGACTGCCCTTAATTAAACCTAGTTTTTTGTTCAATTCAGTTGCATTTGCCATGGTTGCGCAAATATTTTAAACTAACGTTAACATTAATAAATTTTTGAATTAATGTTGAATTTTGAATTTTTGCAAAATAATAATAATGAATAAAAATATAAAATAATTAGTCCTTTGCAGCGAGTGTTGCAAAATGACAAAAAAATAAATAATGCAAGTTGATTTCTTAATCGCGATAAATAAGCCGCTTAGCTTGTAATATTGACTCAAATCTCGCGTTTTGAAAAGGAAAGGTAAAAAGAAATTTTTAAGGATTTTGCTCACCTTTTTCTTGTCGTAATTAATTATTGTTGTATGGGCGTCAGCTTCAGGGCATCCAATTTTTTCACTTCGATTTGTGATTTCTTTTTGGCTGTTCGTGATTTGGCTCGTAGGACCAGAAGTTTATGTAGACGCCAGCGTCGGACGTCTATGGGTGTTTTTAAAATTTACATCTGATGGGAAGGGTACTTTTTGCACGTCACCAGGAGTGTTGATTTTAACGAAGGACCAGTTTGAAATTCAAACACTAAATTTTGTTTTGAGTTTAACTATGTACTGTTTGTTAAAAATAAAAAAGAAAAATGCACTTTACATATTACAAATTTCGGATGTGCTACATCTGCACTTGAGTACGAATCTGTTAGAACTAACCTTACATAAAATATAACAAAAATTCACTTTCAACAAAAAAGTCCAAAAAAAATAACAACTTATGAGAACAACCCCATTTACTGGTTTCCCACGACTAAAGGGTAGCAGTTCGACACTTCAATTTATTTCCCACTTATCGCACCATAAACAAAATATGAACTGCTAAAAATGCTAAGACCTAATAAATAACAAAAAAATGGGTTTCTTAAATGTTTGTATAAAATAACAGAAAATCGAAGATGCAGGCTTTGTTTAGCTTTTTGAATTTCAACTATAGATGAAATACCCCGAACATACTTAATTGTGATATTCTCCTCACCACTGTCGACCCTCCTCTTCAACTCTCCTCTGAGCCACTCCAAATGATCCTGCTGCTGTCTAGTCTTGTCATCAGTGATCTTAATAGACGAAAATGAAGAACGGGACAACTTATTCTTGCACCGCAAAATCTTCCTTGCGGTGCACTCACCATCAAATATAACCTTTAGCAAGCGGGGCCTCCTAGAGGTACGACTGGCATCTACCCTACCCATCCGAATCATCCGCAACGGGGTGGGCGGCTGCGAAGTATCATCGCCGGAAATCGCTTTGATAATATTTTTTTTTAGCATTTTTTAAATAGGTGAACACAAATTGGACCTAATATATTTGGGTTAGGCAGGGACGGTTAAAATTTAGAAATATACTCAAAAAATAAAAAATTTTGATGGAAACTCGACTGGGCACTCGACGTTAAGTTTGTGAAGCACAATATTTGAATCTTTGAATTAATTCGGAAGAACTAAATTGGCCCCAAATAGTGAATGATACAGTTGCGCAGAACTGTAAATTATGGAGGTAGGAATGTGATTGCTTAGGGGCCCTAAGCCCTAAGCGGAAGTGGGTAATTGGTCGTAACAGAAGGTATTACAAACAAGTTTAAGTTTTTGCAGCTTTTGCGGGTAAGAAAATACCTTCAAATATTATAAAACCAACATAAATCGTGTTTAGTTCAGTTCTCGTTATGAACGTTATGGTTCAGCCGTTGCTGAACAAATATACAAACTATTATACAATAAAATTTAATTCTTTTTCTTTTAATACGGCAGATTTCTATCAAATATTTCAAGTTGATTGGCCATGACAAGAAATATTGTACCATCAATTTGTATTTGCTTTAGTTTCGAAAAATTGTAAATTTAACAGTAAAACTTTTATTATTTGTGATGTTCTGATAGTAATAAAAACTAGGTGGGGTCCGAAAGCCAACTTTTAGCATTTAATTGGTTCCAAAATTGGTTTCTTAAAGTTCGTACTTTTGCTTCCTAAGCAAATACAATGACTCCATATTTTTTATATATTTAACATAAGCGTGACGGCAACCTTAAAACTTCAACATAACACGTTATATTATTATAATATAGAAAAATATATTATATAATCATAATGTAGATACCTACATACTATATTTGAGCTCAAATTTTATTATTCGAATTAACTTGTTATATTGAAGTTTTTAACCGTTTCAGACACGAATTATGAAAAAAACGAAAATAATTTTAAACTCAACATGTGAACTTGTTTGATTTTTTAAGATACTATACTTACACAAAAATTTGCCCTAAACCTATGTCCTCTGGAGAAGACGCTGTGTCTGAAAGAATTGATATTACTATTTTTAAAACATAATGGTATCGAAGACTCTTTAACTTTAAATAAAAAAAACCGCTAAACCTCAAATACAACAAATTTTATTTAATTTCAAAGATATACCGCGCTTAATGACTTACGTTATTTCGTTTTTAAAATACAAAGTTTCAAGAATTCACCTACCGATAAACCATATCTGGCGGCTATTATATTATTATGTAGTAAAAATTGTCTGTTGGGCTGCATACTTCATATAGTCATATTTAGCATAGTTTGTTGTTCTTCGTCAATACAAATAATAATTGAATCGCTAAGCGCAGAAAGGAAAGTACTGACAAATTTGTCGAAATTGAGTTATACATCATGTCATATATTTTCGACATAGCCCAATCGTTTAGTGCAAGAATAAAAGTTCTACCATAAAGCGTTAGTTAGTTATTCGTAAGCAAAATATGCGTTTTTGCGACGTCGCGTCGCCAACATAATTAACAGCAGATGTTTGTGGTTGATAGAAATACTTATTCAAAAATTTTTGTTGTAAATTTCATTTCCTTCATTTTTGTTTATATAAATATTTCTATTTTGTTGCGCCATTTCAGAGTTACAGTGATTTAGAAAAGACTCTGTAAATACAAAATTTCATCTGTATCTCAAAAAGGGTGCAACGAATTGGAAAATGTATAGGAACAAAAATGTAGGGAATGAAATTCACAAGAAAAAACCACTTATACACTTTTCTATTTCGTTGCACCGTTCTTGAGATACAGACAAAACTTTATTTTGTATTTTAAAGAGTTTTTGTTAAAGTCACTGTAACTTTTAAATGGTGCGACAAAATAGAAAAATTTATATAAACAAAAATGAAGGAAATAAAATTATCAACAAAAAATTTCTAATAAGTATTGCTGTAAAATTAATTTTTATATGACAAAACACGCCTTCAAAACCCATAATTTACATTGCTAATATAAGACTAGATGAATAATATTGTTAGCCACTGTATATAACGAAAAACAATGTTTATTTTGCCTTTGTTTTTTCAATTGTTTTAATTAAACAGCATTATTAAGTGCAGAAAGGTAAGTACTTCAAAATCATAAATATTTTTTTTTTGGTAAGATTGATACAATTAACTTATTTTTTCACTTTTCCTATATCTAACAGCCATTTCTAAATATGTGTTAAAAATTGTGTAGCTGAAAAATATTGTTAAAAATTTAAACAGTTTAAATCGATTATCTCAAAATGTAAATTTTGTAGTACTTTCCTTTCTGCACTTAGCGATTCAATTGAGGTATAGGTCTATTAAAATAATGTTTAAATTTTCGGACGTTTCAGATTGGTTAACGCTCTATTTTTAAGGCTAGTCATTTTTTATTATTTTGTTTTATTTGTAATGTATTTAAAAACAATTTTAAATTTAAAAATTGTGTTAATAAACCTCAACTATTAATTTTCAAATTGAATACTTAACCCTCGAGGACGTGCGCCCCATTTATTTACATGGGCGCTCGCGTGGTATCAATTTTGCTACCACCGCAAATATACTTATAAAACGAAGAAAACCCAAATAAATAATACATAAATGAATATGTAATAGCTTTCATTAAAAATAAGAACAAAAACACACAAAATTAATTTTCAACAGATGAAGTTTAAATTAGTACAATCGTTGCTCATAATGTTCATATTACTGTGCTCTTTGCACACAAAATTGTCACTGGTGTCACATATTATTGGTGTAAACCTAATTTTTAATAACTTATAATAATAAGTGTAAAAACAATATGTGCTTATATGTAAATTGATATGCATCTTATGAAAGTAAACGTAATTTTACCTAGAATAAAGTACGAACAAATGATGTAAAAAAATAATACTTCTTGCTTGTTACCAAACATGTTAAATTGTGTATATTTGCAACATTTACAAAAATTGAATATTTTATGCTGAAATGTGGTTTAACATCGGCGTTTATGAATATATTCAAGCGCAAAAGTTCCCTATTTCAAAAATATATTTTTTTGGTAGCAAATTTGCACCAGCGCGCGTCCTTGAGGGTTAAGTTAGTTTTCTTTAAGAACCTTAGTATAACGTAATAATTTTTGTTCCAGAAATGAAAAATTTTACACTTGCTGTGACGAACCATACCTCGATATTACTTTTAATATTACTATGAGAAGAAAAACCTTGTTTTATACTGTTAACATTATAATTCCTTGTATGGGAATATCGTTTCTTACAGTATTAACATTTTATTTGCCTTCGGATAGTGGAGAAAAGGTAATGTATTGCTTTTGACTTATTAATATTGTTAATTTAATTTAGAATTAAATTAGTATTAAACAAAATACATTAAAACGTCGGTCTCTCTGAAAATCAAAATAAATTGCATCAGGAACATAAATTTCAGAAGTAAAGAAGAGTCTGCTTTTAGAGAAAATCACAAGGTGTTTAACGGTAAAATACTAGTCTAAGTAAAATATTGAAAGCAAAATCTTAAGAAATCTTAAAAAAACATTTTATCGAAAATATTAGTATAAAGCTTATGAAAATAATGTAAGAATTTTTCCAAACTTTCTGTAGTTATAGCTTACATATAGAAGAAGGTTTTAGCATAATTTCATCACTGTCTACCATACCCCGTTCTCGAGAAATTAATTAGTAATTCAACAACTGATATAGCGTTGTCATGTTCAAATCTCTACAAATAATATAGATATTGACGTTAAAATAACCCTAAACATATTTAAAACTTGTTGGTATTATAAATATTATATAAATTATAATTATCAAATATAGCTCAATTTGATAATTATAATTTATATTATTTTCAAGAGCTAATAATTTTTAATTAATATAAATATTATATATATTTCGGTTTTTATCAATGTTTTAATAACAAATATCAACATTTCCTAATAAATAAGTTTTATTACTATAGTAGAACCCCTTTATAACGAGAACTCCAGGGACCAGCCTATTTACTCGTTATAACAGATTTTAGCTATAAACAGTCAGTATTCAGGCTTATTATGTATCACAAACGTTATTGTAAAGGTGACAGTTATGACATACCACTAAAGGTTTTCGGCAAATTGATATTCAGGTCTATTATGTATCACAAACGTTATTATAAGGTGACAGTTATGAAATAAAATAAAAGTTTTGGCAAATTGGTATGCACTATAAATGTTAAGAAAACCTTTATTATCAAGATCATTTTAAAATAACGGTTGGTGAAAACGATAGGTAATACCAATTTGCCGAAAACCTTTAATGTTATGTTATAACTGTCATCTTTATAACTGTCATCTTTATAATAACGTTTGTGATACATAATAGGCCTGATTACCTATCGTTTTCACAAACCGTTATTTTAACATGATCTTGATAATAAAGGTTTTCTTACCATTTATAGTCCATACCAATTTGCCGAAACCTTTATTTTATTTCATAACTGTCACCTTTATAATAACGTTTGTGATACATAATAGACCTGATTATTATATACTGACAATTTATAGAAATTTATTTTCTACTTGAAGTGTGCTATTATTTCGTATTGAATTTTACAATTTTAATTATATGTTTATTCTTATAATTCTTATTATTCTCTATTATTGGCTAAATTCCATTCTGTCGATACTGTTACCCATGGCTGTTCAAGCAATCAATCAAAAGCTTCCATTTCTATCGGAATATAACCACTTCTTAGAAGTCCTCACAATCCATTTTATGAGGTGGATTACTCCTCTGATTGTTACTCTGTACTATAACTTTTCGTGTGATTTTGCTCTTTTTGCAATCAATCTCCAAATTTTTCTATTCGCACACTTTTCTCTCCAGTTCTTGACTTTCATCTCATTTAAGTCTTTCATTACGCTATCCCACCATCTCATTCTTGGCCTTCATCTGCATATTTCCTTATCTGGCTTCCATTCAGTCACCAATCTTATTGTTTCATCTTTTTCTCTTCGCATTATATGTCCTAACCATTTTATTTGCTGTGACTTGATAAACCTGACTATATTTTCATTTTCTAGCAATTTCTCTATCTCTTTGTTCTTTCTTATTCTTAGTTCTGTGTTATTAATCCTTTTTGGTCCTAGGATTGTTCTAATCACCTTCCTCTCAAAGATCCTCAGTTGTTCCTCCTCTACGCTTATCATACAGAGTACTTCAGCGGCGTACGTTATAGTAGGTCGTATCAGTCCTTTATAAATTCTTATTTTTGCCTTTCGACTTATACTTCTATTCTTCAATATTTTCTTGTTTGCATAAAAGGCTTTATTTCCCACTTGTAACTTTTCCTTTATTTCGTCGTCTCTGTTACATCTGTTGTTAATCTTTACTCCTAAGTACTTCAAATCATTTACCTCTTCGAAACCGTATTGTCCTAGTATTAAGTTTCCAGTTGTCGCACTTAAGTTCTTTCCGCAACGCATGTATTTGGTCTTCTTTTCATCTGTCTTCAAACCCGCTACCGTTGTATGAAGGTCCAATTTTTTAAAAATTTCAATCATTTTCTTCTTTGTTCTGGAGATTATGACTAATGACTATATCATCTGCATATGCCAATAATTGTGCTTCTTTGTTAACTATTGTGCCTTTACAGTTTAATTTTCTAATTAAGTATTTTTATCCGGCTCAATTGGGACACACAAACTTTGCACGAACAAATACACCTCTTCCTCCAAATTACTTAGTAATATCGACCGCTTAATAGTGACATCTTGTATTTCTACAAGGGAGCAGTTGCTACTACCAAGGCCCCTTTGCAAATGAACCGCAATAGCATAGATTGTTGTTCTTGAATAGGAGTATGGGTGGTATAAATTCAAAAGTGACAGTATGTGTCGTTTTGGAGGAATACATTTTTTTCAAAATTCAAAATTTTATTAAATTTCTACAAGGCAGCAGTTGCTACTACCAAGGCCCCTTTGTAAATGAACCGCAATAGCATAGATTGTTGTTCTTGAATAGGAGTATGGGTGGTAGAAATTCAAAAGTGACAGTATGTGTCGTTTTGGAGAAATAAATTTTTTTCAAAATTCAAAATTTTATTAAATTTCAACAAGGGAGCAGTTGCTATTACCAAGGCCCCTTTGCAAATGAACCGCAATAGCATAGAATCGTTGCTTATTAATTGGAGTATCGGTGGTATAAATTTAAAAGTGACAGTTTGTGTCACTAATAGTAATTAAGTAAGTAAATTAATAGTATTAATGTGCATGCGCAAAAAAGTTACTTTCCAGATTTGCATTGTTCGATGGCGGCTTCGGCAATGTTCGGAAAAATTTGTCGCCGATATTGGTTGCCTTTTTGCACGCGGATGAAACTGTTTCACAAACCGAACAAACTTTCCTTTGAGTGAGTTTGACAAATTGGATTTTTCCGAATCGTAAAACAATCCTGTTTGCAGCGCCAATTAAAATTCGTTACTGCAAAAATGCGTTTTTAAAAAGAATTTTGTTTTTGAAACACAAAGTTACAAACCTTACCCCTAAAGAACTAGTGAATAATTATGTTTAGATTAAAGCTATTATACTTATAACAAATTTGTATAAACATCGTAATCTTATGATAGTGGTATTTGTATACAAAATAATGTAGTCTGACCCGCGAAAACTCGAGTGTAACTTATACCTAAAAACTATGCAAAAATATGAAATAAAAAAATTTTTGTATACAGTGTGTTTACGATAATTCTTATATCTTACGAGATACAAAAAGAAATTTAAAAAATTTTTTATTCAACTCGAATTTGCCATCGGAAACTGCGGAGGTAAATTTTCTTGTACTTCAAACTCAACCTGAAATAAACAGAATTTTGTTTCCAAATAGCAACATGCCTTTTTTATAATTCTCGTAATCTGCAATTATTTCTCTATAGATACATACCTATAAAATTATCATAGAGTTATAATAATAATAATAATCAGCTAATAGGTACATTCTAAATAGAATATCGCTATTTCCTTTGAGATTTACAAATCCTTTTAATGGGGTGGATTAATTCCCGTCTTACAAGGTGTTAAGTTACATTGTTTGTATTTTGTCTTCTTCATCTTAAGTCCATTTCTTCCTCAGTTAGGTCCTTCTTACATGTCTTCACAGTCTCGGGTGATTCGCGGCCCTCTTCACCACATCCCTCCATCCCTGCCTATCGAAAACCTTTCCTCCCAGTCGTTGATCCGCATATCTCTCAAATCACGTTTCACCTGGTCCAACCATCTAATCCTTGGTCTTCCCCGCGGTCTACTATCTCCAAGTTTCCATAGTGTTATCACTTTTATTGCCACTGCGTTCTCGGATCTCATGACGTGACCCAACCATCTAATGCGTTGAGACTTCACATATTTGACAATGTCATCTCCATTGTTCAATCTTGTGATCATAGGGTTACTTAAGAAAATTTTTGAGAAAAATGCATGATAAATTTTTTATTACTGAATTTATTTAGTGTTCTATGTAAAACGAAACAACATCACGGTACAGAAAACACAATCTATCAGATAAATTGTTCAAAATTTTCACCATTTTGTTCTAGACATAATACGAATCTATAATTTGTTCTTCCTAGCACACCAAATAAATGAAATAATTACTAATGAATTTATCTTGCATTTTTCTCGAAAATTTTCTTATATAACCCTATAATGTTATATAAAAAAGTCAACCCTTATATTTTTTTATATTTTGAATAGTAACATTAAAATTAAATAAACGCAACTTCTCTTTATTAATTGAAGTTATTATTTCAAACACCTTTTCTCACATTTTTGGAACCCAAATTCTATAATACATTAATTAATAATTTTATAACATTTCTCTTATGGGTATTTTATCTGTCACTGTATCTCGAAAACGGTGATTCGAAAGAGAAAAATGTACTTATATAAACAAAAATTAAGAGAATGAAATTTTTAACAGAAAATGTTTAATAAGTTTTGCTGTCGAAGCGATTTTGATATGAGAAAACATGTCTTCGAAAGGCATAAATTATATTGCTAGCATAGGAGTGTACGTTCAATTCTGTGTATGGGTGATGTTTAGATAAAAAAAACTGCAGAATTTGAAAATGCTGAAAAAAAAAGACATGTTGCCATTTGAAAAAGAAAATACATATTTACTTCCGGTTGAGTTTGAAGTACAAAAAATTTACCTTTGCAGTTTCCGATGGTAAATTTCAAGTTGAATAATAAACTATTTAAACCTTTTTTGTATCTAGTAAGATATACAAATTATTTACTGTTACCCCTTATCGTGAAGTCACATTCGAGCTTTCGTGAGGCAGACTATAAGCTTCTATTTTACCAGTTTATTATAAAATATTACAAAATATTACAAAATATTCAAGAATTATAAAAGCATTTGCAAAACAAATTTTTAAACTAAATAGGTATCTAAAAATGGTTGATATCCCACAATTTCAGTAGAGCCAAACCTCTACTGCCTTCTCTGACAAACTACCGCTGCGCTGGCGCTGTGCATAACGTACTATTAATACCTACTAATTCAAAGTTAAATCAATATAATCAAGAAAAAACCCACGAAAATCATTCAAATTATTAAATAATCAAGAACACAACAATGATAGACATGTTTCGACTTTATTAGGTCTCATCAGTATCATATAATTGCATTCTTGAAAATATTGATTTGATTTTTTTACCTTATAAGCATTTTTCGCGCAATGCTATATGTTGGTATCGACCCCCGATTATAAAATCAAATTATAAACACAGGGTGTTCTACGGAGCACTTTCCGAAGGGGTTAAACTGACATGTCATAAGGACAGTACAGGGGGATGTTGAGGATTGATCCTTTCGCGCAATGCTATATAAGGTAAAAAAATCAAATCAATATTTTCAAGAATGCAATTATATGATACTGATGAGACCTAATAAGGTCGAAACATGTCTATCATTGTTGTGTTCTTGATTATATTGATTTAACTTTGAATTATTACAATTCTCAGTACCTAGAATAAGCTACGGCCATAATAACCTTAAGGTTATTAGCGAGGTTCAATCCTCAACACCCCCCTGTACTGTCCTTATGACATGTCAGTTCGACCCCTTCAGAAAGAGGTTTGTAGAACACCCTGTGTTTATAATTTGATTAATACCTACTGTTTTCTCGTATTTATTTAGCCGCGATACATAATTTTGGTTTCAGATATTCTTATATTATTATAAATAATAAATAATAATAATAATATCATACATTTCCAACAGGTTTACACCCAATAACAGGAAAGATTCTACCTTTATAAGAAATTATTCTTATTAAGTAACAATATCGTTTTAACGACAAACATTTTTGAGTGAGACTCGAGCTCAAATTGGCCGCCCAGGAAGTCTACGCTCTCACCGTAAGCTAACCTGGGCGGTTATCATGAAAGGATATTTCTAATATAAAAAATTTTGAGGTACCCACTCGGTATAAATTCTCGAATCCCGAGGCTTAAGCAAATAAGTCATAAACTGTGAATTTGAAGTTGTAAAAGTGTAATTTTTATATTCGGTTTGCATTGGGTATGCAAAATAAATAGTACCTACTAATGCAATAATAGTGGCTCAATTCAAACTTAATAGAATAGAAAAAAAAAAAATAGAAAAATACTAACTTTATTTACAACTTTCAAAACGTTCTCGTGAAAAATCACATTTTGTGACTTATTTGCTTAAATGTGATTTTTAATAATCGTAATAAAATTCAAATTGATGAATATTTTAGCAACAGGTGAAAACATTCTTAGGATGTGTTTTACTTATAAAATGTAGATTTAGAAGTTATTTCTTATTAGCAAATATTTTAAGTTTACTTCAAATTTTATGTATAGGTATAAAAATTGTTTTTCAGGTTACACTGTCAATTTCGATTCTTATTAGTCTTCACGTATTTTTCCTGTTAGTCGTTGAAATCATTCCACCAACGTCTTTGGTAGTGCCTTTATTAGGAAAATATTTAATATTTGCGATGATATTAGTATCGATAAGGTAAGTGTAAAAACATAAATAAAAACTATAAATAAATAATTATTTTAAAAACAAGTTTTAATTATTTTAATGAGATCAGCACAAAAAAATATGTTGACCATCCATTTCATTACTATGTATTACTAAACTTAATTCCGTATTATTTGAAAAAATAATTTTTTGTTATTCTAGGTTTATATTGGAACCTATATTATATAGTCCGTGTATTGTTCTAGAAAATCAATCTCATAAGTGCAAAATTTAGACGTGGCGTGGGAAAGAAGGAAACCTTTTAGGCCAACAAACATCTTTAAAATAATGGAATATATTGTACATAGTAATCAAATTAATATTTTAGAAAACCCAAAAATTGCTCTAAACACTTTTCAGAACTAAAATGTTTTAAATTATCCTAATTCATTCATTTGCAACGTTTGCAAATATATACTTACAATGTATTTCACATGTGATAATTTAAAACATTTTAGTTCTGAAAAGTGTTTAGTGCATTTTTGTGTTTTCTAAAATACTGATGTGGTTAATATGTGGTTACACTGCTTAAACCACGTATCAATCGATTATTTTGTACATAGTAATGGTTTGCAATTAAACTATAGTTATTCCTGGTTGTTTTACGTTATATTTCTTCTAAATTGTTCTGGAAAATCAATCAATCGGTTGTTCAAAAGAGATTTGTTTAAATAATATTATATATTGCTTCAAAAAATGAATAAAAACAATATTAATTTTGATAATTAAACTAAATTAAACCTAAAACAATGGCATAATAAAACAATACTAATTTAAACAAATTAAACCGACTTCAAAACGAAACCAAGAAACGAAGAATAACTAAGAAGCGAAAAAATAATACTTTTTATCTGATGATAGTATAGGTACCTAATCGAAAAGAAATTAAAAAGTGGGTTTTTACCTAAGTAGCCTAGGTAAGTACGCCAATTATTTTTATTTTCCTATACATATACGTATTTATAAGGGAAAGTATTGTAATCCACTCAAAAATCAAAAATCGAAATTTTGGTATTAAAATGTTTCTTATCATGCCCATCGGGCACACTCAAAGACCTTAAGGAATATAAAAGGGTTAGAAACAGAGTTATCCAGAGAATAAGAGAAATTAAAGAGGAATACTGGGAAGCGTACCTAAGCGTACCTAATACCTAAGCTTCCACAAAATTAGTGCCGAAGAGTGGACCAAGCATTTTACATCGACCAACAGAGAGTAACCGAAACACTGGATGATGTAATGGATTGTGAAGCCGATATAATACAAATAGAAAAAGAAAACATAAGGAAGGTAATTAGAAACTTAAAAGGAAGAAAGCCGGCTGGAATGGATGGAATTAACAACGAACTGCTCAAGTATGGTGGCGAAGCGCTAGAAAGTGAATTAACTCCACTCATAAAAATTGTGTATTCAACTCAAGAAATCCCTAAAGAACACAAATCATCCATTACGATCCCAATATTCAAGAAAGGTGACAAGAGGAATCCGGAGAATTATAGAGGAATAACTCTACTCAGCTCTACTCATTGCGTCAGATATGCGAAAAGTCTATAAAATACAACACCCCGCCTTTTATATGCTTTGTTGACCTGACTAAGGCTTTTGACAGAGTGAGACTAGTGGATGTAATAAGAATATTAAAGAAAAAGAAAATACCGTGGTCTCTCATCAATTTGATAAAAAACATATACAAAAACACAGAAACCCACATCAAGGTGGAAACCGTAAGGACAAACCCATTACCAACTCCTGGCGGAATCAGACAAGGTGACTCACTCAGTCCAATGCTGTTCAATATTATTATGGACGAAATAATTAACAGCGTCAAAACTAAGAAGGGATACAAAATGGGCCAAAGAGAAATCAACATTATCTGCTACGCTGACGAAATAGAAGGAAAAATAATAGAGCAGGTGATGATGTTCAAATATCTCGGAATAGAAATATCGAGCGCGAGAGACATATTTCGTGAGGTGCAACAACTCTTTCTAAGCACGTAAATCGAGTTAGGTTGGCTTTTAAAATAGTCGGTTAAATATTATTTATCCGGGGTGTAACGTTATAACGGATGTTCATTGGTTTATTGTTTATTGTGTTTATCGTTTATTAGTTAGTAGCTATAGGTTAGTTATACTTACAGTTACTAGATAGATACAGTACCACAAAGTTCGGCCATATTGGGGCCCCAATTTATGCGGGAAATTTAAAAAAAGTTGCAAAATTGTAACTGGGGTTATAATTTTTCAATAATGTCAAGTTAATACAATACATTTCGTCTTATGTATGTATTTTCCTGCATATTTTTGTTTATTTTTATTTTTAATTTTAATAATTTTAGGGAATTCTGGCGAGCCGCCCCTGATTTAACCTTAAAAATTGTAAAAATTACAACAAATGTCGTTTGACATTTCCGAATTACGCCATATTGGGGCCCTAATTAACGTTCTCTCTCTAACTCATTGGCCTATATGTTTGCGGTACTGTATCTATCTAGTGACTGTAGCTATACTAATACTGATCCGACTATTGTCAAAGCGAACCTTAAATGGAATGCGAGTCACGTCGCAACTCGATTCCTAAAATTTTCGGAAATTAATTAAAGTTCGACGTTTATGAAATTTTAACATGTTTTCGGGTTTTATGCTGCGCGTCCCGCGCAGCTCGATTGTTGAGCGCCGCAGATACAAACCGCTGCTTCCTTGAAGTCTTCCGCGTCGAACGGAACCCGGCAACAGGTTGACGGACGAAAATTTACCCTTTAATTATTTGTGCAAAGAAGTAAATCTGCACCTTTAATTTAACGGATTTTCAAATTTTTTTTAGGTAGGTTCCAGCCACAATATTAGGAAGAAAGTACATACCACACGCGTAACGACGCTTGTCGTTGCAAGCGGACTCTTCGGAGCAATTCTTGAAAATTGGATGCGCTGAATGAGATGTGCTTAAGGACAGGCACCAACTTCAAAAAAATAGTTAGCGTACTAAGATACCTACTTTGATACCTTAGATAGAAACCCACTTTTTGATTTCTTTTCGATTATTTACTTTTCCCATACGTATACGTATATATAAGGGAAAGTATTGTAATCCATTCAAAAATCAAAAATCTAAATTTTGATATTAAAATATTTCTTATCGTTCCCTGATAAGTTTTTGATGAACTTTAGTTGGATGTTCATCTGTATGTATGTATTTCTATATGTTTGTATGTCTGTGTGTGGTTAGGACATAAAAAGAAATAGTATCAATTGCACACGCAAACAAATGTCAAAAAATTTGATAAAAATGTACATCATAGTTAAACTTAGAGGTCAGCTGAAAATGGTGAAAATTTGTTGAAAATTGCAGAAATGATAAAGAAAATAAAAAAAGTTCAAGTGTCAATTAATTTTGGACCACCATTTGTTATTCCCAAATTATTTAATCGTACCGTGTCGCATCTCTTTCTGAAGCACGTAAATCGAGTTAGACGGAATGCGAGTCGCGTCGAAACTCGATTCTAAAAATTTTCGGAAATTAATTAAAGTTTGACGTTTATGAAATTTTGACATATTTTCGGGTTTTACGCCCCGCGTCCTGCGTAGCGTGATTTTTGAGCGCCGCAGATACGATCTGTCGCTTCCATAAGGTCTTCCGCGTCGAACGGTACACGACAAGAGGGTGACGGACGAAAATGTACCTTCTAATTATATGTGCAAAGAAATAAATCTGCACATTCAATTTAACGGATTTTCAAATTTTTTAACTTTTTGATGCCAACTGTAGCTTCCTCGCGGTCTTTCTCGTCGAATGGTAGCCGGGAAGAGGAGGTTGAACGAAAATTTTAATACTTAAATTAATTGGGGAAAGTTATGCAATGCTTACATAGCCAATTTTTTTATACCTGGTGCTGAATGAGTTAGCCGAACATAGGAAATTAACATGTAAAAACTTATTTTTGCAAATTCCTGCTTCCCTAATTATTTTAGAGAAAAAATGAAAAACAAAAATAATGCAGAAATAAAAACTACGAATGATAATAGCATTACATTTTGTAGGGTGGCCGAGCTTGCCTTTTGTTTTGAGGTTGGTGTACGCGAATTAAAAGTAGAAAATCTTTGTTTTATGATTTATTTTCTATTCTACATAAGTAAGTTGTTCATCATTCGAGGTAAAATTATCAAATGTCCGTTCCTATCTCGGCTTATCAACACAAGCTGTCCGAGAATAGAAATAGTTACTCTTATTATTATACCTGTATTCTAGGAGTTCATCACATTTACCCCTAGATTAAAAAGTTAAAACAATGATTTAATCTTTTGAACTTAATTAAAAATAATAATGAATACATAATTAGTATGTGATAAACATTTTTTTACAATTGATTAAAAGATTCTGCTATTTTGCCTGTTATGTAAAGGTTTTCGAGCCTGTACATGTGGAACTGTAGGAATTTCTGATAATTCTAGTTCATCCTGTGAAGATAGAGATATTGACCTGTTATCTCGATTGACATTTCTATTATTAAAAGTTATACAAAGATTAGGAAGATTTCCACAAGTGCAAGATTTCCTTCCTTTGCATCGACAATAAATTTTGTAAATAATTATTATAATTAATAAAATACATATAAAATAAACAAAATAATACATGAAAGATTTCATGTTTTCATGAAAATTCGTCAATTTTCGACAATTTGTAACTTGCTAAATTTAATTGGTCCAAATGAAGAGATGTTACCTTATATCCTTTACTTAATTTTAATTCAGAAATATTAATTTGATTTTTATGATTAATTTCACAACAATCCAAATCTATGTTAAAATTTGGAATGAAATCCATAAAAGTAGTTGAAATAAATTCTTGACTTGGAGTCAATAAGGTTGTACTGGTAAAACCTTTAAATCATTATCCAGTTTTATCATACCTGAACCTGTTAAAAGAACATCTACTGGTATGCTTGAATTTTTACAATTTATTACTAAATTTTCGCTACCAATCGGAATAATGTATATCCATCGATTTTTGGTTTTCAATTGATAAAATATTGGTGAATATAATTCAATTATTCTGGTATCGCATGAATCCGGCACCCTTTGTACATGGTTAAACAAAGAAATTTCACAATTATTTAAAGTATTGGTTGGAAATGTTGGTTTCGTTTGAATATATATTAATTTGCTAATATCGAGTCTTTTGCAATTTGAAAATTCTAAATCACTTAAAGTAAAATAATGTTGCTTGGTTTCACTCACTGCCAAATAATTATTGGCTGGTTGAACAAATAAGTATTTGTTTTCACCTTTCACTAACACTGGGAGTGGTATAAGATGATGTGCTGAAAATATGCGTTGTTCGACCAATGGTAATGAGATAGCACAAGTTAGTTTCGAGTTGAAATAACAAAAAACAATTTTCATAATAGTCTGTACATTATTAATGTCTAATGGTACAACAAAATCAGTTCCACTTGGTAAATAATTTCGCAGCTTTTGCAATTCGTCTAAAATTTGAATAGGATTTATAATTTTTGGATGAAGAATTCCCTTTTGAGCAAATAAAATGGCATTAATTATTGAATCTAATTCGTTTTGATATTGCTGTGCTAGAAATATTAATAAATTTAATTGTTCGTCTATAACTTGTCTTGTTTCGACCACCGATAAAGTTTTTGTTTCCGCGTTTACCAATTTTTCGATTTTTTGTAAATTTTGATTCAATAATTGTTCGTTATTATTAAGTGAAGCAATAGTTTCGTTAAAATTTTTAATAGTAGTTTGCACAATACTAGATTGTTGCTTGATTAAAGAAATTAGAGTTTTTTTATCGTTATTGAAAAAATTAATTTTTTCGTTATAATATTTTGTAATTTTCCTTACAACGTAGGAAGTTGTTTCGCGCAATTTGAATTGAAGTTTGCAATTTAGTACGTAAATCTATAATGTAGTCGTCATAACTATAAGAAAATTTAGGATTCTGTGATAAATTAGATGGAAGTATAGCTTTCTTCGAAGTTCGAAGTTCGAAGGGAGTAAAATTTTTTGCAGAATGAGGACTAGTATTGTAAGAGAACATTGCAAAACTAACCAATCGGGCCAATCCGTTTAGTCTTTATTTACAAAATGCTTTAAATAATCTGCTAACGTCTTATGAGACCTTTCTAAAGCTCCGTTGGTTTGAGGATGATACACTGAGGTATTTAATTTTGAAATTTTTAAAAGTTTGCAAGCTCTTTTAAATATTGAGCTCATAAAATTTGATCCTTGGTCGGTGATTATATACTTTGGAATACCGTATTTACAAATAATGCATTTTACAAAGGTGTCGGCAACGGTTATAGCTTCCTGATTTGGTAAGGCTATTGCCGCTGAGAATTTTGATAAATCATCTTGAAAAGTTAATATAAATTTCATGTCACATTCGAATAACGGAAGTGGTCCAACGATATCTAAAAATACCTTTTCGAAAGGTTCGTATGATGTGGTAATTTCCATCGGTATTTTGGTTTTCTTCCGATTGACTTTGTTTATTTGACAACTTTTGACATATTTTTTGATGTCCTTCCACATAGAGGACCAATAAAATTTTGCTTTAATTCTTTTAGTTGTTCTGGAAATTCCCGAGTGACTGCCGATAGGAGTATTGTGATACTCTTTTATAATTTGTTGAATTTCATTCGGGTCGGAGACACTGATAGTTTCGTTTTTGCATAGTAGAATTTTTATTTCAGTGTTTCTGAAAAGGTAAAGTAAAACAATTCTGAAAAATTCATTATCACGTTTATTGTAAAATTGTGAAATTGCAATCCTTTCAACTGAGTCTTTGACGAGGTTATCGCGAAGTTCTATGAGCTTGTAAAATAGTATTTCCCTATTGCAACAAACTTGAGATGTTTCCGATGCAAAGAGATAATAAATGTTATAATTTCCTCGATTATAATGAATAATTTTGTTCAGGTCCTTGTTATCAAAGAAATTATTTATTTAATTTCTCGTTAATTTTTTAAAATCGATGTCAGTACACAAATCTTTTGAAGTTATACAAATCAATGAATAGTTTTGATCGATATTAAAAATTGATTCATCGGTTTCCTTAACCTTGCTGTTTTGAATAATATGATTTTGTTGATATTCAATAAAATTTGAATAAGAATTAGTAGGATTTGTTTGTAAAATTTTAATTTCCAAACTTGGTAGAATGCGACTTAAAGCATCTGCGTTCCGATTGTTCTTACCTGCTCTATGAATAATTTCGTAATTGTATTCTTCTAAATATAATCTCATTCGCATTTGTCTCGATCCTAGATCTTTAGAGCCAAAGAGTGAGGTGAGACATTTATGATCAGTTACCAATTTAAATTTTGTAGAATAAACGTATGGTCAAAAATGCTTGACTGCCCACACGATGGCTAATAGTTCCTTTTCTGTTGTATTATAATTGATTTCAGCTTTGTTGAGGGTTCTGCTAGCTTAAGATATTGGAAGATCTTTGCTTAACTCGCCTTGAGAACGAACTGCTTCAAGGGCGTAGTTGCTTGCATCAGTAGTAATAATAAATTCTTCCTTAAAATTTGGATATTCCAACAGAGGTTCTGATTTAAGAAGATCTTTTAATTTGTCGAAAGAATTTTGTTGTTGACTTGTCCATAAAAATTCAATGCTTTTCTTCAACAATTTCGTTAAAGATTTTGAAATTTCAGAAAAGTTTGGGATAAATCGTCTATAATAACCGGCTAAACCTAGAAAGCTTTTAATTGATTTAACGTTTGTAGGTATTGGAAATTCTTTTACCGCTTCAATTTTTCTAGGATCATGTCGAATACCTTCGTTTGTAATTAAATGATCTAGAAAAGTTACTTCCTTTCTTAAAAATTTACATTTTAAGGGATTAAGTTTCAGATTATGTGTTCTAAATCTAGTAAATATGTCATTTAATTTTTTTACATGAGTTAGTAATGATTCAGCGTATACTACAATATCGTCCATGTAAATAAAACAATGTAAACCGTGTAATCCACTCAATATAGAATTCATTAATCTTTGAAATGTTGCTGGGGCACCCTTTAACCCAAATGGCATTGAATTAAACTGATAATGTGCATAATTTGTACTGAAAGCTGTTTTATGTGCATCGTCAGGATTCATAGCTATCTGATGGAACCCGGACGCAAGATCTAATGTAGAAAAATATTTGCAACCCCCTAATTGATCAAGTATATCTACGATGTTATGCAGAGGGAATGCATCCCCAATTGTAATATTATTAAGGGCACGAAAGTCAACGACGACTCTATACTTTGTTTCCCCGGACGCATTTAGTTTTTTTGGCACAATAAGTAAAGGTGTATTGTAGGGACTTTTACTACGTTCCACAATATTTTGGGCTTCTAATTCTTTTACTTGACGTTCAATTTCTTCCTTTTGAAAGTGAGGAATTCTATAGGATTTTATATTGATAGGATCGTTGTGTACTGTAGGAATTTTGTGTACGATTGTATCGGTTCGACTTAGTACGTCGCCAGGCAAATAAAATATGTCGTTAAAATCTTGACATACCGAAATTAAATTGCTCTTTTTTTCAGGATTTAAATGATCAGTTCCTAATAGTGACTCTAATAGATTTAAACGATGACTACCTGAATTTTGATTATATAAAATATTTCTTTGAGTACTGCTGGAATTTTTGTTATCATTAATATTCCGCGTATATTTCTCTATGTTAATCTCTGGAGTATTTATATCCACAGAAACTTCGTTAAGATTAAGAACACTGACCTTAGCTTTGTTATCTGTACAACGAACTAAAGAATTTGCTAGAAAAACGTTGGATGAAATTTCTTTAGATGCAACAATCCCATCAAAAATTTCGTTCGGATTTAAATTTAAAATATTTACTTCAATAATAACTTCGGAACGAGGTGGTAATTTAATAATGTCGCTTTTACAATGAATTGGAATAGCTTCATCATTGATAACAATTGTTTTGGTACCGTAATCTATATTGGCATTTGCGAATTTTTGAAAATCGCTACCTATTATACCTTTTGAAAAAATTAGAAATTTATCTTTAACAACTTGCAATGGAAACTTGAGTTTATTATTATGATCGTTATACAAAGTTAACTCACATGAACCTAATGTTTGAACAGACTCGCTTGAAATACCGTTTAATTGTAAAACTTTACTTGAATCTAATAGAATATTTGGTTTTAGACTACCAACTTTTATAATTGAAACATCTGCACCAGAATCGATAATAAAAGAATTTGGCGTATCGATACACTCTTCAAAATTTAAAAAAATAAAATTCAGTGGGTCGGAAAGAGTTAGAATTTTAGTGCATTTGTCGTTTGCTGATTGTTGTTCGTCTATAGATAAATTATTAATATGATTAGATTCGTTAAAATTAGGTTTAGTTTTTTGGGTAGGTGGTATAATTGCAGATAAATTTGTAATATTAGAGGTTTGTAAAATTGATTTACACGATTTAGAATAATTAGAATTGAGGCGGAATTTTAATTTTGTGATTTCTGAGATCCGCTCGGAGAAATCTGCGACTCGTTTAAATTTTTCTTTTTGTCTTCGTTAAGTTTTCGTTTTCGACATTCGGATATAAGATGACCTAAATTTTTGCAATACGCACAAGTTATGCTTCGCGAAAATTTTGACGGAGTTGGAGTTGATTGAGTAAAATTTACTTGGTTAACATTACCCTTTTTAAATTTAGAAAAATTTCTATAAAAAGTGCATTGCGAAGTTATGTGACCTAACTTGTTACATGTAGAGCATTTTAAAATATTACTTTCGTTTACTTTTTGATATTTGAAAATTTCGGTTTTGCTTAAAAGCTCTTTTTCTTCTGAAAATGCCAAGCTAATAGCTTCTTCAAAAGTTGTAGGATTTCGCGCTTTTACGACAGTGGCTATTGGATCTTTCAAACCTAAGATAAATACATGTTGGGCTTGAGTTTTGAGTAATCTTTCGTGTGCTACTTTGATAATTTGATTTTCTTCGTCTATAATTACGCTATCGATTAATTTTTGCGAAATGGTTTCTAATCTATTTGCATATGACATAACATCTTCATTGAAATTTTGCCTACATGAATGCAATTCCAATTCCCATTGTCCTTGGGAACGTCTATCCGAAAAAACTTCAATCAAATGCGTTTTTAATTGATCCCAAGTATCAAAAGTTCTATGCTGGGTTAAATTGTATGCACGACCACTTAATTTTAATTTAATAAGTTGAAATAACAACTCTTTGTCATGGGGCGCACATAATGTTAATGTTGATTCGCATGTATTTCTGAATTCTGATAAATTTTCCCGTTTTCCCGTGAACGTTTTTAATTGTTTTTCTAAAATTTCTATTTTTAAATGTGGCATTTTGGAAGAATTGCAGAAGATTGCTTCGAAATTAATTAACAGTTCGTAAAAATGCAATTTTAGAAATGGAATTGAGTTAATATGTATTGACATAAAATTAATAATGTACTTACAAAATTTTCATCATGATTTAGGAACTAGTAGCTGCTGAAATAGTTGCAGTAGAATTTGGTTGATGGATGATGCTGGTTGATAATGGTATTGATGAATTGATGATACGTAGAAATTTATTGTTGTAGTAGAAAATAATTTGTAGATTTTTGGAAAATAATTTTCACTTTATTTTTCCCGTTGATGGTAAACACACCGCACCTGTCACCAAATGTAGGGTAGCCGAGCTTGCCTTTTGTTTTGGGGTTGCTGTACGCGAATTAAAAGTAGAAAATCTTTGTTTTATGATTTATTTTCTATTCTACATAAGTTGTTCATCATTCGAGGTAAAATTATCAACTGTCCGTTCCTATCTCGGCTTATCAACACAAGCTGTCCGAGAATAGAAATAGTTACTCTTATTATTATACCTGTATTCTAGGAGTTCATCACAATTTCATCTAAATTTTACTTACAAGGTCAAAAAATGCTTTCGAAATTGTTAAAAATGTCGTTTATCGCACTGGCCAAGCAATAAATTCAATTTTTAATTTCAAATATCATTACCATGGAAACTTATGGAAACTTACCATGGCTAGTGCGATCAATGAAAATTTTAACAATTTTGAAAGCATTTTTTGACCTTGTAAGTGAAAGTTAGTGAAATGTAATGCTATTATCATTCGTAGTTTTTATTTCTGCATTATTTTTGTGTCTTTCATTTTTTCTCTAAAATAATTAGGGAAGCAGGAATTTGCATAAATAAGTTTTTACATGTTAATTTCCTATGTTCGGCTCACTCATTCAGCACCCGGTATAGGTACTTATCAGATAAAAAGTATTATTTTTTTGCTTTTTAGTTATTCTTCGTTTGTTTATTTCGTTTTGTTTTGAAGTCGGTTTAATTATTTAAAATTACTATTTAGACCACTGACTTTAGACATACAACATCGGAAAAAATCACATGTTTCTGATTTTGTGGAATGTTGTTAGGATACCTATCAGTAGTGTAACCAAGTTTCACCTTCGAATGACCTGTGCTAACTTCATGGTGTTCGAAAAACCTCGACATTTTCCAACAAATTTTAGTTTTTGGCTCGAAACTCATATAAGGATGCTTCCTACGGAAAAAGTCACTTGTTCCTTTTAGGCTTCTATAAAACGTATAGGAAGAAGCCTTATGATCTGGCTCCGTGTCTGTCTGTCCGCATGATTTAAAAAAAAATCTGAACTCGTTAGCGTTTTTCTCATATAAAAAAAATTTGTCGTTGGTAACTACCTATTTAAAAGATTAACGCATTAAAAATTCTAATAAAATAAAGCCCAAATAATTTAATCTATCAAAGCTGTGAACATTTCCTACAATTAGAGTCTAAGCTCAATTTTTTAGGTCCAATAGATCCAATGATAGAAGACCTCAAAAATTAGATTTTTTCCATAAAAGTTCAAAATTTTAGTTTTTGTCAACTGTCGGGTTAAGAAGTGCAACCAACGCAAAGTTCCATCTGACTCGTCTACTCCTCCGCCCCCCAACCAAAGAAGCTGCTGCTCAACACAGCTATCGAATGTATCACCAGGTGCAGAAGTGGTTAGGGGGTTGATATAGACCCGTTCAACTGGGGCTAGAGTAGGAAGCGAAAGCTTCAATTTTAACTGCTAACTTCATTCATACCTATAGATATGCTCAAAAAGCATATTCTCAAGAGTTCAAAATTTCAGAAGGCGCTAAGCTTCTCTTGGGTGCTTTGACGAGCCGCCACTGGATAGCTGGATAGCTTATAAATTAAATATATTTAGAGGTTATTCGATTTATATTTGTCACAATCTTTTTAAAATACATTAAATATTATAATGCCATGTAAATAAAAGTAGAATTGTAGTAACAGATAAAAGAATTTTGAATTTCTATTGAAAATAACACACAAATGAGATACTTTCTAATTTGAAATTATAATTGTAGCATTCTTCCGACTTTTGCCGAAAAAGATTCGAACAAATAGTAGGCATGATGACTAATTTTAAAAAACTGTTCAATGATGTTCGGAAGTATCTACTATTTCCAAAAAATATCTAAATTTCTGAAGAAAATACAGGTTTGGTAGAAAAAATTACCATTTTAATTTGAAATCTAAACTTCACGCCAAAACTCTCGCTTGTGTTATGGCGCGTGTTTGTGACGTCACAACTCATAAATGTCACTGTCGAAGTCTTGCAGGTTATAAACAATAATGAGAACCTACTAACCTTTTCATCAATGAGAACCTTTTCATTATTGTTTATAACCTGCAAGACTTCGACAGTGACATTTATGAGTTGCGACGTCATTCGCTCTGATTGGTGTTCAACTTATCATGGCGGATTTTTGTATTTTCTAATTTTATTTTATTAAAAAAGTTATGAATCTTGCTCATAATATAAAAAAACATACGTTTTTTATAATCCATAAATCTTATTTCATTAGATAAAAACATAATTTTAGTAATTTTTGGTTACTGTCATCATGCCTATTCTGTTGAAAATTTGGAGTTTCTAGTATATTCGCCTTTAAAACTTTTCGAATCAAAGGGATAATATTTGTAAATGAAAATGATATCACTCACGTGGTCCTACAACAACTGTTCTTTAACTAAATTGAGAAATTACCCAATTTTTTACATTTGTGCATAATTCGCTTTTAAAAACGAACGCTTCAATACTAACGTTTCAAAGCTAACGCTTCAATGCGAACGCTTCAATGCGATCTCTTCAAAGCGATGCGAACGTAATCCCACTACAGGGTCTCCTCCCCTTACAAAACACTACAAACCCTGTCTTACAAACTCTCCTTAAATTCCTTTCTTACAAATGACGCAAGGGAGGAACTTGCTCATGCCAAAAATCAGGGCTCTGAAGTGCGCTGCTTCTGTTGAGGCAAGACTTGTATAAACGTTGCCCCCGTTAAAATTGATGACACTGAACATGAGGAAGACCTCAACAGCCCCCTACCTATCACCTTCTCATCCTAAGGTTTAACAGCACCGAAGACCAACCTAGGCCATCCAAAAGATTCCGGTTTTGATCGAGAAGAAGTTGCGGAATTGTGAAGTCTTCAACACGTAAATTTTGAAATTATTATTTTTTTAAAATTAAGTACACCTTTTTAAATAAATTTAAGATAATATGTTATAATGTAGGATTTTAGAAATAAAATATATTTTCACTTTAAATATTGAGGACGTTATTCAACATCATATCCAGTGTTACGAGCCTACAACATATTAGTGGTCGTGAGCAACTGGGGAAAACTTAAATTTGCCAATTTACACCCATTCGTTACACCTTGTGGCATTTCGTGATAATAGTCCAGTAACCAGGTAGTTTTACCTGACCAATTTCTCTGCCAAAGGATTGAAAACTGATTCCTATGTAATTTTGGTCGTAGAATCCGAATTTGAGGATTGCGAAGAAAATTTCCTTGTGCCAAAGCGGCCACATTGAAAAAACGTTGCCAAATCACTTTTTTTTGCAAGAAACTCAAAATTTTAGGCAACCTATTGATTTTTCGAAAAAATGCAATGTATCATCAAAAGAAGTAGATAAAATTTCCTACAAAATAACGTTTTGGTTGATTTCCTAGGACGAAAATTAACGCCGGAGGCGCCATTCACGTTTTGGAAATCAACTAAAAAGTCATTATGTAGGAAATTTTATCTATTTTTATTGATCATACTTTTGATTTTTTCGTAAAATCAATAGTTTGCCCAAACTTTTATGTTTTTTGCAAAAAAAACGTGATTTGGCAACGTTTTTTCAATATGGCCGCTTTGGCACAAGAAAATTTTGTTCGCAAACCTCAAATTCGGATTCTACGACCAAAATTACATAGGAATCAGTTTACAATCCATTCCCACAGAAATTTGTCAGCTAGACCCCCTTTTTTCGACGTGGTTACTGGACTATAACCTAAAAATCAAATTAATAGATTTCAAATTCATGAATAAAGTAAATATTGACAATTAGCAGAATTACCTTCTTTGTATTAATGAATTGTTGTTCAAAATTAAATTAAAATTCAATTCAAATGAATTGCACAAAATCTGGACGGATCCAATTAATTGGCATTAAGGACGATTATTAGTCACTTAGCCAAAATAGTGGGGCACCTTTTTAAACGTCGTTATTTTGGATACAGTTAAATATTTTCTGAAAACAACTACGGCACTGTCTTCCTAGTAAAACACTATCTTGTTATAATGCTTTAGTAAATCAAAAATAGGAAATGTAAAAGCGTTACGGCCTTGATTACATCATCAAAATTTTCGGCCGCTCGTATGAGTTAAAATAGAAAGTAAAGTTTACCTAGATTATATAGTACTATTCAATACAAACAAATAAACAGGAAACAAAATTTTGTGTATAACTCAAAACCGGTACGTTTTTGAAAAATTTTGTTTCCTGCTTGTTTGTTTGTATTGAATAGTACTACATAATCTAGGTAAAATTTACTCTTTATAGTTTAGCTCAGTGCTTTTCAACCTTTTCGAATACGCGACCCTCTGTACGAGTAAAAAAATTCTAGCGACCCCCCATTATCGCCGACGATGACCTTTAAAAAGAAAGATCATCATCCCATATTTTACTTAGAACCCCCCCTCAGTTGTCACTCATCAGCAAGTTGGCAAAATTAAAGCAGAAAATCAAAACTCATGTCGGTTGGTAAGCAAAGAATTATTTTGAACAAGAGCCTCCGAGGGAGAGAAGAAAATATTTTATCGGAAAACATAGTCAAAGCGATGCTTTCCGAATCTCTTCTCGGATGAGAAAGCGAATCATTCCTAGTCACTTAACAAATCGACTGGTAATGTAAAATCGACTAGTAATGGTTTTCATTACTGGTCGTTTATGTCACTTCAACATGTCGGATCATTTTTATTATAAAATGTTATTAAAAAAATTTGACCGACGTGAGGATCGAACTCACGATTTCCAAGCGATGTAATTATGATCCAAGCAGAATCAGAATCAGAACAATATTTAATAACAAATTATCAATACAGATTATTTTAAAATATACAATCATAACATTTTAAAATTTATTGGAGAGCGAGATGTTGGGAGACCCTGCCTAATGCGTAACTCCCATTGACTTAATGTTTATTGCCGAGACAATTTTAGGTAATGGATAAATAACCTTATTTCACGTTTTCATTAAAATACATAATATATTAGTTTTGGAAATATTACAGGAAAATAATAAAACCTGCTTGTTTTTTTTTATTTTAATTAAATTTGGGTAAAACTTATTACTAAACGGCTAATAAAACTATTTACAATATTTACACAATATTTACAATTTGGAATGTACTTCGTCACAGTGGCGTTGCAGGTTAAGTATCGTTGTCGTCTTCGTTGTCATCATTATCGGTCGTCAATGTCTGTGCAAATAATGGTAAATTTTAATACGATAGTTTGTGTTTGATTTTAAAAGGTGTATTGTTGTGTCGAATTTTAGTCAAGTCTTTAGTAAGTTGGCTTTTAAAAATTTGTGTATCGTAAAATTTAGTAGCAAGTCGGTTTACGTGATCCTGAAAGTATTCCAAGTCTGTCAGTTCATGAAGTGTCGTAATTCGTGTGTAACGGTCCAGTCCGGTTATTAGTCTTAAGTTTTTATTTTGGAACACTTGCAGCGGTTTGATAGCTGTCTTCGAAATATTACACCAAGCTGCTGAGGCATATGTCACTATGGGTCGTAGTAACGTTTTATATAATAATAATTTATTTTTGTCGGTCATCGTTTGTCCTTTCATAAGTGAATAAATTTTGCGCATTTGTCCGTATGCAATTTGTTTTCTGTTTTGTAAGTGTTGTCGAAAATTAAGTCTAGTGTCCATGTTAATGCCTAAATATTTAACATTCTTTTTGGTTTTAATTTTATGTCCGTCTACTGTTAAAGGTTGAAAAATTTTGATGTTTGTTCGTTTCCGAGTTTAATTTAATTTTCCAATGTCTAAAAAATTGTTCTAGTCGGTCAACGTGTATCTGTACTTGTTTATTAGCAACCTGTGCATAGTACGAATGGGCGTATACTGTCGTGTCGTCTGCGTACAGAGCCATGCTCGTTTTCTCGAATGTCGGTATGTCGTTAATAAAAAGGTTAAATAGTTTCGGTCTGAGTACAGAGCCTTGGGGAACTCCCGCGTGTATATTTTTTGTTGTCGAAGTTGCGGTATTAACTTTCACAGTCATGGCACGTGAAGTAAGATATGAATTTATTAATTTTATGAGGTGTGCCGAAAACTTGTAGTTTATCAATTTATACGTTAGTCCATCAATCCAAACTTTGTCGAAAGCCTTTTCTATGTCGAATAGTGCCATGACTGTTACTTTGTCTTTGTTAAAGTTAGTTAAAATGTCATTGGTTATTCTTGTGATTTGTAATGTCGTGTTATGTCCTTTTGTAAATCCAAATTGGTTTTTGTTCGTAATTTTGAGTTCGTCTTCTTCTTGTTGCAGTCGGAGGAGTATAATTTTCTCTGTCAGTTTCGAAAGTGTATTTAGCAGGCTGATCGGTCTGCAACTAGTCGGTTGAGTTGCGTCTTTATTTGGCTTGTGTATTGGTATCACAAGACCAAGTTTCCAGTCGGTTGGGAAATGTTGTAGTTTAAAAATTGCGTTTACTATATAGTTTAGCTGCACTATGGCTTTGTTCGAAAGGTTTTTTAAAATTAAGTTTTCTATGTTGTCGGGTCCTGGTGCTTTACGGTTTGGTAGAAATTTTATCAAAGTCTTAATTTCGTTGGGGCTGGTCATGACTTTGCTGAATTGTTCAGTCGTTAGGGTATATTGTCGGTTTAAAAATGCTTTAACGTCATTTCTTATCTTTGTTTGTTCTTTGGTGTCCGTAGTGTCGGTATTATGTACTTTTTGAAAAGTTTCCGCTAGTGCTTCGGCTTTTTCAACGTCCTTCATAGCGATAACATTGTTGTCAAAATTTAAGGCCGGAATAGGGTTGTAAGTTTTTTAGAGATTCTTTGTCAGTCGCCAAATAGAATTGTCTTGGGGTTTTAGTGTCGAAAGTAGGTCCGTCCATTTTTTGTTTTTAAATGTTTTAATTTTGTCCTGAATTTCTCTCGTCATTTGTATCATAATGTTTTTATGGTTAGGGTCAGCCGTTTGCTGCCACAGTCTTCTAAAATGATTTCGGTCAGTGATTAGATTTAGAATATCGTCTGGCAGATTTTCTTTATTGGAGTTAATTTTGATTAATTTGGAATTTTGGTTTTTAGCGTAAGTAATGCATCGATCGTGTCAAGTTTTTCGTCTCAATTTCTAATGTTGTGACTGAGTTAATGTTGGGGTTAATTTTAATTTGTTGGTTTAGGTCAAATCTAGATTTGTTCCAGTTGGTGTCTTTGTAGCTGGTTATTGTCTTTGTTTTGGTATTGTTTGTAAAGTTTCCAAAATGAAATTGTACCACGTTATGATCTGAACTTAGTCTTGGCAGCGAAAGCGGTTTTGTCACGTTGTTCACGTTTTTGGTCAGTAAAATGTCAATTGTACTAGGTGTCATGTTGTTCATTGGATGGTGCGTCGGTTCGTCAGGGAAGTGGATCTCCAAGTTTTTGTCTATGCAGTAGCGTAGTAATGTGTTGCCATTTGTGTTGTCCATGTTACAGTTCCAGTACGTATGTTTAGAGTTAAGATCGCCTGCTAATAAAATTTTGTTACCAACTCCAAAGAGTTGGTCTAGGTCATTGTCATTAAAAATGTTTTGCGGTCTATTATACACCACAATTATTGTTGTGTTGTCTTGCAGTTTAATTCCCAAGGCCTCCATACTGCAATTTTGTATGTCTATCCGTATGTGGGGTATTTCGTTTTTGATTATTACTGCAACGCCACCGGCAGAGACGCCTCCATCGCGATCTCTGCGAAGTATAGAGTAACCTGGAAATTTTATGACTTTATTCACGTTTAATTTTGTTTCACTTACCAAAAGGATATCGATTTTATTCGACTTAATATAATTTTGGGTTTCAGAAATTTTGTTAACGATGCCGTTTGCGTTCCATGTATTAATTTTTAATTTAGATGTCATACGATTCAATCTTGTTAAAGAATTCTATAGTTGCTTGAAATTTTTGTACTTTCGTTGTGCAGCCATTTAATAATATATTATAATCGTTTAGGGCTCTAAACATCTCGCTCATATTGGTATTTCCGTTTAGCTCTTGAGTGACGTCCATCAAGTTAGCAAAGTCACCAGCAGAGTTCTGACTTATATTTGGCGCTGGAGTTTGCTGACTTACTGGGCGCTGGCTTGTTAGTGGTTGGCTTCGTCGAGAGTTGCATGGGTTGGTTTGCGGTAGTGGAGCCTGTATGTATTTACGGGTTGGTTGGAGTGCCGGAAATCTACTTTGATGGGTTGACCTAATTACATTGTTTTAATTTGTCTTATTTGTTACCAATATAATTTTTTTGCATTTTAAGCAAATCTAACCTAAAATACGAATTTTTTTGCGCGCGATCGATCTGTATTTTTGCATATGCTTTCCTACCGATAATTCACGGGGGGTGAGTACGAGGCGAGGGGGGAGACTTTTTTGTTCAGTTATTTGATATCTAGCGCCGTTCTTGAGTTATTACTAATTCAAAATATTTCATAATAGGTACTTGTGTAGGATTTTTATTTTTTGTATAATAGCTAATATTTTTGTTTTCCGATAAAAAAAGTATACTCACCTCTACTCGAAAAATGATTCGTATAAATGAACGGATCATTTTCGAGGCTCGGCCAGTAATCTACTATTAACGACTGAAGATAAAATTAAAGGCTTCCTCACAAAACTTCGTTTATGGTCAACGTGTTTACAAAACATGATATATAATCCTTTCTCTTCCATTCAGAAGATTATCAAAGAAATTGCATCGGACCAATCACTCGTAGTAAGTTCTCGCATTCCTTGCACGATACAGAGCTTGCATAATTTGGAAGAGAAACTATTCAGTTACTTTCCAAACCTGATGGACTCTGAAGCAGTCAATGGGCGCAGATGGATACTAAATCTTTTTTTGGATGTGTCAGTACAACTGGCAGATCTGACCACGAAGACGAAAGAAAATCTTATAGATTTTTCTGCTTGCGGCATGCTTAAAATGGAATTTAATTCGCAAAACATTGACATGTTCTGGATGAAAAGAAAAGAAGAATATTCAGAGCTGGCAAGGGAAGCTTTAAAATTATTAGTGCCATTCGCGACTACCTACCTACATGAACTAACGTTCGCTTCAATGGTTGTGCCGAAGTTGTTTTCAGAAAATATTTAACTGTTTCCAAAATAACGACGTTTTAAAAGGGGCCCCACTATTTTGGCCAAGGCTGTAGTGATTATAATTTTAAACACAACAAAATGCTGCTTCCTCATAAAGCTCTATGTTAGCAATTTGATCTTCAATCATTAATTACGTTCCGAAATGATCGATGAAAAGTTTTGAATTTTTGAGGAAGGATGACTACATAATTGAAGGTTTTAATTTTCAAAAATATAAATTGTTATCTATCAAGTTTTACGCATGAACGTCTTTAAGTCGATAAGTCATTTCAATAATACTATATGTATTGTCATGTAAGCAAAGTTAAGGATAAAAATATTTATTAGTTCATATTGGAAAAACATAAAAACTAATTACGTATGAGGTTATGGGAGATTAAAATTATAATATATCAGTTAAATAAACCACTATGGTGGCAAATTCTAATCAACAATCTGATGAAATGGTGTAGTTTCTACATTGGATTAATTTCCATATAAATTTTCTCAGTAATAATAATCTTGCACTGATGTATGATAATTACAAATTTATTGAACCATAATTTATGAGCTGTAAAAAATTGAAAATCTTGTTGATATGTAATTTTAAGATATTTGTGTTGATAAAATGTTTGAACTTACTTCGGATGGACTGTGTTAATGACGATTTCATGATTCCATAAAACGTAGTGCTTCGTTAATAGAATTTTATGGCAAAGATGCAGGTGACTTTCCAGGAGTTCATGTAACGCTTGGAGAGTTGAAAATACGTGAAAGAGATGTTGAGAGGGTCCAAGAGAAGGAATGATTCTGGGTAGTACTTAAAAAGCAAAATTAGTAGGAAAAATATGAAATTATGAAAAACGACAAGGAGCTGTCAGATGATTGAAATGCAAATTTTAAGATTACTTAATTAATATAGAAGGTACAGAGCGATGAAAATAATATACCAAAAGAAAGAAAATAAAGAGCTCGAATTTCGAGACATAAAAGACATTTGAAAAATTAAAATTTAGAAAAAATTGTGGAAATATTGGACAGTAATTAATTATTTTTGAAAAACGCTGAAGCTTTGGAACTCAAAATTTTTCCATATGTACAGGGAGCTGAAAGGAACATATTATTTGGAAAATTTCATTGAGATTGGTGCAAATTTTTAAAATCAGTACTATGTCAAAGGTATTAGGTTTGTTCCAACCAGCCGATAAACCGTTCACTGTACGGTCACGCTCATGCGCAATAGATAAAAAGCGTTCCAACCGACAGGTGACGGTTTGTGGGACGATCCATTAAGCGTTCCAACCGAATTCGTGATCGTTCCTAGAACGGTCGCTGAACGATCATTTCGATACACAATCCAAAGTAGTAACTAAATAGCAATTTGGTGACTGACCTGCGCATTGAGTATTTTTTCAGCTGATTATTGTATTTGTCATTTTAGGTTAGTGTTATTCTGTGTTTTATGGATTTCATAAAAATACAATTAAAATTTTAAATTATGAACGATTGCGGAGATATAGTGATATACTAACAAAATATATAATTTGTAAATTTTGAGTGATTACTGATTAATAATAACTCTAGTATAATAATAACTTCATTACTATTAGGGCCGATCTTTTCACCTTCAAGTAAACCCCAAGTAAGTTCTAATCGACAAGTAAGCTACTTTTCGGTCTTTTCAACTACTAGTAAAATTTAGTAGCCTAATAAATCAGCTTACTGGCTAGTAAAGTTATTAGCACCTTCAACAGGCCTGTAAATATTTATTAGCATGATAAACTTAGCGGACAAAAAACGAACTTGTGATTATGTTTACTAAAATTTTAAATCATAATGACGGTTTTAATATTTTCATTTTTGAATGAATTTTGAATTTTGAAAATAATATTTAATAGAGTTGTGCTGGTTCCACCAGCTCTGATTAAATACTTTAATGTCGGTTAGTTGAATTTTATCACGGTTAAATAAAATGAAGTGTTCCTCCAAATGTTTAATCGTGGTTAAAGCAAGTTAACCAGTCCTCAAACTAATTAACCAATTTTGGCTGGCTAGAAAAGTTTAATCACTGTTAATGCCCAATGCATACGGATTGGGTCTGCGCGAAGAAAAAAAGCGTGTTATGTGTTTGAAAAAGTGGTTTTAAAAGCGATCATTTGTTATTATTTACAATAATCATGTTTACAATAATATTCTATCTTCAGCAGATGATGAAGATATAGATATAAATTATAGTAGACCGCGAGTGTTAAATTCAAGAATTAATTATCATGAAATAGACGACGATTTTGAATATTTTCAACGTTTTTATCTACAAAAATATTTTTATAATTATTTAAACTATAGTAATAAAATTTATTTTAATAATGATTGATTATTTAATAATTCGGTTTGCAATTTTTCATTATTAATCTTTGGGCTAATCTTAGGTGTACGTTTTTCTTTAAATCTTTAACTTTCTTTAACTTAGCAGTCCTCTTTTTCTCAGCTGCTTCCATCTTGGCTTCCATGATATCGAATTGCAGTTTCTAGAAATATTTCTAGAACTATCCAAACCATATAAAATATTTATATTTTAAAAATTATATTTTAGTATTAACTTACTAGTAGGTACTTATAGTGATTACTTATTAGTAAAAAAAATTACTAAATATGAATATTTTATATCTTTTGGATAGTTTTCAAGTTACCTTACAACTTGACCAAATTAAAATGACACTTCACCTGTCAGGTTTCATATTTAAGTTTAAGTTAATCTGATCTACTAGTTCAAATGACGCTAAATTTTTAGTTTTAAATGTAATACCAACCGTACTATACTGCAAGTAGTTAATCGTTGCATAAAATTCGATGAAAAGACCCAACTGTCTTACTCGACCATTAAAAAGCTCAAGTAAAGTAAACGACAAGTAACTACTTGACGTATAACTTAAATATGAAAAGATCGGCCCTTAATAATACTCGGAATTTTAAACAATTTTTGCAGTTCACCAGTTTACGGCTATTTAATAAATTTTAAAAACTACACTACTTTCAGTTCCGCTCTGTATTATTAGCACTGTGCATAACTGCATGTTTAATATAAATATGTCCGTCTTAACAGGCAATAAAACCTACTGTTTAAGATTTCTTCAGATTGCATATTTTTAGCCAAAAAATTCTCTTTCAAAAATACAGTAATTGGCAATATAATCACGGACTAGTGACGCGGGTTTCCCTACGATAGCTAGATAGATTTTCTTTTATATTTTGACATAATATTGGAAAATTCACTTTGACATCTAAAAATTGTAAAATTTCATAGAGTGCTTTTTCTATTGCTCCTGGTTGATTGTTTCGAGTTAAATTAATTTCTTGGTGTAATAAATAATTGAAGAAATCGCTAAAATAGCGTCAACGGCGAAAAAATTGCTTCTTTAATAGATTAATTTACAGATTTTCTGTTTCAATTACTGTTGTGTCTTAAATTGATTGTAATTAAAATATTAATTGATTTGTAACTGGATTTCTTTATTATCACGTTTTTCTGGTTTTGCGTCTGTTTTAGCATTGCCCACTTAACAACGATTCTTACTACATATATTAAAACATAACAATTCTCCGCCGCTATAAGAAACTAATAAAAGGTTAATGCAAAAATAAAAGTAATATTAAAGTAAAAAGAAAAATTATTCGTAAGTTAAACGCTGGACTGGCTTCTTAATCCTGGACGATCTTCGCACAATCGGAATGTCTTGATCCTCATTCCTGGCTTGTTGCGTATATTTCGGGTCACTTACGCCTTCGGATGTCTCTTCTGTTCTGGGAGTTGGACGCCTTTGCTCCCCGCTGGATGCATCATGTGTTTGTTGCGGAGTGGTTGGTAAATTAACTGCTGTTGTCACCGGCCTCTCGTTCATTATATCTGGATAATTGGGATTGTGGTAAAAATGCTTTGGAACCTCTTGTTTTTCGGCTTGGCACAATCGTAATTGGTCATAATGGCGTTTAAATGTGTAGCCACCGTCTAACTCAACCAAATAATGGATTCGACCTAACCGTTCTACCACGGTACCATATTTCCATAGACTAGATGCCGTATAATTTCGTGATTGTACCCGATCTCCAACTTTGAAATATTTTTCGAAATTTGGTTGTATTGCATTGTTTTTATGTTTGGTTTGTGGCTTAATCAAATCCAATTTCGTGCGTAAATTTCTTCCATATAATATTTCTGATGGCGATTGACCGCAAGATAATGGTGTGACTCGATACCGTAGTAAAAATGCATGCAATTTTTCATGTAAATCTCCGGGTTCGTTGATCATACATTTAAATTTTGATTTTAATGTTTGGCAGTACCTTTCTGCTTGCCCATTTGTTGCTGGATGTCCTGGCGCTATGAAACGTTGACAGATTCCATTTCTACTGCAAAACTTTGAAAATTCATCGGATCTAAAAATAGTTGCATTATCGCTCACGAGGACTTCTGGCAATCCGTGGTGACTAAAAATTTGCCGAAGATATTTTATTGTGCTAGTCGTGGTAGGTGCTGATTTCATCATATAAATTTCAGGCCACTTTGATTTTGCATCTACGACGATTAAGAAATGGTGTTGTAGGAAAGGACCAGCATAATCCATGTGAATTCTTTGCCAATTTGCATTTGGAGGTTCCCATTTATGTAGTGGTGCCTTAGTTGGATTCTTTTTTACATCACAACATTCGATACAACTCTTAACGATGTTTTCAATGTCGTCGTCGATGTTTTTCCAATAGCAGTATCTTCGGGCTAGAGCTTTCATTTTTACAATTCCAATGTGAGTGGAATGGAGTTCTTTAAGTAAGGCAGGTTGTAAACCTTGAGGAATTATTACTCGATTGCCCCGAAATAAAACCCCTTCTTGTATTGATAATTCTGGATTTCGAAAGACTCCTCGGGATATATTTTCCATTAATTGTTGTAATTCTGGATCATTTTTTGTTTCAGAAACTATTTTAGCAAAGGTTATTGTGTCTGTTGATATTTCTTGTATTGAGTTAACATTTAATACGTGCTCGTCATCAATTAGTTTTTCTTCGTTTTTAGTTAATTTTAAAGGATTTCTGGAAAAATAATCTGCGTTTGCATGCTCGCTGGATTTTCTGTGTTGAATATTATAATCAAACCCAGATAAATAATTTGCGTATCGTAACATTCGACTTGCTGATAAATTTGGAAGTTGCTTTGTAGGATTAAAAATACTACTTAAAGGTTTGTTGTCAACAATCAGTGTAAATTTTCTTCCATATATGTATTGAAAAAATTTTGTAAAAGACCAATAGATTGCGGTAGCTTCCCTATCTAATTGGCTGTAGTTGCGTTCAGCCGTCGTTAATGAACGCGAAGCAAATGCAATTGGACGCTCGCTGCCGTCTGGAAAAATATGTGATAACACCCCGGAAAGTCCAAATGGGCTCGCATCTGTTGCTAACGTTACGGGTAATTCTGGTGTGAAAGGTGTGAGAACTCGTTCGCTTGCTATTTCTGTTTTAATTTTTTGAAATGCTACTTCGCATTCTGGTGTCCATTGAAATTTAAACCCTTTTCCTAATAGTTGATTTAAAGGATACAGCGTCGTTGAAGCTTTTAGTAAGAATTTAGAGTAGTACGTTACTAATCCCAAAAATTGTTGTACTTCTTCTACATTTCTTGGTCTTGGTGCACTAACTATTGCTTTAATTTTTTCTTCGTCCTTTTGTAACCCATCTTCAGAGATGACATGACCAAGATACTTGATTTTCTTTTCAAAAAATTTACATTTGTCTCGATTGAGATGGAGGTTATATTTCCGGAGTCGGTTTAATAGTTTTATCAAGCGACTTTTACATTCGTCTATTGTAGATCCTTGAACAATTATGTCATCAAAATAAGCTGTAGTCCCTTCCAAATCGTGTAGGACTTGATCTATAATTTTTTGAAATTCATTTGGTGCTGTTTTGATCCCAAAAAATAATCGTTTAGCTAAATATGTACCTCGATGTGTTGAAATAGTTTGAATTTTTGCACTAACTTCATCCACTGGAACGTGTAAATACGCTTTAAAAACATCTAAAGTACAAAAGAACTTACCACTTCGCATTTCGTTAAAAATGTCTTCGATTCTGGAAATTGGGTATCTATTTTCCTGGAGTTGATTATTAACAGTGGTTCTATAATCTGCACATAAACGAACTTCCCTATTTGATTTTGGAATTATAACTAATGGGGTACCCCATTCCGAATGATCAATTTTTTCAATGATACCGTCCCTTTCTAGCTGATCTAATTCACGGTCGACTTCTTCTTTGAGGGCGTAAGGTACTGGTCTTGGTTTCAGAAATACCGGTTGTGCATTTTCTTTTAACTTTAAAGAACACTCGTAGTCTGGAATTTTTCCCACCTTGGGTAAAAACACATCTTGGAATTGACTGAAGATTTCATCTGTTAATGGTTGAACTGAAACTGAATCAATTTCTTGGACATTTATTTTTAATCTTCGCACCCAGCGTCTTCCGATAATGGCACTTCCTGTGCCAGCAACAACGTATAGATCCCCCATAAATTTATTACCTTGATATGCTACAGGTACTCGAGCATATCCAATAGGTTTGATTAAGTGTTTGGTATATGATCGAAATATGACATCTGTTCTCTGGAGTGGAATATTTAAATTAATTGTGTCGAAATCATGTTTGGACATAATGGTTACCGGGCTTCCTGTATCGCATTCAAAATTACATAATTTATTTTTTATCTTTACCTGAACAAATATTTTTGGTTCGTGTACTGAATTTTCGGATTCTGAAAACACATCAATGATTCGATTGATCGAAAATCTTCTATTTGGGACTTCGTCCACTTGGTTATCGCTGTCGTAATCGTCGATATTTTTTACATCTGTTTGTTTGTTTCGAATTAACGTGGTAATACATACTTTTGACAAATGTCCTTTCTTCCGACAACTGGAGCAGTACAATTTCCTTGCGATTAAACATTTCTGTGTAGGATGATTATGACGTCCACAATGTAAACAACATTTTTCAAGGCCCAATTCTTGCAAATTCAATTTGCTCTTGTTTGTATACCCGTCAGAACCAATTGAATATTTTCTTCGATTTTGAATTCTATGTGAATCAATTTTGTTTATTGAATTTGATGTGCTCTTGTAAACATCGCGGGTTTGCATTTTTGACATTTCTATAGATAGTGCAATTTCTAGTGCTTTTTCGAATTCGATGTTGGCTTGCTGTAATATGCGTTCACGAATTTCCGTATCTTGGATTCCACGGATAAATTGTGCCCTGATTAATAAATTTATAACAGATTTTGTGCACGCAGGTGCTTTGCACTCTGATTTAAATTCGCACGTTTTTATTAGCTCTTTTAATGAAGCAACATAAGCAGAAATTGTTTCACCGGGGGCTTGGAGTCTTGATAAAAATTTATGTTGTTCCGTGAGCACGTTTCTTTTTGGTGCTAAATGTTTTTTTAACAATTCCATAATTTCTACATAACTTTTGGAAGCTGGTAAATCTGGTGCCGTTAAGTTTGATAATAGCTTGTAATATTTGCTACCTAGACAGTTTATTAATACCATTACTTTGGCTCTTTCCGATTCCTGATCTGCGCTGTCCAAGCCTTTAATTGTAAAATAGTTATCCAATCTTTCACAATAACTATTAAAATCTTCCTCCGTTTCTTGATAGGGCTCGAATGTCAAGGTTTGTGAACGCAATATATCTTTGATTTTATCAGCTGGATTTTCCGGTACTTGTTGTCGACTTTGTAGCGAAGTAACCAACTCCGTCAAAGCCGCAATCAACGGTGTTCAACTTTCAGTCGCCATATTTGAGCAAGTACACGTTTCCGATTTTCACGAGATACTATTTGTAAAATAATGTTTTTAATCATTATCCACTTTCTCACTGGTTGCTCGTCTTTTCTTTTACCTCGTCGCCACTTTGTTGTGTCTTAAATTGATTGTAATTAAAATATTAATTGATTTGTAACTGGATTTCTTTATTATCACGTTTTTCTGGTTTTGCGTCTGTTTTAGCATTGCCAACTTAACAACGATTCTTACTACATATATTAAAACATAACAATTACATTAATATTTCAAATTTAAATAAAACGTTGACATTAATTTTGACGTTTATATCATTGACATTGACAGGCGGCCGTTTTACTTTATCAATAAAGTAAAACTGACTAGTACCATAAAATGGTACCTTATGGCCGCTAAATGATCTTGTAATCATGTTATTATAATACAGTCGGACATAAAATAAATTAGATTTAATTGAAAAATCAAAACAAATTATTCAAAATTATGAAAAATAACTCAATTTGTCACTTTTCATCAGAGTAATCATCATTATCATCATTCAAACTTTCTTCTTCTGAACAACTAGAAAAATCGTCTGCCTGGTCATCCTCGTTATCATCATTAAAATCTGAAAAATTATTGATTTAATAAATGTAACATTAAATTTTAAAACGTTCATCATAACAACGAAATTTAGTAATTCTATCATACCTGTAATATTTGAAGATATATCTTCAAACGAAGGACTTTGAGGCCCATCAAACCAATAATGATGATAATTATTATTATTTATTGTAGTCCATCCACAATCTTCCGATTTCAAATTAGTCGGACATCTCATATAAGCGTTACACCATAAACTGGATATGTATATTGTTCGTTTAATCTGCTGCAATAATTTTTGTTTAGTTGGTGGCACACTGGAAGCATCGAGTCCTTTCAACTTACTTTTCATTATTTGTTCTCAAAAAGGTCGAGTCGTCTTAGATTTACATCGTTACATTTTAGTGAGTAAATTTTACATAGTACATACTCTTCGATGACACGAGACACATTATTTGCAACAGTCATTTCAGAAGGAAAAATGTTGAGAAGATCTATGAACGCAAGTTGAAATTTAGAATGGTTTTTTAAAATATCAAAGGGCCTCTTCTTTCCTTTTCTGTAGAAAGCTGGATTATAATCATTTCCAGTAAATATGTGACAGATAGGTAACGCTATTTATAATTGCTCCCCAGAATGTTTATAAATCTCATTGATATTTAATATTTCCTTCTGTTTGCAACTGCTCATATCAAACACAATGTTCACTTCCGATTTTAGGTACTTCATATTTGGTAACATAATAGAAGGTATGTCTGAGTCAGTGCAGCGGATTTTCACTCTATAATTAGTATTTAATTAGCATATGTGGTGGATAATTTTTGTATCAGCCTCTTCGTGGGTACAAGAAGAATTATAATCAATAGTCCTTTTCATCTGATTATCCGAAACTTCATAAACGTAACAATAGTCATAGTTTAGTTTCACAGTTTTACCTTCACATAAAATTTTAAATTCGTCATTCATCCAATCTTCAAAAAGAAATTCTACAAACTTTTCTTTGAAATTTCTGCTTCGTAGTAGTTTACCAAAGTCACCTGGGCGTTTATTTTCTCTGTTAATATCATAGTGAATTTCAGTTTCTTCTTCTCTCAACTTATGTTCATAATCTTTTATAGTTGGAGTGTTATATTTGTCAAAAACAATGTGGACTTCTTTTCTTTCGAAAACTAAAAATTTAAAGATTTGCTTAGAAATTGCAGCGTATTTCTCTGGGAGCCTTGTTAAAGTGTGCAGCAAATAAAACCCGTCAAATATAGTAATATATCAGGTTCGGGTGGATCAATATTTGAACTTTGATGAGTTTTTAATTTTTTAAGAATAATTTTACATTATTACCCCATAAACGTGACACAGAGAAAATGGCACAGGTGTCAAAGGGTAACTTAATGTTTTATCAAAATCAATATCATTTTTGCAATGCAACGTACAATAATCGTCCAAACATATCTCTTTGAATTGTAACTTCTTGCACTTTGTTATTAATTCTGACTTTTTAAGTAATTTTAAAAGCATACAGTTTGTAATCGTATTTTTGGTAATTGCTTTGTCAAACATTTCTGGTCTAAGGCGAGTTTCGGAAATAAAATTAAGTCGCTGTTCATTTTCTACACTTTCTACTGACGAGAAGAAATTATAAGTATCATTTGAGACAGACTGCCCAGAAGAAATGTTATATAAATGCTCTTCGGACAAGTCACTTGAAAATGGATTAGTGCACTGAGTGATTATACTTATCAAATCATCTAGATTTTTTTTTGATTTTACTATTGATGCTTTCTTCAAATCTTTTGTGATATCATCCTACGAACATAGGTTCCAAAAATCCATTAATTTTGAAATTATACTCGTTCTCAAAGAATGTGTTAGAGACCACTTTTCTCTCCGAAAAAAAGGGTTCGATATGTTAATAATGCCAGATGCTTTAGAAGCAGCATCAGCATTAATTGTTTGCTCCAGCGTTATATCGATAGGTATACGAGAAGTTCTGCGTATTCCTAGGAAGCTACTTTTGGAGTTGTGTTCTTGTGTAAACCTGGTTGTGTTCTTTCAATATTTTCCAATTTATCAAGATACATAGTTAAATAGGTTCACACTATGCAATTTCTCATGTGACTTTATCGCATGAATAATCATATCTAAAATCATAAGGAATGCGCATTGCTTTTTTTTTTGTTTTTATGTTACTAAATACCAAAAATTGTATAGTGTGCACGTAAAAATATTTCTAATATGACAAGTTGTACCATAAGTCACATGAGAAATCGCATAGTGTAAACCAGCTTTAACAAGATATACAAGATGGCCAATTATAGTATTTGAGAAGATAGCTACAAAATTTATGTCGTAACTATCTTGCTTCACTAGCTTCAATGCATTGCAATAGGGCACTTGATATCAAGTAAATACATACTAAATATGTAATAATATAATGTTAGGTGCTCATTGATGCTCATAACTTTGATACGAATTTTACCCAAAAATCTGATTTTAGGGGAAGGTAGCAACATAGCTTGAAAAACCATGTTTACCTACAAAATGAGTAATTTAAATGCACCGACTTGTTAAGATTGGTATATGTAGAATGCCGACGGGACGTGACGCAACCACAGCGATCCAATAAATTGTGGTAATTGCGACGGTCATTAGCCTAGTATGCTAGCTGAATAACTGCTGATACTAAGGTACCCGGTTAGAATCTGGAAAAAGTCTAAAAATTTCTTATGATCATCTCCATGCTTCGGAGGGCACGTAAAGCCGGCGGTCCCCCTGGGTTGACGATTTGCCCTCATCAACAAAAGTCTTAGGTTACGGGCACATCTAAAACGAGCCCAGCAAGCTGCCTCAAATGTAAAGCAATTAGTATGCTCACAGACTTGTGACTTCGGCTTTGTCTTCGATTGAAGACAGGCCGGGATCAAGGTATACAGGATTTATCCTAGCCTAAAATCAATAATACAAAAAATCATAAAAAGACATAATTGTCACATAACAGGTCTGGATTAAAAATAATTGAAAATATTAAAAAAAAATGTCGTCACTTCTGCCGCTATACCTCCAATCAAAAGTACACCAAATTTTAACGAAATCTGTTAAAGATTTTCGGAGATTTGTTTGGTGTATATAGTAGTCGTCACGGAACTTCAAGTCTCATCATAATTCTAATTTCGGAGAGATGATCGATAATGATATTTTATTTTTACCCTAGTATTGAAGTTCTCCCGAGAAAGTGCTAGCTAAAAATTACAAAAAGAAATTCGGAGATTGTTTTGAAAATGAAAAATTATAATTAAATTAATACTTTTAGCACTATTTTGTTTGTATATACCTATAGCTTGTATTGTTTTGCATTTTTTGTAATTTTTGGAACTTTCAGTTATATCTTTATCACTGACGCGCATGAATGCATTAACGAGAATCTGGTTTGTCCCTCCCCCCATACTATTGCCGCCATTTTGTATAAAATCATGTAAAAATTTAAAGACCCCACAATATTATCTGTTTGTTCTGTTGCAAAAAGATGTCTAACTATTGTAACTCACAGTAGTGGAACAGACTTGAATCACGACGTCTATAATTGATCTTTTCTTGTGATGAAGATAGATTTCTAATTCGCAATTGAACAACATAAATAAACTGATTCTGAATGCAATAAAAATTATTTGTTTCTCAGTGGTATTTAAATTTTCATATTTTACTTTACTTAATCCATCCTTTCTGGAAAATGGAGTGGATGTGTTGGTTTTCTACTGTATTATTGACCGTTCAACGCAAAAATATTGTTCTTTAAAGAAATGCTGAATTTGCGGTTCAATTCAATTGGACAAACCTAACAGAATTACATATGATGATGGAATTCCCATTGTAATTGTCAAAATTAAGATGCACATGCCAATTATTACAAAATTTACTCACCATTACACATGGCATTTTACAGCACACAAATTTTCAATCGTTATTAAATTATTTAAATATTTAAATACTGATAACTTTCAGTTTAATTATTAAATTTTCGAACGTGTCATAATTTTCTACAAGCCATCTAAGAAATTTTCACAAAAAATAGATAAATTAAAATTTCAGTTAATATTTTATGTAATTTTCTTACTTTTACATTTAGCTCAATTATCTTCTCACCAATACTTGTACTTTAAAAGCTTTATTAGCACACAAAATTTGAAGAAAATCGGATGTACATTTTCAATTTTTTAAATTTATTTTATTGTGGTAGCCCTGGCAAGGATTTCTCTGCCAAAACCTTATTTTCACCTCTAAATGCCGAAGAAAAACGAGAGACAAGAACTTTTTGCAAGATTTTGCAAAAAAACGTAATCTTTTTCTTTTCATGTTGAATTCCTGATTTTTATCAAATATTTTTATATGCTGCTAAGTCCCAGGGGGCATTGTTCCTACATTCAAAATTTGGTTGAGATCCCTTCAGTACTTGATGAGTTATTCACTCTTGAGGATTCAACTTTGACAGCTTGTAATTTTTGACAGATGACAGATAAAAAATTAATTTTACCTATTCTGGATAAAGCTTTTTAAGGACTTTAAAATAACCTATCGCAAGACAAAATCGTTTTTAAAAATCTTGGGTCATTTTCTTGTAGTGGCACTACTGATTGACAGATCGCGACGAAAACCTTATTTTCACCTTTCTACCGTGAACCCTACTACCATACCAAATTTGGTCGTGATTGGTTGAACGGTTCAGGAATAAAGCGAGAGACAAAATATGACGACCGACAGACCGACACAGAAATTTTTTTTTTATTTTTTAGGTAGTTATTGCTGTACTATATGCTACATTTCATTTGATTTTTAAACTTAATAATTTTATTTTAAAAATAATATTTATTTTTGAACACTAAGGAGTACTGCAAAAAGATTTGAGCTTGATTCTTTAGTATCTAGTATCTTATGAATTAAAATAATTGCAAAGCAAAATATTGTTAATTATGAATAACTTAAAACTTGAAATTTGTTTCAGTATATGCGTAACGGTAGTGGTGCTAAACGTACATTTCCGATCTCCACAAACGCACAAAATGGCACCATGGGTGAAAAGAGTATTCATTCATATATTACCACGGCTTTTAGTTATGAAACGACCACAATACGTATTTGAAAACCATAGGTAGGTAAATATATAATATTCGTATAGTAGTTTTGTTTTAACGATATACATACCTCTTGGAGCGTAAACGTATAAAAACATAGTGTAAAATTATTAATTTTTAATGTTTAACATCATATAAAATCCAAGTATTGTTTCCAGCAGAACAATTTTATCGATCAAAAATAATATCTTAAGAGGTGTCTCGTAAAAACAAATGAAAGACTTGAATTTGAACTTAATAGTTTTTATTTATAATTTTAAGTACTATGTATATTTTTCTAGGTACGTTTCAAGACGTTTTATTATACGAGGACAAGAATTAAAACCATATTTTTATCCTTATCAAACAACGGCAGAAATAGGCGAATCTGGTTTTCATAAACGTTATTACAACAGAAGTCCGTCAAAAGAGCAATTATCTCCAAGGTAATAATTTTTTTTTATTTAACTCCCAAGAGATACAAGCAATCTATACAAGTATAATAAGGCTTCCTTTTGCACAATTATTGTAACATGCAGAGTATTACTTCAATAAGTTACCGCTATATTAATAAATAAATAAAAAATTATGACAACTTAAATTATAACTTGACAACAATTATTTTGATAATTATATATATTATATATATTATATATTATATATTATATATATTATATTATATAATTGTTGTTATAACAACAATATATGTATACAACAGAGGAAGTTATATATTATTCTGAATCTGTGTGCTAAATCTTCCGGAGTAAATCTTTTTAACTTACGCACCTCAATTTTGTTGGTAAATAATGTAGTTGCGAGTGGAATAGGATGATCACAAAGTTTTTGTTGGTATACTTCACACTAAATCGTTCGATCTCTTCTTTGAGTGTAGGTAATGGTATGTCGTGTTGTATGATGCTGTTAGGCATAAATCTTGGTGCATCAACAATCATGCGTAGCACTTTATTTTGGAACCTCTGCAATATTTCGAGGTTGAGTTTGGGGGAGCCGACCCTTGAGCTGTATTCCATAGGTCCAAATGGGTTTCAAGATAGTTTTGTATAACAGTAGCTTATTTTCTATGGAAAGTTTAGATTTTTTGCCGATAATCCAGTACATTTGTCTTAGCTTTAGCCCCAGTTGTTTCCGTTTAGTAAAAAGTAAGATTTATGTTGCCAAGTTGCGACCCCAAAAAATATGTGTTTTTTTTTTAAATTATCATTTTAATTTATTGTAATTAATAAGATTTAAGTAATGTTTTATAATCGAAAAATAATTGTTATAATTATAAAAAATAAATGATTGTTTAATTATTTGGTGCATTGAATCCCTAAAACTTACAATAGGCCTTTAAGGTTACGCGCGACCGCTGCTGTTCTAAATGAACACGCGCCTGCTTGAAGGTTAAAAATTTGTCTTAGAAAAGTGTGCTTTATCAACACTTCGAAGGTTCTCCACGGTCACGGTCATTAAATTTTTAAAAATTTAATACAAAATAAAAATTGGTAAAAAGGTTTTTTTGTTTTTTTTATGGTTAATGTCTTTACGAAGAAACATTCTAATTTATATAAATATAAATAAATCATGTTCTTGAGTTTTTGTAAGATAGCTAATAGTATATTATACATCATGGGACTAAGGTGCTGCTTTTCATCCCGCGTGCTAAGGTTTTTGCACGAGGTATTAGCCGAGTGCAAAAATTGCACACGGGATGAAAAGAACCTTAGTCCCAAGGTGTATATACTATTTTTCACAATTTCGCTGAATTTCATTGGTTAATAACTAAATTTGAGATTTTAAAATTGCTCGAAAACGGCGCTAAATATCGAAAAACCGAGCAAAAACATTACCCCCGTTACAGTAGCCCCCCAGCAATTTGTCGTAAGAAGCCATATGCAAAATTTCAGATCAATAGCGCGCAATAATGGCGCGGGAAAAAAAGTATTATTTTAGTGCCGCAAAAGCGGGAGTAAAGTGAGCACTTTACTCCCGGAATTGTGAAAAAGTTATTATTATAAATGTAATCAGTACGTCGGTAACTCGATACGATGTTAAGTTTTCAAACTGGTCTGAACGATTATACATTTGAAATAAAACTTGCATTACCCCTGCAATATATGCAATTGCATGGAAAAAAATCATAAAACGGTACATTTTATCGTGAAATTTATAGCTCGATTAATGACCAAAAAATTTTCAATTTTTTTTTAATCTGCAGGTAAAGGTTTATTCTATTTCGGTAAAGAATTTATTTTTTGATATCTAATATAGATTTTAATACAGAAGCGCTGAAAGTTAGCTATATTTCAAGAGGTTATTACTAAAAAAGTCGATTTATTTTTAAAATTTTAAGCTTTTACCGAAATAGTTTAATGATTTACCTAATTATTTTTTTTTGAATCATTTAAAAATCTTTATTATTAACAGAAGAAACTTAACTAATTCAAGACACTGCATTAAATGCTACAATAGTGGCGCCTTAAAAGCAAGGAAGTAAAAAATATACATATCTTTAATACACAGCAGGCGTTATTACTTTTCGAAATAGCACAAAATAGCTGGAACTCATAAATTTGTACATCGCACGTTGGTATGGTCATAAATTGGTGGTAATTGCATTAATTTTGTGTTTTCATGTTTTCATTAGGTGGCTACAGGTTCATATTAGATACAGCGTGCATTTGCAATATAAAATGTTGTCAAAACAAATTTATATAAGCCTAAAATGCGGTTGATTCACATATGCATCACCATGCATTGTAGGGTTAAGTGGACCTATTAGGGTTAAATTAAAGAAGCTGATAGAATAAAGGAAGAATATGAACACAGGTTTGCATGTTTGCGCTGTTTATTGCTGAATTATTGTGGAAATTTACTACGGTTCAAAATAATTGATGCGTTAATTGGCAACGACTGGAAAACTATTTTACCGAAAATTGTCATCAAAACAACACTTCCCTGCTTATATACACGCAGGGAAATTGAATTTTAATGACTAGTCCGGTAATAATTAGTAATTGTAACAAAATAAAAGAGACGTCGTTCTTTTCTATATTACTTATTATTGTTTTGACAGTAACTATGTATGGTAACTATGTAGGAAAATGTTTCACTTTACTCGGAGCTTAAAATACTCGGCACAAAGTGCCTCGTATTTCAACATTGCTCCTCGTCAGTAATGTATCATTTTCCTGACTTTTAGGTAAATACCTTTTATTTTATATTGTAATTCAACTGTTTACTTATTTCAAATTAAATTTCATATTCATTCAAAAATCTTAGTAAGATTTCTTGAATTAACCCTTTCAGACACAGCGTCCTGTAGAGAGGACATAAGTTTAAGGCAAAATTATGGCTAGTAGTACCTAATATATGGAAAGTGCCAATCAAGTTGATCTGCTCCGAGGACTAGTCAGCTGGGCTCCTGAAAGATTGCATTACTTGTGGGACTTATTGTTAAATTAATTAATAAATTAAATAAATTTAATGAATTTATTTTGTCTTATATTTTGAACCTGAAAGCACGTGGTTGTGTTCGAGTTTTTTGTGTTTATTTTTCATTTAGAATTTAATTCTTTTTAAGTACGTAATATTTTTTCTACTTTGTATAATGTTGTATGCTGTACCCCGATAATTCCTACCTATTAAAAAAAATAAAATGATCTAAAACGTACCTAGGATCTCAGGGCTCATGGGATTTTTGTAGCTATAAGAAAAGGGTACAAAAATATTCCCTGGTCTAGCTCAGTGGCTCACCTGTCGAAAAAGTTGATAATGAGGGCGCCAAGTAATTATAGAATAAGTCACCAGGTGAGATTAGGAAATTACTAACCTTGGTACTTCAAAAAAATAAAAAAGTAGGGAAATTAAAGTCAATATACAGGAGCGAGAACAGAGTTTAATGTAAATAATGTAAAACAAATTTACAAACAAAGAGATTAAATCGAAGTTAATCAAAAATAGATAAAGAAAAATTATAGTAACCGAAAGTAAACTGAATGGAGATAAAAATTCAGTCGGTACGCAAAATGTTAATAACTAATGAATTGTAAATAATAACAATTTTCTACGGTAGTTGTATTAAACTGAAAAATAATTGTCGCACCTACCACGAAGAATTGCAATTCCTTTATGATAAGATCACCACACCTCGACAGGATGTGCACGGGTAACTTTAAATTTTAATAACATCCGAAATTTTGCGTAACGCTTCACAACAAAGATTTAAACTACTTATCGGATTACTTCCTAAATTAAATTAATTAAAAAAAAATTATTCACTCCTGAATCAGCAATTTCAAATTTACAATAATTACTACCACTAACTCGGTAATATCAATGACAATGAAAATTTACAAAATTATCAAACAAACACACGAACATAAATTGATAACATAATAGATTATTCTTCCTTCTTGATTTCAAAATTAATCTTCCCGTCTTAATAGAAATTAACGGATGACCAACGATAAAACGGTTCGACAAATAAAATCTCTTGGAAATTCGAAAACGTTTTCAAGTAATTTCAAAATTTCAGGTAGATGTATATCCACATGGGTTTATAAAGATAACCAGAATAAAGTAAAACTAAAACGTCTGACCTTTGGATGAGATGTTGGGGTCCTATGGTCGTTTGATTTTGATTCCAAATATTCCCCTTTGAATCCCTTCTGGTAACAATATTTACAAGAGGATGAACCAATCTTTCCGGAAAAACTTCAGCAAACGGTATTTCTTCCAGGAAAGTTGCCAGGTGTGCTCGTATAGGTGCAAGGAAAGATAACAACCCAAAATTTGCAGTCTTCCAGAATGGAAGCAAAACAAGCCACACAGAGGCTATTGATGACCAAAAAAAATCTTCGTAGGAACAACAGGTAATCTAATTAGACCAACTCACTAGGTTTTCGACGTTACTTTCTAAAAATTTTTCAAAAATCTCCCTCTTTTTTTCCTTTTCCTATCAATCCACATTTTTCGTTAGATAAAATTTTAAAACCAAATAGTAATAAGATATAACCATCGCCATCTATATTAATCAAATTAAAATTTATAGAAAAATTTCTACCAATGAAAATTAAATTGGTTCCAATCCCAAATAGTTAACGACGTATAAACAATTTTACTTAAATAAAATCAAATAGCACGAAATTCTTGTAACAAATCCCCCTCTTACTTAATAATAAAAAAAAAACTGTTAGTAGTTATACTAACGGCAGTAAAAATCTTCGGAGAGAAAAAGAATAGTTCAGAAATCGATAATCCAAGAAAAGAAGCAAAAAAAATTCAATCCAGATGAGCATCGGAGGAGTAACCGGTTAAGAATCAGGAGGGTGAGCTTTCAAATCTTTAGCGTTCCAAATACCGCAATTATTATTATGGTTGTCTTGCAATTGATAGGTCCACGGAGAAACGATTTTTGCGATAGTAAAGGGACCAATATATTTAACAGCCAACTTTGCGGTAAACTGATTAGCGGCGTTCGACAATACATAATTACGTCTCCAAACTTTTTGACCCAATTTAAAAACATCTGGTCTACGTCGTAAATTATAACGCTTTGCGCTTTGCTCTTGACACTTTTTAAGGCGAAGATGTACATCGTTATACATTTTATAGAGAGCCCGTGTTCTTTCTCCGTAATCTGTATTATCTACAGGGTCAGTCCCCAACTGAACTCCCTCAGCAAGTTTACCATTAAGAGATAATTCTCGACCAAAAACGACAAAGTTGGGAGTAAGTTCCGTTACTTCGTGTTTTGCTGACCTAATGGCGTAACCTATTTGTGCTAAATAAAGATCCCATGTTTTGTGATTTTCCGCGACATATGCCGAAAGCATGGTTTTAACTACTCGATTTACTCTTTCGGTTGGATTCGCTTGCGCATGGTAATTAGCTGTAAAAGCGATATTGACGTTATATTTGTCGGCCAATGTGCGAAATAAGTTTGACTTAAACTGAACACCGTTATCGACAATTATGGTATGAGGTGCTCCAAATATAAGTATGACATGATCTTCGATAGCTGTGACTACCGAAGAGGCCGTAGCCGATCGTAAAGGGAACAACAGACTAAATTTGCTGAAGCAATCTACCACCGCTAAAATATACGAATATCCCCTTGAACTTCGAGGGAGGGGTCCCATAATATCAGCGCATATTAATTGGAAAGGTTGGTGTGACTTTGGAGTTTTACTAAGTAGAGCTCCCATGGGGGCTTTTTGACTAGATTTAGTTTTCAAACATATTAAACACCTACGTATATAGGCTTTTACATCACGGTGCATATGAGGCCAATAATATTTAGAAGCAATCCTTGCTAGGGTTTTATACACTCCGGCATGACCACATGAGGGAATGTCGTGATTCGTTTTAAGTATTTCTGAGCGGCTAGTTTTATATGGTACCACTTTCCAGCGTTCGGTAACGTCCATCAATTGTGGATATTTGGCTCTAGTATGTTTGTATAAATAATTATCCTCAGCCCTCCAAAGTGGATAACGTTTAGGATAATTAAGCACGTTATTATACATTTTAGAATACCAAGTATCGTGATTTATAGTAGGATTAGCGATATCAGGTTGCTGGTTATTCGGCTGAGGCAGATCTATCGCGTCAATACTGCGACTTAACGCATCCGGGACCATATGTTCGCGACCTTTACGATGTACGATAATAAAGTTGAACTGTTGTAGGCGTACAGCCCAACGAGCAATTCTACAAATGTGATCTTTAATACTATTTAACCATTTGAGACTATGATGATCAGTAATAACAGTAAAAGTCGGGAGGCCTTCCAAATACGGACGTAACTTTTCAATCGCGAAAACAACCGCTAAACACTCTTTTTCCGTTGTACTATATTTTTGCTCTTGTTTCGTTAAGGTTCTACTAACGTAAGCTACAACCTTCTCTCCGTCCGGATGAATCTGAGAGAGAACACCGCCCAAACCATAATTACTGGCGTCAGTAGATACGCAGAATGGCAAAGTATAGTCAGGACATGACAGAATGGGTGCCGAAACCAGACAATCTTTTAATGTTTGGAAAGAATTTTCACAATTGTCATTCCATTCAAACTTTGAGTTCTTACTTAATAAAGACGTCATAGGTTGGACAATACTAGAAAAATTTGGTATAAACCGCCTATACCACGAAGCTAAACCTACAAACCTCCTAACTTCGGTGGTGTTTCTTGGAGGCTTTATACGTAAAATGGCCTCGACTTTTTCTGGATCAACATGTAATCCATTTTGGTCCACTACATAGCCTAAGTACCGGAGCTCAGGTCTACAAAAATGACATTTACTTTTACTTAAAGTTAATCCTGCCTGTTGTAAACGTTTTAAAACTTCTTTCAAAATTCTCATATGTTCCTCAAATGTCTCACTTATAATAATAATATCATCGAGATAGACGAAAACAAAAGGTTCGAGGTCCGGACCCAAGATTTGATCAATAAGCCTTTGCCACGTAGCTGGCGAATTGGATAGGCCCATAGGGAGACGTTTAAATTGAAAAAGACCTCGGTTAGGAACTGTAAAGGCTGTATATTGACGGGAATCTTTGGAGACAGGCACCTGATAATATGCGGATTTTATATCTAGAGAAGTTAGGAACCGAGCATTTCGAAGTTTATCCAAAATGGCGGTTATGTACGGTATCGGATACGCGTCGGGGACGGTCACTTTATTAAGTTTACGAAAGTCCACGACAAACCGATAAGTTTGGTCTTTCTTTCTCACCAAAAGTATAGGAGAAGACCAAGCGCTAGTAGAGGGTTCCACGACATCATCCGCCAATAATTTTTTTAATTCGGCATCTATATGTTTTTGTAACACCGGTGAAACAGGATAGTACCGCTGTTTAATAGGTGGGGAATCGGTCTCAATTCTATGCTCGTACAAATTGGTACATCCTAAAGCATCATCCGCATAGCTAAACGCGGTGTCTACGATAGCAGTCAACTGTTGTTGTTGTTCGCTTGTAAGATTATTGGTCAAATTGGGAATTTGAACTTCGTGAACAAAAATTTCATCGCTCTGTTTTGAAAAGGTCCAAGCTCCATGCCTCAAATCAGGTACAATGGCCATGGATTTCCAAAAATCAGTACCCAAAATAAGAGTGTGAGGCAATGATGGTATCATAAGGACTTTGATCACTCTAACTCTATCCTGAAGCCTAAAGGGTACATAAACCGATCCCGCGCTCGCACAACGTTCACCATTAGCTACTGTACAATATTGGCTTTCGTCTGACTCTAGCGTGAGTCCCAGGGAAATAAAAATATCCAAACCAGCCCTTCCCGCAACTGTTCTGGATGCACCCGAATCTAAAAGGCCTTTGATCGGAGTATTGAGTATTGAAACCTCAAGATAAGGTCGCTCATCACCATCGGCATGAGCTAAAACAAAATCTAAAAGTAGTTGGTGTTTTGGGGATAAATCGTTATTGTTAATGACCGATTTGCATTTATTATTAGGGATCGTTACTCGGTCTTCTAACGTCCCTGGTATGAGTTTAAATTACAGCGTAGACACGTCAAAGTTGTAACGTCCGGTCGCCCGCATCTATAGCAGTACCTCTTTGTTTGAGGTTGAGAGCAATCTCGTCGACTATGTCCAACAGTTCCACAATTATAACATTTAATTTCAGAACTGTTAAAACGAATGGCTTTAACTGCCGATACAATTGGCATCTCTGCTGAGGTGCTGGGACTTTCAGTATCAATATAGGCTAAATCTGGTTCTATTAGATTAGTATTTTTTCTAGGAGGTGGAGTATATGAATCAATTAGAGACTTCCTCGCGTCAATCTCTCTACCCACTCTTATCAGATCGTCAATTGACTCGATGCTTTGAAATCCCCGTTGGGATTGATAAAACGGGGACATATTGTCCATTACTATCGACAGCTTAACTTTTTCCGAACATGGTCGTGTCAACCGATTAAACATATTTATCATAATAGCACAGTACATGCTCAGCGATTCTCCCGACCCTTGAGTTCGAGCCTGAATTTCGCGTAATAATTTCTTATCATAATCTGGCGGCTGAAATTGACTTCGGAATGCCGAAGCTAATTCCGACCAATCATGCAGCGTATGCTTGGTAGCCCGGTACCATAGCAAGGCAAGTCCCGTAAACAGATCAATAGCCGAGTTATAAAGTTGTTCTTTAGTAACATTACGAGCTGAGCACAACTCCTCAACACGTTCAAGAAAAGCAGCGGCAGATATCGAATTATCTCCGCTATATTTTAAATTCCATTGCGAAACTGGAATAGATTTGGGTTTCGAGGGAGAAGGCTGTATAGATTGAGGTCGCATAGGTGATAACGCCTCATTCTCTGATTCCGAAGAAGACACCGACTCCGATTCTGAATCAAATAGCTGAGCTAGTGCGGTTTTAGGCGTTGATTCTCGTCTAGTAAATTTTTTTGCTTTGTGATTCAGCATTGTCGTTAAATTGACTAACGTGACCAGGATGTTAGATTTTTTTTTGTTTTCCTCATCGTTACTGGCCGGACACTGGTTAGCTCGATTAATTAAGTGTGCTAACTTGGACGATAATTTTAAAAATATTGTACTAGTTGCGCTGTCTCTAAAATCTTTTACGACGCTTGAAATTTCCTTGATTCGCTTCTCCAAAATTTCAACATCTACTTTAAAAGTGAAGGGGTAGGTAGGATAAGTTAACGAGGAACCCGCTTTCTCTAGTTTTAACACACTTCGTAAGCTTTTCCTCATTTCTTGCGCGGTGTTAGGTTCTGTAATTCCCCGATATGACAATTCATATGAAAGCTCCTCCTTTTCTAAGCGATTAATGTCCATTTTTGGATTCATGGCGTAAATGACAAAATAATAAAAAGGTAAATAAAACCACTACTAAGATTAGAATTAAAAGAAAATTAATCTCCCCCCCCCCAACTAAAATACAAACTTACACGGAAAGAAAAAAACAACAAACCCAAACCGATAATAATACTGACCAAAACCAATGCTAGTAAGAAAAAAATAACTTATAATTATGTACACACTGCGTAAAAGGAAATGAAAAATAAGAAACCCGTTGGGCGCCAAATTTGTACCCCGATAATTCCTACCTATTAAAAAAAATAAAATGATCTAAAACGTACCTTGGATCTCAGGGCTCATGGGATTTTTGTAGCTATAAGAAAAGGGTACAAAAATATTCCCTGGTCTAGCTCAGTGGCTCACCTGTCGAAAAAGTTGATAATGAGGGCGCCAAGTAATTATAGAATAAGTCACCAGGTGAGATTAGGAAATTACTAACCTTGGTACTTCAAAAAAATAAAAAAGTAGGGAAATTAAAGTCAATATACAGGAGCGAGAACAGAGTTTAATGTAAATAATGTAAAACAAATTTACAAACAAAGAGATTAAATCGAAGTTAATCAAAAATAGATAAAGAAAAATTATAGTAACCGAAAGTAAACTGAATGGAGATAAAAATTCAGTCGGTACGCAAAATGTTAATAACTAATGAATTGTAAATAATAACAATTTTCTACGGTAGTTGTATTAAACTGAAAAATAATTGTCGCACCTACCACGAAGAATTGCAATTCCTTTATGATAAGATCACCACACCTCGACAGGATGTGCACGGGTAACTTTAAATTTTAATAACATCCGAAATTTTGCGTAACGCTTCACAACAAAGATTTAAACTACTTATCGGATTACTTCCTAAATTAAATTAATTAAAAAAAAATTATTCACTCCTGAATCAGCAATTTCAAATTTACAATAATTACTACCACTAACTCGGTAATATCAATGACAATGAAAATTTACAAAATTATCAAACAAACACACGAACATAAATTGATAACATAATAGATTATTCTTCCTTCTTGATTTCAAAATTAATCTTCCCGTCTTAATAGAAATTAACGGATGACCAACGATAAAACGGTTCGACAAATAAAATCTCTTGGAAATTCGAAAACGTTTTCAAGTAATTTCAAAATTTCAGGTAGATGTATATCCACATGGGTTTATAAAGATAACCAGAATAAAGTAAAACTAAAACGTCTGACCTTTGGATGAGATGTTGGGGTCCTATGGTCGTTTGATTTTGATTCCAAATATTCCCCTTTGAATCCCTTCTGGTAACAATATTTACAAGAGGATGAACCAATCTTTCCGGAAAAACTTCAGCAAACGGTATTTCTTCCAGGAAAGTTGCCAGGTGTGCTCGTATAGGTGCAAGGAAAGATAACAACCCAAAATTTGCAGTCTTCCAGAATGGAAGCAAAACAAGCCACACAGAGGCTATTGATGACCAAAAAAAATCTTCGTAGGAACAACAGGTAATCTAATTAGACCAACTCACTAGGTTTTCGACGTTACTTTCTAAAAATTTTTCAAAAATCTCCCTCTTTTTTTTCCTTTTCCTATCAATCCACATTTTTCGTTAGATAAAATTTTAAAACCAAATAGTAATAAGATATAACCATCGCCATCTATATTAATCAAATTAAAATTTATAGAAAAATTTCTACCAATGAAAATTAAATTGGTTCCAATCCCAAATAGTTAACGACGTATAAACAATTTTACTTAAATAAAATCAAATAGCACGAAATTCTTGTAACAATGCATTTAATAAAATAAATTTTTTTTCATGGAATCTTTCAAGTTTTCGAAAAATATTGATCAGAAAATCACCTTGTCCCCTACCAAGAGGACAGTTGATATCTGAGTACTCGGGAATCTTAGAGTAATCTAACAAACATGAAAAATCTTCAAAAAAGTAAACAAGTTTACATGCTGAGTTTGAAAATTTTCCTACAACCCCTTCATAATTCGTGTCTGAAAGGGATAAAAGATTGCTAAGTCACATTCATTCGTTAAATTAAGTGGAAGCTGAGGTTCGAATAAGCTGTGCATTTATTGCATTTTCTGAATAAAGTAAGTATGCTCTATTAAGTACCTTCAGTATTTAACAATGCAATAGATTCAATAAAAAAAAGTTTTTTGTAAAGGAAAACTGGCATATAATACCATTCATGAATTAAAACATATAAATTAGCTGTTCCAACTGCCAATTTTGTTGAATTAATTTTTTCACATCTTACAATTGCGTGTAAAATTGTGCGGAATAGTTTTATAACATCGAGATCTATACCGCTTATTTCCGCTGATGTTTCTGCGTTTTTAAAAAATGTTCTAACGGTATTTCCATCAGTTGTCGTTCTGTGCCTCTGTTTTACCATATCGACTAGTAAGCCAAGTCCGTTTTGAAGAGATTTTGAATTTTTGTTTCATTTCTTTTTATTCTGCAGTTTTCGCCGACCATTTCTTAAATTGACAATACGATGTAACATTTTTTTTCAGTGTACCTTAGATTGACAGATTAATTTTTTAAATCTCTAAAGATGGTAGCAGTAAATCTGAACACGAAATAAACAATTAGTTGAAATATTATAACTAATAAAACTGGTAGTAGCATTTTTTGTGCGGAGCATATTGTACAATTAAACGAACAAATTTTCCGATAATAAGGGGATTCATTTCACGTTATACTTTTGTAGTAAAAGTAGTAGATCCTGTTTTTTGTAAATTTTGTAGAATTTTTAATGCAGATCTAGTTTACGAAATCTACGCAGTCGTACTTTATGTAGATCTCGTAGTTTCGTTACATTTATGCGTTGGCGATACATAGTAACCAAGAAAACTTTGAACAATAAACTTAACAATAAATAATAATGTCAGTAAAGGCCAATTTCATAATAAAAATTAACAGGGCTTTTAAGTTTAAAAGACGACTTACAACAAAACTGATGAGTTTTATTGGTCTATTTTGTCTTAAGTCGCCTTTTAAATTTAAAAGTCTTATTAATTTTTACTATGAAATTGGCCCTAACTGTGAATTAGAATTAATTAGTTAAATAATCTACAAAACAAGTACGAAAGAATTTATGATATATTGAACGGTGAGTGTGTTCATGGTACACAAGTCTACGAAAATTAAAAGTACGACAACTACAAAAGTACGAAGTGAAATGAATCCCCTTATTATTATCAAAATTTGTTTGTTTAATTAGTTCAAAACCATGCATAACAAAATTCACAGGAGTCAGTTGTGAGGAACTCTCGAAAAGTTTTATTTTATTTTATCAATTAAATTTTAAATCAATTACTTAAATTTAATTGCACTTATTCAATATTGTCACGTTCAACTTCGTTCTGATAAAAAAAATCGGCCACAACATATATTTTTAGAGACAAGTTACATGAAATTATTTTAATGTGTTCCAACCGCAAAAATTATAATAATTATATATTATGCGAAAAATATATTATGCATGTTTATGCAAAAAAAAAATTAGTATTATAATTTTATCATTAATTAAAAATTATTAGCTCTTGAAAGTAATATAAATTATAATTATCAAATTGAGCTACAGGACAAAATAATACCATATTTAGAACGAGCTTTCGGAAAATGACATTTCCTTTTTCAAGTTTAATATGAATTGAAAAACAAAAACCATGGGTAGCCCAATTTCTGCAACTATTTTGAATCTTGTTATGGAAACTCTGGAAAATGACCGCATCACTTCACTTCCTTTTGACATTCCCTTCTTCAAAAGGTATGTCGATGACATTTTCACGGCCATTCCCAAGGATAAAGGAGACTTTATCATCGAACATTTCAACAAATTCCACCCTAGGCTTCAATTTGCAATCGAAAAAGAAATCAACAACAAAATCTCATTTCTCGACATTGAAGTCATACGACACAACAACTCCCTTAAATACAGATGGACACAAAAATCTACATGGTCCGGTAGATACCTTAATTTTCATTCACATCACCACAAAAGCCAAAAAATCGCCACTGCCATCGGATTAATAGATCGATCCATCCGTCTTACCGATGGGGACCATCGCAAGGAAACTATTGATATTGCAAGAAAAACTCTTTTAAAAAACAACTACCCCAAAAAGCTGGTCAATAGGATTATCAAGGACCGGGTTAACATCCTTTATAATGGGAACACGTCAATCAAGGAATCCAATACATGTTTCGCTGTACTGCCTTATGTCAAAGGACTCAGCAAAAAAATAAAACTTATTCTGAAACCACATAACATTAAATTAACTTTCAGATCTCCGAATAACCTAGGCGTTCACTTCTCGAAACTCAAGGATCAGATCCCTCATGAGGAAAAATCAGGTGTGGTGTACAAGGTTGCTTGTAAGGATTGCCATTTAACCTACATCGGGCAAACTAACCAATGGCTGAAAAAAAGAATGAGTGGACACATCTCCTCAATAAGAAGTAATAAAGCCGACTCCACTGCAGCTGCAAAACACGTACTAGAAGTTGGCCATAACATGGACTTTATAAACACCACCATCCTGAAGGCAATTCCGTCCTACAAAGAACGGATCTTACATGAGATGATTGAGATAAAGAAGGATAAGAACTCAATGAACAGGAAGACGGATATCGAGGGACTGAGTAGCATTTACAGTCCACTACTTATTTAATATCTTTGCGAATATTGGGATTAAGTTTTTCACCATTGGTTTTTCTTAATCCACGACAACTTATTAGAATTATTAATACATTCATCTTCTTTATTTTCTTTCACTTCCTGGTTTTCATCTTATCATTCTAATAAAGTTTTCGGATGAATGTCAATATTCAAATATAATAATTTTATAGTTGCTTTGTAATTGTTATGGTTTTTGTTTTTCAATTCATATTAAACTCGAAAAAGGAAATGTCATTTTCCGAAAGCTCGTTTTAAATATGGTTTTATTTTGTCCTATAGCTCAATTTGATAATTATAATTTATATTATAATTTTATCGTTCCTTTAGGTTGATGTTAAGAAAATCCGTAAATTAATGGTACATGTTACAATATTACAACTTAAAAATGTTAAAAATAGTTACCTACCTAATCAAATTGATTTTTTATATTATGTTATTGTAAGTGAATATACATCTTGATCTATTAAAAATATAAACAAAGCAACATTATCGTCTAGAAAATCTATTCGTCATTGGACTAGCAATCCGTTCAGACGCCCGGAAATAAGTCATTATTTGGGAATTTTTTTACTGATGAAAAGATAATCACATCATTTTCAAGTTTCAACATCATTTTAGTATAGTATTAAAGTGTAGAAACAAAAATTTTTTAAACAAATTTTAACAAAATGGCGGTTCTGTAGAGTGTTCTTTCAGGCGTCTTATACATGTCATCGAAAAGTGCTGCATTTATCAATTCTTTTCTATTGATTTGAAACAAGGAAACAAATTTTTTTCGATTATAAATAAGTATAAAATTAAAAACTAAGTAGGCTGTTTAACTAAATATTCAAATTTTCGACTATTTTGTAGACAGTTTTTACCCCTAAAAAACTATTTATTTATACGATATCTTTAAAAATTTAGGTTTATCCTTCAGATAATAATTTAAACAGAAGCCTCCTAAAATTTGAGGCTGATCGATCAATAACATTTTGAGTTACAGCACGGGCAGTTTTTGAAACAAGACACCTGAAAGAACACTCGAACGAGCTGTCATTTTGTTAAAAAATATTTATAAAGTGTTTTTTTTTTCTACACTTTAAGGCGAGATTTTAGCAGTTGAAAATATGTTGAAATCGATGCTATTATTAAACCAAATTTTAAAGTTATTGCTGAAATTATAAGTTTCATTTTTTTACTAGACATTGAAAAGATGTTATTGTAAAGTTCTACGAAGAGATATTTGCATTTTTTTTGTTAGAAAACAGTTAAAAAAATTCACAAAATTCATGAAAATAAGCAATTTTTAAAATATTACTGCTCAAGCATAAGTAAAAATTTGAAAAATCTGACTTGGTAGTGCTCTCAAGACAACCTTTAACTGGCCGGAAAAAAATTTTCATTGTTATCCGTGCCTTAATAAATGCGTATTTTATGTTTGAAAATGTCTTGTTTTAAAAATTATTTGCGTTGTTCTTAATATTTCCCCGTAGTGGTTTACAATAACATATTTTTGATGTCTAATAAACAAATAAAAATGATAATTTCAGCAATAACTTTAAAATTTGGTATCATAATAGCATCGATTACAATTTCCTTTCGACTGCTAAAATCCCTCCTTAATACTATAATAAAATGATATCAAAACTTTCAAGTTATGTGATTATTTTTTCATCTGTAAAAAATTTACCAAAAAATGACTTTTATTTCCGGTTGTTTAAATGGATTGCTCTCCTTAAACAATTTTTGGACTTTCCGTATTTGATTTTTAATATAGCTCTGCGCCATGGGCTCTGCGCTCAGTAACGAGAAATTTTTCAGTATTTATAGATAAACCAAAATCTCGTCCAATGTGATAAATAGAAATTTAAAAAGATAGCAGGTGATTTGGAACGCAATCAAACTAATAAAGTTGTCAGGTCGACGTTTCGGAGGACTTTATTCACTCCATCATCAGGACTAAAACGTCGACCTGACAACTTTATTAGTTTGATTGCGTTCCAAATAACCTGATATCTTTTTACATTTTGAGTATTTTATTAATTTATTTACTAATTTTCTAATAATTTGAATAAAATGTTTTAAGTAAAAATTTGTTGTAGTTTAGCTGATGGGGGACCGTTTGGAGGTAGCTGTCAAATACATGGACCCGTTACTATACCACATTCTCATTCGGAAGATTTAACGCTATCGGCTGATGATACAGAAGAAGCGTTAAAAAATCCTATGTTAAGTAATCCTGCTTTTTCACACTCTCATTGTCCGCCCGAAATACATAAATCATGTTTTTGCGTTCGATTCATAGCAGAGCATACTAAAATGTTAGAAGACTCAACAAAAGTAAGTAACAAAATTTTAAGCTTTATTATTAACAATGCAGAATCACAAAATTTCCCTAACTATTTGAATTAATAATATGTATATCGTTTCAACAAATCATCAAGATTATCGTATTCCTGGAGATTTTAGATAATTAGTAATAGTTTTTTATCGTTGACCTTTTTAATAGACCTCTAACTTAATAATTTTGAATCTTATTAATATTTTAGATAATGCTTTCAATTTGAAAGACACATTTTTATACTGCCTTTTTACTTACTATTGTAATACTAGTACAGGTATAACACAATCATATTGCAATGTAATACAATACTAGATACCTAGTTTCCTAGTTGAAATATCTATCTAAAGCAGCTTGTTGAGTACCATTATCAAAGTATTCTCTTTTCAATTAATATTCTTACATCTTGTATGTCATTTTTTGTAGCTGTTTGTTAGATTTATCAAATCCAAAATCTAACGTGATAGCATTAAGAAATTCTAAAAACTTATCTGAATTATTTTCTAAATTGTGGTGAATAAAAAATGAGAAGCAGTACTGAAAATATGCTCGAACTTAGCTCCGCACTTTTTATAAAAAATAATTTCAGAAAGTTCTTCTAGGTTATTGTTCCTAAATATTTTTCGCGAATTGATAAAATAGCACGAGTTGGCTTCGAACTTGAACACAGTAAAAAAAAACAAGTTATAAAAAATTTATAGGTTATTTTGACTTCCAGTGGGCGTGTTTTATAGTTGATTTTAGAATAGTGCCATTTATGCCATTTGCTCGTGTGGTGGTCAAATAAATTTTAGTATTTCACTTTCTCCCACCGAGTTTCTACACCCTCTGGTACTGATATCGGACTGGTAACTCTTCTTCTCTTGTATTTCTCATTATCTGCTATTGGTGGAGTTATTGGCTTTAGTAACTTCCATATTGGTTGTAAGATTTAAGTCTATACATTTCGCTCAGAGCTAATAGTTGATTTTCCTGAAAGTTAACTGAAGTCATCTCGGTATATCAATTTTATAATTAACCGCTCGAGGTACGGTTAATAGTTAATACATACAAAACAAAAGTATGGCAATATATTGTCAATTTTTAAATATAAACATTGCATTAAATATATTTAACAATATTTAACCTTAGCAGTTAAAAACGCTTTAATATCTTTTAAAAAAATATAAAAACATGTTTATGAATTTTACGTTTTACATACACGTTTTACGCTGTACATAAACGGCAACCACTATTTTTTAACCGACTTCAAAAAAGTGGTTCGGTAGATATAGATTTTTAGGTGGAACTAATTCCCACAAAGACGTTGTTTGATTTTTTTTACTTCGTTGTTTGTATCTTATTGATATACTAAAAGTCTAGAAAAATCAAAGTGTGTTCTATTAATAATAGAACAATGATATGAACAATGATATGAAATTTAATTGCAATACTTTGATTATGAAAAAAAGCAAACAGAAAGGAACTCTCAGATATTGGCACCAAAGCATTGGTATCATTGTACAGTAGAAATTCTTGATTGCAATGAATTAAACAAATTTTATGTTATCGAAGGAAACACTACAAACATTGAACGACAGATTACTATGTACAATTTATTACTTACATTACATTTCTTAACAAACTAACATGAACAACTAAAAACTAATTCTACTATACAATTTAATATACACCTGTACTTCGTAGTACCAACATATTTATTTACAGTTAACTTCTTGGCGCCATCATTTAAAATATTTACAGGGATGGCTTAAGTGCCTAAAGCAAATTAGTTCAACAGAAATGCAAAGACGGTGACTCTGAACATGCTACAAAATAATCTATGCTTGAAAAGAATTACAACTGCAAAAAGTGAATTTAATATTGCAAGATTGCCACCTACAAATGATGCCGCCGGCGCCGTTCATCATCTCTTCCGCGTACATTTACAATGTCTTTATTGTTGGAAAACTATGAACACCCATATTGCGAATTTCGAAGAGTGGGGTCAGCCCATCACATGGGTTCTGGTAGAGATTGTACAAAGTGCACTTAAACAAAGTGACTTACAAGAAACTGAAGATGACTATTAGATTTAGCCTTTCTCTTATGTAAGATGTAAAATACCTGCATACGTACGCATTTATAGTGATTAATGAAATATTATTTATTTTTAAAACCAATATTATAATCTTTTTCAGCAAGAAATTTTCTGTAATTTGATATCTCACATGATTTTTTTGGATTTTTTTGAATTCTTTCAAATAACGGCCAAAAAACGCATTTTACAGACTCCGATTTTTCTAGACTTTTAGTATGTCAATAAGATACAAACAACAAACTAAAAATTTTTAGATTTCAATAATATTTTCAAATAATTAGTAACTAAAAAAAATGTATTGTTGAAATTCGCATGCGCTACCATTATATGTAAAATGCGTCCCATGTAGTGAACCTGTAGTGCAGAGTGATCTTTTTTCAATTCTGCTACGGTTTAGAAAATATAACATTGTCGTAAGTGCAGATTGCGAAAAAATGTTTCATCAAGTATTAATAGATGAGAGCCATTGCAATTATCAACGGATTTTTTGGCGTGAAAATCAAAATGATCCAATATCGATATATCGTTTAAAAACAGTAACATATGGAACAACTCCAGCAACATTTCTTGCTACACGTTGTGAAAAACAAATAGCTGTAGAAAACGAAACCAAATTTCCAGTAGCAAGCAAAGCTATAATAAACGACACTTATGTTGATGATGTTTTTGTCAGGTGCCGACAACGAAGTCGAAGCAATAAAATTAAAGCAACAAGTAGACCAAATATTAAGTAGTGCTGGATTTAAAATGAGAAAGTGGTGTAGTAATTCTCCAACAGTTTTGAAATATTGTTCTAACGTAAATACTAACGATGAACATATAATTAAAAATCAAAATGATATGAATACTTTAGGAGTTGTTTGGGACTCCAAACGAGATAAAATAAAATTTAAAATTAATATAGAAAATACATTTAATTGTCCAACAACCAAAAGATCAATTCTTTCAACTGTTGGTAAAATATTTGATCCTTTAGGATTAATTCAACCCTTAGTAATTTCAATGAAAATCTTACTGCAAAAGGTTTGGCAACTTAAATTGAATTGGGATGATCCAATCCCAGAAAATTTACAAAAACAATGGTTTGATTTAAGACAACCAATAAGTACATTAAAAACCTTAGAGATTAAAAGACACATATTGAATTCACAACCGGTAGACATACAAATTCACGGATTTTGTGATGCTAATGAAGAAGCATACGGTTGCACAATATATTTGAGAAGCACAACGCAAACAGGAAAACTAATGGTTGCCCTTGTTTGTGCAAAATCGAGGGTTGCTCAGATAAAAAAGGTTACATTACCACAATTAGAGTTGTGCGGGGCAGTTCTCTTAGCCAAATTATCGAAAATCGTCGTAAAACATTTAGAATTAAAAATTTCAAATATAACATATTGGACAGACTCTACAATAGTATTTAACTGGTTAGCAGAACCACCAGTTCGCTGGAAAACCTTTGTCGCAAAACAAACAGTTTCAATAATCCAAGATTTAACAAAAGTAACCTGTTGGAAACATGTAACATCTAAAGACAATCCTGCAGACATTATTTCCAGAGGAATGAATATAAGCCAACTATCCAATTCAATTTGGTGGGAAGGTCCCAGTTGGTTAAGTAAGAAAACAAAGTTCTGGCCTAATGAGCAATATAACAAAAATTTAGATATTCCAGAAAAACGACAACTAAAAATTACACTTATTAGCACTAAATCTTTTGATTTGATTTCTCGATTTTCTTCGTTAAACAAATTACAACGAATCACAGCTTGGTATATAAGATTTGCTAATAATTTAAACATTCTAAAAACGAAAATCCATGGTCCTTTGACTGTCGATGAATTAAAAGATGCCTTAGATAAATTGATCATAATAGCCCAAAACGATGAATTTTCTCAAGGAAAAATTCAAAATAATAGTAAAATTCTTGCATTAAGTCCATTTTTGGATAAAAAAGGAATTTTACGAGTAGGAGGAAGAATAAAGTATGGGGAGTTTGATTCATCTAAAAAACATCCAATTATTCTATCTAAATCTCATTTTTTAACAAAACTAATTATTAAAAACGAACATCTAAAAAATTTGCACGCTGGTGCACATACAATTTTAGCATCTCTCAGAGAAAACTATTGGCCTTTGTCAGGATTAAATACGTAAAGGGAATTTTAAGACAATGTTTGATATGCTTTAAGGTAAAACCATTACAAATCAATACAAAAATGGGGAATTTACCACCAAATAGATTGAAACCTATGCGTCCATTTACAGTAGTGAGCATAGATTTTGCAGGTCCGTTTCTAATAAAGGATAGCAAATTTAGAGACAAAAAACTTATTAAATCATATATTTGTATATTCGTCTGTTTTGCAACAAAGGCAATGCATATTGAACTAGTGGGAGACTTAACCTCACACGCATTTCTAAATTCATTAAAAAGATTTGGAGCCAGATGTGGCATTCCTAACGAAATATATAATGATAACGCCACGAACTTTAAATCAGCTAATAACTAGACAACTATTAGAAATTACAAATTCATTGATAATTAATGCAAAAAGTGAACTTATAATCAAATATTTTCAAGATAATCAAATTGTTTGGAAATTCATGCCCGCGAGATTGTCTCATTTTGGTGGATTACACGAGAGCGCGGTAAAATCAGTAAAAATTCATTTAAAAAAGATAATTGGAAATATATCATTAACATTTGAAAATTTATTAACGATTCTTTGTCAAATACAATCGATATTAAATTCTCGTCCATTATTTAACCGCTCAAATGATCCACAAGACCTCAATCCTTTGACTCCCGCTCATTTCTTGATAGGTGACAAATTTACTTCTTTACCAGAAAGAGATCTAACAGCAGCAAATTATAATCGTTTAACGCATTTTGAGAAACTGCAACAACTTATTCAACATTTTTGGAATCGCTGGTCACGCGAATATATATGTCAACTGCAAGCTAGAAATAAATGGAAGAAGATCGGAAAGAACAAGATTGAAATTGGAGATCTAGTTTTGCTAATAGAAGAAAATCTTCCTCCACTATGTTGGTGCTTGGGAAGAATTGAAAAGGTGCATCCTGGAGCAGATGGAATCACACGGGTTGTGAGTGTATAAAAACGCGTAGTGCTCTAGTGAAACGCGCAATAACAAAAATTTGTCAATTACCCAAAGATTCGAGTGATATTATAATTTAGACTTAAGTTTAATTAGTTTAGTTTATATTTTCTAATATTGTTATTGTATTACAATATTTTTATTTTATATTATATATACTTTATATTTTTCGTTCATAAAATTAAAATTGTTTTAAATTGGTGTAAACCCCAATTTGCCGGGGAATATGTTTAGATTTCAATAATATTTTCAAATAATTAGTAAGTAAAAAAAATGTATTGTTGAAATTCGCATGTGCTACCATTGTATGTAAAATGCGTCCCATGTAGTGAACCATCAGTAGTATGTAGTATAGAAAAAATAACGCACGAGAGTGCGAGCTAAAATTTGACAAAATATTGACAATATAATTTATTATTATGTACATTTATTCAATTTAAATAAAACAAAATAACATACAGTCCATTATTTATAAAAATAAAAAAAGTGAAAGAAAAATTGATGGTTAATCAAAAAAAATCAAACTTCGTCTTTGTGGGAATTAGTTCCACCTATCACCTATTTTTTGCTTTTGTACTAAAGGAGAGGAGGTTTTTAATTCGGCTGTATTTTTTTTATGTTTGTTACCTCAGAACTTTCGACTGGGCGAACCGATTTTGATGATTTTTTTTTTATTTGAAAGCTGGTGCTTCCTGTGTGGTCCCATTTCAATTTGGTCCAGTTCTGACAATGGCATCCATGAGAAAAATATATAAGCCTTAAATTTGCATTAAGTAAATATGTGCGCGACAAATGGACGAATAACTCAATATGACGCCAACCGATTTCGATGATTCTTTTTCTTTTATTGAAAACGATGTACTTCAAGGGTAGTTTGATAAGAATTTGGTTAAGTTCTGATTATGGGATTCATGGTAAAATAACGGAACTCTATAATTCTTAGGAGCAAATTAACGATACTCGGCCGAATCATTTATAGGCTATCCGGATATTTGAGTCACCCACCTTAACGTCGTTATGGTCAAGTAATTGTCGTAGTTGAATATAATGATCAATGAAACTCCTTAACAGCTTACAGTAAGGGTGCAATCTGTGGCAGAATTTCTAACTGTCTGTAATCAAACTGCAAGCATTCTAATTGCAAGGCGTAAACTAGAAATTGAACCTAAAATAAAAATTTTAAGTAAAAATTTGTGGTATGTAGTATTTATGGTTAAATTTAAAAAATATAAGAATAATACAATACGTGGAAAATCAAAATAGAAAATTTTTTGAATTTGAATTTTTAGAAATCAAATATAGGGGGCAGTGCCTTCAGATTTCAAGCTAGCAGTGCTAGTTCAGAATTTCTTAGTTCAAATTATTTTAAATTGTTCATTTCTACACGTGACAACGTTCAGATTTAATAATTTTGTGAGGTTATGATAAGTCAATTTTGTGCTTTTTAGTAAATATTTTTGAATTCCTTTTTGTTTAGTTCGAATATTTTTCTTAATTTTCAAATTTTTTCAATTTTATTCATTAAAGACTGATGATTGGTAACAACCATGAAATAACGTTATACATATCACATTATGAATTTTTCATAATTTCAAATATTCTTAATCTAGACCTGTTTTGTGATAATGTTGCTTTTTTACATATTTTGAATTTTGATTTTCTACGTATTGTATTATTCATATATTTTGCTCCTCCGTCGCTTGGGATAAGCGATCGTGGATCAAGCCGAGACACGATGACTACGTTTTTCGATATTTTCCCTGATCAAAATTTTTTTCATATAAAGCCGCATTTCCGAAAGTTTATTATTGCGCTTTTCGCAAGTTTCTTTTAAAATTTTCCTCGAGGTAGATTTCCTCTGTTGAGATAGACGTTTCTCCCTGACTTCGTTTGTTTCATTTAAACGGCGCTGTATCATCTGAGCAGCACGTTTAGTAGATCTACCCATATTTAGACAAATTAGTTAGCGTACTTTAGATTCACTAAAATAAATTCAAAAATAAAACAAAAACAATTAAATTAATATGATGCACTAAAAAGTAAAAAAATAATTGCGTATTCTTCTACAACTTATTGTACAGGTTGTCCCAGAACTCAACGTTATCCCTTGAAGGGCATATAAGCCAGTCATAACTGACCAGAATATAAAAAGTCGTTAGTTTTCGAGATATTCGCACTTTTATAAATTTTGTGCAAATTGACACTTTAAATCAGTTTTTCAAGTGCCATAAGTACGAACGTTTATATTTTGAAATTGTAATTTTGGTTACACAACTACCCTGAATAAACTTGCTATTGATCACAGACTAAAATAAAACTAATAGTGCGCCATAATTTTAGAAAAAAAAATGTTTTTGCCCGACTCATAAATTAATTTATTAAATTAATATAAGAAAAAATGGGAATATCTCGAAAACTATCGACTTTTTACTAAGGTCATATTTTGATATTCTAGTCAGCCATGAACTGGCCTATATTCCCTGCAAGAAATAACGTTGAGTTCTGCGACACCCTGTAAATAAGTATTAGACTACTTAAAAGTCAATCGAATCATTACGACTATCGTACTCACATATCATGTGACGAACATCAACCAATTGACAAATTGGATTGACACAATGTCGACCAATCAGTAGCTAATTTAGCGAAAATTTGAAAAACGGAAATCGCTTTAGGGAGACTATCGCGAAGTCTCCCGTGAAACAAGTGCAAGTGACTGCATTGTGGACTGTTTCGTAAAAAGAATGACAAAGCATATCTGCAACTGCTATAAAAGAATTATTAGATAGGATGCCCCGTTTAGTGAAACAACTTACATAATTATAAGTGTTAAAGGCTCATATTTCTATGAAAATTAATTTTGAGCGTTTAATGGCGTGATATGCAATTTTTTTTTAAAACTATCAAAATTACTTGACAATTTGTGTAATTACTAAAATATGTATTTGTATTTTATCAAAAAAACTTGAAAGTTTTAAAAATAATTGTTGTTTTTCACTTCGTACTTTCATAGTTGTTGTACTTTTAATTTTTGTAGATTTGTGTGACATGAACACACTCACCGTTCAATGTTTCGTAAATTATTTCGTACTTGTTTTTATAGATTATTTTGAGGTAGATTATTTAACTAATTAATTCTAATTCACATTTACTGACATTATTCATTGTTCAAATTTTTCTTGCCTACTATGTTTCGCCAACGTATAAATGTAACGAAACTACCTACGACATCTACATAAAGTACAACTGAGTAGATTTCGTAAACTAGATCTGTATTCAAAATTCTACGAAATTTACGAAAAATGCAATCTACAACAAGTACGACAAAAGTACAACGTGAAATGAATACCCTTACTGATGCTATGGTCTTAAACTTTCTGACGGTAGTGTATACAGTGGCTCACACAATTATTCATACACCCCTATGCTAGCCATGTAAATTATGCGTTTTGAAGGCGTGATTTGTCATATAAAAATTATTTTTACAGCAATACTTATTGGAACTTTTTTGTTGAAAATTTTATTTCCTTCCTTTTTGGTTATATAAATTTTTTTATTTTGTAGCACTATTTCCGACTTACAGTGATTTAAACAAAACTCGATAAAATGCAAAGAAAAGTTTTGTCTGTATTTCAAAAACGATGCAACGAATTGAAAAATGTATAGGAACAAAAATGTAGGGAATGAAATTCACAATAAAAAATGTCGTCACTTCTGCCGCTATACCTCCAATCAAAAGTACACCAAATTTTAACGAAATCTGTTAAAGATTTTCGGAGATTTGTTTGGTGTATATAGTAGTCGTCACGGAACTTCAAATCTCATCATAATTCTAATTTCGGAGAGATGATCAATAATGATATTTTATTTCTACCCTAGTATCGAAGTTCTCCCGAGAAAGTGCTAGCTAAAAATTACAAAAAGAAATTCGGAGATTGTTGTAAATGTTTTGTAAATGAAAAATTATAATTAAATTAATACTTTTAGCACTATTTTGTTTGTATATACCTATAGCTTGTATTGTTTTGCATTTTTTGTAATTTTTGGAACTTTCAGTTAGATCTTTATCACTGACGCGCATGAATGCAGTAACGAGAATCTGGTTTGTCTCCCCCCCCCCATACTATTGCCGCCATTTTGTTTAAAATTATATAAAAATATAAAGACCCCGCAATATTATCTGTTTGTTCTGTTGCAAAAAGATGTCTAACTATTGTAACTCACAGTAGTGGAACAGACTTGAATTACGACGTCTATAATTGATCTTTTCTTGTGATGAAGATAGATTTCTAATTCGCAATTGAACAACATAAATAAACTGATTCTGAATGCAATAAAAATTATTTGTTTCTCAGTGGTATTTAAATTTTCATATTTTACTTTACTTAATCCATCCTTTCTTGAAAATGGAGTGGATGTGTTGGTTTTCTACTGTATTATTGACCGTTCAACGCAAAAATATTGTTCTTTAAAGAAATTCTGAATTTGCGGTTCAATTCAATTGGACAAACCTAACAGAATTACATATGATGGCGGAATTCCCATTGTAATGGTCAAAATTAAGATGCACATGCCAATTACTACAAAATTTGATCACCATTACACATGGCATTACATATTATACAGCACACAAATTTTCAATCGTTATTAAATTATTTAAATAATACTTATAACTGTCAGATTAATTATTAAATTTTCGAACGTATGTCATAATTTTCTACAAGCCATCTAACTAATTTTCACAAAAAATAGATAAATTAAGATTTCAGTTAATATTTTATGTAATTTTCGTACTTTTACATTTAGCTCAATTATCTTCTCACCAATACTTGCACTTTAAAAGCTTTATTAGCACACAAAATTTGAAGAAAATCGGATGTACATTTCCGGAGATGTGATGACATTTTCATTTTTTTAAATTTATTTTATTGTGGTAGCCCTAGCAAAGATTTTTTTGCCAAAACCTTATTTTCACCACTAGAGCCCACCAGACATACGTCCAAAATGTTTTATTGCAATCGACGCAGAAATGTCGAAGAAAATCGAGGGACAAGGACTTTTTTCAAGATTTCGCAAAAAAACGTAATCATTTGTTTTCATGTTGAATTCCTGATTTTTATCAAATGATTGCATATGCTGCCAAGTTCTGTGGAAGCAATGTTCCTACATACCAAAATTCGATTGAGATCCCTTTAGTACTTGATAAGTTATTCACTCTTGAAGTTTCAACTTTGACAGCTTATAATTTTTGACAGATGACAGATAAACCATTAATTTTACCTATTCTGGATAAAGCTTTTCAAGGTCTTTAAAATAACCTATCACAAGTCAAAATTGTTTTTAAAAATCTTGTGTTATTTTCTTGTAGTGGCACTCCTGATTGACAGATCGCGACGAAAACCTTATTTTTACCTTTCTACCGTGAACCCTACTACCATACCAAATTTGGTCATGATTGGTTGAACGGTTCAGGAATAAATCGAGAGACAAAATATGACGACAGACAGACCGACCGACAGACCGACACAGAAATATTTTTTTTATTTTTTGCAAATCTTTACGTTTCTGAACACGGTGTTCTCGAAAATGTTTAAAAAAAAATTTGAAATTTTTTTTCGATTACCTTACCTCCAAACAAATATTTTTTTCACAATTCCGGGAGTAAAGTGCTCACTTTACTCCCGCCTTTGCGGGACTAAATTAATACTATTTTTCCCGTGCCATTATTGCGCGCTATTGATCTGAAATTTTGCATATGGTTTCTTACGACAAATCGCTGGGGGGCTATTGTAACGGGGGTAAATTTTTTGCTCGGTTTTTCGATATCTAGCGCCGTTTTCGAGCAATTTCAAAATCTCAAATTTAGTTATTAACCAATGAAATTCAGCATTTTCAGCGAAATTGTGAAAAATAGTATATACACCTTGGGACTAAGGTTCTTTTCATCCCGTGTGCGATTTTTGCACTCGGCTAACAAAAAACCTTTGCACGCGGGATGAAAAGCAGCACCTTAGTCCCAAGATGTATAATATACTATTTTTTGATTGGAGGTAAAACGACTTATACATTTTTCTATTTTTTTGTACCGTTTTTGAAATACAGACAAAACTTTTTTTTGCATTTTATTGAGTTTTGTTTAAATCACTGTAAGTCGGAAACGGTGCGTCAAAATAGAAAAATTTTTATAACCAAAAAGGAAGGAAATGAAATTTTCAACAAAAAATTTCCAATAAGTATTGCTGTAAAAATTATTTTTAGATGACAAATCACGCCTTCACACAGAGAAATATTTAAGCAAATGTAATTATGTTAAAATAAAGTATTTGCGTGTTTCGATTCCAGCCTAGTAAGCTGCATACTTAAAGTCAAGCATTGCTTACTTATTTAACGGTTATAAATAAATTCAACCCATCAGTGTGTTAATTTTTAAGAATTTTCATACTTAAATGTTAGCAATCAACGTGCTTGAATTTGACATTCAATTGGGTTGACTATTAAGCATTTACATACTTAATACAAGCATTTAACGTGGTTGAATTTGACGTACAACTGGGTTGATTTTTAAACAAATACATACTTAAACAAATACATACTTAAACAAATACATACTTAAACACAAGTATTTATCAGGGTTGAATTTTACATATAAGTGAGTTGATTTTTAAGTATTTACATACTTAATACTTACTTACCTGCAAATCTGAAAAATGTCGGTTTATAAAATAGCCAAAGAGACATTATGCTTGTAAACCTTATGTGTTTTAATTAATATTATAATATTAACTAAAACGCATTTTACAAACAATGTTTCTTTGGCTATTTTATAAACTGACATTTTTTAGATTTGGTTGCTAACAGGTATTTGCTCTCTACACAGGTATAGAAGTTGAAATTTATAGATACATAAGTACACAAAAGTTTAAAATTTAGCAAAAGTAATACACTTTCCTATCAATTATTATCATTTTCGTTAGGAAGTACTTACCTTCGCGAAGTATCAAAGTACTACCCTTCATAATAGTATTATGAATATTGTTACTATTTTTTGAGTTTCCTGTAAAAAATATTTAGCTAGTAAAAATAAAAAAAAATATCAAGTTTAAATTTCAGAGACTTTATTTATAATAATTGTCATAATGTAATAAAAAAAACTTAAGTTAGCCTTATAATCCTAATTAATATACAAAAACATATTTTTATAAATTTATAAACTAAAAAATAAATACATAATTTATTTAGAAACAAAATCAGAAAATATCATGCAAACAAATTTACGATATTAATCGAAGAAGTACAAAATTAATACTAAAAAATAATAAAAAATAACTTCAAAAGAACAAAACAATTTAATTTTAAATGATTATTTATTCACAACTTACCTAAAAATTTTTCTATAATGTTTTGTCCAAATCCCCAGTAAGAGAAGGTTTCTGACTACTTCAAAATTATTGTTTTAGGTAGTTATCAGAATTAAAAATTGTTAATATTCTGTTGATCAATTGGTCATCTTCATCCATTTTCAATAATATTTGTACTTTGTTTATAGATCACACAACCACTTTACACTTCGTTGAAACGAACATGAACTTTTCATAACTACCAAAATTATGGGAATGAAAGAACTCCGTCTAAACATCGCGATTGTCTTACATATTATCTAGGACTGGGGTCTACATTATTTTACGAATTATGCAGTTTTCGCTAATCTTTTAAAACAAGTGTCAGCTCTGCTACCTGTGCTTATTTTTTGTTACCGAATTATTTGCGTGGTTTTTAAGTATGCAATAGTAGAATTTAAGTAATCGTAGTCAAACTTTAAGTATGTGTGCATACTTAAATATGTTTTTAAAAATTTTCATACTTAAATTTATGTATTATCATATTGAATCGCATTTTAAGTATTTATATGCTTAAATTAGAAACATTACATTGCTTAATTATTATTCCAACTACGTACGTGATTAACTTTTAACTACGAAATGGTAAAAATCAAGCATTTTAAAAATACTATTTCTTAACCCCCATATAGTTAACCTTTTACTATGGAAAATATTTTTGTGTGTTCAAAACGTATAATTTACATGGCTAGCATAGGGGTGTATGAATAATTATGTGAGCTACTGTATACCCTTTTGTGTGGCGTGTTCTTCATATTATGTATATGTATAATAAATGTTTAACACTAATAAATATTAATTTTGTGCCATAGGTAAAAGAAGATTGGAAGTATGTTGCAATGGTACTAGATCGTTTATTTTTATGGATATTTGCATTGGCTGTATTAGTTGGAACAGCGGGAATAATTCTGCAGGCTCCAACTCTTTACGATGATCGTGTTCCAATTGACAAAACACTTTCCGAATTTGCGACGTCTCTTGCTAGACATCCAACACCATAGTATCCATTATTGCCTTATATAGTAAAATAATTATTTTCATATCATACGATATGTAAACGTAATAATAATATCATACAAAAAGTAAAAATTATGGCAAGCTGTGGACATGATTTATATTAAATATTTAGTTTATAATTTGTACTCGAGCGTATCCTTTGAACTAGCATAAATTTTACCTTTGGTCTATTTCTGTGGAAAATGCGAAACATTTTTATTGTAACTTTTAACATGTTGAAAGAGACTAAGTGCTTGTTCACAATGTACATAAGACGTAAGAAATACATAAAACGTAAGAATTTCAAATACAAATAAGACCTTAATCGAATATTGAAAAATACTGGAGTTATTTTGGTATATGCAAAAGAACATTCTACGTCGTGTACTTTAAGAAATTAATATTATTCAATACTCTATTAAGCTTTTATTTGTATTTATATTTTTAAGTCTTATGTTCGTCTTACGTTTTACGTACATTGTGAACAAGGACTAACACTATATTATAGCATTTTACAGCGTTTTTACATAATTCTGTAGAAGCACTGTAGAAGCACTGTCCTTCAACGTGTTAAATCAAAATTTTTTCTTTTGAAACAAAATGAGTAACTAATATGTGGAAAATTAACGACCATGTTAATAAAGTTTTTTAATAAAGTAAATTAGTGAAGTAAAGCAAAATTACTAATAAAATTTTACAAATTAATGGTGTAATCAAACTTTTGCTACTCCCATATAAATGATTAGTTTTTTCTAAATTCGTCCGGGATCTTACTTAAATTAAAATAGTTGATTTAATAGGTTTTTTTTTGATGGGAGACATTGCATTTATGTGCCATATTATTCTTTAAGTTTAAAGCGTTGTTTTAGGAGTATCAAATCATAGACTCCAACCTCCTTTATCTCTCATGCAGACAATATTTTTGTTTATTTTATTTTTATTACCAAAAATTACATACATAATGATTTTATAAGTTATTAATGGCAATCAACTATTTATTTTATTAACACTTTTATTGCTTGGAGCAAGGATAGCACATTAGTAAAGCCACGAATAGTCTGTGTAATTTTATACAAATACATATTCTAATAAATTAATTTTTATTTAAGGATGTATGTGAGATACAATCGAAGACAGAAGTCGAGTTAATTTGAATTTCACGAATATTGGTCTTATGTGTGCAGTGAAATACTTTTTAAATATCATAAACTATACTGCCGTCCTAAGGAAGAAGGTCCTATCTGCAAAATTTACGTTCTCGAGATTTTTGATGCTATCTATGCTATGCAATGTATTTTACCTATTTACCAAAAACGAAAGTCCTAACTACAGCAGAAATAGGTTTTTTTAACTAAATATTTTGAACTTGGTTAACAATTCAGAATTTTTTAATCATAGTAAAATTAATAATTTTGATCTGAGCGTGGTTCATGCGATAAACGAAAGTATAAAGAACATTCACACCAAATTTCAAAGAAATCGGTTTATTAGAACTTGGGATATGAAAACGGACGACGGCATTGCAAGATACGTAAAAGTCGAAGTAACTCTGAATCATTATTTTGCAGCTAGGACTTTCTTCCTTAGGACGGCAGTATAAACAAAGTTATAAAAATGCATGTATAAAGGTTTATTATTTCTTCTAAATCGGTTTATTTTTTGAAATTACAAATATTAAATTAAATATAACAAAAATTTTGCGAGTGACTATCCCTGAAATCCAACCTACTAACAAATTAATAAATATAATAAATAAATAAATAAATAAATAAATAAAAACAAATAGATAAAAATTTAATAATTTTAATAAGAAGGTATCTAATAAAATTTATTAATTTATTAATTAATTGATTAAAATAGTCGGTAATCATTGAACATTAATAAAATCAATTTTGTATTTTTGAGCTTTCAGCGGGGGTTGTCGTTTTTGTTAGGGGGTTTTTGTTGTTTATAAATATTTACATAAAATATTTCGGTTTCCATGTAAATATTTATAAATAATAAAAGTTTCCTGACAGTAGCGGTAATTTTCGCTGGGGGATTGGAAATGTGGGATCGATTTTATTAATGTTTAATTAACTTCTTATATTATATTGAAGTTAAAAATTTATTAATTTTCACAAGTTTTAAAATTTATTTATTAGGAAATACTGATATTTGTTATTAAAACATTAATAAAACCCGAGATATACATAATATTTATAATAATAGGTTTTAAATATGTTTAGGGTCCTTTTAACATCGATATCTATTGCTACGACCCTACCGGTAATTAATTTGGTAAAATTAAAACTTCTTTCTCAGTCGTGGTATCTTCCTTCTCCAGATGGGCGCCAAATTATTTAATTTAATTAATAACAAAAAATGTTTCTTGTTATTTAATTAAAATCACGTTTATGGATGAAAACAAATTTATTTAATAAAATAAATTAAACTGATGGGTTTTAATAAAAAAAAACATTTACAGAGTTAACGTAAAGTTGGAATGTACGTGTTGTGCGTGTACTTAAATCTAAAATGTACACAAGCAGTATAAAAAAGGTAACGAAGAATAATCAATGTAAAAAATTTGAGTCTGGTTTTTTTTTTAAAATAATAAATTGTTGTACGACCTGATTTCTGTTTCTTTCCTTCGAGTACGTTGCACTTACAATCGATGAACACGCGTTTCAAACAGCGTAAAATTTCATTTACTTGGATGCACTCTTTTTGATAAATATGCGCCGGGTTCAAACGTTGAAGAACTAACACAACTTCCTGGAACTTATTTGTATCTTGAGAATTTTCTTTGCTTATGTTAGGGCGTTTTGCGATTGCCTAATTATTGTTGCCTTCTAAGGTTCACTTAATATTCTCGGATACCGAAATCTGCAAAACTAACTCTCGTACACATACGACCGTTCTGGCTATTCAGAATTTTTAGGCTGGCTGCCTGTACTTTGTTATTCTTGCCCTTTGCCTTGGAGATGTAGGATACGCCTTATTATTTCCAAAATAAATAATTTTTAAATTAAAACTCTTGACCTTCATAGATCATCTAAAATGTGGATCTTTTGGATCTCTTTGAGATTTGCTACACCTCTTGGTAATGGAAATGCTTAATTTTCTTGGTTGAAAATTTTGTCCTCCGACTCCAGTTTGTGGCATAACTTTGTCGTTTAGCATGTCTGGCAGGCAGAATTCAAATCGATTTTGAAATGGTCCTCCTGGTCCCCAGACTTCCTTCTGGAACTTGGTGATCGACTTGGTATTCCACCTTGGATGGACCCCGTTGTGTTTATTGTAATGTTTATTTCTTCTTTTCTCGATAAAGTTTGCTTAAATTTTTTTTTGGTAGAATAATTTATGAAGTATTTTGTAAAAAACCCAGAAAATTTAAAATTTACAGAGATTAGAACTAAATCAACGGTAGTAATTTGTTTCTAGATTCTCAGTATCCTATAAACAAATTTTAGGATAATAGAAATCCTTTCCACCAAGAACTTGCTTTCTTGTCCTTGTCCACCGCGGTGGACATTAATTTTGCATTAATTTTAATCGATATCTGATATTTTTTAGTTTTATTTCTTTGTCTCCTATAATCTATACATCCTTAATAACCAAAATAATAAATGATCATTTGGCAAATAATGATTCTCCCAACATATCACAGGACCAAAGATCTCTCCCTTCGCTATAAGTTGAATGAATTTAACTCTTTAAGGCGCGATTTTTTTTTTACTTAACAAATATAAATTTTGTTTATTGTAGTTCCCTGTTAATTATATCAAAAAAGTATTTCTTGCAAAGTTTTTTTTATTATCAAATAGGTCTGGTAACAGTATGTTTACTTTTTCAAAGTACAGAATTTTTTCTTATATAAGTACTAATTTACAAATAAACTATGTAGATGTGTTAGTATACATCTTTCCAAATTAAATACTATTACTTGCCCAAAAATATAAAAACAATTCGAAATCAAAAGTCAAAAATCAATAATACTTACTAGATGCTACTATATACTACTACATACATATTAAGTACTTAGTAAAGAGTGAACTGCTTAAATCTGATTATTATGCTTCGGAAATAAGACCTTTTGCGAGTACTAATGAAGATTGCACATCTCTTTGTTTTTTTTGTTTTTTTCTTGAAAGCGTGTCGATTTTGGAAAATCTAAATTTAGTAATTTTGCTTATAGCCGATTTAATAATAATATTAATTTTAAAATCATGAAATGTTGTGAAATTAAACTAGTTTAATTTACTTACTTCAAATAAGCCAATAAAAATTATCAGGTCATTATTAAGTAAATCGGCTGATATTCACGTATCCATAAAAATTAGCTGGTCAAAAAGCAACAAAATGTACGTATTAGTATTGTAAAGGGGCCGTCCTTTAATCACGTGAGGTTTTTTATGCCATTTTTTTACCCCCCCTCCCCCTTGATGATACGTCGTGAGGTTTTAGACTACCCCTACCCCCCTACCCAACATCACGTGTATTTTTTTTTGAAAAATTTCTATAAGTAGAGACAGCGAGACAGAAGGCCGCGGGCAGCGGAACGACTATTGGCGTCACAAGGTCCAGTGCCGGAAGCCAGCTGAGAGCTAAATATTGTTGTTATGTTGCTTTTTAGGCATAAATTTGCTTTCTCGGGATTTCACGTGGTAGCAAGAAAATATACACGTGATTGTCACAGCATCCCCTCCCCCCCCCCGTCGTGATCAATCGTGATGTTATTCTAACCCCCTCCCCCCCTGTTAGCACCTCACGTGATTAAAGGACAACCCCAAAGGATGATTTAACGGTTCGAGGGAAAGTTTTTATAAAAAAACACATTTTCTCAATTAAATTTGATTAATGGTAATCTATTTGGCAAGTAATAGTTTATCTGAGGTAGTTAAATTGTTTGATTTTGACGATTCTAGATAGTTTAGAAGTTAGAACGCAAAAATTTCGTTGTACCAACCATAGCTCCGCTTGAACTACTGTTTAAATCCCCGTTTACGAATACCAGGTAGAACAGCCGTTCACGAGAAATTGTAGGTGCAAGCAATGAGAAGCAAAAAGAAATGACAGTTTAGATCGCTTTATTTTAGAAATGTATTAGTCCGAGAGCTGACGACGATTTTGGGAAAGGTATTTTAGGCAGTTTTAAATTATAAAAAACAGACTATATCGATGTTGGTGAATCTAAAATCAAGAGTCTGGAAGGACATATGCTACTCCGCTGCATATCAAATCTGCAAAAATGTTATCCAAAAAGATATCTTTTAGGCACCTTGGGAATTTATTGACTTTTTAATTCAGCATTTCTTCTTCTTTCAAGTGCCATACACTATGCAGTGCGTAGGCGATCACTTGGCTGAAGCCAAGATGACGTACTAGAGAATTTAATTAATGGGGTGGTTTTCCGTTGCCTTCCTCATATAGCTTACAGGTATATTTTGGGCTTTTAGATCACAGCAGTGTATTTGACTTGACCAGGATTTGAATCGTGGTTGCCCGCTAAACTTTACGCTACACTGCTGGTCATTTATATAAACCAAAAATAAAAACCCTAGACGTTTTGGACGGTTTTGAAGTATGGCCACACTAAATAAATTAATAAATTTATCTTGGATTTTCTCTTTTTTTCAGATTTGATATGCTGCAGAGTAGCAAAATAACCGCAAACGCTCTTCCAGACTCTTGATTTCAGATTCACCTACATCGATATACTCTGTTTTTTATAATTTCACACTGCTTAAAATACCTACCCCAAATTCGTCCTCAACTTTCGGACTATATGTTTCGCTGCAAGTATGACCAATAAGAGTGCTTTTCCTTATCAGAAAAATCAAATCAAGCGAAACAATAAACAGCACTACAAATAATCACATAAATTAATTAATTTCAATTTAACCACTTAAAATTTAAGTACATACCAAATATTATTTTAAAACACAAAAATAAATGTTGTAAGTATTACGAAGTACGAAGTTGTACGTATTAGTTTAATGTATTTGTTAGTATTCTTTAAACGCAAAAAATCACAAGTTCATTGAATGATTTCAATATTTTGAGATGAGAAATGCAAAACAATGCTTTTGAATAAATTGAGTGATTTGTATCCATTATTTAAAACATAAAAAAAACTCAGTGAACGACTTTCAACTTTTTTGAAAGTCGAATTTGTCGACAACTGTCAAATCAACAAAACAAAACAAAATTGTCATTTGAAATAAATATTATAAATTAGAAAATTTTTCTATAACATGAATTTTAAAAAAATGGCAATAAATCTAGTAGTGGAAGAAATCGTATATAAACCACGGTTGTGAAGCACGTTCAAAATAATGCTTTTGAATAGCTTTGGAGATTTCTATTCATTTCTTAAAACAGAAAAAACTCACTGAATGACTTTTAAAAAGCTAAATTTGTCAACTACTGTCAAATCAACAAAACAAAAGTCATTTGAAATAGATATTTTAAATTTCAAAATTTTTTTACTAACAAGAATTTAAGAAAAGGTCATAAATCTAGTAATGGAAAACATCGTACATAAACCACGGTTGTGAAGACCATCATAGCCTACACACCTTGTATTCCTCGGTGCTTCACACCACGAATATAATCTTGACGCTGGGGTTATAATGACAGTCTTCACAACCTTGGCTTATAATATGCCATTTTAAATACAAATCACTTATGCCCGATTTCACATCAGTGATACCGTGATGCATACAGTACGGATAAATCAAAATTTCAGATAATAAGTGAAAATGCCGATAAAATGTGTGGTTTTAAACAAACCTCCCATACTAAACGTTGAATCATCCCTAAGTAAACATCCAAGTGCAGTTCCAAGTGTAAATAACCTTATACAAATCTTCTATTTATGCTAGAACAACAAGGAAAGAGTATTGACAGATTATTGCCAGATAACAAACATGCCCGACTAAACTTTTAATAAAAAGTCATCTCCACAAACTAACAATTATTATTGTTCGTAATAAAACGTTGAATTAAAATTATCATATAATAATATTAATAACGTTTATTCAGCAAACGTTATTATCAAAATAATAAAATTAGTTAGTGATAATAACTTAAACTATAAAGTAATTATGACAGGGTTGGAAATGGTCCATACATTATATTACGAAAACTTTTCTTAAACAATAATTAAAGTTTAATTAAGAAGGAAATACATTATTACCATCTATATTCTAACTACTACATTTGCAAAAATTGAAGAAACGAGAAACGATGCAGGAAAACAAATGTTCGACTTGAAAAAGAAAGAAAGTGTTGCTTAGTAATTTATTCATTATCGACCCCAATACCATTAATTTGAAATGATGTGGAATCTCATTTTCGATTGGGGAGTAAGTAGTATTACTTATGTTCTGCTTTTAATAAAATTTATTTTAAATTAAGTTTAAGTTTCTGAATAAAAATACAAATAAATATTATATATTATATATAGATCTTCCATTTTGAAAAGCATTATCTTTTTATTTTATTAGATAAAATTAATCATTTTAATATCACTATCTTCTATTAAAAGTATTAGTGCTTGTTCACAATGTACGTAAGACATAAGAAATACATAAAAAGTAAGAATTACAAATACGAATAAGACCTTAATCGAATATATTTACTAATACTGAAGTTATTTTGTTATATACAAAAGAACATTCTACATCTTGTTTTTAAGATTTTAATATGTATTATTCGATACTCCATTAAGCTTTTATTTGTATTCATATTTCTAAATCTTATGTTCGTCTTAAGTTTTACGTACATTTTGACATTGTAACTTATAGTTATAAAGCTATTAATATATATTAAATTATTCACTAGTTAAAACATTTACCCATATTTCGAGTACCAAGAAAACCAAAATTTTACAAAGGCACCTACCATGGTACATATGTACCGGTTTTAAAGGTTCTATGACACTTCGCACCGGGACATTTCGCACCCGGACATTTTGTACCCGGTCATTTCGTACCCGGACACTTCGCACCCAGGACATTTCGCTACCGGGGACATTTTGCACCCGGACATTTCGTTACCGGCGACATTTTGCACCCGGACATTTCGCTACCACTTTTAAATAAAATAAAATTAACTAATAAAAAATTATTAACTTGAATAACTGCTTTTATATCTTTTGTCATAAAAAAAATTACAGCAAAGAACATCGGGTAACTACTTTTACGCCACCCTGTATTAACATTTATTAACATCTTCCACAAGAATTTGTTTCGTACTTTGAAACATATTATATTGGATGCGAGAGAGGTCGTGGTCAACATAGGAGAAGAATTGAACCTATGTTTCCCATTTCTTTATGGAATGTACACATGCGGGCTTTGAATGGTATGCCACGTACCAACAACAATGCAGAAGGGTTCCATAATGCTTTAAAAAGTTCAGTAACTAATGTTCATCCAAACCTGTGGTCAACATAACCGTGGAGTTGTTGTCTTAAAAAAGAAGCGATACCGAGATATGGATCAACGCATCGAAACGTTGATTCAAACTTACGATCCAGCAGATAAGCTTCACTTTTTTCGTGGAATTGCTCATAACTTAAAACATTTTTAGTTATTTTAAATAAACATTTTGTAAATTATTTTAATTGTTATTAATTTTTTATTAGTTAATTTTATTTTATTTCATTTTACTATTGAAATAAAATTTGCTATTTTGCTAAACCAAATGGTACTGAATACGGACCTGACCCCTGTTGTTTTTGATATCCCTTTTTGCATATTATTATTCATTATTTTTTAATGAATGTTAACCAAGAACTCAAATAGGAGCTACTACCAAGGGGTGGCTGAATGGAAAAAATGAAAATTTTTTAAATAATAAAAATAATTCAAATAATGAATAATATGTTAAAAGTGGTAGCAAAATGTCCGGGTGGAAAATGTCCCTGGTAGCGAAATGTCCGGGTGCGAAATGTCCGGGTGCATAATGTCACCGGTAGCGAAATGTCCTGGGTGCGAAGTGTCCGGGTACGAAATGACCGGGTGCGAAGTGTCCGGGTGCGAAATGTCCCGGAGCGAAGTGTCCGGGACACTTGATACCTATGTATCAAAAAAATCTAAAACCCAGTAACCAACGTGTTGGTTGTTCATAGGTATTCGCGCAGTTATCCATGCACAATAATTATGCATTTTGCATTATTATTATTATAACATCTGCATCCATTTGATTTTTTCAATTGTTGACCATCCAGTCAACAGATGAAGCCTATCAGCTTCATTACCTATCAGGTAATGGTATAATATAATAATATATATACATAATATGTATTTATGTAATTTATCCTATCCGTTGACTGGATGGTTTTTTATTACTTTCTGATAGATTGTAATAGATGGATATATAATGTTTACCATCTTTTTCTTATGTGTATTTGGAATTTATTATTTATTTTTTAATAAACACTATGTTCTTTATATAAATCTCATAAGAATTAGCGAAGATTGTAAATGGTATATGTAAATTTTGTTAATTTTGTCAAAATTTTAATGAATTGTTTAAGACAAGAGATATGATGCTTGCCATACCCCACCCTGTATATTAAAACAAAGCAATTTAAGTTCGGTTGCACAAAAATATAAATCAATTGTCTACAAAATTAGTATAAGTACTGGGTAATATAATATTATATTATATTTCAAAATAGAAAACAAAGTGGGAAAATATTAATTTATTAAAATATAATTAATTTTATCTGTCTTATAAGCTCATGAGATATATTAATTTTAATATTTTCTTGCTATCTTTTTTATTTAAATTTATTTATCGGAAAACAGACAAAGCGATGCTTTCCGAATGTCTTCTCGAGTGAGAAAGCAAAGCATTTTCTAGTCACTTAACAAATCGACTATGGTAATTCGAAATCGACTGGTAATGGTTTTTATCTACTTTGATTTTGTAATGTGCCATATTTCATAATTATTTTAAATGTCGTAATGATAGTTTTTACCGCACTAGTGCGGTAATTTTGTAAATGAAGTGAACTTTGCAAAAAATGTTTACAAGTATTTATTAATATAAAATACACAGTTGGTAACATTTTCAAAATGAACTTCAGACGCTGTTCCCAAGTTTCCCAATTTTTGAATTTCGCAAGGTGATCTTGATATATTTTACTTCGTCTTGAACGTATGGTGTCATCAAATTTGTAATCTCCTCACGACGGCATGCACCAAAAACTCCAATGATCAAAATGATCAGAAAGCATAATGAATTTGAAATTGGTTTTAATTATTTAAGCTGTAATTTACCTTCATAAATAAGAAATCCTTATCGTTCATTTCTTTAAGAAATTGATGTATCTCTTCTTTGCGAAAAATAAACGATTTTTTAGGTCGGTATCCTTCCGATTTCCTCTTCAAGAAAGCCACAACCTGATGACATTGACTAATATCAATTTTTTTCTTAATTGACACCAACGTTCGCAACATAGAATATCGGCACCATAACGAGGATGGTTTTAGCTTCCCTGCTTGTTCCGAAAAATAGGCAAGGACCACCTTTTCAGAGACTTCACGAATTTTCTTCACGTCCATCCATCCTTCAAAATATTTGTACACTATCTCATAACGCTTATTAGATTTGGCAGGAATTAATGTATCTATGGCAGATTGTGCAGCCAATTCTACATCAGAAGGTAAACTTTGCTCTGAATCACTCATATTGCACTTACGAATACACTGCAACTTGCTGTCACTTAAACGCTTGAAAAACAATTAAACAATTTTTTCGTAACTACGCCTATTATTTTTTCATAAATGCAATTTTAAAATTTTAACTACAGACACACAAATATGTGTAGGCATTAATTATAAAAGTAGATAAAACGTTGTACAATATTTGTATCGTAATGTGTCTCTACGATACTTGATGAATTATCTAACTCGCCTTCGGCTCGTTGGACAATTTTTTCATCGCGTATCGTAAAATTCCACATTACGATACACATATCGTAAATATTTATTATTACTGTCAATTCAACATGTCGAATCATTTGTATTATAAAATACCATTAATAGTATAGATTACTTGCCGAGCCTCGAAAATTTTCCGTTACTAGGCACGCAGCTATATTGAAAAGCGAGCGTAAGCGACTAGAGAATACTTCGCTTTTTCATCGAGAAGACATTCGGAAAGCATCGCTTTGTCTATGTTTTCCGATAAAAAAAGTTTGACCGAAGTGAGATTCGAACTCCCGATCTCCAAGTGATATAATTCTGATTCAAGCACATAAGTACTTTGGATTTAAATCTTTTGCGTTTTAAGCTAATCTAACCTAATTTAGACGTTTATTTATGAGTAGATTTTTTTGGGCATCATTAATCTGAATTTTTGCTTTCAACGTCTCAGAGGCATTGCCTTAATATTAATCCTTTGACAAAATATTTAATATTGTTTTAAACGATATATTTTATATTGGGTATAATATTTTTTGTTTCCTGATAAAAAAAAGTATACCACGTCTACTCGAAAAATGATTCGTTACTGGGCTTACAGCTTTAAAAAGCTCGATTAAGCCCTGGTTTGTTAGAAGCAGAGCAGTTACGGCCGGCCACAGCTGCAAGTGCAATACCTAATGGGAGGTGCTGCGCTTCAATTGTATCGTCTATAAACCACATACTAACAGATATTGCATATGTGCAGTGACCCAAGGTTATGGCTAATTGCTCTTATGTAATATCTGTTATGTGTCTTGCTAGACCAGTGATTCTAAAATGAGATGCCGCGGCACCCTAGTGTGCCGCAAGTATTTCACAGGGGTGCCGCGAAATTTTATTAGTATAAAAATAATAATTTTAAAAATATAATATTATTAAAAATTTTAAAATATGTAATAGGTATTATTATTAAAAAATATTTATGAAAAGCACGAAATATGCATCATCAAGCCCGTGCGCAAGGGGGGGGGTAAAACTACCCATTTTACCTACCTAAAAAATAAGGGGTGCCGTAAATTTTATTTTAATGACTAGAGTGCCGCGACCTGCCCTTTAATTTATTTTGATAAATCAAATCAAACAAAATAATCATATGTACAAAAAATAATCAGATATTTTATTTAACGACTAAAAATAGTTGTCTAAACAATACAAAAAGTAATCTTAATCTGATGAGCTAACTAGATCTTGGCCTTCGGGGTTTTGTGAAGCAATCAGTCTGGCCCTTAGGCTAAAAAGTTTGGAGACTCCTACTATAAATTATTATTAAAAACCATCTTTCTGAAAGAAAAACAAAGCAATTATTACTTATTTCCATTGTAAAAATAAAAAAATTTGTAAATTATATTAACCATACAATATTTAAAAAAACAAAACAATTGTGCTCCCTTTTAAGAACTCAAATGTTTTCAGCGAATGTTTTTTATTCGTTATAACTGAAAACATTTCAGTTCTAAAACGTGCATTTTTATGTTTTTCTAAAATATTGATTATAGTTAGATCAATCAGTTTCACTACCAAAACCGCGTATCAATGATACAAAATGATAAACTCATTGAAATTTAAAACCCACACGGCTGATCAAGTGTTCTGTATATAAACAATGTTTTGCATTTACACTGAAAACGCGTCTAGCAAACCAGGTATGTATAGCAGTCGTCGCCAACACCGGCAGTAACTGTTCTGCTGCTTCTAACAAACCATACTCGGCCAGTGATCTACTATTAATTTAAACAATATTATGTATTTTAAAATCAGATAAATACATTTTTTCCGCTACTAGTCAAATAGGTTATCTTTAAGTCGAACATGAAGTGACACATTTTAAATAAGTGGTAATTAAGTTTTTCATTATAAATATACTACTGGTTAATAATGAACATACTATTGATAATTATTTTCTATAGTTTGGTGACTATATATGGTACAAACCAAATAAATTTGCCGGTGCGTCATTGTTTAAAATGGTTTTCATTTTTGTTTATAACCTGCAACACCTTGACAGTGACATTTATATTGCTTCAAATTGTGGTGAAAAGGGAAAGCTATATTAAAATAAGAAGAAAAATGCATTTCCAGTTTGATTCATACCATTTTAAACAACGACGCACCGGCAAATTTATTTGGTTTGTAGTATATAAAACAAATTTTGTTAAAAAACGAATTTGTATAACAAAGAGATGCTATTTAATTGCATTACAAATACTCAAAATGTTTTTTTAATAATATATTTATTTAATTTTAAACATTTATAAAAAATTCGAATTAACTATGACAGGAGCGGTCGCGCCACCTCTTGTTAATTTGAAAAATCGCGATTGAATACATTGTTAGTATTCATTAAACGCGAAAAATTACAAGTTTTTTGAATGATTTCTATATTTTAAGACGAAGAAATGTAAAACAATGCTTTTGAATAACTTTGGTGATTTCTAACCACTATTTAAAACATAAAAAACTCAGTGAACGACTTTCGAAAACTAAATTTGTCGACAACTACATATGTCAAATCAAAAAAACAAAACAAAACAGAATTGTCATTTGAAATAAATATTTTAAATTAGAAAATTTTATTTCGGCTGTGGTCATGCCCATATCTTTTTCATACTTTTAAATAACAAAAATATAAAGAAATAGAAATATATATGTACTAACTACGAAATTTTGTTAAAAAATTCCTATTACTTTTTGAGGTAGAGCGCACACAAAATTTGATCACACACATACAGACATTTCTTGGAAATTATGATTTTCCTTTTCTGGGACTCCAATATGCATAAATTCATCAAAATCTCAATTTGTTTTCTGCACGATAACAATATTTTTTCATACTTCGTATGATAAAGTAAAATGGTAATAAATCTAGTAGTGGAAAAAATCATATGTTAACCACAATTGTGAAGACCATTTAGCCTACGCGCCTTATATCCCTTGGTGCTTCGCACCTCAGAATATAATCTTGGCGCTATAGGACTATAGGGTCTTCACAACCTTGGCCTATAATATACTATTATTAAAATTTAGAGACCATATTCCCCTTTCTGAATTTAACAATCTGATAAGTAATAATAGCTAATTGCTAATATGGTATTTGTAAATTTGAAACCGATACACGTCAATATATAGATACAAATTTAATGACGTCTATCGTCACCACCACATTAAATTAATTTCTAATTTATCACAAATGCGAAACACGATTACATACGAATTTTTATTTTTATAAAGATTGTGTCAACTTGTGTTTACAGAATTGTATATTCTGATAGCAGTTCGGTGTGTTAAACCTTTGTAGGCTCTTGGTTTTTAAAATTTTGACAACGCTATTCCAATATGACATTTATCATTGAAAATTTACAAAGCTATACCTATATTTAAATTTGCATTATTTATTTAAAAAATTGAGTTTTTGAGTTTATGAAGTAATGGAAAATTTGCGACTTATCAGAATTAACTTGCAATTCTCATTAAATGATCAGGGGTGGGCAGTATTTGGAATATTTACATGTATTAGAAATACATATTTATAATTCATTTAATTTTTTGAAGAAAATATACAGAGTGCTGAATGAGTTAGCCCAACATAGCAAATTTTAATATGTCAAAACATATTGATGCTAATTTCTACTTCCTTAATTATTTTTGAGAAAAGTGAAAGATACAAAAATAATGCAGAAATTAAACTACGAATGATATGAACATTAGATTTCATTTAGTTATTGCTAAAAGGGTCAACAAAATGCATTTGAAATTGTTGAGTTGTATTTATCAGACTGGTCATGTAAGTTTCCAAGGTAATTATTTTTGATAAGTAATAACAATTGCATAAACTACATAAAATTTTAAAATAACATTTATTCAAATACATTACTTATTTTATTATCAGGTACTTACTAAAGTTTCATATTATAGTACCAGACATTTGCCAGAAAACTATAAAAGACAAAAGTGACTTATTTTCAAACTTCTTTTGAATCTAATCAAAATTTAAAAATATAACACTTATGCCCATATTCACAAACGTCCGTAAAAATTTTAATGAACCGTTTATTTAAACAAACCAATGGAATTTAATAGCTTGTACTACGAAATCATTTTCATTGGTTTGTAAAATTAAACGGCTCGTTAAATATTTTACGGACGTTTGTGAATACGGGCATTAATGTAAAGAATTTTTATTAAAATAAAAGGTCCTATTGCAACAGATGCTGCCAATATAACAAAACAAAAATTTAAAAAACTCAACTTTGAAGAGCGATGCCCGAAAGGATGCACTTTTGAATATAGATAAATTCGGTTCCATCGGTCTAATTTTGTTCCTTAAGTCCATCGTAAATCGTTTATAGTCATTTTAGTGATACCTTGTATTAGTTAAATAATAAAACTTAAAACAAACTAAAATAACAAAAGTTTGTTTGCTGGTGTCAGAGAAATAAAATCATGTGCATCAATGTTTTAATAATTTAATTAAAAAAATAAAATTGAATTGGAATACCATTTGTAGTCAATTATGATGTAGATTATTTTTGAGGTGGTATCACTCATATGATTTACGTTACGCCAACGAATAGCATTCGTGCTGGCGCACTAATGTAACAGTCATTTTGAAAAGAAACGAATAATCGTGATATTACCACAAAATACATAATCTATAGTTACTTATGGTATTACAAGTGATAATATAAACTCAGTACCCTAGTAATTAGTAACCTAGCTTTATGATATAATAAAACCTAGTACTTACAATATATTTTTATGCAATCAGCGCTGATAAATGTTGCAGTTAATTAATAGATATTAAAATTCGACTATTATAATATAGTAGCTACCTAACCTACAAGTTAGAGTAGAGGTAAAACGTTTACCCTAGAATTTGATAATAAAGCGAGGTGAATAGGAACAAAATATAAAGTTATTTAACCAGTTGACAATACAAAATAGGTACCAGTTAAATGAAATTAGTTCAAGTAGTAGATTATGTTTTCTATTAGGGTTATTCTTAGGTCCTATCAATGAAAATTTTTGTTCCGCAGTTACGTTTAGTTTATATTTTTTATAAATGAAAAGAAAAATGAAAGTTCTAAAATTTAGTCGATTGATACGTGGTTTAAGCAGTGTAACTTGAAATTAACTATATCAATATTTTAGAAAACACAAAAAATGCACTAAACACTTTTCAGAACTAAAATGTTTTTAAGTTATTGTTATTAAGTTATTAAGATAAAGCATTTTAGTTCTAAAAAGTGTTTAGTGCGATAGATAATGCATTTAGTATCGATATGGTTTAAATTTAAGTTTTAAATGTTTTAATTTCACATTATACCACTAACGGATGTATACATATTCTTACAACAGAAAATAGGTAGTACCAAAGAGGACGTATAAATTAATGTAGGAATTAAAGTTAGAAGATAAATAATATACCTACTACAGTGTAAAGATAAATACTAAACACTAAAAATATTTTATTTGGGTCTGATCTTGAACTAATTTTTACCTTAATACAATTCCAAATAATTCACAATGAACGTAATAAAACTTTCAATTCTCCCGTAAAGACTTGCTTATTTGCTTTTAGGTAACTTGAGATTTTATAAATATTCAGTCCTACACAATTAAAATCTCACGGATATTAAAGGTACTTTTTGAAATATTTTATGTGAGTCTCGGAGCTATTTTTCATGTGGCTAAATATGATTGTAAAAAAATATTTTTTATAGAATAATAGTTTTTTAAATGTAAAACTCTCGATTTTGTAATAATTTATTATATCTTATGAGGAGCGTCCATTTAAAACAGTACATGTTTAGTAAAATCAGTATGGAGATGTATGTGTATGCAAATTGTTTTTGTAATGAATAACAAAATTAAACTAATATTACGGAGGAGAAACTAAATTAAAGGTGGAAGGGGAGTTATTATATGAATTATGAAAAATAAGATTTATGCAATATCTAAGTTGTATTAGTTATTTCTTATTTGTTAGTTATTGTAATAAATAGTTAGTTAATGTAATTGCTGACGTTTCACTCAACCTTAATTGTCCCTGTTGCAAATGCCCAATACAAATCATGTAATATATCCCAACAAAAATTTCTTCAGCTTTATACTGGGTTTTGTTGGAGCCATTCAGGGCTATTATGTATCACAAACGTTATTATAAAGGTGACAGTTATGACATAACATTAAAGGTTTTCGGCAAATTGGTATTACCTATCGTTTTCAGAATCCGTTATTTTAACATGATCTTTATAATGAAGGTTTTCTTAACATTTATAGTGCATACCAATGTGCCGAAACCTTTATTTTATTTCATAACTGTCACCTTTATAATAACGTTTGTGATACATAATAGACCTGAATAACTAAAATGGTTATTTTATTTCGGCTTTCAGCAATGGTAATCACTTTCGTCAGAAATAATATCGAAAGGGATAACTATCGCTGTAAGCTTAAATAAAATAACCATTTTAATAGTGAGTTTGCGGAAGGTAGTTTTCCCTTATTAAATTCTCCGTTAGGCTTATAATTATAACGGAAAATTATAAGCTTATCGTAAAATACCATTTCTTACGCTATTTTCTAAAATAGCGGAGCCAATCAGAAAACTCGACGTTATGGCAAAGCCAATAAGAAAATTCGACGTTATGAAGTGACACTTGCTGAACTAACCTCAAATTCATAGTTTCGTTTGCTTCAGGTAAGATGCTTGCGTTTTCTGCATTCCATTAAATATTATTACTTTAATTAAGTATTTTACTTGTAACAACCACAACAGTTGTGGTTATGTTACTGTAACGTTACGAATGACAGTTACTGTCATTATAACGTTACAATATCATAACAATCAAGGTCCGCAAACACTTTTAAAAATTTATACCGTATACTTTTTATAAGGTAAATTTTGGCTATAAGCATAACGTTAAATTACATTCCGCAAACTCACTAATATTTGAATTAACTTGTTATGTTGAAGGGAATATTTATGTTGGAATTTACTAGGTTTTCCCAACATAGAGTATTGTTTTTGTTAGGTTATGTTGGGAATGGTGTTGGGATTTGCTGTAATTTCCCAATATATTGTCAACATTGTTTATGTTGGGTTCTGCTCTAAATTCCTGTGACAAAAACACACATATGCCCAACAATTTTTATTTTGTTCGGCTTTGTTGGGCATTTGCAACAGTGGTGAACCTCTTCAGAGTTAGAAGTGCTTTATTAGATTTCTTTTTAGAAGGATTTCTTTCTTATTTTTTAAATATAAATTCACCTAAATTCAACTGTGTGTTGTTAAAAATTTTAAGAACTTTTCAGGTTGTTTACATAAGCGGCACAACATTGGCTCAAGCAAAAAAAATACATAAAACATAAAAACATCAATAAAATAATGTAGTCAATCAATTAAAATAAAATAATATCCAAATGTAAATTACAAACTGCAAAACTACTAACATGCAAGTAAAACTAACAATTGATAAACATTCTACAAATTTGTTAGACGATAACCGTGCAGTGCAAGGACGCATTTTATCTTTTTACATTAGCAGATCAACATAATCACGCTAAGCTTCCGTGTATCTTCTTGAAAGTTTATGTTATCTTTTGTTGTCTTTATATGGAACATCTCACTTATCGATCTTTTTAAATAATTTTCTTCTAGGTCCATCACTTCCGCTCGTTCAAAATCACTTGAGTGTTTTCGCTCAATGTGATGCTGAACCAGTGCTGATACGCTTGGTGGATCATTACCAACAAGTTCTCCTGGGGTTGCTTTTTGATTTGTTCGCTTTTTTGCAGTCATTTTTGTGTTGGTACAATCTCTCTTTTAACCACTGTTTGGTCCGACCAACATATTTCCCTTCACAGTATTTGCATGGAATGTTATACATCAATTCTGATTTGTTACCCTATTTTTTGTCTTCAAACGTGTTAATAGACTCCTATGATCTTTGATGTTGTAAGAGGCAAGCGTGCAGTATGCATTTCAACGTTTTTGTTAATTTTTCGGTTAAACCTCTTATATAAGAAAATTTGAAATATTTTTGTTCGACATCAGTTTCACTTTTTATTTCTCGATGTTGTATACTCCTTTCTGCCGTTTTTACAAACCAGTTTGTGTATGAATTTTTTCTAATCATGTTTCAAAAAGTCTTATTTTAAGATATTCAAAAGTGTTTGGAAAGGTAGATTTACGGTTAAATTTGTACAATTATTACTTTTTAAAAATATCAAGAATATTGATACCTTCGAAGTTGCCTTTCGTAATGGCGAATTTTCTTCTCGTATAAGTTTTCGATATTGGTATAATAACTGTTATGAAGGTATTATTATCACCTGAAACAATGAAAAATCTTGTAAAATCAGCGAATTAGTAAAATTTTATTACCTTCATCAATAAAAACGTGTTGTCGTCCGCCTCTTTTAAGAATTGAAAAATTCGGTTTAAGTAAAAATGAATGAAAAAATGTTAGTTTTTCTTCCTTGTATCGAAAATATCTATTCTTTCATACCTAAAGCCTCTATCTTTTTTCTATTTTCCTTCTGATGTCCGTAATTTTTTTGAATAATCTAACTATCAATGCCTTCTTAATTATATTGTGGTGGTAGGATATCTAACCATATCTAGACGAATATGGTTTTATATTTTTTATACCAATTCGTTATAATACCATTTTTGTTATCTCGAATTATATTCATATCTAGAAAAGGTATATCCCTGTTTTTTTCTCTTTCCATTTTGAACTGGATGTTGTTGAATTTGTTGTACACGTAGTCTTCTTTGCCTTTTGGAACTGCCATAATTGAATCGTCCACGTAAATATACATATGTAAAAGAATTGTATTTTGCAATCAATGCTTCTTAGTACTCTTTTTATCAATGTTTCCATTACTAATCCAGCTTGTAACAACACACAGTTTACAGTGTTATTAGGTGAGCTTATATTTTAAAATAGAAAGAAATCCGTTTCTAATAAAAGGCTTTTAGCCCTGAAGAGGCACACAACAAGGTTGAGCAAAATGTCGGCAATTACGCAGTAGTTTTTCTACCTGAAGTGTCCAAAATTCCCAAAAACATATTTATACATATTACATAATATATGTAATAGTTATATTAGTTATTTTATGTTAATAGAATATGAGTATTCATTACTAACAAAGCTTCTGCGGTTTAAAATACATATATTGCGAATAATTAGAGTGCGTGCCAAATAGAAATAGAACCGTCAATCATCATAGGCCATACCTCCAAAATATCTCCAACCAATTAAAGACCACTAAGTCACTCATTAGCGCGCCGTAAATTTCTTACAAATGTTACGAATTGTTTTAGTTTAGTTATAAAGTCGTCAAAATTGTTTTATAATTAAAATTTGAATTATTCACATTTGTTATTAATTATTGTTGTTTGTTACTTTACTATTTAAACAAACAAGTATTATAGATACGCGTAAAGACTAAATTGAGATTTTAAAATAACTAAAATAATTTTATTTTGGTACGCCAGTATTCATATAAACACTGCATACATGTTATCTTTTGAAAAACAATTGACATCATCAATTTTAAACACCTTTTCACCTCATATTCGTAACTATAGAACTGGTTGACTTATAGGAGATTTCTATTACAACTTCGATTCTCCATACAGTGACCGTAAAAAGTATTCGTACACCCCTATCTTAACAATGTAAATAGTACGTTTTGAAGCCATTCTTTAACCAGTGGCGGATCCAGGGGGGGGGGGGCGATCGCCCCCCCTTAGATCTTCAAAATACGTTAATTTTTAAACCAAAAAATTCTGATGCGTTATGAGTTCCCAAAACTATTTTGAAAATTTGAAAAATATTTCGTATTTTTTAAACTTCGGGCTTCTATTGATTACCTTATAACAAAATAACAAAAATACGGTATTGTATTTTAAATGTTAAATCTATTTTATAAGATAAGAATAAGAGAAATTTAGTACTTTAAAGAATTTAAATCCAAACTTCCGAAAGCCGCCTAATCTGAGGCTTCTAGACAGGTAAATAATATAAGCTTGTTGCAATTTGGAAAAATCCCAAATTTTAGTGTTTTCATTAATTCCTGAAAGAGTGTTTTTAGGTAACTATGCTCTCCTGTGTTAGTATTTAAAGAAAACAGAAGCGCTTTTATTCTGGTTTGGGTTTTTTGAATTTCATTTTGATTCCATGAAAGAACAGAACATGAAAAAACAGAACAATGAATAAACAGAACAGTGAAAAAACAGAACATGAAAAAACAGAACATGAAAAACCAGAACAATGAAAAAACAGAACAATGAAAAAACAGAACACTGAAATAAAAGAATATTAACAAAAGAGAACTCTAAAAAATGGGAACAATGAGTTAAATAAATTTGTTTAGGTAAGTTGTACTTTTAAAAAATTTTAAGATTTGCCTAATATTCGCGTATGACCAAATAGTGTACCACTAGTTTAAGGTTCGGCTTTAGAAACTAATTAAAAAATTTAACAATATTTTCAAAAATTAACCAATAGAAGACGTCTTTTAGCATAATATTTTGAATTTTGCCTACTCTGAGCCCAAATTAAAAAATTTAACTAAATTTTCAAAAATTAACCAATAGAAGACGTTTATTAGCATAATATTTTGAATTTTGCGATTTTTTAGGTTGGTCAAAATTTAGCATTATATATTGGTATTTACCATTAGTTTATATCTATCAAGAGTCTACTACAGTAATCGAAATTCAATTAGTGCCACCCATGTTTTATGGGGTAGATTTTATTTAAAACGAAATAATTGACTATTCTAAAAAATTACATGATTTATTAATCATTAGAAAGCTTAAATATAATTTCTATAATTTTTCTTATATTATTTCATTTAACTTATTATATAGAAGTTTTAATGTTCATTTTAATTTGATTGTAGGACTTATAAATTAAAAAAATTTTTGACTTGTTTCTTTTTTATTAAATTTAGTTAATTATTGAAAATATAGTAAAATTTCTTAACTCTCATTTCTAAAGCCGAACCTTTAACTAGTAGTAGGTATCCTATTTGATCATACGCAAATTTTAAGCAAGTATTAAAAATTTTACCAAAGACAATGATATTTAGAAGTGCAGCTTACCTAAACAAATTTATTCAATCCTTCAATCTCATCTTTCAAAGTTCTGTTTTGTCAATGTTCTTTTATTCAATTGTTCTTTTATTTCATTGTTCTGTTTTGTCATGTTCTGTTTAGTCATATTCTGTTTTTTCATGTTTTGTTCTGTCCGGTCACCGATCAATTTATATACCAATGCTCGATGCAGTAATCTTTGATTTGCAATCTAGATTTTCTGTAGACACATTAAATTCTTTTGAGCTTACATATTTGATGCCAAGAAATATTATTAAATTGAATTTAATTGATGAGTATGGTACGATGAAAGTATAGCTAGCATCTACAAATATTATGGCAAAGTAATTAGTGATCGACCAGGAGCTAAATTACAATTACTGTCTGAAATGCAACGTTGGCAACAGAAGTGGCTCACCGTTTCTGAATCCACAATACCTAATACTGTAAACGAAGTGTTAAAAAATTGAGACGCAGATATATATTCTTTAATAAATAAATTATTTGTAATACTGCTTACATATCCCATAAGTTTGGCCTCTGCAGAAAGGAGCTTTTCTTCATTGCGAAGATTAAAACATATTTGAGAAGCACTATGGAAGAAAGGTTAACGGATCTAATAGATCTGCTTCATACGCTACGTGAAGTTGAACTAAATATCGATAACATCATTGAAAGATTTGCTAAAAGTGGCAATCGTAAACTTAATTTTATATTATAAACCGTGAAGCTACCTACTTTAATTTTTTTCTTTTTTAATAAAATTTATTTATTTTTATCTTTTTTTTGGTATTTAATTTATTAAAAACCAAATAATAAACTTATTTTTGCAATTATCAACTACTACTTTTTATTTTTCTTATTTATTAAATTTTTAGTTTGTCGCCCCCCCCCCCCTATGGTAATAGTCTGGATCCGCCACTGTCTTTAACACATAAAAATTGCTTTTACAACAAAACTTTTTAGACATTTTTTGTTAAGAATTTCATTGTCTTCAGTTTTGTATCTATACATTTTTCTATTTTGTCGCCCCGTTTCCGACTGACAACGGCTTAAACATGACTCTGTAAAATACAAAAAATATTATCATCTGTATCTCAAATTATTTGCAACAAAAATTACTTATACATTTTTCTATTTCATTGCACCGATTTTGAGATACAGGTGACAATATTTTTTGTATTTTACAGAGTCTTGTTTAAGCTGTTGTCAGTCGGAAACGGGGCGACAAAATAGAAAAATGTATAGATACAAAATTGAAGACAATGAAATTCTTAACAAAAAATGTCTAAAAAGTTTTGTTGTAAAAGCGATTTTTATGTGTCAAAGAATGGCTTCAAAACGTACTATTTACATTGTTAAGATAGGGGTGGTGTACGAATACTTTTTACGGCCACTGTATATTAAGCGGCAATCACGGGCGGCAATGCAACTCTCTCGCTTATATGTCTGCACTCATAGAAAATGCAGCAGTATGTCTTTTAAAAATAATGTTACCAACTATAATGATTGACGGTTCTATTTCTATTTGGCACGAACTATAATAACAATAACAGAAACAACAAGTTATAATATCAACATCAAAATATCTAGTAACATTTTTAGTTACATATTAAGTAATATTTATGTATTGATATAAACTCTCTACTTTTAATCTGGTTTTTCCACCCTCAATTAGATTTAATAGCAAAAGAATGGCTTCCATTGAATTGGTTCCATTGAATGGAACTACTTAAGCTATGGACAAGATTTATCTCTCACTGGGCTCTGGATTCTGAGTACTAGCTTGTCAAAAATTATTCTACGAAAATAAGAGATCTCGTCAAGTAAAAAAATTCACATTGTTGTTTTTAATTATGTTTTTATGTAATAAAATATCAGATGATAAGTAGCAAAATATCCTACTGAAAGCTTACAGAAAAGATTTAAATTTTTATTATTTATTTAACTTGTTAACTTAAACATTTTTATTTATATTTTAGTAAGTAAGGAACCTACCTATTCCATTATAATTTTGATATTATAATTTCTTCTCATTATTCAAAAACTACTTCACTGCGTATTTATACCTCACAATGAGGGTAAAACTTAAAATTTACCTGTAGCAGCAGTTACTGCTATCTATAGGTCTGTTCCAACAAGCAATTATCTCCACTTCTAATGATTATGTGCATGCCCTTCAATTAAACTTTTGAGTATTAAAGATCATGTTCGTTAAAATTTTAACTAAAGCGCCTGCGTATAGTCGGAGAACTGGAGATAACTGCTTGTTGGAACAAGGGTTGCCAACTTTTACTGATAAGAAATAAAGTATCAAATCTTTTAAAAGAGAAATAAAGAGTATTTGTAAGAAAAATAGGTATTTTTTTAATTTTAAGTTTTAAGCTAATAATTTTATAACATCTGTCGTTTGAATCATAAAAAAATAATCATCAGTAATCGATATATATCGAAATTCTATTCGCAAAAAATAAAGTATATACTTTATTATAAAGTATAGTTGGCAACCCTAGTTGGAACAGACCTTATATTCGGTGCGATTCTGATTTGACATAACAACCTTGTTGTGATCACTGGTTGTGATAATAATTTGGTTATTTTGTAGCAATATGGTTATTTGCGTAGATTTGCTATTCTGATTTGCAAAATGTAACCATGCGGGCGAGATTTGTGAACCATTCTTGCTATAATTCATGGTTACAATAACATGTGCATTTCAGTGCTTGTTGGGCTCATTTGACCATTGTTATACATTCGTGAAATAAGAAAGGCAGCTGATATAAAAATATTTGAATTATTTTATTTATAGTTGTAAAATTTTTTATATAAATGGATCCAATTGGTGTTAATTTTCACTTAAATTTTGAAAATGTTTACGAAAATATTGAAGATTAGTAACTAAAATTAAATACTTAAAACAACTCTAACAAGACTTCAGTTTATTAAAGATTTCTAAATTACAAGCTTTAAACGTATAATTAAATGCTTCTGCCACAATAGTTGCAATGTGAATCATGAAATGTGCAATTGCTACAGATATGGCCCCATGTGAAGTTGGAGAAAGTTAACATCTTTACATATCCGGAATCCGGTGTATGTATGTATGTATACCTAGAATACAAAGACGTAACGATTGCGTTAAGGGCTTGAAATGCCAACACTCCTTCAAATTACAAGAAATAACATCTGGGTCCCATTGAATATTTACAAATTACTAAAATTTCTTAAATTACTAATAAAGTTTGCGGTACAATGGTACCTACTATTATAGTGCGTAAACATTTATTTACATATAACTGTAAATTTATTTAATTTAAATTTAAAAAAATTTTAATAAGAATTACAAGTTTAACTATAACTGATAAACATGAAAACAATAATATTAAATTTAATTATTCAACTAGGAATCATTTTTGTGATTGCGAAAATGAAAGAATGAAAAAAGATAATAAGAATTCAATTTGTTATATTAAAAAAATAAAAGTTTTAATTCACAGCTGATGGATCGATCTGTCATATATTTGTACATTTGTACTATTTTTACGGCATATTTGAACTATTTCTAACAACGTCTGGTTATGCTTAAATTATAACCATCATGATTATGCGTGTTTAAACAGAATACCCATTTTCGGTAGCATTGTTACGGAGTTGGTTATAAGTTAGAATAACAATCTAGTCATAACAACATGGTTGCCTAACCATGTTGAAATCAGAATCGCACCGATTGTTTGGGTTACTCTGCTGAATAATTATGTTACTTGCCGAGGTGGAAAATGTGGTATTAGAACCGAGCTTTAAGATAATAATTAACCGAGACGGGAAGCACCGAAGTCATCCTGGAACAGTTTTGAATATAGAAATTTCGTACCTGTAACAAAAATTTATAACTTATGTTTGTCAAATATTTAAAAAAATTTGAATTATAAAATTTGTATTAGTTTACTGTTGGTTCGGGATTTGATTATAAATTTGAAAATCCACAATCTTATCATAGATATTATTTGTTTGAGCCAATTGTTCGGGACTATAAACGGATCTTTGATATTTCGGTACAAAACAGTCGTAATACCAGTAAATTATTGCCGATAATGTTTGTATTGCCGTATGAATATTATTCAAATGTATAATCAATGGTTTAAATGACCAATTCCCATTCTTCAGGAAAATAGATTGCTTTATGTTATTATAATTAGCATTAGGCACCATTTGAAAAATCACAAACTCTTTAATTTTATAATAATTAAGGAAAACTAATAGTACAAATGCGATTCTCATTTTTAATCTAAAGATAAAGAATGTACCTACAAGAAGTGTAAACTGAAATAATAGGAATGTTTCAATATGTTATGTGTTATTCAATGTAAAATGTTCAAGTTAGTTACTATCAATAATTTTTTGCATTATTTTTAACAAATTTTTGTGCTTGAATATTTACTTTTGTATTGTATTGTATGTAATTTAAACAAAAAAATCATACCACACTGTAAGAGAAATATTGCAAAATTGTCTACAAAAAATCAAATTTTACTAGACAGTTTTAAAACTTAATGCATTTGTCTTAATTACGTGTATATCTAATATCCGGCAAATATTCAAAATAATGAAAATTTTATAATATTAAGTAATTGGTAACTTAATTTACGATTAAATAGGCTGATTTATAAGGTGCCATTGATCTGGGGGTCGCCTGAACCTAACCCTTGCGCATGTACAATTCACCAAAGTTGAATATTTTATAATTTATTTTTAAGTGAATCATTTTCAGAGAATTTACTTTTTCTGTATATTCTGTAAGATAATAGTAGTATATTGTTTAATTATAAGTTAATGTTTAACTTTTAGTGTCGACTTAATATTTTATAGTAATTCATAACATAATAATCTAGTTTTAAAAAACATATTATTATAATGAACATAGTTTATAATACAAAATTTAAAATTGACAAATTTCTTATTTAAAATTTATTTTTATTCTTGGTACTGTATTTTATACATTGTATTGATCGTCCCTATTCACCCAACGTTACATTTATGACATTTTTTACAATAGGTACCTATTTTATAGACTGCCTAGAACGATAAAAAGGGAACATTATTAATTGTTTATAATAATAGATTGTAATTGTTAGGATATTTAGTAATAACGCGCAACTGTAACAATAAGTTAGTCTAAGATGTTGTTATACGTTACTGCTTATATTTTATAATCAAGCTTCTCAATAAAGAGAATAAAATAAGATTTATAGTTATTGGTGTATTATTTACTCAACACTCTAATTTACTCAATCAAGCTTCTGTACTTGTTATGTATAATTGGGTAATCTCAAATTACAGATAATAATAATACTAACGTAATTAACTTTATTCAAATAAATTGTAACTTAATTTTGTATATCGTAAGAGAGAACTTAAAAATGTACATCTCAAATTCCAATAATGATAACCGTAACGTCAAACATAACATACAAAAATTCCTGTTGAAAACGGGACGTTGTCACGTTTTCTCGAAAGTATCTAACAGTACTCGAACTAATAATTCTTTTTTTTTTATAAGCAACATTATCGATTTAAACGTCGATGAAGTGAGAATCCCTTTTGCCTTTTTTTTTAATTTAACATTTCTTTATTAGTTTTGTAGGTTCATCGATAACAAAAACTTATATTAAAACTAAGAAAAATTTGTAATTATGTTTTGTTGAAGATTGTAGGTACAATCTATTTATCTAAAATCTAAAATTGAACTGCCTAAGGGCCCACAAATGCCTAATCCGGCACTGCCTGCTACTATCCGACCTCCCTTGGCATGTTCAATATGTTTTTACGCTCTGAAGTATATGACGAGTGTGTTAAAATGAATTGGAATTCAAGGAAAAGGAAGATTTCTAATTTCAAATCAAAAATTAATAAGATGCGGAAATTACAACTTTTAGAAAATTTCAACTCAAGTAAGTAACAAAATTTAATTTTCCGGTTCAACAAATACTTAAATATCAAGTAGTGAGTAACATCTCACTAAGAAAAATGTCCTGTATACATTATGCTTAAAAACACACAGGAAAAACACAACAATGAATTAACAACTCGAAAACATGAGTAACTAATATGAATAATATGTATCTGTTTTCAGTTATTTTAAAAGTTTTACTAATTTTGATAAACGGATATTGATCTATACCTTAAATCTATGTAAACCTTAAGGATGTATAGGAGACAAAAAATAAAACTCAAAAATATAAGATATCGATGAAAATTGGTACAAATGTCATCATTCACTTTGCGATGTAATAAAAAAAATTTCAAATCGATTCTTGCAGTTTTAATTTGATGTTGACTTTTTGTTAAAATTCAAGAAAATCACATCTATGATTTTGCTTAAGAGTCTGCTTTTAGGGAAAATCACAAGGTGTTAAACAGTAAAATACTTGTCTAAATAAAAATCTAAAGCTAAATCTTAAGAAATCCTAAAAAAATTATATAATGTAAAAATCATTTTATGAAAAACATTTTATTGAATAATATATTAGCTTTTAGCTATTATATATTATATATATTTTATATTATTATATTATATATAATTAAATATGAATATCAATAGTGAGCTAAGGATACAAAAAATTTTATTATATGTATTTCGCAATCCTATACAATTAAATGTTGCAAAAAATTATTAATGATTGAAAGTGCTTACTGTTCATTAATCCGAAAAATATGCAAATTAAGTGAATTAGTTTGCGACACGTATGCATAGGTGTTTCGAATTTCGGATTCTCATCAGGCAAACCTGGAAAAAATTACTAACGCGCACAGTATTCAATTCAATATGATAGAAAAAAATATATAAAATATAAATATTTATATTTTTTAGCAAAATTTCATCACGGTTTACTACCCCGTTCTCGAGAAATTAATTAGTAATTGAACAACCGATATAGGGTTGTCACGTTCAATTCGCTAAAAATAAAATAGATTTCGACGATAAAAGAACCCCAAACATATTTCAAACTTGTTGGTATAAAAAATATTATGTATATCTCGGTTTTTATTAGTTTTAACAACAAATATCAATTTTTACTCATAAAAATTATTACATTTTTTATTTAGATAGTAGGTTGGATTGCAGGGATAGTCACTAATAAAAAATTTGTTATGTCAAATTTAATATTTGTAATTTCAAAAAATGAACCGATTTAAACGAAAAAAACCTTTCTTCATGCATTTTTATAACTTTGTTTATCGTTTATGATATTTAAAAAGTATTTTACTACACACATAAGACCGATATTCGTGATATTCAAATTAATCGTACTTTTGTCTCCGATTGTGTCTCCTATACATCCTTAAACGTTAAAAAACTGAAAACATGAGTGGTTATAATTTTATTATTTTGAATAGGGCGTCTTGTCACTGCGCATGACCGAAGAAGCAGAGTTATGCCTAGTTCACACCACGATACACATACTTACGGTATGCGGATTATGCTTTTGAAACGCGTCTACTACTGCTCACGACGTCATCTGCGAACCAAGATATACGAAGTGCGAACCATTTGCTCTATTCTGTCCATCATTGACAATAATTGACGCCGTGTTTTGATCAACAAGTGGTTTTCTTTCTCATTATATAATTATCATAAACTAATAATAATTACTTGATTATTAATAAATTATTATTCGTGAAAATGCCGGGTTGTGCAGTGTTTAAATGTGGTAATACTAATAAAAAGACAAAAGGAACGGAAATAAAATATTTCAGATTTCCAAAAATTGATGACATTTCTAAAAAATGGATTGTTGCATGCCGTCGTGAGGATAAAATAAACTTAAAAAATGATATAATTAGTAATAATTTATTATCGTTGACTTTTTTTTAATATTTAAATAATAAAAATTGTTGATATTTAGGTCTTTTTTATCAATTTAATTGACCGACGTTTCGAGTCCTTTATTAATGACCCATTTTCAAGGCTAAAAATAATACAATGAAATTAAATAATTAAAAAATCTTTAAAAAATTTTTACATGTGAAATGACAAATTACTTGACAAAATAATGTCATAATAATGAAGTTGTACTAAAAAACAAATGCATTATAGTTAGCAAGAATTAGCAATAAAAATTCCTTATTTAAAAATTTTTTAAACATTTTTTTAAAAATTAACAGTTAACAATATATAAAAATTAAAAAGATAAAAAAGAATTTGACCAAAGAACATCACATGGTTTTCATTACATCCAGGATATATTTATATCCACCATGAAAAAATGTATCGTTCATGGTATTTGAATTTATATGGATATTGATAGCCTCTTTAATTTTACGCATTTTGAAAATGGGTCATTAATAAAGGACTCGAAACGTCGGTCAATTAAATTGATAAAAAAGACCTAAATCTCAAGAATTTTTATTATTTAAATAAAAAATGGTATGTTTAATTAATATTAAAAATTTAATAAATTGTTAATCGATTTACATGTTAAAGCAAAATAATAAGGGGATTCATGTCACTTCGTACTTTCGTAGTTGTACTTTTAATTTTTGTAGATTTGTGTGACATGAACACACTCACCGTTCAATGTTTCGTAAATTATTTCGTGCTTGTTTTTATAGATTATCTTGAGGTTTTGAGGTAGATTATTTAACTAATTAATTCTAATTCACATTTACTGACATTATTCATTGTTCAAATTTTTCTTGGCTACTATGTTTCGCCAACGTATAAATGTAACGAAACTACCTATGACATCTACATAAAGTACAACTGCGTAAATTTCGTAAACTAGATCTGCATTCAAAATTCTACGAAATTTACGAAAAATGCAATCTACAACAAGTACGACAAAAGTACAACGTGAAATGAATACCCTTTATATTTTATATTTAAAATCATAACTTACATTTAAAAAATTAAACTTATTACGAGAATTTAGTTTGTTACACTGGAATTTCAGATTCTCATCAGAAAATTTGGAATTTTATTGCAAATGCAATAATTTTGCCTAAACATCAACCTACTATATTAATTAAATTAATATTATGCAGTATTTAAATCTCACTATCTTGTTATCTTATTTTTTTAGCTTGTGTTTGTTCTGAACATTTTGAAGCCAGCAGCTTTGAAGTTCCTTTAAGAGAACGACTTCTTAACTACACTTTTAAAAACAGCCAACATTTGAAACCTGATGCGGTACCTACTTTAAAACTTCTAGGTAATGTAGGATTGAGATTGTGGACTCTGCGGCCGTGGATGTCTGTCGCGGTCCGTCGTGATTGCCTACCTTCGTCACTAGGTACCGATCGTTTCTCAATACTTTGTCGATTTGATAAGGTCCCAAATATTTCGAAGCAAACTTTAACCCCGGTCGAAATTCCGTTCGTTTAATTGCCACCAAATCACCTTCTTCATAAATTCGCGATTCCCTTCGTCGTGCATTATAACCCCTTTTACTTAAACCCTTTTCCTCAAGGAGCAACGCCCATTTCGCCACACGTACACATGGTTCTTCTAAATATGCATGTTGCTTTTGTTCATCAAACTTAACATCTACATAATTTTTTAACAAGTTCGTTAACTTCTTAAAGTACCCCGTGAGTCCAACCAAACCTTGTAATTGTTTATCGAAAATCACCGGATTTACGAATTCACTTTTCGAAGGCACAACCCCTTTTTCACGCGGCCATAAATCTATTTTTCGGTTGACAACTTTCCTTTCGGCTTGAGCTGTTACCTCATCTTTTAGGGTAATAGTTACGCATACGTCACACTTATTCACCACGTCTTTGTAAGTCGGTATAACCTTTACTTCGTTCACCCCATGAGTGACTTCCACATTAACTGTAGTATCCAGTTCGGTCCTTCGTCCATTGAGGTTTGCCGACAGCCTCTCGATGCTGATCTTCCCCGCTGTGATACGAATATCCACTGTATCGAGAAAATCTGTACCCAACAGCATGTGGTGCTTCAGAATATTGTTCGGAACGACATGCATGGTGATATTATACACTTGACCGTCAATTATTGCATCTGTTTGACACCGCCCCATCGTCTTTATTTCACCCGACCCGATTCCCTGAAACATAAGTTGGTCTTTTGTCAGCACTGGAGCACCGATTTCCACATGTGTATCCGTCCTAATTAATGTCAGATCACTTCCCGTGTCCACAAGTGTTCTTACCCGATGACCGTTAATATTAATATCTTTGAAATATTCTTTCCCGCCGCACTGAGAATATTCAACATCGTTTCTTTCGTCACAGGAAATTGCATAATTGTTTCTTGTCGTAGCGGTTCTTTTGTCGCACTTTGCCGCTATATGTCCAAATATTCCGCACTCGTAACATTTTACACCCTGTGCCTTTGCGGGGCATGCCGCGCTTAAATGACCGGTCGCATCACAATTAAAACATTTTTTCATATGCACGAATTTCCTACTGTCCTCTTTGCGGTAATTTGCATTACTTCTATACTCGACTCTTTCATCAATATCTCGTATTCTTCTCTGGCTTAAAGATATTTCTTCAAATGCTTCCAGCAGCATCTCCGTCGTTTTATAGCGCTGCATTCTTGCTTGATCACGTAATACTGTGTCTGGAATACCATCTATTACGTAACTCACCAATTCATCTTCATCGATAGCTACATGATTCGCGAGAATCCTCTTATCGTGTAGATATTCGCTAAATGTTTCATCCTTCTTCCATGACCTCAATTCAAACTTCCGTCTTTGTTTTAATTTGCTAGGTCGGTGGTTGAACATTGAACGCATTTCGCTGAACAATTCTTCGATCGACATCTCCAGGTATTCTGATCTCGAATTGAACCATTCTTGCGCCTTACCCCTCATTCTTGTACCAATTAAAATTCTTGTTAACCCTTCATTTAAGTCATACGTTCTTCTCAATAGCCGTACTTGCTTCTCCCAAGTTTCATAGTTTTCCCCGTTACTTTCGAAATAACATAAAACTTCGGCTATTGCGCCTATATTCGGTTTCCCACTGGTTGTTGCCGCTTCTTGTGCTGCATTTCGCGTCTTCGTACGCAACTCGTTCAACTCACGTCGCATTAACGTTAATTCACGTTCGGCCAATTCTTTTTCGCGTTTTAACAACTCCATTTCTCGCACCTCGAATGCCACTGTAATCGGCGTTGTCCTCACATTTTCCACTTCACCTTGCCCGTCGTCGTCTACATCGTCGTCGTCGTTGCCATCGTGATTTTCTTCTTCATGTTGGAGCCCCATCCAAGCTCCCGTCGGATCATTCGTCATTAGGCGGTTAAATAGCTCTGCTTTGAGCCCCGTCGTGTTTAACCCCTTATGTCGTAAAATCTCCTTCAATTCCATCACATTGAAGTCACTAATCATTTTATCCATTTTATAAATTACCTCAATCCCGAACAAATAGCCACCTCAATCCCGAACAAATAGCCACCTCAATCCCGGACGAGCCCCCAAATTGTAGGATTGAGATTGTGGATTGAAACTAGGCTGTTGATTTAATCGTTTAATATCAACAAATTGTACAAGAAAAGATAAAATAATTCACTAACAATACGTCTTGAAGTTTCTTCTAGTTGAGCACCCGGCGTGATACTGACCTACTTCGGGGTTGGTCCTACCGAAGTTGACCGCGCTACCCTTAGTTAAAGCCGCAGCCCGCTTTGTCGTCATCTACTCCTACAGTAATAATCAAAAAGAAAATAAAAGGCAAGCAGAGGAAAGGTCAAACCGTTCAGCAAAAAGAATGCGCAGAGGTGAAGTAAACGAAATGATGAAAAATCATGTATCCGAAGCTGTTTTGATTGGTCCAAAGCCACTGTTTTTACAGAAGGGCAAATTAAAAAACTATTGTGTCACGATAAATCCAAAAAAGTTCATTGGACCCCAAATGATATTGCATCAGCCGTTTCATTAAGAAGTGTTAGTCCAAAAGCATACCGTTATCTGAGAGAACATAACTGTCCCTTACCTGCTATGTCCGCATTAAGGAAATGGGTATCAAATTTTGATGTAAATCCAGGAATCTTAAAAAGTGTTCTCATGTTAATGAGTAAGAAGTCATGTGACTTCAGTAACATGGAACGGCTGTGTGTAATATCATTCGACGAAGTCTATATCTATATATATAAAAATGGATGTATGTATGTATGTATGTATGTATGTTCCTTATAGACTCCTAGACCGCTTGACCAATCTTTATGAAATTTGGTGTATAAGCTAATTACGATGCTGCGAAGAAGATAGGCTACTTTAGAACGGCTTTCAACAAACTTTAATAAAATATGTGGCAAATAGTGCCTATTCATCGTGTTATAGATAATTTAGAGATAATCTGATAATCCGATATCTTTATAATTATCTATATAAGTAAAATAATACTTAGGGTTTAGCAACCTAGAACCTCGAACCTTATAGAGTATACCAGAACAGGACCAACCTAAAGACTTGGATAACCTAATGGAATATACCTAAATGGAACCAACGTAAAGACTTGGATAACATAATAAACTATAACATAATAAACATAACACATCGGATCAACAGATCCATAACTATATATAGATAGACAAAAGAAAAACCAAAATTACTGTTTTGTTGTGTGTACGCATTGCTGAAGTCCGTTCGTATGAAACAAACGAGTAACGGAAAGCAAGATTGGAAAACGTTCGAGTACGTAGACTAATGCAAAGTATTTTATTTTTAAAGAGACCCCGGGCGAAGCCGGGTATCCAGCTATAATTTATATGGCAGAACGTTCGCCGAGTCACTTGGTATATTAATTCTGAGGCGGTACGATGTTCTAGAATTTTACAAATAATTTATATGGTTCAAGTTCTGAGGCGATACGAAGTTCGCCGGGTCAGCTAGTTTCAAATAAAATGGAAATTGAGAGAAAAGATGAACAAATGGTCGGTTCACACAAGTCATGTCAAACTGTTATGCTACGAGGCCTAACTAAGCATTGGAAGCAGCCAATTTTTTACCAATTTGATCAACCATTGACCAGAGATATTCTTGAAAGTATAATTTCAGAATTATATAAATCAAATTTTACTGTTGTTGGAATAGTTACTTTTCTACTTTTCTATAGAAAGTACGTTTTAAAAGAAACATTTAAAAAAAACGTGGCATTTGGTAAATTATTTGCGGAGTTATGAGCATTTCAAAAAAAAGTAACGTAATTTTCTAAAAATTTATATAATCTTGATAATTTAAAATTCAAAAACCCATTGTTTGTCCATGATGAGACTAGGCTTAAAATTTGTTAAATGGATAACAGTTTTTTACAAAAAAAATTTTAAAAAATCGATCAGTACAAACATTCTTAAAAATGGCGATTTATTTTTAAAACTTGAAAATCTAATAGTAATGTCGTTTTAAAATATTTTTCGATATTTTTTATAGAAAATACGTTTTAAAAGAAACATTTAAAAAAAAACGTGGCAGTTGGTAAATTATTCGCGAAGTTATGAGCATTTAAACAAAAAGTAACGTAATTTTCAAAAAATTTATATCTCTTGAATGGCTGGATAAAAAAAATTGAAAAAGGTCATCAAGGCTAGTCTCAACTAGAACTAAAAGAAAAAAAATTTTTTTTTAAATCCGAGATGCAAAAGTCAAACGTTGTCCGATTTAGCGTGGAATGCCCCATATACATAATATAATATAATATCTAGAAAAGACAAAAATGTGAATGGTAATTTGTAGAAAATTTACTTTAAATTTTTTTTTAGCTACAACTAGTGGTTTTAGCCAAACTAAGGTTGCAGAGGCTATTATAGATTATGGTACACCATCACGAGCACAGGGTTTGTAAATGTAAATGCTAACATTTAAATTTATGAAATTAACTTCAATTTTATTTTTAGCAACAAGTATGTCTGATGAAAACAGAGATGCAGAAGCTATTAACGTATTTGGCACACCACCACGATCAAAAGGTTCGCATATGCAAGACAACTTCAAATGTAATTTATAGAAAATTTATCTTCTTTTAGTATCTCTTTAGTAACTCCTAAGCCCAAATTTATGTACAAAGAAGCAGTCCAGTTAAAAAGACAATTGAGAAGTAGCAAATTTAGAAATTCATCTCTTAAACAAAGGTTAAAATTTGCCGAAAAATGTAGTAAACAAGAACTTTTTTCGAAGGCTACTTCAACTATGAGCCATATTGTATCAAGATTTTTTAAGTCCCAATTGGAAAATGCGGAAAGAAAAGCTTGTGACAGACGATTTACTTTAAAAGATAAAGTTTTAGCTCTATAGCACTGTTTAAGCAAAGCGGCAGTGCTTATACATTTTTATCAAAACTGTTTTTGTTACCATCCAGAAAAACGTTGACAAATTTTCTGAATAGGATACCAATCGAACCAAGTATTAACGAATGCGTATTTAAAGTTTTGGAAAGTGAAGCCAAGTTAATTACCAAGAAAACTGGGAAGTATTGTATACTAATGTTTGATGAAATGTCGATATGCTCAAATTTTTCCTATGACAAAAAAAACAGATGTTTTGCAAGGTTTTGAAGATTTTGGCTATAAAAAAACCGAAAAAATAGCAAACCATGTACAGGTACTTATCAATTACTTCTAACTATTATTGAAATTGACTTTTCTTGTTATTTTTAGGTTTTTATGCTGCGCAACATAGAAGCAAAATGGAAACAACCCATCTATTATAACTTCGTAAGTGGTGCTACGAATCACTCAGATATTGAAATTATTAATTAAGAAGCTAGCTGACATTGGTTTGATCGTCTGTGCAACAGTTTGTGATAAGGGGACTAATAATTCATCCGCAATTCGAAATTTAATTGAGGACACGAAAGGAAATTATCTCAGAGAGAACCGAGAGATGAGAAGCATTTTTTTGAAGTTGCAGGTTATCCAGTAATACCCCTCTTTGATCCTCCTCATTTATTGAAATGCATTCGAAACAACCTTCTTGTTAAAGACTTGAAATGTACTATAGATGAAGTTGAACTAACTGCTAAATGGGATCACATTTATAATGCATATTTGGCGATGCCTAAAATTAATGATGATCACGTGCATCCAAGTCATGTAAAGAAAATTAAGGTTTCTTGTTGCACTAAGATTTTTAGCCACTCGGTTGCTGTTGGCATTAATGTTATAGCCAAATCAGGTGTGAATTAACAATTTTTATTTGTTGTATACATTTTTAACAATTTTTTTTATTTAGGAATGACTGCCGAAACTGATAAGGGTATTATCAAATTGCCACCAGAAGCAACACAAACTGCACAAGTGATTAGCTTCTTGGACAAATTATTTGACAGTGTTAATGGTCATGCTGGTTTTGATGTAGTAGGAAAGGCATTACGAACCTGCGTTACAGACAAATCTCCACATGTTGAATTTTGGAGAAAAACGATTATAATTTTAAAGACTATGAAATTTATAACGCGGGATGGCAAATCATTGACACCATCGTCTGTAAAAAATTGGATTACAACACTGGAGGTAATTAAAATAAAAATGTTATTTAATACCATCTGTATCATTTTCAGGGTTTCATTGATCTTTACACAAAAATGAAAGGTTTTGGTTTCATCAAAATGTGTCCAAGAACATTTAACCAAGATCCATTAGAAAATTTCTTTGGAAAAATTAGACAGAGGGGTATACGATTTACCAATCCAACTGTAACTGCTTTTACTCCGTTTTACACTAGCTTGTTGGTAAATAACTTCACCAAAGGTCATTCGAGAGGCAGTAACTGCGAAAATGATGAAGGAGATATTTTAATATCACTACAAAGCTTTGTTACTCAGGTAATTATTTTTATTTCAAATATAGTTAATCAGCTATTCTAATTTGATAATGAATTTAGGACGTACAAGATCAAGTTCGACAATTTGATGTGAACAGTGACATCCAAGTTCTTAAAACGTTTAGAAAACTGAAATAATTGGAAGCAACTGTATTGCATTACGTCAGTGGTTTTATTTCAAAGAAAGTTTTACCTAAAGTTAGGCAGTGTGAAATTTGCAAAAGAAACATTTTAGCTGAGGAAAATGGTGGTGAACAGAAAGAGGATAACCTGGATAAAGCAATTAGAGTCTTCACTGAGAATAAGGAATACGACAGTAAACGAAGGTTAAAATATTGCACTACGAAGTTTAACGATTATTTAACCATAACTTACAAGATTTTTAACTTTCTATTTCCTAAAGTTTGTCATTTGGGCAATGTAATGCAAAGAATTGCTCAAATTATCAAAGAAAATGCCCAATTTCCTTTTACTGATGAATGTGAGCACAGTAAAGTAATGGACGATTTGATAATTAATTCCTTGACAAGAATTTTATTATTTCATAACATTAAGACATTGAATAATATTATGTTAGGAAAAGACAAGAGAAACCTTGATAAAGCTTCGTCTATATTTAAAGCTGCGGCTTTAGTATATACAAGAAGTCTAGAAAGGACTAAAAAACCTTAATTATTTATTAATGGTAATGGTATAACGGGATAGTGAAGCGCAACCTATAATAGCCTCTCCTATTCAAATGCCAACCTTATCTGCTCGTGGTGTAGGTACCCCAGTGGTACCCCTTTAAAGCAAACGAGGCTCTGACGACCGAGTATCGGCAGAATAACCGTAAATGAAATATAGAGAAAATGCTTTGTCGAAATTTAATTTCAATAATAAGTTAATATTTTAAATAAATGTATTAACATAAATGTAATAGCTTGTAAAGAGAAGGTACCTATGTAATAAAATTTTATTAAGATTATTGTGTTTTTGAAGTTAATTTTAAGTATTACCTTTGGTATTACTATACTTACTTGATACTTTATAATCATTAATATTCTGTAACAAAAATGGGAACAATTTGAAGTTCAATATTTTTGTTATTATTAGTTTCCACTATTGTTTTAAATAGAATTTAGTTTGTTGGTCAGCAAATTAAATTCTACTATCGTTAATGTTAGCTAATTTGGTGAGTCCTAATTTAAAAAAAAATATTCAATAAATCCAAAAGAGGAAGTTATTACTCTGATAACACTATTATAGAAATATTAAACTAGCTGTGCTTATTATTATAATATTTGAAGATGAGACGAACAGGATGGAATAATCGGAATTGTATTAATTCTATTTCATGATGATAAGAGCAAATCAATTAAAAATCGTGTCGCGTTCAGGTACAAAAGAACAAAATGACGTATTTCTTTTGCACACGGTGTGAATATGATGCCTTACTGACAATGTCAGTAGTTTTCAATTCGATTCTTGGACTCTGATTTTTTATAATCTTTTGCACGCGAAAAGTTGGTAAAGATTTCTTATAAAAGGGGGTAAAATTCTCTGAAGAGGGACAGTTAGATTGACTCGGGCGAATTGATTAATTCGGTCGGTCGAAGCGTGTCAAAAGGTTTTTTGTGTGGGAGAAAGTTGATTTTGGAAATCAATTTTGGTTTTGTCACAAATTATAAATTTGCAGATTTGGTTATAATTGCAAATTATAATTCGATAACTTTGAAGTTTTGTGAACTTGCGTCTTGGATTTTGTGTGCCTTTATAACCAGGAAGGATATTTTTTTGATTATTTTTTTAAGATAATTTTGTTGTAAGTTTTTATAATTTCATCTATTGTATTAACCTGTAGAATTTGCGATTTTTTTTTATGAGAGTAATAATAATTATCTATATAGTTATTATACAGAAGGGCCACCCTAAAGTTAGGGGTAATTTTAGTGACCACCAAATTTTGGAATTTTATTAATTGTATTTTTTTCTTTAAAAATAAATATTAGTATTTTAAAGCTGGAAGGTCGATGTTTTATTTCCTTTGAAACAAAGGAAATTATTTTATTTAAAATTTCAGAATAGTGTATTGTGTGCCGTCTAAACCCGTAACCGGAATTTCAATTCCAAAGTTAAGCCTGGGGCCCAACGCCATAAAACCGAAAGGCCGGTTCCACGTTACCAAAAAGTTATAGGCTCAGTTTTTCAATCTTAAGTTAACCCAAATTCAATGGTTAACTATGAATTTTAACCAATCAGGTTAGTCATAAACATAGGTCCGGGAGCCCGTGACAAAATACCTGTACGATTTTTACCAGTTTCAATTATATTTTATTTTGTTAATTTGAAAGTGGAGATTACAAAAATGAACGACTGCCGGCCCGGAGCGGGGAACTTTATAGACAGTAATCAATTAAAATTGCAAAAAAAATTCAAAAAAAGGTCAAAGTCAACAGGTCAATATTTTTATTACTGATAGTTTTCATTAATAAAAACAATAAAATACTAGTGGCAGTCAATTAGAAAAGGCCGTAGAGTTCGGCAGTTGCGTGAAACATGCAGGTATTAATGATAAGATTAGGTTATAGTTACCAGGCTAAAGTTTTGGTTACTCGCTATTTTCATCATTAACAACAATAAAATATAATTGACAGTCGGTTTGGAATGAGCGGCAGGATCGCCAGTCTTGCGAAACATGTAGTTTAAAATTGTTACTCGAAGTTATAGATACCAGGCTAATTTTTATATTGTTGATTGTTTTCATCATTACAAACAACAAAATACAGCTACCAGTCGATTTGGAAAGCGCCAAAAAATAATACCTACATTAGAAAGTGCAAAGGTACGAGATCAGGTTGGGCCATAATTACCAAGCTAATATTTTCATTATCGATTATTTTCATTATTATTAACAGTAAAATTCTATTGGCAGTCGGTTTACAACCGGCGAAAGTGATGACAGTCTCATTGCAACATGTAGGCTAAAAGAGGATGGATTAGGTTATAATTACCAAGTTAATTTTTTTATTGTTAGTTGTTTTTATCATTATAAACAATAAAATACAACTGGCAGTCGGTTTAGAAAAGGCGAACAAAATGGCAATCTCGGGAAACATGTAGGCTAAAAGAAGTTGGGTTAGGTTACAGTTACCATGCTAATTTTTTTATTCCTGATTGTTTTTATCGTTATAAACAATAAAGTACAATTAGCAGTCGTTTTGAAAGGTGCAAACGGAATGGCAGTCACGCGAAACAAGCAAGTTAGTTTGGTTGAGTCAGTTTATATTAAACCGACTGCAACTTGGTGTCATCATGAAACGGATGCCATGTGATGATAAAATATTATTGGCAGTCAATAAAGTAGGGAAAAAAGTCTTGCAGCCTTATGCATAGTCAACTAAGCAGCTACTAAGGGGCTACTAGTATCTCAGGTAGTAGCCAAACATGCAACCTGTATGCATAGTCGAGTTAAAAGGGTACTATCCTTAGTAGGGCTACTAACATCGGCGATTGGCTACTAAATATTTAGTGACGGTTTTGGGCATGTTTAAGACCATTTTAAGGTTACTTTTACCTAAGAGTAGATAATTTTGAAAATTATGTTTTGTCATAATATATAAATAATAAATAAATAAATTTCTGACGAAGACGATAAACGTCGTCGAAAGCTTAAAAATATAATTTGATTATATTATTTAATTTAACTTGTTATTTATAATTTTATTGTTTTTGTCATAATATACTATACGCATAAAATAATTATTTAATTTAATATTTTTAATAATAATTTATTATCGTTGACCTTTTTTTAATATTTAAATAATAAAAATTGTTGAGATTTAGGTCTTTATTATATCAATTTAATTGACCGACGTTTCGAGTCCTTTATTAATGACCCATTTTCAAGGATGTAAATGACAAATTTGTCATTTGTCAAATTGATATAATAAAGACCTAAATCTCAACAATTTTTATTATTTAAATAATATTTTTAAGTTTGTAAATGCTGAATTTAAATTTTTTATATGTACAAATAAAATTATTTATATTATATACTTAATTTTTTATATTATTTATTTATAACAATGAAAAGTTTAGCAAATATTACATATTAAAAAAAAAGAAACAGCTCGTGTTATGATATATCTAATGAGAGATCAATTAAATAATTTTAATTAATCTCCCGAAATTCAAGTTTTGGCATTTATACGGTGCTTTGCCAAGAGTGCAGATTAAAATAAAATTAGTGAAAAACGTGGTTTTCACCTAAGTACACTAAGCCGTGTAATTAAACGTATTGTTGAAGCTTTAGGTATGTGCATCGCAGGTAAACTGTCTAAGTTATTTAGGTAGTCAGCTGACAATTTGCAGTGATGCCAAATAAATATTTAGAAAACCATACTAAAGTATTCTATCAACTAAAATGATACTAACTCTCTTTTTAAAAGAACTACGCATACCAACATTTTAGTAGCTTTTACAAAGCTTTTAACTAGTAGCTACTTAAAACCATTTTAAGAGTACGACTATGCATAAGGCTGTTGGAATTTGTTAGCGAAGGTATAGGGTTGAAAATAGATCGAGTATAGATAACGTGTGAGCATTTAAGCCTTAACATTTTTTAAATGATGTGTTTAATTTTTCAACAAATTATAATTTTCGTAGCAAAATTGAATAATTTTATTTATAATAATTTTATTATTAAACAAACTCATGTGAATCCACGAATAATATGAAATGTCAGTGAATCTTCCCATCTATTTATTTATAGTCAGTGTATTTCAGATGTAAGAAATTCAAATTAAGATATTACAAGGTATTAGAAAAACATGAACGATAGGTACCTACCCACCTTACAATTTAAAAAAAGAACAACCTTTAAACAGACGACCAAACAAATCTCGTTGCAATTTAATTTCTTGAAGTTTTCCAGCCACTTTTATCTTCGTTTTCTTCAAGGCACAGGTAAAATTAAAAATTTTGTTTTTCTTTAGCGGTGCTTCAAATCTCTTCTGATTTTGTGAACATTCGTTAATGAATTGTCTACGCATTTCATCTCCCTTTTCTTCAATATTTAATAAGAATGTTGATATTTGATCTTATACTGCCTGTCCTGTTGTAATGTTATACAGTAACTATTCTTGTAAATTACTTTCAAACGGATTTATTCTTTCTTTAATAGCTTGTATAAATGCTGCAAGTTGAGAAGTACTTTTTTTTATCCTGCTATTTTGTAGATCAGCTGTTATATCATAATATTTTAAGTAGGATTATCTCAGATTGATTTTTGTAAATTGTGGCATATCCGGTTTTGCATAATAAATATTTTTATTTGTGTTTATTTTACGCATCGTTCAAAATTAGTCATAAACAGGGGTGGTCGAAAGTTGCCTTGTTTTATTTATAGAAAGAAAAGAAAACAGCTAGCGGTTACTGTGACCGCACGATAGTTATAGTGTGACAATTATTTGACGTTAGTTATTAAGGGTTAAAATTAAAATTATTGTAATGTAAAATGAATTTATAATCATGAGTAGAGATGAGATTTTTAGGTTTTTACCTTTTCCTTATTTACGTTGCTATTTACATTTTATTAGAACTAAAATTTGTTAAATAGAAAAATATGTTAGCTGAGCCATAGTTATTTTTACCTTTTTTTAAACAATTTGCTAAAAAGTACTTATTTTTGAATTTTTGCAACCTATTTTAGAATTTTCAAAACATTTTTCTGATTTTAAGATTTGAGGGCGTATTTATAATTTTGAAACCGTTTTTTGACACAAAAATCGATTTTACAGCAAAACTTTTTGGAAATTTTTTGATAAAAATTTCAGTTTCTTTAATTTTGTATCTATAAATTTTTCTATTTTGTCGCCCCGGTTTTAACTGACAGCAACATAAACAAGACTATAAAATACAAAGAATATTATCATCTATACCTATCTCAGAAACGCTATGACAAAATAGAAAAATGTATATAAACAAAAATGTAGGGAATGAAATTTTCAACAAAAACTACCTATACATTTTTCTATTTCGTTGCACCGATTTTGAGATACAAACAGGTGACAATATCTTCTGTATTTTACAGTCTTGTTTATGTCGCTGTCAGTCAAAAACGGGGCGACAAAATAGAAAAATGTATTAGGTACAAAATTGAAGATAATGAAAATGTCCAAAAAGTTTAGCTGTAAAAGCGAATTTTATGTCAAAAAAAATGTGCAATTTACATAGTTACAGAGTCTAACATCTTGCGATGTAGAGATAGGTAATTTTCAATGTATAAAAACATTATAACCGAGAAAAGACAAAACCTCGATAGCGAAAATATTGTAAAGTCCATTAAAATTTTGGTACCTAATTAGTGTTTTTTTTACCTAAAACTTCAAAAAACTAACCTAAAATAGCTTTTATTAGTACCTTTTTAGTTACCTTTTTTTGAATTTATACAACCTAAAAATCTCATCTCTAATCATGAGTGTAACTAGTGCAGTAATTGACACCTACTACAACATAGTAAACAGCTGATAAAGAAACGTGAAATCCAGTATAAAGAAATGCACATAATGCGTCATAATGTAAAAGTTTGCAAAGCTTAAAATGAAATCATTTCGAAAACTAGGCTAACGCATTGATATAGTAAAAGCCACAAAAAATAAATTAGCGTTATATAAATATTATGACAACTATTATTAATTTAAGAATGTATATACATAAAGCCGGCTACAGACTATGTGCATACGTACGCAAATGTGGAGTATGTGCGAATATCTGCACATCTTTTGCAAAATTTAACCTTGATGCGAATATGCAACGAATGCACAATACACACTATGTGCTATCATGGCACACGTGTTGTGTGTATCCGCACGACACCATTTATCTCTTTGATGTGTGCTTCATTTACCGACTTCCATCCGAACGTCCACACATGCCACACATAGACGAAGTTTGTGATTTGTGGTGCATACACACTACGTGCACATATACGCGTAAGCCCCAAGTTTGCGTACATGTGCACATAGTCTGTAGCCGGCTTAATATGTATTACTGTATAAACAGAAGTTGGAATTACAATGCTAAAGAAAATAAATTTATTTACTCAAGCATCAGAATCTTAAGAAATTGAATTTGTAGCCAGTGCCATAGTTAAGCGCAGTCTACCTAGGCTACAGCTTACACTGAGAGAAAGGTTTGGTTAATATTTTTTTTTATTTAATTTATTTTAATAAATATTTAATATATTTTATTATATTTAAATAAATATTTAAATAAATATTTAATATTTAAATTTGCTTAATAATTTAACGAAATTCACCAATTGTCTCTTATAATACGAAATATTGCAACAACCTGAGTTCCCTATTGGAAATATCATATAGAAATATATAAAAAAACATATAAAAATTCTATATGTTTTTATATGTTTTGTATTCGGTTAGTGAAACCGCATATTGCAAATAGAAAACATATAGAATCTTATCTGCAAATACCAATAACAGTCAGGTAAAGGCACAGATAGAATCATATAACATCTTATTTGGAAATGCGAATAGATAAGATAAAGTCATTATAAATCCATTTATCCATTTCCAAATACGGCAACGACAATCACAAATACAAATGTGTATTTTGAATTTCAAAATAATCGAGTCCTATTGTATAATCTATAGAATCTTATATAAATCAAAAATAACCGTTGAAATTCGACCAATCACATTTAACATTCTGTTTTTTCCCAGTGTGTTAGTTTGTTTGCTACACACTTTAGGTTTATGGAAAATTTGAAAAACATACGTCGAAAGTTGTACTTTATTTTACAGTCGACAGATGACTTAAAACATAACCTTTTGCATAAATATAACGAATAACAATTAACATTTTTTTTCGCTTTGCTCTTGAGATTGCACTGCACTCCCACACATAAATATTTAATAATGACCATGTTAACAAAATGGAACCTGCATTATCGAGCGGCAATAGAAACAGAAAAGATAATTTCTATTGGTATTTGCAAATACAAAATCTACATGCATTTTCATGATACCAGCTTATATGGATTATACATATAAAAACCAATAGAATTTCTATGAGGAATTCCAAATAAACCAGCCTATAAGAATTATCCATATAAAAGCAGATAAATTTCTATGTGGAATTACAGATAGATGCTAAATATTATGATTTCATATAGAAACCAATAAAACTTATTCTTTGAGTTTGTGATAGCTTATATGATTTCATATAGATTCCAATACGGTCATATAGGAACATATAAAAGCATATACAATTTTTATCGGTTTCTATCTGAAATTTTCAATAGGGTTGTACATATACCTATACCTATACCCTTTTATGGTTAAATTTCAAGTATTAAGTATCCCAGCTTCTTAATAAAATAATAGAATTATAGTTTGTTTATTTCAAAGAAACTTTTAAATTTTATGACCGGACATTGGTTTCTTCGGGTTTATTTCTAGGTAAAATTGCTAAGTTCATAAAGGACCGTTGAGCTTCGTCGTGTTCAAGCTTAAGAGATTCATCGTAAGTAATTTTAATAACATAATATTACAATGTAACACTCAAACTAAAAATAATTTTAGAAATCGTAGCTAGCACATTTTTCTATCAATACATACCATATTTTGAAAAATAACTAATATAGAAGGAGTCTTAAAATTTCAAACGGCAGTGTACGTCGCGTCCGTGATCGTAATCATCATTTATTATTTGCTTTATCTTAATATTTAGGCATACTGTTTGTGTTTCACATTGTTATTGAATCAGTTCACTTTTCGTAACGACAAAGTAATATGTACAAGTATAAGTCGTTTTTTTTTAAATTTTTTTGCCCAACATATTTCTCCTTTTCAAAAAAATACCGATAGGGCTCGCTCAATCGTAAATACGGCGCTGTTTGTAGCTAATTTTTCTTATCGTTTCTTCAAAGTTTTTTTGCATTGCATACCTTAGTCCAGGGCCGGCGCAACCATGTGTACCACCCTACACTGAAAAAAATGGTTTATCATATTGATGAAAAATTCATCATTTTTACACCGATGAAAAAAAATACATTGATTTTGTTCATAAATACAATGAATTTTTCATCAATATGATGAAAAATGATAAACCATTTCTTTCAGTGTAGGCAAAATGTTATTTTCTTCCGACTGCAATCCCTTCTGTACATTTAAAATCGACTGCCAATAGTATTTTATTATCAAATGGCATCTATTTAATGTTGAGACCAAGCGGCAGTCGGTTTATTATAAGCTGACTTGACTAAACTAACTTACTTGTTTTGCGTAGCTGCCATCACGTTTGCACCTTTCAAACCGACTGCCAACGGAATATTATTCCTTTTTTTTTTTTTTGGACCTTTTTTTGAATTTTTTTTTGCAATTTTAATCGATTACTGTCTATAAAGTTCACCACTCCGGGCCGGCAGTCGTGCATTTTTGTAATCTCCACTCTCAAATTAACAAAATAAAATATAATTCAAACTGGTAAAAATCGCACAGGTTTTTTTTCACGGGCTCCCGGACTATAACCTTTGAACTTGCGTTAACTCACCATTGAAAATCTGGACCTTAGGAAAATCGAGGGGGGGGTTGGTTCGTTCGACGGTGGTGGCAGCAACAACAAATATAAATTTTCCTGAGAACGGCGCAACCCCCAAGTTGCGAGATTTTTCTAAGCACGGGCTGAGGGAATAACGCCCAAGTGACGACGTGCCGTTACAGTTCCATGAATTGTAATAGTAATGTATTTACTTTTGCTTTGTAAATACATTACTAAAACAATTCATAAAACATTAATGTTTGTAAAGTAGAAATTTAAATTAAATTATTTTTTCTCTAAACGTCACGAAAGTCAGCTGTTTCATTATCGATTTTAAACAAGAAAGTCAAACGTTTCCTTACCGACATACATAAAACTATGTGGCGTAGAGTTTTTTCGAAAGTAAAACTGCCTAGGCAGGAAAAAAAATAACTAGAATTGTGACATTATATTAATAAAAATGAGTAATTTTGGTATCTACCTTTTCTAAAAATTATTTTAAGTTTATTTGCCATTTCAAATATAAAATTTTAGAGCGTAATTTAAAAATAAATAGATGTAAACTTTGACTTTGACATTTAAATCCTTAAAAATACCAACTTAAAATTTTATTTTTAACCAAATAAATAAAAATTTTGGTTTTTTAACCTAAAAATTTTTATAAATGTCACAATTGAAGTTGACAGTTGCGAATTCAATTTAACAATTACCAACATAAATTGAAAATAGTTGGCAGATTAAATCAAAATGTCACCTAACTTTTGTTTATTTTTACTACAATTTGATTAAATTAAAACTGGTTGACCGATTAAAATTATCTACCTTTCGAATTTTTTGCGCGCGATCAATCTAAATATTTGCATATGCTTTCCTACCGATAATTCACGGGGGATGTGCACTAAGCGAGGGGGGAGAATTTTTTACTCAGTTTTTTGATATCTAGCGCCGTTCTCGAGTTATTGCTAATTCAAAAAATTTCATAGTGGGTATCGGCAGGAAGATCGAATTTTTTTGCGCGCGATCGATCTGAATATTTGCATATGCCTTCCTACCGATAATTCACGAGGGGTGTGTACAAAGCGAGGGGGATTAATTTTTTGCTTAGTTTTTTGATATCTAGCGCCGTTCCCGAGTTATTGCTAATTTTGAAATTTATATTTGAATTTTGTTCGTTTGGAGAAAAAGTAACATATTTTATTCGGATGGAAAGGTAACTTTTCCTGCCACGCAAGTTTTCCATTCGCTCGGCTCGTTCCACTCGCCTCGCAAATGAAAAAACTCGCTTGGCAGGAAAAGTTAAGCTTATTTAAAAAAATAAAACAATATACTATTTTGGGCAAAATTCCTCCCTACCCCTTTTTTCTGATTTTAACGGACTGCCACGCGGTGAAATGGCGCTACAAGAGTGTTCTTACTCTTAACCTTGGAGTTACTGTTCTATTGAAAATAATATGTTCTGTGCTTAGTTCTAATCGACATAGTGCAAGTAAGAAGTAATCGTTTACACGTTGGTATTAGTAAACAGGTATTAGTAACAAGATATCTGTTCGAAATTGAACAACAACTTGTCACTAAACGCTTGTAATGACTATTTACACGATTCAGCAAGCGCCCAGTACTTCTTTAAATAGAAACGGTTTCTATTCACTCGCACTGGAGGTTTTGCTAATACCATGATACGCTAATACGAAGCTATTCAGTATGTTTACACGCAAGGTATGGGTGGTACACACACAGTGGATTTTGGCCAGTAATTAGTAGTAAGTAGTTAGTAACATACTTACTACTAATTACTTACTACTAACTACTTACTGCAATGATATTGTTGTTTAGAGATATTGGGAATGCGGACTCAATAAATCAAACAATGTACGTTGTCGAGGTTTCGAAGATGTATTTAGGCCTTCATCTTCAGGACTGAAGAGAAAACAACAATAAGAACGTCGGTATACAAGCAGCAAAAAACTACAAAAAGTAAAATATTTCACCTCTGTAATGTGGTGTACAGATTTGACAATATTGGGTCAGCAAGATGTCATACAACTCCGGAGGTACAACAATAGGTTACAACAAAGTCACACAAGTTAATGAAAATACAAAATAAAATGAATAAATTAATTTATTCATAAATAAAATGAATACATTAATTTATTCATACATTAATTTATTTATTCATAATTAATTAAATTTTATTAATAATTAATTTATTCATAAATAAAATGAATACATTAATTTATTCATACATTAATTTGTTCATTTTAATTTGTTTTTACATTTACTTGTGTGACTTTGTTGTAACCTGTTTGTTGTACCTCCGATGTTGTATAACATCTTGCTGTCCCAATATTGTCAAATCTTTACACCACGTTACAAAGGTGAGATATTTTACTTTTTGTAGTTTTTTGCTGCTTGTATACCGACGTTCTTATTGTTGTTTTCTCTTCAGTCCTGAAGAAACGTCGACAACGTAACATTGTTTGATTTATTGAGTCCGCATTCCCAATATCCTGCTTCCAATACATATCTCATCGGACGACAATCATCTTTATATTGTTGTTTAGTATTTAGTACAGTTTAAGATGGATAAGTATAGACGTCGGATGGCAGAAGAAATTTCTGAAATAAAGAGGCTATGGGTTATGAAATGGATTCGTAGGAGAGATTCGCTGGGAGCTTCAAATTTTTTATTCAAAGAGCTAGAATTAGAAAATCTTGCCGAATATTTCAATACATTCAGAATGTCCGATACCTAATTCTTTTAATTTGCTGCTAAACAAAATTAGAGATCAAATACAGCGAAGAGATACACATATGCGATGGAACGTAAACTGTATCAGCCCCAGATCCAAATTTCTTAGAATTTTTTATTTTTATTAGTTCTGCCCATACATTTTTCCACCTCATCGTATGCGGCTTGTCTGGCTTGCCTATTTCGATACAAAACACTTTTGCAATTCCACAAACATTAATGTTGGTATTCATTAACAAATTGGATCGTGATGACTTCCGACCAGCGTGATGACATTATTGAGCCTATCAATAAAATGTGGGAAAAATGGAGATCGGAGAAATATGCACAATATTTTTTGCAATTTTTTACTTCAATGTCAACTTTTGAATAATTGTTCAAGGTGGTTTATTATAAAGTACAGATTTGAAACTTTAATAAAAAAAATTACCTAATAAATTATTAAATCAAAATTTTTTTTATTGTGCAACATTGTACAGTTTGAAACAAATCCATGAAAATTATTATAAGTAATCAGGTCTATTATGTATGATCATCATCATCATCATCATCATATGCATTCATTCTTGTCAGAATATTGCTACCATTACGGTCTTTACAATCCGTTTCGTAAGGTGGATACTTCTTGTTTCCCTCTTTCTCCCTTATAGCTTCTTGTGTGACTTGGCAGCATTCACTACCTCTTTCCATAATGTTCTGTCTAGGCATTTCGTCTTCCAATTTTGCACCTTAATTTTGCGCAAATCTTCCGTGACATTATCTAACCATCTTAGTCTAGGTCTTCCTCTTGCTCTACTATCCAACAATCACCAATCAAGAATTTTTTTTACCATATCCTCTGGTTCTCTTCTCATTACATGCTCCAGCCAGCTTATTCTTTGCGCTTTAATAAGTTTCACTATATCTTGCCCTTTCATTTCTTGTAGGATTTTATAATTCATCAACTGTCTATTCTCACTTTCGTTAATTTTTTTTTGGCCCAGTATGGTTCTCATGATCTTTCTTTCAAAAATTCTCAGTTGCTCCTCCTCCTTTTTTGTCAGACTCAACACCTCCGCTGCATACATCACCACTGGTCTCACTAAAGCTTTATATTCTTAGTTTGGTAGTCTTGTTTAAATTCTTGTCTTTCAGAAGCTTTTTATTTCTGTGATACCCTCTGTAACCGGCCTGGATCTTTTCTGTTATTTCATCGTTCCTCTCACTATTGTTACTTATCCTTACACCTAAGTACTTGAAACTTGCCACTTCTTCGAAACTGAATGTTTTTACTTTAATATTTTTCTCTGTATTGTTTGGTTTCTTTTTACAGCACATGTACTTAGTTTTCTTCTTATTCACCTTCAGGCCCAAGTTCTTCGCATGCCTTTCTATTTCGATAAAGGTTTTTATCATTTCTTGCTTCCTCCTGACTGCAATTACTACGTCGTCTGCATATGCTATCGTCTGTTGTCCTTTGTTTATTATTGATCCTTGATAACCTGTTTTTCTCATCACATATTCAATTAAAATGTTAAACTACGTCGCAGACAGTGCGTCGCCCTGTTTGACACCCGCATTTATTTCGAAGCAATCTGTTTCCCAGTTGTTTACTTTTACTGTTGCCTTAGTGTTGGATAATGTAGCCTTTACCAATCTTATGAGTTTTTATGGTATTTTCATTTCCCTCAATATTTTGAACAAATCTTCTTTGTTTACGGAGTCGAAGGCCTGCTGGAAATCCACGAACAACTAGGGTTGCCAACCATACTTTATAATAACGTATCCTACTTTATTTTTGATGAATATACTTTATACTTTTACATAAAAATAAAGTATGCGAAAATACTTTATTTTGAATCTTTACTTTGAAACTGTGATGCGCAAAACAAAACACCCGTATGCGTAATAACAGAACGGAGTACGAGTACGAGTACAAAATATAAACGCCCCATCTAAATGTTGTTAGGAACCGATACCGTTCAAACGCCTCACATCACATCAGACAAATTAATATGAATCTACCTTGAGTCGACTTATATCCAAATTCATTTTTTTGTAGAATTAGATTCATAATAATAGGTGTCAAGTTCTGGTAAAAAAAGAAAAGTCTGCGTCATATAATAGTTGAAAATTTTTGAATATTTTTACAGATGTAATTACACTTAAAATTCATCAAAAAATCAGTAATTTTTTATTTTATTTTATTTTCTTTTACTTCTACTATAAGGATCTGTGATACATTTGTGAGGTAGGAATTAAATTTTCAAAATAAAAGTTCAGCAATTATAAGAAAATTAAAATAACGGATTTTGCGTCTCCTGTAAAGTTGGGTAGGTATTATTATTAATCGTCTAGTTATATCAGTATCAGGTGTCCGTTTAGTCATTACTTACGTTGTAATTGAGTTATTAAGTGTTTGTTTGAAGAAAGAAAGAATCAATTGAAGTGAATATTAATTGTTTTGCATTGCTGAAAATGGAAAGTGATTCTGATAGCGATACACCGGTCACTCCTAAAAAAGCAACGAAATCGAAATTATTACAAAAATATAAACCCGAGTGGGAAAAACAATACGAATGGATAAAAAGTGATCCTCAAAATAAAAATGGTGCAAAATGTATTATCTGCAGCGTGAATTTTACAATCGGTTCAGCCGGCATTGGACAGGTAAGTGAGTTGGTTATTGGATTTATTACATTATGAAATGTAACGTAACGTTTAACGACGTGTTACGTTTTATTTTATGTTTTCAATTTATATGTGGTATTTAAATTAAAACGAATTTCCAACTTTTTCAATTATTCTTATTCAATTATAACTCTTGAGGAATATAATTTTCAATTATTAATTGAACATTCAATTTTTAAAGGTATTTTTACTATGAGGACCAAAAATATCCGGACACTTCTATGTTAGCAATGTAAATTGGACATTTTGAAACCGTTTTTTGACATATAAAAAAAAATTTTTATAGTAAAACTTGTTTGACATTTTCTGTTAAAAATTGTATTGTCTTAACATGACTCTGTAAAATACAAAAAATATTATCATCTGTATCCCGTGTCTCAGAAACGGCTTGACAAAATAGAAAAATGTATAGGTACAAAATTGAAGAGAACGAAATTTTTAACAAAAAATGTCTAAGAGTTTTGCTGTAAAAGCGAGTTTTATATGTCAAAAAACGGTTTCAAAATGTCCAATTTAAATTGTTAACATAGGAGTGTCCGAATATTTTCGTTACTCACTGTATTTCAATTGAAAATTTGCAATTCGCTACACTGTTGAAATGGTGATGGTTTGGTCTGGTGATGGTAGAGTCATTTTTCTTTTTTTAGATAAAGCAGCACCAAGACACTCATAAGCACAAAATGAAAGCTGAAATGAAGAAAACATCTGGTACGTTACAAAATTTCCTTACATCAAATACTTCGTCAAGGTGTGATGATAACAATATTACAGCAGCGGAACTAGCACTAACTTTTCACACTGTCAAACATAATCTATCATACAATAGTATGGATTGCGCAAATAAATTAAGCAAACTTTTATATGCAGATTCCAAGACAGCCACTAAAATACGCTTGGCCAGAACAAAAATGGAAGCTTTGGTGACAGAAGTTTTAGGTCCATATGCTGTGGCTAGTGTCATAAATCATTTAAATGATGAAGATATATTTTACTGTCTTCAGACAGATGCATCAAATAAAAAAAACATTAAATTGTTTCCTTTAGTAGTGCAATATTTTTCGGTAAATAATGGGATCTAAAATAAACTTATAGATTTTTACGAAAATCCGAATGAATCTGCTGATGGTATGTTTGCAGCAATTAAAAAGTCCATGGATTCTTACAATCTATCATTCAGTCAGGTATCTGGACTCAGTGCAGACAATTGCAATGCTAATTATGGCATTCACCATTCGCTGTATACAAATATGCAAAAAGAAGCACCAAATCTAATAAAAGGCAATTGTCATGCTCATATCGTCCATAATACAGTGAAATACGCCATGGGTTACTTGACTTGTGACATAGAAAATGTTGTTTTGAAAATCTACAGTCATTTTTCTGTGTCAGCTTGCAGGAGAGAAGAATTAAAAATTTTTGTCTCTATGGTTGATGGCGAATTTCATGAAATTAAACGTCATATTGGTACTCGCTGGTTATCTTTACTTCCAGCCATCGACACACTTTTACTTAATTGGGCACCAATATGTAGTTATTTTGAAAGTTTAGGTGATGATTGTCCAATAATTCTACAAAATCTATTAAAGTTAAGTGACCAACAGGATCATGAAGTCGTTGAAATTTATCTACACTTTGCAAGCCATATGCTGAGTATATTTAATAAAATAATAAAACGTCTGGAAGGAAATTGTGTAACTATATTAGATGTATATAATATTATGGATAATTTGAAAAACGAATTAGAAGAAAGAAAAACTGACAAGTATTTTGGTTATGAATCAAGAATAAGATTACAAAAACTTGAAAAATCATCACCCGAAATGGTCAATACAATTATTAATAACTTTTCGCTTTTTATTGATACGAGTATAAAATATTTGTTCAAATGGTTTAATTTTAGTGAAGATAATTGGCTTGCAATACTTCCTAGCATATCTTTAAAAAATGAGGTAGAATTTAAACATTTTGAATCGGTAATTGCAAAGGTTCAATTATTAGACACATTAAAAATTAGCATGGATGAATTATATTCCGAATCAATAAGACTCAAAGAGATTCAAAGAAATTCTACAAATAATGATAAAGAATTTTATGAAAAAAATACAGCTGAAAAATGGCAATATATACTTAAAAATGCCACTGATACCTTACCAAACATTAAAAAAATTATTTCTTATTTGCTCTCTATTCCCGCAACCTCAGCTTTCACCGATAGAGTTTTTCCGGTGATGAACTTGAAGTGGCGGGAAAAGAGAAACAGATCATCTATATATTTAATAAAAAATGAATTATTTATTTATTTAAATCTAGACTTAGATTGTAATACCAGCTATGACACTTTCAAAGACAATCAAAGATTGTTAATATGTGCTAAAAGCACAAAAAAATATGTATTCAAGGCAATTAACAATTAAATTTTAAAAATACTCTTTTTTCCTTACAAATACTTTTTTTTTTCTTCTTCAGAAGATTAGTTACGTTATTTTGCTCAAAAAAAGTTGGCAACCCTACGAACAACAGATGCATATCTATATCGTATTCTTTCCATTTTTCAGTAACCTGCTTGATAATGTGTATTGCGTCAATGGTCGATCTTCCTTCTCTAAATCCATATTGATAACTCCCTATTAGATTCTTAGTGTATTTCTGTAATCTTTCATGTATAAGTGTAGAAAGTACTTTATAGATAACCGGTAACAAGGTTATACCTCAATAATTTTCACAATTTTCTTTGTCTCCCTTCTTGTGAATTGGTACCATTCTTCCTACTTGCCATTCTTCAGGTATCATCTCAGTTCTCCATACCATCTTTATCAGTTCAGTTATTTTATCATGTAATTCTCTTCCTCCATATTTTATCATTTCTCAGCAAATCTCGTCCTTACCTGGTGCTTTTCCGTTCTTTAACTTGTTCAGCACTCTTTCTACCTCTTGTGATGACAGTTCTTCCATCTCTTCATCGTTCTCTACTTCTTCCTCTTGCTCATCTTTTTGATTTATGTACTCTCTGCTTAACAATTTCTAGAAGTAGTCCTTCCATATATCCTTCACTTTTGTTTCATCCGTTTCCACTTCTCCTCTTGTATTCTTATACGATCTTGTTTTCATTTTGTAACTTTTTGTTTGTTCTCTAATTCTCTTATAGAAATCGGTTTCTCTGTTTTCTCTTCCATCTTTTTCTATTTCTTCCATCTTTTTCTTCATCCACTCGTTTTTTTTCTCTTACATGTCTTAAACGCTTCGTTTCTTTTTGCTTTGTATTGTTCTCTATCTTCTTCTTTTTCTATTCTCAGCCATTTTTCTCTTGCTTTCTGTTTGCTTTCTATTTTTTCTTTGCATTCTGGATCGATCCACTTCTTGTTCATCTTTTTTTCTGTGTAACCTATTATTTCCTCCGTAGTGGTTTGAATTGCTTCTCTTATATTTTTCCATCTTTTATTAATATCTGGTTCCTCTTTTCCATCTTGTATTTTTTTATTCATTTCATTTATGTAGCCCCTTTTTGTATCTTGCAAATGTCTCACGCAAAACAATCTTTGACACAAATCTATTAACTCTCAAAATGATTCGCATTCTCCTATTCTGAAGTTTTGGTAATCTACATAACATACTATTATTACCCATAAATAAAATAGTAGATCAATATTCAAAATGTGGTTTCAACATCGTATTGAAAATTTTTATAGCACCTAAAATTGACACGTTCTTTCTGATTTTCAAAAAAAAATACAATTTTATTGCTATTTTTTACCAAAATAATCAAAATGCGCTTTAAAATTCAATTTATCGTCCACGATAATACCCAAATATTTAATTTCAGTTACTACATCAATCAAAGTACCCTCCATCATAACATCGAGATTTTTACACCCCTTCACTGAACCAAATCAGAGCATAAATATAAAGCACACGGTTGTAGTTATAAAGAAATAGTTCCTTAAAATTGATCCAACGCACGATTTCCTCATGTTAAAGAAAAGGTGTTCGTTAAGTAATACATACGTATTGGTATTAAAGAAAATAAATTCTTTGAAATTAATATCTTATACATGCTCATATTTCAAAAACGGTTTCGTCAACGCAAGGAATAGCGTCTATGGTCGGAAGAATTGGCATTCGTTGACTCAAGAATGTTATTTGTTGTCATATGGATTTGTGTTTTTGTGAAAAAGATGACCATTTCTTAACTAACAACTACATTTCATTGATTCAATAAGTATTGGTTTTTGTTTAACGTAAACATTTCGTAGTTATACGTATGGTAGTAATTAATGCAACGTATAAAAAAAGAATGTTCAATATACATTATAATATGTTTATTAATTAAGAAACAATTTTATTTTATAACAAATTAAGTACCTATGTACTATATAAACAATAATAATCATGATAATCAAAATATTTAACCATATTTCATTTAAACTTAAAAATTATAAAAAGTAAAGTTTAAACTTATTAAAACTATTTACTTTTTACACAAGCTTCATATTTAGTTTTATTTCGTATAAAAATACAAAATGTTAATTTATAAATTAATCAATCTTTCGAGTTTCGATATGAAGCTATTATAAAAATTTTGAAGATTAATTAGAAAAATTTAAATTAAACACAAAAATTATTTTAAAGTAGATCTATACTTACAGATCTTAAAAAAATTGATATCTTAGGTATGTTACAAAAAATATAAAAATTTCTTCAATATGAAGTAAGTCACTTTATCTATCCTCTTGTTGCTAGAATTGTACCAAGTGTTCAATAAACCGTTCTCATATATTATTATTGAATTCAGCAATAAAATCCATGTTACCTGATCTGTAAGTTAAAGGTTTTAATAATCAGGTATTATTTTAGATACATCTAGAGAAACATACCAGTTCTATTGGGGTTTCATAGATTTTCAATTTTCAAATTTTTTTCAATTTTCTTCATAATTACAATAGCGGTCTCCGAATTCTTTAGATCTTTAAGCCAATATTGGCTATACAGGCTTTCCAAGAATTATCAAACTATTCAGTTGATAGAATATCAAAATTTAACGCCCCAATGCACACTTCTGCATTATCTGTTGGTTCTAAAAATGTACATTTTAAACACTTATAGAAAAACTAAAATAATTTAAGCAAAGTTTTATGAAATAATTGAAGGATTTGTTTTAAAAGAAACTCACCCCTAGATCTGTATTATTATTATTCAAAATTTGTATACCAAATTTCGTTTAAGTCTTATGTTTTTGAAATTATTTTTGATGTATTTTCACGATGTTTAATGTTTACCAACAGCCACATTAAATGAAATTTTTAAATTACAATATAATTTAATATATTCGTCCTCTTTGTGGAAATGATAGTACTTCTAAAATTTTTATTTGAAATTTTTATATGAAACATAAAATACCTCTCGGAGAAAATCCTTACCAATTTTAGTAGGAAATCCACCTATCTATACATACTATTTCCTAAAATTAAATTAAAGAGTAATTAGAAAATTAAGTTTAAATAAATAAAACAATTATTTATAAGTTCTTACTTTTGATTTAGAATTTGCAATTCCAATAAGCACGTTATTACACTAAAAACGCTGTTAACAGAATAAATTTTTATCTAAACTACGATATGAAGCTGCATATTTGCAAAATTGCAGTTTTTATGTCATCAGCAAATCTTGTACCGTACAAATTCGATGTATTAAAGTTTGCTGTCGTTATATTATGTAATTTTATCCAATTAATCCACGTAATACAAACGTTAAAACTACGATTCTTCGTAATAGATCCAACATGTAGATCATTATTTCATAACAGTGTAAATTACAATAACGAATAAATTTCTTGCATGAATCATAATTTTTTAATGTTCGAATTCCTTATTGCAAAGAAGACATTTTATCGGATAGACGAAAACTGCTTTATATGCAGGAATATTCTAGATTAGTCAATGAAACAATTTTCTTTGTATATAAGAATTGACTATATAGATTTGACTACAAGCCGAGATATAACAATCCTAAAATGTCAAAGAAATGAATAATTTTATACTATATAAAATCAATTTATATTACAGAATACATAAAAAAGGTACGAAAACTGAAATAAATAAAAGAAGAAGTGTAGGTATATTTTCATAAAATGTGTCAGTAAATAAGAAACTATTCTTCAACTAGCTGTGATGTTAAAGAGCTAATTAATTTTTTGTTTTTGGATAGGTTTTTGACACCTGCACCTCATCAAAGACGTCAGAAAGTGAAGTGTGATAACACCTTATCATTATATCGTTCATCGGAACATATTTATGATACGATCTTGTTTTAGGAACAGGCAAGCAGTTATCAAAACGCTTTTTCAGATTAATTCCGTTCGCGACCACTTCCTCACTTTTTACATAAATATATTTAATTCCTGGAAGGTTTTCATTGCAAAAGTTGAGCATGTCTTATGGGGTCAAAATATGAATATTTACGACAGTTTCATCTGTTCTTAAAGTAAGCAAATTTGATTTTCTTCACTTAATTCACTAATTAATTTGATATCTCGTGACACTGGACCATACACACTTTTATGACAATCTTTGCCATTTCATTTTTCAAACTTTCAACGCCTTACGTACAAAAACACAACCTTCCTATGTGGCTATTATAATAGACCTTATGCTAGAAGAACATATGTACATATGTATATTAGAGTGGTCCTTAGTGTTATGGGTAAAATTTCTTTTTTGAAATTTGATGCTCCCGCCCACTAAAATTATTTCTTTAGGTGTTTTATCACGTCAGAAAAATATAGAAGCCATCCAGCAATGTTTAATGGTCGCCCAAAACATTAAAACTTTTTTTTGTAATGTTTTTTTTAACTTTTTAGAAGTTTGAATGTCTTGGGCGACCACGAAACATTGCTGAATTCCTTCTATTTTTTTCAGATATGATGAAACATCAAAAGGAATAATTTTAGTAGGTGGGAGCATCAAATTTCAAAAAAAAATTTTTACCCATAACACTGAGGACCACCCTAATGTATATGCATATCATCTGTGTCCGAACAATACCGTCCTTGAAAAAAAAAGCATTTATACGTTCACTGAAACGTGTACATTTTTTAACATTTTGTGATTGCTATATCTCGGCTTGTAGTCAAATCTAAAACTCAAATTTTTTTTTGAGTAATGCCATTATGTAGTACTGTTCTGATAAAAAATTTCAGATTTTTATCTGGTTCCCCACCAGCGATATTTAGTGCCAAAATTTGCCTTTTGATTAAAATTTTCAAACTTTGAAAATTTTTAGAAGAAAAAGGGAGTAAATCTTAGGGTTAATATTTGTTGTGTGATTTCAACTACTTATCATCTCTTTGTAAAAAAAAATTTTACTTTGAGATGTTCTCCCTTCATGCATAAACTTCTCTTTAAAAATATCATTTTTTTATAAAACTAGATAAGAATTGAGGCTGCAATTTTTCCCTTTAGGATTGCTTTTAGGTAAAAATATGTAATAAGGAATATTGTAGTCTGTTTCTTTTTAAACAATTTCTTTTTTGTTTCATCTTGATAGGACAAATAATAGCTGAAATATTTCGGTTGCCGTAAACCCTTAAAATTGCAAAATATGCCGCATATTGCAAAGCAAAAATGGCTCTCACACAAAAACAAAAGACAATAAAATTGAAATAATGGTCATTTAGTACTACTAATATGTTAGGATGTTTACACAAAAAAAATCAATTTTTTTTAGAATGGTCAAACCATAGGGTTGGACCACTTGATATGGAATGACCCTTACGTGCATTTCTCATTATCAAAAATTATCTCTTTAATATCGCACTTTTGTTTCTTCAAAACGAATGTTTTTAACGATTTTCACATTAGTTTTTGATTAACAGAATTGTCAATTTTTTTACTTATGTAATCTGATTTTGCGTTGTCAATTTTGACCTTAAATTTATTTTTAATACACCTGTACTTTGCCCATTCAAATGCACTACCTGTTCGAAACGCTTTACAATACTGGCTCACTTTTTGATTGAAAACCACCCGCAACCACCGTCCGAAACTTTCTTATTCTTAACAAATTCATTAATGATCCGTTGCAAATCTTTACTGAAAGTTTCTGCTTTAAAATTACAATCACCGTAATATGTGGTCATAATGTCACTCTGAACAACCTTGCCTCTAAATTTTGACCTGTCGTATTTCAAAATATTTATAGATTTTTTGTCATTCTTATCTACTTTTAAATTTTGTTTAATTAATATTTCAATAGTCTCATGATCACTTATTTTCATTTCGTTATTAATATTTGCACTGAAGTTATAACCGTCATTAACTATTACGTAATCAATTAACGTTTTTGACTCACTTGCAACCTGAGTGTATTGCTTAACTATTTGCCTGTAGCCACTATCCATGTTAATCTCACTCAACCGAGTTTTTGAATTTAAATCACCTGACCAGTCAACATTGAAATCCCCCATTATTAGAACTCGATCATTTATTTCGCTTAATTCGTCCATGCAACTTTCAAAATATGCGTAAAAATCAGAAGCAATATTCAAATACTTAGGCGCTCTGTATAGCACCCCTAAATGAATAACATCATTTCCATTAATAACTTTTACAACTAACCACCAAAAATCTAAATCAATCACTAAGTTCTTAATTAATTGGTACTTCCAGGACTTTTTAACATACAACATCACACCCCCCGTATAACGAGATGCAGAGACATCCGTCAACGTGAATCAGGCAATCCTCTCATCCATCTCTGATAAATGTGTCTCACTCAAACATAGAAACTCCGGTCGATAATCGTTAATTAACAGTTCTAATTCACAAAAATTGTAAATCGCACCTTGAATGTTTAGATATACACATTTTATAATCTCTGATTGCTAATACATTGTTTTATGCTTCTCGATATTTACCTTCCGTTTATATGCTGGACAGTCCGTACTCCAAGTGTTATGGTTAACTTCAAGTTGTAAATGCAGCTCCTTGTTTGCTTTAAAACAATTGATACATTTAGAGCCAGTCTCCGAACAGTTCTTTGAGATATGCCGATCTTCTCCACATTTGTAGCATAATGAACCAACCGTGCAATTTCGAGCTATGTGGTTAAAGCCACCGCACTTCAAGCACCTTAATACCCGAACACTCTCGTAAGCACTATATCTGTCCCACATTATATTAATTTTTCCATTTTTTAATACTTGTTCGAAAGTTTTACCATCCACTTCTAAAATAGCATTAAAAATCTTGTCATTCTTGTAAGATCTATATACTTTAACACAATTCAACTCATTAAAAACTACGTCATTTTGAGCTTTAATCGCCTTCACTATCTCATGCTTATTCATCTCTTCACTCATGCCAACTACTAAAATTTTTGGTTTTCTCACATTGGAAACCCTTACATCATAATCAGTTCCCAACTTGCTCACAATTTCTTTTTCAATTATATCAGCTGACTGCTTACTGCTGCAATTTATCGAAATCGCACCATCACTTTTTAACTGCACGATATTATTCACTCTTGCTGATATAGAAGAAGGGTTTATATTTTTTCTGATAACTTCCATTGTTTTCTCTACTTTCTGTGATTTCTCCTTGGGGTTAACGATTACTGGTAATCTAAGCTGACTCGCATATGTCGCTATCGCACCATTATTTTCAACACTCGCATTCTTATTTATCACTTCCAAATTAAGTTCATTTTTAAATTCCCTCATTGCAGAATCAACTTTTTTAATAATACCACTTGATTTTTCCTCTATTAATTCTTTCATGTCTACTTCGTATTGCTTTATCTCCGCCAAAATATTTTCTTGATTACACCTCAGAACCTCAAAGGTATTGATGCATGAGTCGCATGTAAACTTAATGTTTGAAAATTGATGGAATAAATTACAATCTCTCTCTAGAATGCCATAACACTTCTTGGCATGGAAGGACTTTCTGCAGAAACCTGCACATATAAAAACACATGTTTCCTTCCTCAAACTGCCACCACACTTATCACAATCTAACTCCATTCTATTGGAGCCAGATTCACTAGTTTTTATATATTTAGTGACCAAATATCACACTGAGAAAAGTAAAGTGAAATTTTTTACTAATGTGTAGTTGTTATTTCAATTTATTATTACTTAACATTAGTAATTATAAGTTTTAATAGTTTTAACTTTATGTTTTATACCTCTCTTTTTATTAAATATTACTACTATATATTTATTTTGAATATTTATCATATACAAAAGAAGCGATATTGTTTAAAATAAGCGTAGTTGTAATCATTTAAAACTACTTGCAATAATTACAGATGTATTATCATTTACAACTACAGTAGTAAATATCTAACAAGGCTTCTAGTTATAATATTGCTTATAATTGTAACCTTGTGATAATATTATGCTGACTCCCGATTTGCATCTGATGGGCGGTTGGGGTTCTATTTTGTACGTGATAAGTTGTTAATGCAAGTGAAAATATTTTCATCTGATGGATCCATTATTAAATAAATGGAATTTACATGAGGTACATAGTTAAACTTATGTTTTGTCGGTAATTCATAATTCCCTTTGAAGAAATCGGTGTCGAAACCAAAAAAGAAAAATTACGGCAAAGAAATAATAGAATCTAAAAATAGATAGGATGTGTTATTGGTGGTTTTTACAAATGATACAAACTACAGGGAACTTTATAAAAAAACGAAGAGAGAATACAATAACATATTGGTAAAAGAAAGGACAGAAACATATGAAAAACGTATTTTAACATCAGATAACAAGACTAAATGTTTGTGGTCAATCCACAATTAAATTGTCGGTAAAGCCAATAAAAGCCATGAAACTGGACTCAAAGGTGATCCTAAAAAAATTGCTAACGAGTATAATAATTTTTTATTAAACGCAGTTCCAAAACTACACGATGAGGTGAAATGTAAAATAATGGAAAATGACAGATCAATGTACTGTAAACCAACAAATGCAGATGAAATCCGAAGATTAGCAAAGAGGCTGAAGAACAAGTACAGTAGTGGAGAAGACGGAATACCAACCAGTGTCGTGAAACTTGCGGTAGAATACATATCTGAACGTTTGTGTTTTATTATCAATAATTCCTTTAAACATGGCATTTTTCCAAACCAACTTAAGATAGCAATCATTAAACCTATATATATTGTCATGTTTTTTTTATTAATGAGTTGAATTAAGTTGATTGGGAGCCTTTACGGTAATTTAGTTGTTAAAGTTTTATCACCTGATGAGAAAACATTAGGTTTTTAAATAAAACAAAAAATAAAATGTTGATTTTTAATTAATCCTAAAATGAGAGGAAAACTTTAGTTGAAAATTTCTAAAATAAATACCTACCCGATGAATTATTTGAGATAGTTTCATATTTTTGTTAAGGAATAAAGATGTTTTTGGATCATGAATCTTCGAATGAGGAGATGATGATTAATGACGATCAAGGCTGTAAATGATAAAGCAGTTAGGGCTTAAAAACTTAAAAATAAAAGTGTTTACACAAATTTAAAAGAAAGTGCACTATAAAAAGTAAATTTACTCACCGATTGAATTTGGCGCCAATGTTTTGTGTTTGAAATTGGTAATTTTGGAAATCGTAAGAATAAAATGCGCAGATTACAAAAAGGGCATTGCGACTGAGACCACTAAAGGTGTAAATTGATAAAATTGTGTTGCTATAAAATAAAAATTAAATCTGCAATCATGAAAAATTAGTTAAAAATTTTATAAAATGTCGCAATCAACAAAACGAAGTTAATGTTACTTACCTCAATAAAGAGTGGATTAGTTAATCAACAAGCAAGAATTAACAAGTGAAATTATCAATCAATCTAAATGCACGAAAAATCAACTCAATCAAAACTTTCGAACCAACCAACAGTAGCAGTCATTAACGTGGGAGACAGCAGCAATGTGATCACCGAGAGAGGCCGCTTCCAACTTAAGTACAGGGTGAGCGCATTATTGTGAAGTAAAACTTAAACATTTTTTAAACAACTTAATAAAACTGCGTCGTAAAGTTATAAAAATTTATTATTATTTGGAATCAAGTCATTACGTTAAATTTTCAATTAGCTACGTTGCAACAATTACGATTTAAATAAATTGAAAATTTAGCTATACGGCTTCTGGTTATCATTAATCGGTCTTATGTTAGACAAAGATACAAAAACATCTGTGAGATTTTATTTTAACTCATGTAATCGGTAATTATTTCGAAATTTTCATAAATATAATTGGTATCATTAAATTTAAAATTTATCCATATAATATCATTGTTTTATTAGACAAAACTTTTCAATAGAGTCGCTTGCTTGTTAGGATGTGTGCGCTCCAGCGAGGCGTTTTTATGTTGTAGGTGTTTCTTTCTTTATTTATACCGCTGGGGGCATCGCAATATATAAAGGAGGAAACCCTGAAGAAATGCAAAATTATAGACCTATAAGTTTACTTCCTTCTTTATCCAAAATTTTCGAAATGGCAATGTGTGATCGAATTATAAATTATGTTAAAGAGAACTCCCTTATCAGTAAGACGCAACATGGTGGTGTGAAAAGAAGATCAGTTGAAACTGCAGTTTTTCAATTTACACAAAATATTTTAAGTGCTTTCGAAAGAGGAGATTTAGCGATGGGAGTTTTTCTGGACTTATCGAAGGCATATGATTGCGTAAATCATGATTTACTACTGCTAAAAGCTGAAAAATACGGAATAAGAGGAAATGTATTAGAGTGGATGAAATCGTATGTTGACGATCGTATACAAAGGATGGAGATAATCAGAGAGGAATCAAGGTATTTTTCTGAAAGTAGAACAAACGATACTGGTATCCCCCAAGGTAGCATTCTTGGTAATATGCTTTTTATTTTGTTCAATACAGATTTAAGTGAGATATCAAGAAAAGAAAACCACTATATGACAAATTACGTAGACGACACAAATATCCTGGTGGCTGCAGAAAACTATCCTATCCTACTTGAAGAAATCGATGAAATCTATTTGTTAGTTAATGAATGGTTTACCGAGAACGGATTTAACTTAACAAAAAAAAACAAACGCACTGCTTTTTCATACCAAACATCCGTTTGAGACACCAAAAAAATTCAAAATTATGAATGAAGAAGTAGAATATAAAAAAAGTGTAAAGTTTTTGGGTTTGCAAGTGGATGAAAACTTGGATTGGATGGATCATGTTACGGGTTTGACTTCTAAATTAAATCAGGGATGCTACGGTTTGCGGGTGGTAAAAAAATATCTGAATGAAGCATCTTTAAGAGCCATTTACTTTGCTAGTTTTGAAGCATTTGTTGCTTTCAGCATTATGTTTTGGGGTATAAGTTCCGATATGAACAAGGTTTTTATTATTCAGAAGAGGATAATACGGCTGATATACGGAATGCAATTTTTAGCATCATGCAGGGGCGTTTTTAAAGAAAAAAAGATTTTAACTGTTCCTGGATTATATATATATCGAGCATTACTATTTATGTTTAAAAATAGAGAAACATTTTTTCCAATCCGTGAAAACCATAGATACCCTACACGTACTTTAGATATCATGTATCTGAATCATAGGTTAACTGTAACTGAAAAGAACCCGCACTACATGTGTATTAAATTGTTCAATAAATTGCCGGATAGAATTAAAAAGTTGACAAAGTTAATCAAGTTTAAAGAAAAATTATTTGAATTTCTGATGATGATTGAACCGTACACTGTGCAGGAATTTATGGTGTGGAAAGAAGACCAGCTTTCCTTTTCTTAAATGCTTTTTTGTGAATTTTTTGTCTTTTATTTGGTTTGTTTTGAATTTGCCAGGTGATGGAAGATTTTTGACATAGTTTCAACCAATTATGTACACTATGTATCGTAGTTTCTTGAAATAAATTACTATTATTATTATTATATTTATTCTTTTTCAGAAAATGAAATTGATTTTGAAGCATTTACTGCAGGAATACGATTTCGTACAAATCTAGTAGTACCTAAACTTAGTTTCCTTAGAAAATGAATTCAGCGGTCGGTGAAAAGGTGTTCTTATATCTGTATGTAATACACTTTAATTATTCTGTTATTATTGTATTTAATAAATACTGATATAACAAACTAATATTGTTTATATTGATTTACCTCATCAAAACTTACAAATACCTTGGTTATTGTATAAATCTAGAAGATGTAACTATAAACATAGCAGTTATTGCTAATATTATACCGAAGATAATATTACTTATAAGTTTACTCTATTAAATACTGCAGAACAGTTACAAAATATACAACTAAAATTGTATTTTAAAAAATATTGGAGGATGTATAATTTGCATTGCTTGTAAGCTGAGTTGCATAAAACAAGATGTCTAGAAATTCGAATAAGGTTTAATTAAAAATTTTTTTTAGATAACATTGTAAAGTTAAATGAATACCAAAGAAAAATCAATTGCGAAGAATCTGAAAGTTGAAGCACGCAGAAGATTCAATAGTACAGGAAGTTTGGACGATTATATAAAAAGAGGTAGATCTGAAGAGCAAGAAGAGTCTGATACAAATCTTGCAATCTTCAAGAGAAGTAAGAAAATTATAAGAACACCGAATAAGGACAATAAAGAGATACAGGCAGAAGATAAGGAGATGGATGATATTAAGGACTTTTTGAAGACGATAAGTACTGATATAAAGCAAATGAGAGACGAAAATAAGGAAATGAAACAGGAAATACGAGAGAGCACCAGGAAGATTCAGGAACAGATCGAAAGGCAAGTGGAGGAACTAATAGCGCTGAGAGGAGAGGTGGAGGAAACTAAAGCAAGTTGGGAACATGATAAAAAGCTAAAAGAGGGAAGAATAGATGAGCTCGAGCATAAGTTGGAAGAAGTCGAATTCAAACTGGAGTTACAGGAAAGACAAAATAGGAAAAATAGGTTGGTCGTTACGGGAATGGAGGATGATGTGAAACAACAGGAGTCTCTGAGGGATAGAATTGCAAAATTTTTTCAAAACGACTTGAATGCTGAGGTAAAGATAATAACTGCGTATAAAGTGGGGGGCGAAAGAATCGTAATCGAGCTGGGAAGTTTTGAAGAGAAAATGGAGATAATGAAAAATAAATTTAAGTTAGCCAAGTTGCCTGGAAAAAAAATATTTATTAATGATGACTTGACATACATGGAAAGAAGAGTTCAAACGGAGATAAGAAAGCACGCCGAAGAACTGAGGAAAATGGGAAAAAAATTAAGGATAGGCTACCAGAAGTTCATGTATGAAGATAAGGTATTAAAGTGGAGCCAAGAAAAGGGTGAACTACAAGAAGTGGAGAAACCCCCTCCAGTACCAAAAAACTGAAGAGCACAATTAACGATGGAAAACAAAGGACGAACAGGCGAGAAAAGGATAACGAGATGAGACGACACAACACAATAAATAAAATAAAGGAAAGACTGATGATAGCAACCTGGCATGTTAGAGGTACATACGAGGAGAGAGCGCTAAGAAGTTTGGAAGAGGAAGTAAAAAGATACAAACTGGATATTATAGCGTTACAAGAGACCAAACAAAAGAACAACGAGGTTATGAATGTGAAAGAGTATTTGCTGTACCATAGCGGCGGTGCAAACAGAAGATTCGGAACGGGATTCATGGTAAACAGGAAATGGAGGCATGCGGTAATAAATTTCGAACCGATAACGGACAGATTGTGCAGTATAAGACTTCGAGGACGATACCAAAAGATAACTATAATAAACATACATGCACCATCGGAGGAAAAGGCAATTGAAGAAAAGGAAGCATACTATGACAGATTAAGAGAGGTTTACCAAAAAATTCCGAGATATGATCTAAAAATTATCATTGGAGACTGCAACGCGAAAGTAGGAAGAGAGGAAGAATATGGATCGACAATAGGAAAATATAGCAAGCATGTCGAAAGTAATGAGAATGGACAACTGTTAATTGGCTTTGCAACAGAGAGAAATTTGAAAATTGTAAGCACCGACTACCAACGAAAAGATATATATAAGGAAACGTGGACATCACCCGATGGTAAAACGGTGAATCAAATAGATCATGTGTTAATAGAAGATAAACATAAGAAAATGATAACTAACGTCAGAAGTTATAGAGGAGCAGAAGCCAATTCAGATCATTACCTGGTCAAGGTAATGTTTAGACAGCTAATACCAGAACAATATCAAGAAACCCAAGAAAGAATGGAAAGATATGATATAGAAAAACTGAAGAATGAAGACAATAGAGATAAATATGCAAAGGAGATAGAAAGACATCTTCAGGCAGGAGAAAGGGAAATAGAAGAAAGATGGGAAATAATGAAGAATGCTATAAAGAAATCATCAGATCAAATCTTGGGAAAGTATAAGAGAGGCAAAAGAAAAGATTGGTACAACGATGAATGCAAGATAGCAGTATCAGAAAGAAAGCGAGCAAGAATAGAAATGATAAGTAAGGGTACAGAAGAAGCAAAGGCAGAACTTAGAAATAAAAGAAGTAGGGCTAAACGAGTATGTAGAATAGCGAAGAGAAGGGCAGAAGAAGAAGAAATGAAGAAGTTGGAGAAGAGCTATAGAGCAAAGGAAATAAGAAGGTTTTATCAACAAATAAGGACTAAAAAACAAGGTCAACAATCATGAGAGGTGTTTTGTAGAAGTAAAGATGGAAACTTGTGCATGGATGAAAATAGAAGTCTCGAGAGATGGGCAGAATATTTTGAAGACATACTGAACGACCGGGAAGAAGTCAACTACGGACTAGAATTAGATGTCATTCCTGCAATGAACGATAAAGAAACGGAGAAAATAACGCCGCTAACAGAGGAAGAAATAGAAAACATAATAAAAAAGATGAAAAATAACAAAAGTCCAGGTGAGGAGAGCATCCAGGCGGAAATGATTAAATATGGAGGTGAGCGGATTAAAAAAGAGGTATATAGATTGATTAGTAAAATATGGAATGATGAAAAGATGCCAAAAGAATGGTCGCAAGCGATGATTTGCCCAATTTTTAAAAAGGGGGATAGAAGAAGATGTCAGAACTACCGAGGCATAGCTCTGTTAAATGTGATCTACAAGGTATTGGCAAATCTCATAAAAGAAAGGATGCAAAAATACATAGAGAAAATTGTAGGGGAGTACCAATGTGGTTTTAGACCTAATCGATCGGTGATTGACCAGATATTCACTCTTAGGCAGGTGCAGGAGAAGTGCTATGAGCACAACATAGTGATACATGCGGCATTTGTTGATTTCAAGCAGGCTTACGACTCCATTGATAGAGAAAAATTGTATGGGGTGATGGAAGAATTGGGAATACCTAGAAAACTGATAAGATTGATCAAAATGACTCTTGCAGATACAGAGAATAAGGTTGCGGTAAATGCTAAATTATCAAGGAAATTTAAAGTGAGTAGAGGGCTGCGACAGGGGGATCCCTTATCAGCAATGCTTTTCATAGTTGCAGTGGAGTGGATAATAAGACGAGCCGGGATTCTACGTGAAGAAACGCTATACAATAGAGGACATCAAGTGATAGCATACGCAGATGACATAACGGTACTGGCGAGATCTGGTAGGAGCTTAAAAGATGTTATGTTACAATTAGAAGCAATGGCTAAAATACTGGGCTTGAAAATCAACGAGAATAAGACCAAGTATATGAGGATGGGAGAAAAAGGTGAAGTTGAACTGGGAACTTGTTTTAGAATGGAAACAGAGAATGGGGAGCAATATAGTTTTGAAGAAGTGGACAAGTTTTGTTTCCTGGGGACGGTTGTGACACGAAATAATGATTCCAGTAAAGAGATTAACACCAGGATAGCAGCTGGAAACAGAAGCTTGGGTTCTCTGATGTCAGTGATAAAAAACAAAAGCGTATCACAAAAAAGTAAAGTGAGGATATATAAAACAGTTATACGACCGGTGGTAACTTATGCTAGTGAGACATGGACAATGAGTGGAAGAGATAGAGAAAACTTGGAGATATGGGAACGAAAGGTTCTAAGAATTATTTACGGGGGTAAGAAAGTGGAAGACGAATGGAAAAGAAGAACCAACGCAGAAATTTATGAGTTGTTTGATGAACCTCAAATAACGGATGTTGCCCGATCCCAAAGAATTCGATGGTTAGGACACGTAATACGGCTTCAGGAAACCAGAAGTACAAGAAAGGTAATGGAAGGAAGACTTTTGGACACAAGAAAAAGGGGTCGACCAAAAAACAGATGGCAGGATGCGGTAGAATCGGACTTGAGACTGATGGGAGTTAATGGATGGAAAGAGAAGGCACAAAGTAGACAACAATGGAGAAGAGTGGTGCAACAAGCCTTGGGCCTTCATGGCCTGTCGGGCTAATTTTATATTATATTATATATATAATTTACTCCTATGTAGTTGTATTATTTACCTTACTTAGTTACGTCATATTTAATATAACACCTTGTAGTTGTATTATGTATACCTATGTAGCTTTATCTTATAGTAAATGAAATTACAGCTTGGTATAGCTGTATCTTATAAAAACTGGAGCTACTGGCGTCTATTTTACAACTACATATTTTAATTTATAAGTTTTTCTGTTATTGAATACAAATTATTTTTCTCAGTGCATCCAAAAACAACCAATACCAAGCGCACGCAATAAACACAAATAAAATAAAAGTTAAAAATAATCGAGAAGAGTTTTACTTCGCCGCTGTTTTCAGGTTTAATTTGAAAAATATTGATTTATATACAGTATATTTTATATGTGATAACTTGAAAGCAATTTAGTTCTGAAAAGTGTTTCGTGTATTTTTTGAGTTTTCTAAAATATTGATATGGTTAAAAACAAAAAACAATATTTTGACGGTTCTCTTTTTCTTTGCCATTAGTACCTTAGATATTGACTGTAGGAAAACAAAGTACGAACCAAAATTGTTAAAAAATTTAATTATCTACAAGTTTGTTTATATTCATTTATGCCCTAAAATTAAAAATTGATGAGATAATGCAAGAGTTTTACTTCTCCGTTTTTTTCAGGTTTAATTTAAAAAATATCAATTTTAGAAAAAAAATGCCTAAATCAAAGTTGTTGGAAATCATATTATCGAAGCTTATGCCATGGCCAGTGCGATAAATGAATATTTTAACAATTTTGAAAGCATTTTTTTGATCTTTTCAGTAAAAGTTAGATGATATTTAATGCTATTATCATTCGTAGTTTTTATTTCTGCATTATTTTTGTGTCTTTCATTTTTTATCTAAAATAATTAGGGAAGCAGGAATTTGCATAAATAAGTTTTTACATGTTAATTTCCTATGTTCGGCTAACTCATTCAGTACCCGGTATGTGAAAAATTACAAGATAGAAATTCATAATACGATATAATAAAGTCCCTCCTTCACGATTATTTCCCATCAGTCGTATATAATGAAAAATTGAAAAAATAAGAAAAATATTCAAACTAAACTAATAGGAATCTATAAATAATAAATAAAAGATTAAAAATTGACGAAGATGATTTACCAATAACGGATAAAAATAAATCTGAACGATGTCAGGTGTAGTAATGGCTCTTATAAAAATAATTTGAATGGAGATTTTTTAAACTGGCGCTGCCAGGTTGAAATCAAAAGGCACTGCCACCCATGTTGATTTCTAAATATTTTGAAAAAATTCAAAATTACCACGTTTTTTAACCGTAAGGCGATAAACTAGAAAATAAACCTAAAATAAAAAATTAATGCTCAAAACATTTAAATAAATGGATTATTTTAACCAAAAAATGGTTTTTATTTTTTTCTACTGTGGCGTCCTCTATTTAAAATTCTGAAAAATGTATGAAGTTAAAACGATATAAATGGGGCTTGAAAAAAAACAATTTCATAATTTTACAAAAATGATTCCATGGTTAAAAAATGAAATTAAAGAAAAAACAAATTTTTTTTCAAGGATTTTATGAAGCTCTATAAGAGTTAATTTTTTTCCTTCGAGCCCTTATCAGCCCCCAAACATATCAAAATTTTAGATCAATCGATTCAGCCATTCCGGAGAAAATAATTTTTTTACATATTTTGCTTTTCTCGAAAACAAATTGAGTTAGCGATCCGAAACTTTCAGGATCTTAGTACTTTATTAGTACCAACATATCCTATAAATATCGTTTAAATATCTTTCCGGGCCGAATCACCATGCTTATACCCCTAGGGCCTTTACTTCTCCGAAAGTTGTAATTTAATAATATTTAATTTAATAATATTCATGGTTGATATTATAGTTTTCTTGAATAACTTTCGGAGGAGTGAATTTATCGAAAAATCATAAGAAGTATTTTTTGTAGAGCGTGCAATTCTCTATAAAAATAGATATTGTTGTTACCGCTGTAACATTATTTGTTTCAGAGAAAAAAAATTAAATGCAAAAAGCACAAATATCGCATGTTATTCATATGAGAATTTAATACCACTTTAATCTTAAATAACTTTCGGAGGAGTGAATTTATCGAAAAATTATAAGAGATCTTTTTTGTAGAAAATTCAATTCTGTATATAAATATATATTGGTCATTGCTGTAACCTTAATTGTTTCTGAGAAAAAAAATTAAATGCAAAAAGTCCAAGAATCCCATGTTATTTAAATGGGAATTGTAACATGATTTCGGCACGGTTTAACTAAAAAATGTTTGGTTTTTTAGGTGGGATATTTTTTTAGGGGGCAAAAACTAAAAATTTATGGGGCGGCAGCAAAAGAAAAACCAACTTGGGAAATAACGGACACCCTACTGCACAGTAGTTACAGTGTGACAATTATTATTTGACGCTAGTTATTAAGGATTAATAATCTCACAAAAAATTCACAAAAATTGCTTTTTTTAAGCTTCCAAAGTAGAATCTTAGTTTAAGTAAGACTCCGTGCGAAGCCGGGTATCCAAGTAGTAAATAATTAAATCTGTGGTCACATGCTAGAAGGGAATAAGTATATAGGAATCTATGAAGACTTATTTCCTTCTAGCATGGGACCACAGACATATTGTTGGCATTCGGTTTAGAAGGTACGGCAAGGATCGCAGTTGGTAGAAACGTGTATTAGTCCAGTAATCGCGTCGAAAAAAGCTTACAAATTTCTGTGGCAAAGGAATGAAAACTGATTCCTATGTAATTTTGGTCGTAGAATCCGAATTTTAGGTTTGCGAACAAAATTTCCTTGTGCCAAAGCCGCCATATTAAAAAACGTTGCCAAATGACGTTTTATTGAAAAACTCAAAATTTTGGCTTCAAAATTTATTTTTCGAAGAAATAAATCAGTTGAATTCAAAAGTAGATAAAATTTCCTACATAATGACTTTTTGGTTGATTTCCTAGGACAAAAATTAAAGCAACAGGCACCATTCGCGATTTTACTGGTTTTTCGAAAAATTCAAATTTTATGATTTCTCGAGTGACATAAAGGTATCAATGCCGACGGCAACGGGTAAAAATATAGCCTCTGGTCAGCATGAAGTTTGAATTTTTTCAAATTTAAAAAAAAATTTGAATTTTTCGAAAAACCGGCGAAAACGCGAATGCCGCCTGCGGCGTTAATACTCGTCAAAGGAAATAAATCAAAAAGTTATTTTGTAGGAAGTTTTATCTACTTTTTGATTCATTTGATTCATTTTTTCGAAAAATCAATAGGTTGCCCAAAATTTTGATTTTTTTTGCAAAAAAAGTAATTTGGCAACGTTTTTTCAATATGGCTGCTTTGACACAAGGAAATTTTTTCGCAAACCTCAAATTCGGATTCTACGACCAAAATTACATATTAATCTGTTTTCAATCCTTTGCCACAGAAATTTGTCAGGTAAAACTACCTGGTTACTGGACAATTATGTCGAGAAGATTACATTAGGATAATAATATACCAGTTTGATTATGTGAAATAATATGTTTCTTTATTTTTTTTATAAGTAGTATATTCGAAATTCGCCAAGTTTCTAAAAATTTTTACGCCCCTAGTAAATTGAAACCCTATGCTAGTAGGATAGTACAATGATAGTTACGCCACTGGTTTGATGACATTCATTACATCGAAAGTGTTGAACAATGTATCACCATGTATTAAAAAGTAATGCAAATAGTTTAATTATTAAACTTTAATTAATAATTTTAACAATAATTTATTCAACTTGTCAATACAAGTATAAACTTTTTGAAAACCGGCATTCATATTATTATATTATTAAATATTAGGTATATTAGGTATATTTACTAATGTAATTCATATATTGGATGATAAATAAAAATGTTTAGTATCTATTGCAAGTTATTATAAATAATAATTATTAATTAGTACAATATTATTAAGTTGAACTGATAAGCTAGAAATAAATTTATCAATGAATGTCGGTAGATTACGCGAGTATTCGTTGGTTGCGCGTAAAGGCAGCGCATGGTAGAATGTATTGTCGCAAATAATCTAGTCTGGCATGTGAAGTTAATGATTGTCATGAGCAATAATATTGTTTCAGAATGGTTAATTTCACTTCACTTAGGTCAATATGCAGAAAGTTTTATCGATAACGGTTATGACGATTTAGAAATATGCAAACAAGTAGGAGATCCTGATTTGGATGCCATTGGTGTGTTAAATCCGGTGCATCGCAATCGGGTATTGGAATCTGTGAGAACCTTACGTGAAGAAGGCGCCGCTTCAGTTTATTTTACCTTAGAAGAAAGCACGGCTATTCACGATGAATGCTTATGTGATAATGTTAGTGTGAAATCATCGTATACTTCATCCGGGCTTTATTCAGAAAAAGAAAGTGTAACTAGTGCAAGTAATAATGTCACAAGTTCAGTGGACAACGTTAGTGAAGCTACTAAATATGTTGATGAATATGAAGAGGGCAAGGCCGAGTTGATAAAAATTCCTCGAATGCAACTTGGGGTGCTTTTGCGTGAAAAACTAACTCAGGACGGTATAGTACTTAGCTACCAACCTTATTCTCAAGTGGTAAGTGAATACCAGTAAACTAGTATTTACAGGGTGTACTTGATAGTTTTCTTGTTGGGTGAATAATACAGGATGTAACAAGAATTATTTTTTATACTTAACCTATTTCATTTACTAACAGAAATAGGTAAATGCATAATTATTATTCATGTGTGTTATCTCGCGCACGACATAAGTAACCAACCGATAATCTTCCTAAATTCTGTTGTAGCCGTTTTAAGGATGTATAGGCGACAAAAAAGAAAATTAAAAAATATAAGATATCGATGAAAATTGGTACACATGTCATCATTGATTTTGGGATGTAATAAAAAAAATTTTTAATCGATTCACTACAGACTACACCATTCAATATTTCTTTTTCTTCATTCATTCTTGCAGTTTTAATTTGATATGTTTACTTTTTGTTAAAATTCATGAAAATCACATCTATGGTTTTGCTTAATAGTTGGCTGTTAGTGAAAATCACAAGGTGTTAAACAGTAAAATACTTGTCTAAATAAAAATCTAAAGCAAAATCTTAAGAAATCTTAAAAAAATTATATAATGTAAAAATCATTTTATGAAAAACAACATTTTATCGAATATATTAGCTTAAAATATATCAACAAAATATAAGAATTTTTTCAAATTTTCTGTAGTTATACAATAGAACCCCTCTCTATAACGAGTCCCGGTTATAACGAAAAATCGGCTATAACGAGTAAAAGTTTGGTCCCTTGACTTTTGTTTACATGCTAAACTGACTGTTTTTTAGCGAAAATCTGTTTATAACGAGTAAGTAGGCTGGTCCCTTGAGCTCTCGTTATAGAGGGGTTCTACTGTAGCTTGTAAATAGAAGGTTTAAATAAAATTTCATCACTGTTTACTACCAAAATTTCTTATTCTTAGCTCTCTTTAACGGCGTTTTGTAACGGTATCCCTTTATCACGAAAAATATGTTGTCACCTTAGGTTACTACCTGAAGGAGGTCCCGGCAAAATTCATTCCGAAACTACTGTAGTTTTTAGAACTGTAATGCCTGCTGTAAACTCTCGCCGAGACAGGGCGAGAGCGGGCGAGAACGAGAGTGTAGATGGAAGCTCTCGCTGGTCTCGGTGTTCCTCGCTAGCTCTCCATCCGAAGTCGGTTTATTTGGTCCGAGTCAAAGGGTTTCGTTTAACCTGTGAATGTGTTGCTGTACACTCTCGCATCCCCTAGGCGCGATTTTAGTAGCTGAAAATATGTTGAAATCGATGCTATTATTAAACCAAATACCTATTAAAAGTATTGCTGAAATTATCAGTTTTATTTTTTTACTAGACATCGAAAAGATGTTATTGTAAACCACTGCAAAGAAATATTTGCATTTTTTTTAGTGAACAGTTAAAAAAATTCACGAAGTTCATTTCATGAAAGTAAGCAATGTTTAGAGCCAGCAAAAGTAAAAAATTGAAAAATTTGACTCATCGTTCATCACCATCGTTTCGATGTCTAATATACAAATAAAAATGATAATTTCAGAAATAATTTAAAAATTTTGTAATCCCTTGAGCTCACAATTACAACTGAACTAGGAGAGAACATGGGCGAGAATGTACATGGTCGTACTCGGGCACAGGCCCCTCTCCGAGACATTCGGGCGAGAACTTGGGCGAGAGCATTCGTCGAGAGTGTACAGCCAGCATAATAGTTCTAGCAGTGCGTAAAGTGAACCGAGGTGCAAATTAGCACTAGTGTGGTATTAGCTTAGATCATAATATAATACTAGATACCAAGTGCCGTATTCCAATGCATTGAAGCTAGTGAAGCAAAGTAGTTACGACATAATAATTTGTAGCTGTCTTTGTTAAACACTACAATTGGCTATCTTGTATCTCTTTCAGAATTCAGAAACCGAATGGCGCATGTACAATTTTTAAATTTGACAGTTGGTGTTATTCAGTGATTGCAGTAGGAATATCGAATATAAAAGAAATATGAATTAATTTAATATTTTGTTGTCGATCTTTAAAACGTGAGAATAGTAGAGTGATTTGTTTAAATAATTTTTTTAAGCGGATAAATTTTATTTAATTTAAATAAAATATTGGTCAAACAAAAATTTGTTTAAATCAAAATAGAATTTTATTTATTCTATTGTGGTTAATTAATTTTTAGTTTCTTTAGTTAAATTTAATTTAAAAAGTTAAATAAAACTTAAATTAAACGAATTTTATTTTCTTCAAAAAGTTATTCAAACAAAATAGTTTTTTTTGATCCAAAGAAAGCGTTTTTACTATGTATAATAATCGTTTCACAAGTAAGAAAATATATTCTTTCATAATTTTGCAATTAATTATAAATAATAATTATGTAAATTTAATTTTCCAAAAAGAAAATATAAACGAACACAATGGGTTGACGTTTGTAAAATTAGTAGTAACATTTTATTTTAGTAATAGATACAAATTTAATAATAAAGAAAAAACCTAAAATAAATTGTTTGTTTCATTTCATAAACATTCAAAAATATTTAAATTTGAAATTACCGCCAAAGTAGAATTCAGAAAACCGAAATTAGGACGTATTGAATTCAAAAAGAGATGCAAAAACCAGTTGTGTATTGTATGACAGAGACGCAGTTAAAATAATACGTCGTTGCCGTTTTGCGTCTCAACATTTAGGAGTACTTGGTATCTATGTAATATATATGATCTAAGGGTATTAGCGTTAGTAAAGTTGGTGCGAGAAAAAATCTTTTTTCTGCATATTAGGCCTTTGCATCGAGTTGGTTAATAAAATAGATTATAATAATAATAATAATAATTTTATTGGGCCATCAAAGTACAATAAATTATAGGACAAGTCAGAACAGAAAAAATAATAAACAAATACACACAACACATCAAATATATAAAATACAAAACAAAATATAAAATGCAATATGTATGAAGTTTGTACAATTCAATAAATTAGATGTAATCCCCAATCTTTTCCAAGAATTCATCAACATTGTACACACAGTGCTCCAGCAGAAAACGCCTCAATTTGCTCTTAAACAAGCCAAGTGACTCGCAACCAGCAAGGGCTGCAAGAAGTGCATTAAACAACCTGGTCCCCATCGCCTCAGGAGATCCTCTCGTTAACTTAAGAGAGGTTAAAGTTGGACAAAAATTAAACTTATGCCAAGTGTCGTTGCCATGAACATCCACGTGTCGCCTAAATCTATTCCTGTTCCTATAAGTATATGCTATCATCTCCAAAATGTACAGGCTGGGCAGGGAAAGCACCTTCAACCCCACAAACATTGGCCTACATGAATCACGACTACTGGCACACAAAATACACCTAATAATTCTTTTCTGTGCTATAAAGACATCTTTGGCCATCGTGGAAGAACCCCAAAGACAGACACCGTAGGATTATCTCGAGAAAATCTGCCCATGGTAAAATAACAGAAGTGTATTGATTGGGGTGGGCCAAAAAAAACTTTTAATTTTATTTTCTTTAGCTACTATGAAAATATCGTTCAAGATGACGAAAAAAGAATTCTGGTAAAGTTTGAGCTCTTAATATTAACATTTAGAGGTGGCTAATCGTGATTTTTGATTTCCCATTTAAATAACACGGGAAATTTTATTTTTTTTTATTTGGAATTTTAAAGCGCTTGAACGAATTATCGTCTAATAAAATTTAAAACTCATACTTGTAGGAAATTAAACGATCTACAAAAAAGGACTGAAATGATTTTTCGCTAAGTTATCTCGTTTAAAAGTTATTCGAGGCTTAAGTTGAACCTCAAATGTTAAATGAGATTTTCACAATTATTTATACTCGATCACAAAATAATGGCTCAAAAACATAAAATATCATATTTTATGTAATCGAGTGTTTATCGAGTGTTCTTCGGTAAAACCGTTGATTGAAGAATAGTGAAGATATGCAATGCAATAGGAAATTGTTACTTTTCCTCCCACTCCACCCCACTGTCTCTTCTCCTACAAACTCACTAGGAAGCAAGTGCTGCCCCCAACGGTAGCATAGTTGTACCATAATTATCTCGTTGATAAAAAATATTATATGATAAGCGGATACAATATTATATTGCAAGTACTATTTTATCTTGGATATAGTATTTATTTAAATGTGCGAACCTTGCTTATAAAAGTTTTTTGAAATACGAGTATAATATTCAGAAAGTACAAAATCAGTAAATACAAAACATTTTTATTTTAATAAAAAGTAAAAAAAAATCTATTTTATTAAAATTAAAAATAAAAATTTCATATATTATTTACACAAAAATTATTTACAAAATCAAATTTCAGAAACAAATTAAAAAACAAAATCAAACTTTCAAAATGGTCATGTTATAAAATTTAAAAACAATATCTTTTCATAATAAGATTTAAAGTCAAAAATAGTTAATAAAATTCAAATTAATTAAATTAAAGTTCAAATAAAATTCAAATTCTACGTATAAAAATATTTGCCTAGGTATCTATAAAGTTTAGAAAACATTTTATATAGAACAAAAAAACATAGGTACTAACTACTAAGAGCCCAATCCCGCCAGACAAAAAAATTGAGTTTTAGACAAAACTTTCGAGGGCATGATGGATTATATCTTATCGCTTCAAGTAAAAAATAATTATAACATTTTCAAAATACATATAACTGATAATAGTGACTCGAATAATAACTCAAACATGTAATAATATTGAATTAATTTTCTTTTAATTCAATTATTTAAACAGAAACCAGCAGTGTCAACTAACCATTTGATAAAATACCTCTCCAGATCACAGAAAAACCAAGAAATTTTTTTCAAAATTAACAACAAGAAATTCTAATGTTTAAACAAGTTAATACTAGAAATAATAGTCGAAAAAGAACTCGGACAAGATACACTCGTAACTTCAGTTTTATCAATTTCAGAATAAATTATAATTTGTTTGGGTACCTACCCTTTACGGGATCGGACATTTGACCGCGGCCACGAGACCGCGGCTGGTAGACCGCTGACCATTAGACCGCAAGACCATAATACCCCAAGCCCATAATACCGCAGCCCATAATACCGCAGCTCATAATACCGCAGCCCATAATACCGCAGCCTATTAGACCGCAAGACTATAATACCGCGATCACTATAATGCAAGTTAAATACCACGAGAGTTTTTATTCTCGAATTTATGGAAAGCGGTTTTTGTAAGTACCTATACTTAATACCATTATTTTATTATAATTCAGCTTTAAATTATGAAATTCAAATTTTATGGATTATTTTGTATTATATATGTATTATATGTTTAGTATTATTATAGTTGGTGTGAATACAATGAATTTTTTGTAATTGCTACTTTAATACTTCTATTCATTTAAAACCATTTCAAACAATAGTTTAAGAATCCCTAATTTTCTGTTATAAATTGTAGATAGCCCTTTTACTACAAATCCTAAATACCTGTTTTCTTATTATAATCTCATAAGTTGAACTTAAGTACAAAAGATTATGAAAATTGGGTTTCCCAAAATATTTTGTTACAATAGATTTGCACATAATATGTAATTGCGACAATTTTAATTTTATAAAAATTAATTTAAAAAAATACACTAAAGATTTTGCGATAAGTCCAATATTGCATTTGTAAATAATTGAAATTGTAAGTTTTTTAAATATTTACCAATTTTATTTTCGAAATTCAAAATCTCAACCGTACCCTTTATGCCTTTTAATTAAAAAAAAATTGTCTTCGTGTTTTTGGTGACCTGCTAACTGGAAGAATAATTTATCAAATGGTAAGTTAACATCGCAGTTTTCTGTTTAAATAATCGAATTACAAGGAAATTAATGCAATAATTTTAATTAATTTGTTAATATTCTAACTTTTCTATTTTCCTTTCTTACTTTGCTGGAATTTAGTCGTATAGATTCCATATCTTCTGAAACAGTTTTTAAGCTTCTATATATTTTAAGCATAATTAAAAACTTAATACCATATTTTATATGTTCATCGCAAAACTGTTTGAAATCCATTTCAGTTTGTGATATTAAGTCCTTTGTTATATTACTAACAGCAAATGTACATTTATTTTTTGAAAATGATGAATTATATAAAGTTAATAATTTAAACACAAACTGCACAAAACAATCAGTTGGTCTTTTTAAATGTCTAATTTCTTCGGCTCCATAGTCTTTACATAACAGGTAACACTCATTTTCAGAAAGTATTTCTTCATTGGGCTTCACTAAATTTTCCACACATGTTTGGCAATTGTATTTCTTTAATAACTTAAATGCTATGTAACCAGCAAGATACACAGTGCTGCAAGATTCTAAAACACAAGTACTTAACACCGGTGGAATGGTCGGATCATCATTGTTTGATTTTATTTGTTGTACTAATTCCAATGTAGATTTTTGGGAGATATCAATTTCACTCATTTCATTTTCGATAAATTCCTCATCTGTTAGTGATTCGTCCACTAATGGTAATTCTTCGTTCACATCTAATGTTTCAGCTTCATCGTCTTGACAATTTGCAGAATCAACGCCCGTTTGAAGTTTTATAAACATATTGTGCTGCATTGATATTCGAAATTGACGAACAGAAGGCATTGGGTTGTATCCACCCCGGTTTCGTATAACGGAAAAGAAATTTTCTAATGCATCCTGTTAAAACAACAGGATAAATCCTGTTAATAGATATTTAACGCCATCTTTTTTTAAATCATCCCATAATAATAATATTGATCGAATACTCCATATGAACCCTCCGATACAGTAAATATTATTACGCTTTTTGTTCTTTTCTGCAATCCCCTTCTTGTTCTTCTTCTTTTTTGCATCACCACTTTCATTACTATACACTTCAATATCTTTAAAGTACTCTAATCCATTGTTTAGAGTTTTTAAAGAAGTATTTGCAAATATGGATAATGGTCTTCTGTACGGATTAGGATCTTTCAACATTCTGCTATTTAAAGAATCAAAAATGTTGTTTATTGTTTCAACAAAATCAGCAGTATTATTCGCTGAACAACTTTTCACCTCCTTTGATTTACAAACCGTTCGTACTGCAGAAGCTACAGAATGGCTGAAAATTTGTGCAGCAAGTTTAACACGCATCCTTTGGAATGTATTAGGATTTATGTGAATCGGCGTAATTTTTGTTAAAGCCCGAGATGTTTCACTCTTTCTATCTATAGCGTAGGTTTCCACAATGTCATTCCAAGAAACAGGCTTTCCACGAATCAAAAAGTTCAATTTTGGATTCATAAAATTATTTCTAAGACTCTTTAGGAGATGAGGAGGGTCAAAGCATGTGAAAATTTTTTTATTGTTTATGACAATAATTGGATTTTCTTGTGTAGCACCTAATTTTGTGAATGCACTCCTGTTGTTGGTTCCTTGGTCACAAACTAAAATCATGGGGTTTAAATCAATACAAATTAATTGATTTATGACTTGGACAATTAGCTCTTTTAAAACACTGATCTTCATTGGACCCGAAGATATATAATAACAAAATGGAATTTTCCAATTATGCAGTAGTCCGCGTAAGTAGAATACCATCGCAGTATTACCAATTTTGTCATTTCGACCCAAGTGCCCCAAATCTTCGTAACCTTCGATGATATCTTGACTTTTATTATATTCTAATTTTTTTTTTAAAGCAATTTCGTCAAACATGACCACACACCTCTTTTCAATGTCACTCATGGTTCTAACTTTAATCGATAATTTTTTAGTCAAATTTGTCATTACACCGGTTACCAAATTTGAAATTTTTAACCATGACTGTACGGTGCGTTGAGCTGGTAAAACAAAACCTAATTTATTCCTCATATATTTATATGATCCTTGAGATTTGTAGTATAGAGATAATGCTAATTGCTTTTCATTGGATGCCCAATATGTATTTTTTCTATGAAACAATTGCATATTCGTTAGGGTTTTTACTGCTCGAGATTTATTTCTAACTTGATTTTGGACGATGGCGATGGTTTGGGTTGAACATTTCCGCAATCGCTTCAACTTCAATTTTAACCTATTTTTTAACATAATGTTCGCTTTTAATTTAATCCGCGCCAATTTCAATTTTGAATCGCGTTTCATACACTTTGGTGTAAGCACTTTTTGTTCTACGGGAGAAGGCATATCTAATATCCTTAAACTTACGGTGGAAATACACGAACTACTGGAATCGGTGGAAAATCGTCTTTTTTGGGTCCCATAAGTTTTTAAAATATTAATTCCACTAGTGCTAGGTAAACAAGGAATTGTTTCACACGTAGTTTTTATTGAGTCTCTTGCAACTGAGTACTTTACCGGAATTGCACTTTTAATCAAATATTTTCTGGCAGGATTACGCTTTATATCACTAGCTAAAAAATGTTCCTCACAAATCAATTTATGGGATAAATCTTCATTAATTGCTACTGCTATACGAATATTGCCACAATTTTTTTTCCATTCCTCGCATCTATTTACATCTTTAATGGGAAATTTAAAATACGTCAAATCACGTCTGTTCTTCAACGTATTTTTACAATTTATGTACACGCAAGTGTGATTCACCGTTGACATTTTAAATGCACAAGTGCGCACGAAAGCAATTCAAATGCAACTGCAGATTCTCGACCCATAACTACTATAGCGCCACCTACATGTCGACACCTTTTTTCGCCACATTTTAACCCGTAAGGTTGCCTATCTTCACTATTCTTCAATCAACGGTAAAACTATATAATTTTTAAGAAATATCAATAATAATTAATTTTTTATAATTATTTATAAACAATAATTTAAATTTAATTTAATCATTCCCTAAAAAATAATAAATGTCCTGTTATTGATATTTCGTAAAAATTTTATTGTTGTACCGAATAACACTCGATAAACTTTACATAAAATATGATGTTTTATGTTTTTGAGCCATTATATTGTGTGATCGAGTATAAATAATTGTGAAATCATTATTTAACATTTGAGGTTCAACTTAAACCTCGAATAACTTTTAAACGAGCCGACTTAGCGAAAAATCATTTCAGACCATTTTGGTAGATCGTTTAATTTCCTACAAGTATGAGTTTTAAATTTTATTAGACAATAATTCGTTCAAGCGCAATAAAATTCCAAATACAAAAAATAAAATTTCCCGTGTTATTTAAATGGGAAATCAAAAATCACGATTAGCCACCTCTAAATATTAATATTAAGTGCTCAAAATTTACCAGAATTCTGTTTTCGTCATTTTGAACGATATTTTTATGAAAAGTTTAAAAGTTTTTTTTGGCCCATCCTAGTATTGATGTCAATAACACTTCTCAAACTACGCATTTGATAACAGCGAGTTTAGGCGACCAATAAGTGGAATACAATGACTTTTCCAGTTTAAGCCGTCGTCAATGTTCAGGCTTAGGAACTTAACATTGGACTTTCTCTCAATCTCCACCGAGTCCAATCGGAGTCTAGATCATCACGATTTTGCGGATTATGAAATGCTATATAGTAAGTCTTAGCACGATTTAGATGTAGCCCGTTATGGCCAAACCACAAACTCAGTTGAGCCAGTAGCCGATCAGCACAGCTCTTTAACAAGTGACAACACTGGAAGTGTCGTCCGCATACATTAGCGTGAGGAAATTAACAAATGTCAGAAGATCATTAACGAAGATAAGGAAGAGCACCGGACCCAAAATGGAACCCTGTGGCACTCTCATGATTACAGGAAAAATCGAGGACTTATAAATACGCCGAATGCTATCAGAACCAGTAAACGCGACATTAACCAACTGTGATGTATTTGATATGATTATGTGATTATATATTTATTATAGATGTTTCGATTTTTCGATTTTTCTACGTTTTTCAAAAAAATACTTACATTTTGTCATCATAGACCAACCAGGTACTGTTTATTCTACCTTTAAAAGATACCATATTTTCAAACACCCTTAAAAAATCCTCAATGATCTGTTATGTTAATGAAATATGTCTTTCCACAAAGTACAATATTTCAAAGAAACATCATTTACGTTGAATAGCAAAAAAACGGCGATTTTTTTTACAAAAATAGATTTTTGAAAAATTCTGTTTTGATTTTTACTTATTTTCAGTAACTTAATATAATTTTGTTCAATCCTGCTATTGAAACATGTCGTTTCATACTTGGATACGCAACTAGAAACCGTTTGTTTTACTCACTCAAATTATATCTATGGTAACGAGTGGGCGAAAGACTTTTCACCCACTAGTGAGTGAAAAATGCAGTCATTCATTAACCTGCCTACGTTCTTTATAATAATATTAAAATGTTTTAAAACCAAAGCTAACTTTTTTTTAAATTATTTTGCACGCAAAATGCGCGCTATCGATCTAAAATTTTGCATAAAGCTTCCTACGACAAATTGCTACGGGGGATTGAGTACGAGCAAAGGGGGGTAAATTTTTAGCTCAGTTTTTCGATATCTAACGCCGTTTTCGAGTTATTGCAAATTCAAAATCGCAAATTTAATTATTGATGACACGAATTATAATAAATTGTATTTTCATAAATTTTTTAGATTTATAAGTGCAGGATTGAACAAAACGCTATACATAACTCGTGGAGAAACCCTTTCGCTCACTTATTTGCCTCTGCACACTCGCCTGTCGGCTCGCGTGCAAAACTGGCAAATGCGTGAGCGAATCTTTCGGTTTCTCCACTAGTCATGTAATATACTATTTCGCATTCGAGACCACCATTACTGGATTCCTGCGAAATTTTTACTCCAAGAAACATGGATTATCAAATACTTTTCGGCTATTTATACGAGTTATAGTACTTTCAAAATGCAAAATCCATATTCACACTATAGTGTGGTTTGTATGTATCCATGATCGAGATATGGTTACTACGGATTAATTCTTTAATTATTTAATTGGTTAATTACCAACTAAGAAATTTTACTAAATAATATGAAATATTATTTAAAAAAAATTAACCTTTTCATTACTCAATCAATATAATATGATACCTAACAAGTAATCCTAACACAAAACTAAAATGTAACGTTTTAATGCAACGCTATTTCATAATAGTCTGATAATCTGGCAACCTACATTAAAAATCCTATATAAAAGAATATAATATATGTGATCTATGACTATAACTAAATCTCAAGGGCAGAGCTTTGACAAAGTTGGTATATATTGAAATGTATTTTCGAAATCAAACCAGGTAAATTCCTTGAAACAAAATTTAATTAATTAAAAATATTCAAAATTTCCAAATATAAATTTCTATTCCACTTTTTACTTAAAAATAAATAAATGAGTTGAATATGAGTTGACCACTGTAGTTTCGAACCTGGAAAATTGTAAATCCTATGTAGGTTTCAATTGTTAAGTTTGTAAAATATTAGTCCGCATTTTGTAATTTTAAATTGTTACTGTATAACCGTGACCTAAAACATAAAACATTAAAATAGTGCGCTGGTTTCAAAATTCAATCAAAATACCTACACCCATACACAGAATTGAACGTACACCCCTATGCTAGCAATGTAAATTGTGCCTTTTGAAGACTTGTTTTCTCATATAAAAATAGCTTCTACAGCAAAACTTATTAAACATTTTTTGTTGAAAATTTCATTCTCTTCATTTTTGTTTATATACATTTTTTTATTTTGTCGCACCGTTTCCGAGCTACAGTGATTTAAATCAACCTCTGTAAAAAATTTAATAAAACACCCATAAGAGCAATGTTAATTTTATTAAAATTTTCACAAAGGTTTTTTTAAGTCACTCTTATCACGGAAACGGTGCGACAAAATAGAAAAATGTATATAAACAAAAATGAACAGAATGAAATTTTCAACAAAAAATGTTTAATAAGTTTTGCTGAAAAGCGATTTTTATATGAGAAAACATGACTTCAAAAGGCACAAGTTACATTTTGTGTATGGGTGTATGTAAAAAGTGTAACCAAGGGATGCGAGATTTTTTTTAGTTCGTTTACGTCCAGTTTTTCTAGCAGTATAGAAAGGGGCGAAAAATCAAATAAATAATAGAATATAGATTGCGGATTTGAGTGTAATCCTCAAGTGGCGTGTATCTCCTAAATAGCTTCGAATGTGGAATCATATTGTGAAAATTTATGTAAAAATTTGTCTCAACCTAAAGATTTAAAAGATCAATAACATAGGTCTACAAAAAAGCATTTTTTTTGTTGCCCTGATTTTTTCATTGAATTTTGAAGATTAAGAACGTAAAAGTTATGAATATAACGAAAATTGGCCAATATTGGCTTTAGTTTTTATGTTATTGTAATATACGAGGTATTTTGAACATATGTTCAAAATATATTGGAAATTTTTGCATTTCGCACGGTGTAGGTTACCAAATAAGATAAAAAAATTTGTATAAGTTGATACTAATATGAGCAATGCACATGTTAATTTTTAGCCATATTCGCTGTACAGTTTGTGTTTAGTAAATTATTGTTTATTGCATAATTTTAAAAATCTGATTTTCAGAATTCATTTTTGTTTTAAAAACTTTATTTGCATTAAATTCTGTGTTAAAAATTGATTTGAAAGAGTAATGACTAATGAAGTAGAGGGCGGGCTGAAAAATACCCGTGTTCGATAAGAAGGCAACATTTTTTTGAAAATTTTTTTTTATTTGCAAGGTAGTCTTATTTTAGTTCAATACACTTATTTTAACGCATTTCCAATTTTTTTATCTCTTCCAAATAATACAATTTAGCAAACTCTCTAAAATAGCCATTTTACATCGAATTACAACCGAAATTTGATACAAATATTTTAACCACGGAGCCGTTTCTTTAGGTTAAGTAACAGATAAGAGTCACAAGAGAATAAATCCGGAGAATAGAACCGATGAGAAACCAATTGACAACCTAATTCTTTGCTTTTAGCCATTGCAATTATGGATGTGTATAAAGGTGCATTGTCTTGATGAAAATGCACATTTTTTCTATGATAAATGTGGGCCAAAAAATCCAATAATATTATATAATGTTGCCCTATTCATTGTTTTTCCTTTTTCAAGATAGTCGGTAAAATTATATCACGAGACTCCCAAAAAACAGTAGCCATTTCGGCCAAAGAAACCACTTTTGTCGTCATTGGACCGCTAGATCCAGCTACTATCAATATTTTTGGGGTTGGGTACAACTCGCCGCGCACAATTCGCAGCGCACGATTCGCCGCGCACGATTCGCCGTGGCACGATTCGCCGAGAGCTTCTAGCGCCACATATCAATAATCTTCAAATTAAACAAGAAGAAAATTATTCGATTTGTTGACCTTTTGTATTTACATGAATGCTCAGGTCAATTAATATGGTAAAGAGAAATGGAACTTATAAGAACTATCGATAATATCCAGATTAATTTTCAGAGAACTAATAATATTGCGGAGGCAGCTCATAGAAGGCTACAATCGCAGTAGAGCATCGAAAGACCGACTATTTGGCGTTTCATAAATGAATTAAAAAAAGTTCAAAAAAAAACATAGACGTGTATTATGAAAGCCTAGTTGCCGGGAACCATACTGCAAAAAAGCATAAAAAGTTTATCTTTGCAGATGAAAGAATCTTGACATTTTTAGTCAATGATTTTGAGAATCGGGATATATTAGAATACCTTCGTGGTTTGGCCCACAATTTCGAAATGTTAGAGGCTTAATCTAAATAAAAATGAAAATAAACGAAAATATAAAGAACTACCGTTGTTTTTTCTAACTTTTGAAAAATTTATTTATTTAATTTGTTTAATTTATTTAATTCATTTTTATGGGTTAAAAATCTATCAAAGATTATCAATAGATGGGGTTACAGAATGGATAAAAATAAAAAACTCACGGCGAATCGTGTCGCGGCGAATTGTGCCACGGCGAATTGTGCCGCGGCGAATCGTGCCGCGGCGAATCATACCGTTTCCATATTTTTGACTGTATTTTGGTCTCAGATGTTTCATGTTTAACCTACGGACACGAAACGACGCAAAACATTCTTTGTGTTACGCTTAAACATATCTAAACATTGCTTTGAAGTGGTTCCACGTGCACGTTTTCGATGATTGTGGCAAATGCGGTACCCATCGCGCGGATAGCTTTTTCATATATAGGTTATGTCAAATATTGCTCATACGTTTTTTTGAGATGTCTACAGCCTCAGCTACCTTTCGCAATTTTACTCTGTGGTCTGACAATACGATATCATGAATTGTTTTAACCATTTCTTCCGTACTTTGCTAATTTGGACGATCTGGACGTTGATGTTAAGAACACTCTTTAGACCATATTTAAATTCATTAATCCAAAATTCAATTCTTGTCATTGAAAGTGAAAGGTCCCCGTAACAGCATCTAATTTTTCGTTGATTTATTCGTAAGTTTTCCAATCGAAAAACAAGTTAGAAAAACTGATCGATATTGAATTTTTTTAATAATTAAAAAATGTAATAAGTTGTTCACTTCAAACTTGTGTAGCAAATACGCTATTGGACATATCGCAATGAAATTTTGATATGAGTTGTTTGAAAGATGGCATTCAAGGATACTTATAATATTAAGGTTCTACATATAGCACCAACCTATAAGAAATGTTGACTAGATTTTTGGTGTAGAAACTAGGTCAACAAATACCAAAGTTTACAAACATTTTCAAGAAATCGGTGCAGATTTGAGCATATGAGCATGCAAACACATCAATTAGCGATAAAAACACTAGAAAACCAGAGAAACGGTTTATTGTAAATTGCCGAAGCACTATTAGAGAGGTCGCAAAAGAAGGTGGAATCTCAATTGGGTCATGTGATGCAATTTGTAAGGCCAAAAAACAAGTGGCAACCAAACATGTAAAATTTTATACAAAAACTGAATTGCAAAATCATCTCTCAAGAATCGTTAACCAAAGTTCCTGAATATCCAAACTTTTTCAAACGCATCATAACATGGGGCATGCCAGGGGCGGTCATATTTCTAGTTTCTGAGAGGGCAATTTCCGAAAAAATTTCCAAAATCTTGAAAAGCATTTAGGTATTTAGTAAGGACTTTAGTTTGAAACACGGTAATATCTTAGTTTGGAAGAGGCCATGGCCCCCCCTTATAACCGCCCTTGAGCATAACATTTTTTACTTATATTTGCCGAAAAATTTCAAAACTGAGTATGGAAAAACTAAAAGCTAGAATCTTTGATGGTCCTCAAATTCGCACCTTAATGGAAAGATAAAAATTTCATAGAAGTTATGACTAACGTGGAAGCTGAAGCTTGGAGTGGGTTAGTATCGGTAGTAGAAAATTTTCTTGGTAATCACAAAGCGCTAAACTACAGAGAAATCGTTGAAAGAATGCTGAAAAGTTTTAAAAATCTTGGAGCAAATATGATCATAAAAATTCATTTTCTCAATACACGGAAAAAAAGGATTTCTTAAATGAAGAATAAAAATTTTCTTAAAATTATTTATTTCATTTAAAAATATAATTTCTTCGCGCAATAAAATATGCTTGTATTAAAAATATCCGATTTCTTCCAGCAAGAATATTTTTTACTTGAAATATTATTTAGATTCAAGAAAATTTCATTTTAACGAGGAACACTTTTTTCTAAATACATCAATATTAATATATTCTTAATCTAAGTAACATAATTTCTTTAAAAAATATTTATTATTGTGAAACTTAATGATTACTGGAGTGTCCAGCTTAAAGTGTGTCCGGATAAGCGAGGCTGTACTGTAATTTTTTTTCCGTGTAGTCATCTTGACAATTTTCCCGAAAACTTAGAAGATTACAGCGAGGAACAGGGAGAACTCTTTCACCAAGATTTAAGAGTGATGGAGGAGCGATATCAAGATCGATGGGATAGTCACATGATGGCAGATTACTACTGGACTCTACAAACACATGATACTCAAGAATCTCATAAAAAACAATCTTTCAAAAAAAGTTTCTGAATTTTTTATATTTAAAAATTTTTTTTTTAATCTAGTATTATTTTTAATTTTTAATTTTAAAAATTTAAACTTTAATTAAGTATAACCAAAGCCATATTAATAGTGTTTTATTGATAAACTTTTCATATTACAAAAACAAATCGAATTTTTCATTGAAATAATGCATTTTTGAGTCAAATATAAAAATATCAAAAAAATTAATAACTAGAGCTAATTTAGAAAAAATATTGCTACCTATGCCCGGTTGCACCAACCTACCGTAAAAACAGTCGATACAAATATCGACGATCAGGCGATTAATCTATGATATAAATAAAAAGAACACTTTCCTCAAGCTTGTATTTATATTTTAAGCCTGTATGACACGACGTTAAATTTGACGTTAAATTTGACGTTAAATTTGACGTTAAATTTGACGTTAAATTTGACGTCAAATTTACATGAAAATTTTTATGTAAATTTGCTCATATTTTTGCCAGGTAAAATTTTAATTTTATGCAGGTAAAAATAATTTTCTGTTTGAACAATGTTAAATTTAAAAACTGGGCGGACTCTAGACGGGAAAATGTCTACTACGCACATTTACACGCACTTTTACCGACAAATTTAGAACATGTTCTAAATTTTTTACATGAAAATTTAACATAAAATTTGACTATAAATTTTCTGTATGCAACGGTCTTAAATATTTTCTTAAAAATTTACATGTAAATTTGATTTACATACATACATAAATAAAATTATTTAAAATTATTATTTAAAACGCGAATGGTCAGAGTGACAGAGATGCGTTGCGCGAGCATTTCCATGCAACAGAAAATGATGAAGGGAGCTCCCATATTTCCCATTGTCCGTACGCAATTTAACTAGGCAACCTATGTGCAATGTATCAATCTGTATATTATTTATCATTTATTTCATATTACAAATAAATAACAGATGAGGGTAGATGTTTCTTATACCGGATCTTAGACTATTATTAGTATAGTGTTGCGGAATTAAACAATATTTTTATAATTTAAGAACATTTTATTTAAGGATGTATAGCCGATACAATCGGAGACAAAAGTAGGATTAATTTGAATATCACGAATATTGGTCTTATGTGTGTAGTAAAATACTTTTTAAATATCATAAACGATAAACAAAGTTATAAAAATGCATGAAAAATAGTATATTCTGTAACGAGTTAGGAATTGGCATATTCTGCACGAGGGGAAAGTTTGTCACGCGAGCCGTTCAGGCGAGGGTGACGGTCCCCGAGTGCAGAATAGCCATTCCAAACGAGTTCCAGACTATACTTTCTATACGACGGACGCACAGTGCTAGTGTATTTCTTGTAATACGCGAAACCAATTTGACAGTTGGCGTTATAAAACCAGTAAAACAACTTGTTGATAGATGTCACTACCAGGTTTTAATATTTCTTAGATGTGAAAATTAAGTCATTCTGTAACGGATGTTACATAAATGAATAAAATATTCTGTAACAGGTGCGAAGAATGTGTATTTTCTGAATTGAAAATTAAGCCAGAATGTTCGTATTCTGTATTAGTCGTATAGAAAGGTTTTTTCGTTTAAATCGGTTCATTTTCTGAAATTACAAATATTAAATTTGAAATAACAACATTTTTATTAGTGACTATCCCTGCAATCCAACCTACTATCTAAATAAAAAATGTAATAATTTTTATGGGTAAAAATTGATATTTATTGTTAAAACTAATAAAAACCGAGATATACATAATATTTTTAATACCAACAAGTTTTAAATATGTTTAGGGTTCTTTTAACGTCGAAATCTATTTTATTTTTAGCGAATTGAACGTGACAACTCTATATCGGTTGTTCAATTACTAATTAATTTCTCGAGAACGGGGTAGTAAACCGTGATGAAATTTTGCTAAAACCTTCTTCTATTTACAAGCTATAACTACAGAAAATTTGAAAAAATTCTTTAATTTTGATCATATCTTTTAAGCTAATATATTATTCAATAAAATGTTTTTCATAAAATGCTTTTTACATTATATAATTTTTTTAGGATTTCTTAAGATTTAGCTTTAGATTTTTATTTAGACAAGTATTTTACTGTTCAACACCAACCTTGTGATTTTCCCTAAAAGCAGTTTCTTAAGCAAAACCATAGATGTGATTTTCTTGAATTTTCATCGTCAAATTCAACATCAAATTAAAACTGCAAGAACTATTGAACGGTGTAGTGAATCGATTTGAAATTTTTTTATTACATCGCAAAGTCAATGATGACGTGTACCAATTTTCATCGATAACTTATACTTTTGAGTTTTATTTTTTGTCTCCTATACATCCTTAATTTTAGGTTTCTTTGTTATCGTTCATATTTGTGTTAATTATTTAATTAAATGTACATTGTTCAACTTAAATTCATTTTATTTAATGTCAGCTAGCCGTGGTCAAATAAATAATTTTCGATTGGTGACCAAAACATCAAGCACCATCAGGGTATTTATTTGGTTTGAAGTGGAAAGAGAAATTTAAAACACGACAATATATCGATAGGCCTTTATTTAGTCATGGACAGCAAAGGTACTATACTATGGTTCTTCGCAATTTTATCGGTTCCTATCGATTTTACGAGCCTAAATATAGAATATTATGCACAATTACTACTACCTTGTATGATATTGTACAAAATATTTAAAATTTTTATCGGTCTAGGACAAATAGGCGTCGCCGAAAAGGCGCCGCCGTTTAGGCGCCAGCCATATAGGCGCCGAGCCATATAGGCGTCAGTCATTTAGACGCATAGCCATTTAGGCGCCGGTTGAATTAGGCGGTGGGTCAATTAGGCGCCTGCCATTTAGGCGCCGAGCTTTTTAGGCGCACAAATATTTTTTTGTATTTTAAATTAAAATTCCAGCCGACGCCGACGCACCAAATTCAGTTCAAAACACATTGGTAGTTCAAAACACATGTTGAGTTATAGTACTTTAGTTTAAGGACACGCTTATACACTATAACACCACCAACACTCGTTTATAAAATAAGGAAAGCTTGTTTTCAATTTAAAATAATAACATTAAAAATTTAATTTTCAAATAAAAATTTTAATTTAAAAAATTTAAATTCAAATTGTGAGAGCAGGACCGTCTCTGATAAGATACTTTAGAAATCCAACCTCAAACTGGATAGCGTGATCAGCAATTTATAGTGCTACTGGTTTGTTGTTGCTATTTTGGCAATAACAGAAACAAAAATAAAGGAAATGAAATTTGCAACATAAATTGTTTGAAACATTTTGCTATAAAATCGATTGGGGGGGGGCATCGTGTCTACGGGCGCATGTTAATTGCGTCCCGCGGTCACTATTTTTGAAGGGTTTTGAAGTGGTCAAAAAAAGGCACGGGTAAATTGCGTCGCAAAGCGTAATCGGATTAATCCGATTATCTGTAACACAAATCCCAACAATTTACCTGCAGGTATTAGAAAATCATGGGACGCAATTTACCAGTAAAGTAGCGTTGCAAAAAAACCATAACTCAGAGGCGTCCTTACGTGGAGACCGGGCTTACAAGAAATTGTAATATATGTAGAAATCTGTGGTACATTATAATAACTCTCTCTCTCTCTCTTAATAAATCCCTCTTTTTACGGTCAATTTTACTAAAGAAACATAATCTAACACTAACCTATATAACCGATGCATATCTTTGCGTTAGATACCTACTCTTTTTTACGGACAATTTCGCTAAAAAAATCATGAACTAACACTAACCTACAAAACCAATGCATATCTTCGGACAATTTTGCTAAATAAATATCTTAAATTATTACTAACTTAATACATATCTTTTTTTCAGAATTCAGAATTAAGTATTTTAAGAATTTATTTTATTAATTTATTGATGGGAGGTGGCTGCAAGTAAATAAAAACATCCCCGAGTGGGAAAAAGTCAAAAAGGTGCAATTAGCAACATGAGCGCCGGAAGGAATAAATCTCGAAGGGCGGGGGCAACTACATATATTTACAGTTTCCAAATTTCATTATGTTGTTTCTTCGTCTGTAAAAATTGTTTTGTATTCTTCCAATCAATTTCCCAGGAGGGGAGCAAAGGACCCTACTGTCCTTAAATGCGCCCATGATTCGCAAGCCTTACGACTCGTTTTAACCAAGTTCTTAGATTTCGTGCAAAAAATTTAAAAATAAATCATAATTATATATTATATGAATTAATTAATAAACTTTTTTCTGACGGGTTCCTGCGCGGACACCCTGGATAATTATATCTCATATATGTTAAGGGGGGTTAAAAAATCAAGTTTTCTTTGATGCTACAACAAAGTTTTTCTTTGCTTCAGATTGTTTTCTTTCTGAGTGAATAAATTAATTTTTCACCAAGACAATAACTATAAAAAAAAATACGAGAAAAATATTTATAGAAACACAATTTAGTAATAATAGTTGTAACACCCTGTACTATAAAATGCTCACAACATTGTGAACTTTTATGCAGCTTAAGGAATAAGAGGAGTTTACTTAACCATTCTGAGCATGAGGGCCGATGGCACGCAATTTACCCGTACCCTTAACATTGGGACGCAATTTGACGTCTCCCGTGTCTACAGCCTCTCCCAGAAGATTTCGCGAATAGATACGCGACCGTTGGAGCACAAACTTCGGGAATGGTAGCACAAACAAGTACTAACGAAGCACTAACGATTGACACCAATTTTTTGTTAAAAATCGATTTTGGGGGGGGGGGCGGTGACATGGACCTATAGATATAAACTATTGATAATTTTTTAATTTGATTTGATTTTAACTTAACTTGAAATTTAAGAATTCAGATAACTATAACACAAGATTCTTGATAGATATAAACTATTGATAAGTACCAATATATGTGCTAAATTTTAATCAACCTAAAAAACCGCAAAATTCAAAATATTATGCTAATATACGTCTTATATTGGTTAATTTTTAAAATTTTAGTTAAATTTTTTAATTTGGGCTCAGAGTAGACAAAATCCAAAATATTATGCTAATCGACGTCTTCTATTGGTTAATTTTTGAAAATATAGTTACATTTTTTAATTAGTTTCTAAAGCCGGACCTTAAACTAGTAGTACACTATTTGGTCATACGCGAATATTAGGCTAATAACAATATAATAAGTAAAAACAGAAGTAAGACAATAGTTAAAAAATTTGGCGCCTAAATGGCTGGCGCCTAAATGACTGGCGCCTAAATAGCTCGGCGTCTATATGACTGGCGCCTTAACGGCTGGCGGCTAATTGGTTCGGCGCCTATTTGGCTCGGCGCCTATTTGTCCGGACCCGGGCTTGTATTACGTAGTAAATAAATATTTTTTTTACTTTTAACATTTTTTTCTCTGTCCACTAAGTCAAACAACAATAATCATAAAATTTTTTTTTAATCTTAAAACTACTCTATAGGCATATCTGGGTTAAAAAAATTCGTTATGTATGTTGCATTTCAGCGGAAATAGTTATAAAGCCAGGGTCTAATTTTTAATTATTCGTTGATAAATTTCGAATAAAGTAGTTCTAAAGTCTTTCTTATGCTCGTATCCACAAACGTTCGTAAAATTTTTAATGAACCGTTTATTTAAACAAACCAATGGAATTTATTTGCTTGAACTATGAGATCATTTTCATTGGTTTGCAAAATTAAACGGGTCGTTCAATGTTTTACGAACGTTTGTGAATACGGGAATTAGTCTTTAAATTAAAGTTTAAAAATAATTTGTTTCAAAAAAAGTACAAAAATTATAATGCCTATATTGGTATGAAGCAGAATAAACCAAATTCTCACCTAGCAAGTATGATAATCTCCCGAAATTCAAGTTTTGACATTTATACGGTGTTTTACCAAGGGTGCAGATTAAAATAAAATTAGTGAAAAATTTTCGTACATCAATGAAAATAAGCGAACTTCTCTGTCTTTGCTCAAATCGTGCCAATAAAACTGGTAGCCATTAGGGCCGCCTAAATTACAATTTTTCTCATCGCTACAGATTACATTATACCATTCATTCTTCCAGGACATGTACTTTTTAGCAAACATCAACCGCAACTTCGTAACTTTTTCATAAATAAACATACAGTGAACGAAGTTTCTAACACTGATATTTTTAATAAAAACTACAAGAACATTTGTAATAAAATAAAAAGAATGCTAGAAAATAATTAAGGAATGATAGAAAGCAAGAAATTGATGTTCAGAAATGAAACAATTTGTTTATTTTTTGTTACAAGCAAAAAAGAACAGTCTCAAAAAATTCGTTGAAATGAACTACATTTGGAATTTAGTAACTTGTACTGATGCCCTTGTTTTTAATTTCCTCAAATATTCTGTTTTTCATGCTATATTAACTAATTTTTCCACTACACTGTGTAAAATCGAGTAGTGCAGATCCACTAATTGAAGTTAGATAGAGCATATTTAGATAAATTTACTTAAATTACATAGAAGGTTTGGCTCTTTATTGGTTAGATGATTTCGAGTATCTTTTATTATATGATACATTCCCGTAAATTTATCAAAATTTTTATATTTATAAAATATAACTAAATAAATTTTAGTTATTTTAAAATCTCAATGTAATTTTTCCGTGTATTTATAAGACTTGTTTGTTTAAATAACAAACTAACAAACAACAACAAATAACAAATGTGAATAATTAAAGTTTTAATAAATTATAAAACAAGAAATTCACGGCGCGCTACTGAGTGACTTAGTGTTCTTTAAGTGGTTGGGGTTATTTTAATATTTATTAAAATATTTTAAAGGTATGGCTTTTGATGATTGACGGTTCTATTTCTATTTGGCACGCACTATAGTGTTGTTCTTAAAAGGTACAGGTATTGAATTACCGCAATCAAAATATACAAAAATATATATAAATCCGTTCCTTAGTCATAACCATGAATTATAGACTGCTAAAGTGTGACGTCAAAATATGGCCGACCGAACAGCTGATGGGCGATAACATCGCCATTTAACCATAATAGTTCTACGGGTGCAAGAGTTATTTTTAAATTCTTTCGTCGTTTTACAAAGTTTTAATTCAAAATTATGCTTTATTTCTTTTGTTCAGGGTGCCCACATAATTCTAGATGAGAAAAGTGCAGTTTTTTCTAAAGTGCCATCAAAATGCACTTGCATAAAATGTGCCTACTATCTAAGGAGTTCTCAGCTTTTTTAAAAACAATAATTTAATCAAAAAATAGCACTAAAATGGTTGATAAATTTATTAAAACCATTCAAACTGAAACTATTATGGTAACTAAGCGCGAGTAAACAAATTCAGGTTATCACCCATCAGCTGTTCGGTTGGCCATATTGTGACGACACCACTTTCCCAGTCTATAACAATAATGGTTCACAAACCACGCCCCCATGGTTATGTCTTGCAAATCAGAATAACATAACAATGTTACAAAATAACCAAATGGATTCATAAAAAGGTTGTTATGTCAAAGAGGAGTTTTACCTGTTATATAACGCACGAAATTTAAAAATTCCAGGAATCGATTAAACCAACTTACCTATTAGATACATTATCATTATTATTAGTATTAATGGTCCTCATTCTTACTACTTCTACTATACTTACCTACTTCTTTTGAAGTTTTTATCAATATTAATATATAATATATTAATACAGTATAATTTTTAGGATGGTGAAAGAGGATATTTGGAAGGTCTAGCTTCAAGATATGCTGATTTATTTAATACGCACTACGGTGATGTACTAGCCCATTTAGAAGACATAAGAAGAAAAGACTGGATTGAAATATCTCCTTCAAAAAGCTTAGGTCTAACAATTCCAGTATTTGGATCCAATACGTACAACGATAATTTATCGGTTGTTAATAGTTCAAGTTTAACCGCGTCGGAATCGCAACCTATTTATGCACCAGGAAAATATTCTGTAAGTTGGTTTATAATTTCAACTTTAGCGTGGAGTTGATACACTAAATTTTAAATTGTGTATAAATTGTATTTAAAGTTAATTTTTTAGCTCACAAAGTTTTTTTTAAATAATATTGAAAGTCGAGAGACTGGTATCAGTTGTAACAAGTGTCAATTACGACATCACCAATTTCGTCCGGATTTATAGTGTATGGAAGGACTAGAAGTGCAAGTGACACAAGTTGAAGCTCCAGATGGCCAACCGTATAGGAAATAAATTTTTTTTTTGGAGATAGTTAATATATATACAGTAGAACCCCTCTATAACGAGAACTCTAGGGACCAGCCTATTTACTCGTTATAAGCAGATTTTTGCTATAAAACAGTCAGTTTAGCATGTAAACGTAAATCAAGGGACCAAACTTTTACTCGTTATAGCCGATTATTCGTTATAACCGGGATTCGTTATAGAGGAGTTCTACTGTACAAGTCTTTTACATTATAAAGTATCCAAGTACTTGCTAGCACAGCGCCAGCGGTAAGAAGTCGGACTCGAAATGCGAGGGTCTCAGGTTCGACTCACCGTACGGCAAACTTTTTTTTATGGCTTCTTTTCAATTTTTACGATATGAACCGTAGTAATGTATTGTATTTATTTATATTCTTACAAAAAGCATAGGGCATCATTATTTTAACAGGGTAGAAAGAAAAAGTATATTTAGGCTAATTTTTGGAAACATTTGACTAATATTTTAATGTTTTTGAAAATTTGCAACCCGCATTTTAGGCTATTTCAATTTTATATGTTTGCTACTAAAGTTTATAAACAGTTAATAAAATGGTTAATAAAACATAAAATTTTAGATTTAGATATTTTAAACTAAATATGTCAAAATAACAAATATGGTTTAAATACATGTTTTAAATACATATGTAATGCAGTTGGTATAACAATTTTGAAAATTTTAAACTATAGTCGCGAATAAAAGTGTTTCCGGTAATAAACACTCCATAAAATTGTCATCCCTAATATTTATTAAAGCGGTTTTTAAAATGCTACTACAATAAATCTTACAAAATCGAAAAAAATATAAAAAATATAATATTTTAAATATATTTATAATAATTTATATATAGGCACACAGAGAAAAAAAAACAATCCTCGCAATAATTTTGAAGTAAATATTACATCAATTAGAGTAAATTTTATATCTTCTTCTTCCACTTTTAGGCTAGGATAACTCCTGTTTGCATTGACATTGAGCCGTAGTCGCAAAGTCTCTGAGCATATAAATTGCTTTACACCTGATGCAGCTTGATGGGCTTGTCTCATCAGATGTGCCCGTAACCCTGGATTTTTGTTAATGAGGGCAAATCATCAACCCAGGGGACGGCTTTACGTGCCGGCGTGATTTTATATCAAAGGCCCTAGGGGTATAAGCATGGTGATTCGGCCCCGGAAAGATATTTAAACGATATTCATAGCATATGTTGGTACTAATAAAATACTAAGATCCTGAAAGTTTTAGATCGCTAACTCAATTGGTTTTTGAGAAAAAGCAAAATATGTAAAAATTGGAAAAAAAGTATTTTCTCAGGAATGGCTGAATCGATTGATCTTAAATTTTGATATGTTATAGGGGCTCTTAAGAAAAAAATTAACACTTATATAGCTTCATAAATTCCTTGAAAAACAATTTGGTTTTTCTTTAATTTTAGTTTTTAAGCATGGTATAAGTTTTGTAAATTTATGAAATTATTTTTTTTTCAAGCCCCATATATATCGTTTTATATATGGTCCCAGGTCGAACCTGGGACCCTCGCATTTCGAGTTCGACTTCTTACCGCTATGCTAGGTACTACTTGGAAATTTTATATCGAAAATGACTTATGTATATATATTAACTATCCCCAAAAATTTTTTTTATTTCTTAAACGCTTGGCCATCTGGAGCTACAACTTGTGTCACTTGCAATTCTAGTCAAACCTTCCATACACTATGAATCCGGACGAAATTGGTGATAGTTTTTTATGGGAAAATTATTTTTTATTGATTCAAGTTACAACATGTGAGGAAATAATAAAAATTTTAGAATCCATTCTCTTTAGCTCGATGTGGCCACCTTTTGCCTTGACTATAGCTTTCAAACGGTTAAAAAAAGAGTTGCATGCTGCACGAATATGATCTTACAGTATTTTGGCCCATTCCCGTACAATGACTTTCTACAGCGCATCCATACTAGCATATTTTTTAGTTCTCACCTTGCTCTCCGATAGTCCATCGGATTTGCATCTGGCGAATAGGAAAGCCATTGTGTGGACGAAATGAAGTGTGGAACATGGTTTTTTAACCATTCTTGGTTCACATGAGCTTTATGAGACGGTGCCGAGTCTTGTTGGAACGTCCATGGTGTACGACCAAAATGTTTGCGTGCCCACGGCTCTAAAGCAGCTTCCAAAACATTTTCCCGATAATAAGTCGCATTGACTTTGACACCAGGCTCGATAGAAATGATTGGACAGCGTCCATCGGCGGTAACAGCTGCCTATACCATTACTTGAGATGGAAAATTACTTCGGGTGGTCGTTCGTAGGCTCAAATTTTCGTTAGTGCGTTCAGTTATATAAACACGATCATTTTGAGAGTTTATAAATTGCTCAATAGGGAAATTTTTCTCATCAGAGAACACAATGTTTGGAAACTCGCCACGTTCGTGTAAGTGTAACAATTTCTTTGCTCTTTCGAGTCTAACTTTTTTTGCTTAACACAAACTTAAACACAAATGCTTATGGTAGCTTGTAAACAATATAAACAGCTGTCATTGGTATTAATTTGACATAGTTGACATAATCGCGTTGGCAGATATACCGGCGTGAAGTTGGTAACAGTTCAATTGCCTAACCCTGTACATTTTAGACTCATACGGTTCTTATTTTTCAAAAAAAAAATTTTGTTTGTTAGAATGAAATATAAATTTGGGTAAGAAATATATATTTTTTCAATTATTTATAAATAAATACAATATTCTAAACATTTATATAACTCAAAAAAAAATTCAACATCAATACAACTTACCACAATATATTTAAAAACACGCAATTAATTATTCATCAACAAATAAGCACAGGTAGCAGTTGTTACTTGTTTTAAAAGATTAGCAAAAACTGCGAAATTCGCAAAATAATGTGGTCACCAGTCCTAAATATGTAATATAATATATGTGTACCCTTAGACTGTCGCGATATTTAGATGGAGTAAAATGCATTCCGCTAATTTTGGTAGTTATGAAAAGTCCATGTTCGTTTAAATGACCAAGGTGACCGAAAGAGTTAACATAAATTATATACCGGGTGCTGAATGAGTTAGCCGAACATAGGAAATTAACATGTAAAAACTTATTTATGCAAATTCCTGCTTCTCAAAGACACAAAAATAATGCAAAAATGCAACGAATGATAAGACCATTAAATTTTATCTAGCTTTTAGTTAAAAAGTCAAAAACTGTTTTTGAAATTATTAAAATTTTTATTTATCGCACTAACCATGTAATAAATTCAATTATTATGTATTTGTAATAAAGTCTGATAAATGAAACTTTTCACAATTTCAAAAGCATTTTTGGGAAGATTAAGTAAAAGCTTAATTAAATCTAATGCTCTTATCATTTATAGTTTATATTTCTGCATTATTTTTGTGTCTTTCATTTTTTCTCTAAAATAATTAGGGAAGCAGGAATTTGCATAAAAAAGCTTTTACATGTTAATTTCCTATGTTCGGCTAACTCATTCAGCACCCGGTATAAAATATTTACTGGTACTTAAAATTAATTGTTAAAGAAATCTAAGCTTTTGATCGGCTTCCAGGACCATCTGCACAATTTGCAGGATCGTGGAAGTCTCTGCCCTCCCGTTCACCGGCTTCAACGCCCAGTTCGCCTTTCATCGCAACATATAACAGTTTTGTTGAAAACGTTACAAAAATGATACCGATCTCTTGTCGACTTTTTTGATGCGATTTTGACCATTTCAAACTATTTTGACCAAATCTTGAAGATTTAACTAGTTCAAACTATCTAATTTTTTTTAGTATAGTAATATATTATTTTAATTTCAGCCTTCAAGTTGTTTAAGCGACAAAGAAGAAGACGAAATATATGGATTTGGATATGGAATATTCGGTACTAAAATTACAAGGCAACAAAATAAATTATTATGTACAACTCCAGAGTCACAGAATTATCAAACGTAAGTTGATATTATTACAGGTTGAGTTTTTATCAAGGAGTAAAAATATCCCCGAAAAAATGTGTACATAGACTCAGAATTTCAAAGAATAAGAAATGAGTTCCAACGAATTTCAAAAAAGGAAGGAATTGTGAAGGAATTTCAATGTATCGCAGACAGAAAAATTTTATTTCTCTATTTCCGAAACTTGCATCTTTTTTTTGATTTTCGCTTTGTCCAAGATTTTAATTAATTTTAAAGTGATTTTCAAGGAATTCCAATAATTTGTAAGAAACCTTAAAATTTCAATCATTTTTACACAATTTTCAGCGATATTTAAGTCTTCGGGCATATAGAACCAGGTTACCAGGAAAACAACAAATGAAATTTCTATATTTTCAGTAACCAAGTTTTATAGCCAGTAGGCAATCTTTATTAACTCTAGATTTCGGGACATTAGTATATTTTTTGACGCTCGATTTATTTCGTAAAATTTTGCTTACTGCCGATGAACACATTTTCCGATCTCAGTACTTTTTCATCTCGTAATTGTTGTAATGGTCATTGTGGTAAGTAATCGGAGAATTGTTCCACTTACGAAATCTGCAAAACATTGCATTGCATATTAAAAATTCTCCGTGATGATAAGTTAATTTTTTATGTTTTTTTTATGAACTATGAACTTTTTTATGAATATGTTCCTACTGAATGAAACAAAATATATAAACAATAAACACTTGTTCATCATCAGTATGAATTTGTCCATCGGCTCAAAGTGATCCTCTTTTTATTAATATGATAAAACATTTTTATCAATACGATGCCACTTCAGCTTAAGTCCAAAATTTGAAAAAAAGAACAAGTAAGATCATATTAATGTAAATGTTCATCATATTAACGAAAAAATTATCAATTTTGCTCCGATGAACACGTTCATACTAGCGATGAACAAGAGTTCATCAATTATACAGGATTTTTTGTTTTATCTATAATTTAAACGTGTTCATCGGTATGATGAACGAGTTTATCAAAGATGTTATCATATGGATGAATATGCACATTAATATACTGAACAAAATCACTCAAATGACGTACGGATTTATCCTATTGATGTACTCATACATTCTATTTTTTGTTCATTTGTTTTGCTTTTAGTTAAAAAGAACTTTAATGGCAGAAAAAAGATTTAAAAAATCTTAACCTTCCCAATTAGGCAATTATTCGATAATATTCAATCGATGAATTCGTACGTTATATTGATGAATCACTTATCATTAATTAAATTGGATCAATGATTTTATGCGCCATATCGCATCACCTCGATAATAAGAAATTGAGTAAACAAAATTCACAGTATTGATGAATCGTTCATCATATTTCAAACTATATCGATGACTTGGTACGTCATATTGATGATTATTTCATCCACATAATAAAAATAAATAGTTGAAACAAAATTCACAGTATTGATGAATCCTTCATCATTCTTTAAACTTCATCGATGACTTGATGGTACGTTATATTGATGATTATTTCATCACCATAATAAAGATAAACTGATGAAGTCATATTCATTGTATTGATGAACCATTAATCAAATTTAATCGATGATTTTGTGCATCATATTGAAGATTTGTTCATCATTTCTAAGAATTTAATTTGATGAATTGCGTTCATCAATATGACGTAAGGCTTAAGGGGACGTACCATTTTTTTTAGTGTATACAGTGTGTTCACGATAAGAGGTAACAGTGAATAATTTTTTTATCTTACTAGATATAAAAAAAAGTTTAAATAGTTTTTTATTCAACTCAAAATTTGCCATCGGAAACCGCGGAGGTACATTTTTGTTGGACTTCAAACTCAACCGGAAGTAACCATGAATATTTTTTCAAATGGCAACATGTCTCTTTTTTAACATTTTTGTAATCTGCAGTTTTTCCTGTATACATGCATATATAAAATTATTATAGGCTTACATAAGAAAATTTTTGAGAAAAATGCAAGATAAAAGCTATAGCCGGGTAAGCATGGGGAAATGGCGCTTACACCGATTTGGCTAATTTTTTTTTTAGAGATTTCTCTCTAAGCAACATTACATTTTCCAAAATATTAGAGCCTAAATGTTGACAGTTTCTTTGAAAAATTTTTTTTTTGAAATTTAGTAAAGAATTTTTTTCTTGGAAAGTATTGTTGCAAATTGAATGATATTGGAATATGTTATAGAGGTACTAAAGACTTATAAGTGGTAATTTTTTTGTGATTTCAGCTCTACATAAAATGTGGAAAAAACCGGAAAAAAGTTTTCAAAACTTAAAAAAATTAAATTTTGGCCGTACAACAATTACCAAATTTTTCTCAAATATTCCTTATACGTATATGCCTATATAACATATATTAATTTAAAATTTTTACGAAGGGTATAACATATTGATATTTATAATAGTTCTTGCCCAGATGGACCTGCCAGTATCGACAGTCAACTGCGTAAGGGGACGTCCATTTATTACGTGAGGCGTTTAGGGGAAGAATCTCACCCAATCTCATGTGGCGAATAGGGGGGGGGGGGTTCGGAAAATATCTCGTACTTTTTTTTATCCGCAAGAAACTGTAAAATTGGGAAAGAACTGGGTTAATTTAAGTAAAACAAACAATTTCACATGAGATTAGAGAGGAGGATCGAGCCAATTCTCACGACATCTTATCAGGGGGGGGGGGGTCGAAAAATCACCAAATAGTAATCATTTAATAAAGAAATTGAAAACACCATTTAAATATAATTTTATAACTTTTAGTTTTGACTCATCGAAAATTGCGCAAGCTTCATTTTTCGTGATGAAATATCTAGGGATTCCAGAAACGCCATTAGTATATGGAACATACTCTAAAAGCAACGATGTGATTTTCTCGAACAATGACGCGATGCAACTAGAACTTTTAATATATTGGAATTGTCCCTAACAAAATGCATAATATTATGTATATCTACTGGAGCCGTCTTCCTTAACAACCTTCTACACTATTCGATTTACCTTAGGATTTCTCGTACGACTTTTCTTAACATCTGGAAATAGACACCTCCCTAATTATAGGATTAGGTTAAGATTTTGTTATGAGTTTAGATTCGAGTTTTTCCTTGCGATAAATCGTAAAATGTAACCGGTAACATAGCTGCTTACGACAACTCGCACGAGAAATCCTGGAATAAATCGCATATTGTAAAGGGCCCTTTAAGGGGTTTTGGTAGTCTAAAATTTTTTAAAAATTAATTTTTGATTTTTTTGATAATTCGAAAGTATTGTGTTTGGAGAATATACTGTTAAATTTTTGTAAGGAAATTCAAGGTATTTTAGGTTCTACAATCTTTTAACACATTACATAACCAATTTAAGAAATTGGATGCAGTTGCTATCAATGCATAATGCAGTTGCTATAAAAATATAATTTTTAGTTCACATTTGTTTACATGACCATTGCCGATTGCTCTACAATCGCAGTTTTCTAAAGTAATCGAATCGATTTTCTACATCAGACTTGTTAATTTCGTTGAGTCCCGTGGTCTGCTCAGCGATTGTCAATTTGGATTCAGAAAGGGTAGGTCAACGAGCGACGCTATTCTGCGTGCCGTTGATTTTGTTCAATCAAGCCTAGACAGAGGACAGCGAGTTCTGGGCGTATTCTTTGATCTTTCAAAGGCCTTCGACTCAATAGATCACGATATCCTGTTCCAAAAAATCGAGAGGTTGGGAATACGGGGCCCGGCCAAAGGATGGATCCAGAGCTATCTCGCCAAGCGTAAACAGTTTGTCAAGATCAACAAATCGACATCCAAATATTTGAGTACCAAGTTGGGCGTCCCACAAGGTTCAACACTGGGTCCCTTGCTTTTTCTGTTGTTTGTGAACGATCTGATACAGTATTTGGTCGGGGGTGAATTGAGAACCCAGTTTGCGGACGATTTCAATGCGCTGTGTGTTTCGAGTAACGAAGATGCATTGTATCACAACAGCATGCAAGTTATCCAAAGCATGCTCGACTGGTGTACAAAAAACAACCTGACACTGAACCTGGAAAAAACCCAAATTGTGAGATTTCTTCCTAAAAATGCTCCTACCAACGAGCTAACTACAATGGATTTTGATGGACAGTCGATTAGTTGCTGTGTGTCTACTAAATTTCTTGGAATTCACATGGACAATAAGTTGACATGGATCAACCACACTACAAAATTAAGAGAGGAATGTAGTAAGTACTGCTACCTATTTCGTAATCTGTCAAGATGTGCAAGTGAGTCGATCATACGTACTGCATATCTCGCCATGGTTGAGAGCCGATTTGCTTACGGTATTTCGGTATGGGGAACATCCACACATGCCACTCAGATATTCTTGTTGCAAAAAAGAATACTTCGTTCTATGGAGAGGGCTCATCCACAGACGCCGTGTAGACCGCTGTTTGCCAAGTGGCGTCTGCTTACGTTGCCTTGTTTGTACATATATGCGGTCTGTAAGGATATACATAAGCGCAAACACTTGCTACTTCATAACAACCAGGTCCATGGATACAATACTAGAAAATGTCATCAACTTCACGTTCCACTCACGCGTTTAAGACTTTCGCTAGACGGACCAATAGCCACAGGAACGAGACTCTATAATGGACTACCAACATCAATCAAGAATCAAAACCAAATAAGATTCAAAAAGGAGTTACGACTGCACTTAGAACAACATCCACTCTACAGCATTCATGAATTTTTCCATTTATAATGTATAAGATACACATTTTCTTTTTTCTTCTTTGACGCATTCATAACTTTTGTACAGTTCCAAGAATAAAGTTGATTATTATTATTATTATTATTATTATTATTATTACAATTGGAAGGGATTTTATATGGTGCTTGTATCGCAGATTCGGAGACGGCAAATTGCGTCCCACTGTCAAGGGTACGGGTAAATTGCGTCCCATCGGCCTTCATGGTCAGAATGGTTAAGTAAAATCCTCTTATTCCTTAAGCTGCATAAAGGTTTATAATGTTTTGGGAATTTTATAGTACAGGGTGTTACAACTATTATTAATATTCTAAAATATTTTTCTCTAATTGTTTTTTATAGTTATTGCCTTGGGCCTAGGTGAAAAAATAATTTATTTGCTCTAAAAAAACTCTGAAGCAACGAAAAACTTTGTTCGGGCACAGAAAACTTGGATTTTTAACTCCCTTTAACATATGTAAGATAATTATCTAGGATGTCCTCGCACAAAACCGACAGAAAAAAGGAATATTATTTAATTAATATAATATAATTAATATAAATTATAATTATCAAATTGAGCTATAGGACAAAATAAAACCATATTTAGAACTAGCTTTCGGAAAATGACATTTCCTTTTTCAAGTTTAAATGAATAATAATTAATTATTATACATTATAATATAATACATTATAATAATATAAAAAGCTCGTTCTAAATATGGTTTTATTTTGTCCTATAGCTCAATTTGATAATTATAATTTATATTATTTTCAAGAGTTAATAATTTTTAATTAATAATATAATTAATATGATTTTATATGATTTATTTTTAAATTTATTGCGCGAAACCTAAAAACTTCGTTAAAATGAGTCCCAAGGCTTGCTAATCGCACCTTTCCGACTTTTTCTCGTCCCGGGCGAGGGGGATTTTAATCATTGCAGCTACCTCCCATCAATAAATTAATAAACTAAATTCATAAAATACTTAATTTTGAATTCTGAGAAAGAGAGATTTGCGCAAAGATATGGATCGGTTAGGTGTAAGTTAGTGTTAATTTAAGATATTTCTTTAGCAAAATTGTCCGAAGATATGCATCGGTTATGTAGGTTAGTGTTAGTTTGTGATTTTTCTTTAAGGATGTATAGGAGACAAAAAATAAAACTCGAAAATATAAGATATCGATGAAAATTGGTACACATGTCATCATTGACTTTGCGATGTAATAAAAAAAAAATTCAAATCGATTCACTACACCGTTCAATAGTTCTTGCAGTTTTAATTTGATGTTGACTTTTTGTTAAAATTCAAGAAAATTACATCTATGGTTTTGCTTAAGAGTCTGCTTTTAAGGAAAATCACAAGGTGTTAAATAGTAAAATACTTGTCTAAATAAAAATCTAAAGCTAAATCTTAAGAAATCCTAAAAAAATTATATAATGTAAAAATCATTTTATGAAAAACATTTTATTGAATAATAATATATTAGCTTAAAATATATGATCAAAATATAAGAATTTTTTCAAATTTTTTTCTAGTTATAGCTTGTAAATAGAAGATGGTTTTAGCAAAATTTCATCACGGATTACTACCCCGTTCTCGAGAAATTAATTAGTAATTGAACAACCGATATAGGGTTGTCACGTTCAATTCGCTAAAAATAAAATAGATTTCGACGATAAAAGAACCCCAAACATATTTCAAACTTGTTGGTATTAAAAATATTATGTATATCTCGGTTTTTATTAGTTTTAACAACAAATATCAATTTTTACTCATAAAAATTATTACATTTTTTATTTAGATAGTAGGTTGGATTGCAGGGATAGTCACTAATAAAAAATTTGTTATGTCAAATTTAATATTTGTAATTTCAGAAAATGAATCGATTTAAACGAAAAAAGCCTTTCTTCATGCATTTTTATCACTTTGTTTATCGTTTATGATATTTAAAAAGTATTTTACTACACACATAAGACCAATATTCGTGATATTCAAATTAATCCTACTTTTGTCTCCGATTGTATCTCCTATACATCCTTAACGAAATCGCTCGTGAAAGAGATATCTGCTCGAAAATATGGATCGATTCTGTAGATTAGTGTTAGTTTATGATTTTTATAGCGAAATTATCTGTAGAAAGGAGTTATCTGCGCGAAGATATGTATCGTTTGTATAGGTAGTGTTAGTTCATGATTTTCCTTTAGCGAAATTGACCGTAAAAAAAGAGAAAAGTTTTATTTTACATTTCAAAACGCCTTAACCCACCTCGATCTCCACGTAAGGACGCCCTTGTGTCTTTTTTTGTTTTTGCGTCCTATGTTTTCCTGATACCCCAGGTAAATTGTTGGGATTTGTGTTAGAGATTCCCACTAATCTGATTAGGGTTCAGGACACAATTTACCCGTATCTTTTTTTGACCATTTCAAAAACCTTCAAAAATAGTGACCGCGGGACGCAATTTACATGCGCCCCGCAGATTAGCTATAAATATTTAATTTTATTAAGTTTTTGATTCTAAATATCCATACTTACACTTTACACTCTCATTTATTTCAAAACTACGTTTTTCTGTATGGTGTTGTAGAAAACAAAAAAACTATACAGCCGAATCATCTGAAATTTTAATATGTTATTCATAATACCATTCATTGGCTATCGCTGGAAGTAGATTCAATATTTTATATCAAAAACTTCGTATATTTTACATTCAAAAACTGGTGAAAAGAAGCTTGTTTTTAGAATTACAACTACAAATGGGGGTCATTTTGTTAATTTTCATTTTTTTGTTTTTTCTAGTTCCGGCCATAACTGCACTCATACTGATTAATAATTTTTTTAGTTTTATTTTTCTGATAAATAGAAGAATCAAAATCAACAACACCGTCCAAGTCCACTTTTTTGAGAGGGTGTTATTTAGCTTAATTTAACGCAATTAAAAATTATTTTCAATTTAGAAAAAAATGTATGTATGCCTAATGAGTGTTATAATATATCTAAAAAGTTTAAATATTGATATTCATTATTTTAACCTTTAAAAAAAATCCTAAAAATACCTCAAATTTTAGAGCTCTGGACCAAAGAAACCCATTAATCATTTTAGCCAAATAGGATATAGATTGACTGTATTGGTAAGTACCTATAAAAAATAGTTTTAACTCGGTTTTGGTGATTTCAGGGAAATCCAGTATATCTCTTGAAACCAGAGTTTGAAAGGGTAGTTTTTTATGTAACTCGATGTAACGCCATTTTTGAAAATTCAAAAACTGAATCTTGTGCCGGATTGTGCTCGATGTGTGTTACGTTGTAGTCGTCGTCGTTTTCGATAATTCTAAAAATTAAAATTTTATTGTATTTTATTCGACGTGTGCTTTTGTGTGCCGTACATTTAAAATTTAATTTTGATAAATAAAATATTTTTAGGCACACGATTTTTCGCTATAATTAATTGAGATGAAAGACACGGAAATATAATATTATAAACTCCCTCTAAGGTAAGGAGCGCACTGAAGTGGTGTGGTGGTGGTGTGCTAGTGGCGTGGGGAAAAATGGCAGGTGGAATCGGTAAAACGTATGTAAACTCACCACACCACTAGCAAACCACCACCACACCACTTCAGTTCGCGCCTTACCTTATGCAATGGTCATTTGTTAACCTTTGTATTTCAGGTAAAAGTTTAAAAAAAGGGTTTGTAGTGTATGTTTATTGTAACAATAATATAAAAAATCTAGACTGCAAAAATAATATTTGTTGTTAAAAAAAAAGATAATTAGAAAAATAAAAATATAATAAATTAATTGTCAAATAAATAGAAACGGTATTATAAAATGGGCGATTGTAAGTTCCACTGATCTTGTTTATGAAAAATATTGCTAATCATTTCTGTCACCTCACATTAATGATAATTAATCGGTACAGTAGTGGTTTATATTTGATTTTTTTTTTAATAAATACCTAATTTCATAATTATTGTTTTCATGTAATTATTTGTTTTGCACTTTAATAGTAAATAAAATATTTTGATAGTTTCATGGTAGCCTCTTTCAAAATAAGTATAATTATTAATCTGTCTGTTGTGATTACTTTGTAATCCCTAATTATCATTATAGCTCGTTTCAAGTAGAAATAGAACCGCCAATCGACAATTTTGAGACACAGCAAAACTTGTTATATACGAACTTAAAGAATTTTATTAGTTCTTTAATTTTGTATAATACAATTTTTACCTGTATGTCGAAAATCAAGAAAGTTATTGCTGAAAAACTTTGATTGTCGGTTCTATTTCTACTTGGCACAAACTCTAGTGGTAGAATTTACAGGTGACCAGCGGTGGAGTTTACATACGTCCACCTTGACCACCTCGACTTAATTGACCGATCGGTGGAACTTACATGTTGGAAAACAGTGACCCAAAAGGGACCGGTGGAAGTTACATGTCGGATTAAAAAGGATTTGATCGATCGGTGAAACTTACAATCGTCCTGTTTTACCTGGCTACCATTATGGCCGTCGGTGGAACTAGGGTTGCCAACTATACTTTATAATAAAGTATATACTTTATAATAAAGTATATACTTTATTTTTTACGAATAGTATTTCGATATATATCGATTACTGATGATTATTTTTTTATGATTCAAACGACAGATGTTATAAAATTATTAGTTTAAAACTTAAAATTAAAAAAATACCTATTTTTCTTACAAATACTTTTTATTTCTATTTTAAAAGATTTGATACTTTATTTCGTATCAGTAAAAGTTGGCAACCTTAGGTGGAACATACATATTTACCTTCGGCAGATTAACAAAAAAAGGCTTATAACCTGACCATTACCACTGTCCGTATATCCAATGAATAAGGATTATAACACAAAATACTATCAAGGTACACCAATTAGTGTGCTAATTGGATAAGTACTTATATAGTATACAGCTTATTTTTTTGAATAGAACCATAAAAACTTAATTTTTTCACTTTTTTTCTCGGAAAATGTGAAAATTTGGAAATTTTTTTGTGCAAAGTGTATTGTCATCGGGAACAAATCCATGTGCAAAATTTCAGCTCGATTGGATAGTGCGAACTGGGTCAAATTTGATTTTCTAAGTTTTGCCGTATTCAATCAAGCAAGCAAGCAGAAAGATGAAACTAATATAAAGGATTTAAAAATGGCCATTGCATAAGAGGGATTAAATACAGGGTGTCGAGCATTTATCGTAATCGAAAGTAAAGGGCTGTTATTTTTATGATTTACGGCACGCAAAGTCACACGTCGAATATAATCCAACAAAATTTAAATTTTTAGAATTACCGAAAACGGCGTGGATAACCTCTACCGATAAAACAGGCACACAACGGCAGAAGTCGAGTAGAATCCAATAAAATTTTAATTTTTAGCTTTATCTTTTCTATTTACCTTAAATCAAGGAATTTACCTTTTTACTTACCTGGTAAAAACCTCTTTTTAAACTTTTACCTGAAATACAGAGGTTAACAAAAATGCCCATTGCATGAGGGAGTTTCTAATATTATATTTCCGTGTCTTTCATCTCAATTAATTATAGCGAAAAATCGTGTGCCTAAAAATATTTTATTTATCAAAATTAAATTTTTAATTTTTAGAATTATCGAAAATGACGCTAATTTCTATCGATAAAACCGTTTTTAGCCCAAAAAAATTTTATTTGTTAAAATAAAATTTTATAATTAACGGCACAAATTCAGTAGAATCTAATACAATTTTAATTTTTAGAATTATAGAAAATGGCGGGGCTAATTTCTAACGATAAAATAGTTTTTGGCCCAAAAAAATTTTATTTATCAAAATAAAATTTTATAATCTACGGCACACAACGGCACAAGTTACGTACAATCCAATACAATTTTAATTTTTAGAATCATCGAAAATGGCGGGGCTAACTTCTACCCCAAAATAAGAAATCTCTATAAAATCAGAAAAAAATTAAAAAAACACGGCACAACGTAGCACACATCGGACACAATATTCAGTTTTCAAATTTTCAAAAATTGCACGGCTAACTTTACGCACATTGTAACCCGCTGTTTTGTTCTATTTGTGTTGCCAATTTGTTTTCTTCAATAATCTTGAGGTCATACGGTCAAGAACTTCAGTAATGATGGCTTTGTCAGACTGTAATCTTTTTCCGAATTCATTTAAAAGAAACGATGCAATCCGGTAGTAACTTATAATTTTTTGAAGTATTTTATTATCCAACAACCTGGATTTCAACATACTGGATTTCCCTGAAGTGGCCGAAACCGTGTTAAAAATATTTTTTACAGGTACTTACCAATATAATCATTATAATATCCAATTTGTTTGAAATGGTTAAGCAAGACGGCTCTAATATAGATATTCATTTTGCTTGGGGCAATTTCAATAAGTTCTAGTTGCATCGCGTCATTGTTCGAGAAAATCATATCGTTGCTTTTTGTTTGTTTCTGGAATTCCTAGATATTATTGCGAGTGTGCCAATGGAATACACCATACCATCAGTGACTATTATTGAAGACGATAGTGATAACGATTACTAACTTCAACAATCAGTTACTTAAACGATTATTACGCACTTGACTGTCGATACTGGCCGGTGCATCTGGGCAAGAACTTTTATTTAAATTTAATGATTGTTGTACGGCTAAAATTTAATTTTTTTAATTTTTTGAAACTTTTTTCCCGTTTTTTCCACATTTTATGTGGAGCCAAACTCACAAAAAAATTACCACTTATAAGTGTTTAGTACCTCTATAACATATTCCAATATGATTCAATTTGCAACTATACTTTCCAAGAAAAACATTCTTTACTAAATTGTTCTAAGAAACTATCAACATTTAGGATCTAATATTTTGGAAAATGTAATGTTGCTTAGAGAGCAATCTCTAAAAAAAATTAGCCAAATCGGTGTAAGGGCCATTTCCCCATGCTTACCCGGCTATAACCTTTATTAATTATTTTTATTTATTTAGTGTGCTATGAAAACAAAACAACATCACGGTACAGAAAACACAACCTATGTGATAAATTTATTATTGAAAAATGCCACCATTTTGTTCAAGACATGATACTATAGTATCATTTGGTTTTTATAGCACACTGAATAAATTAAATAATTCTTAAAGGGTATATTCATGGATAAGATAGTCAAAATTCCCTTATCTTTAAATATTTTAATTTACTTGATAAAATAAGGGTGCCTTGGGGTGTAAAAATAAGGTTTTCATAATAATTTGCTCCAGATGCTTGCTCCACCCCTTTTGAGGGTCAAAAAATAGGATTCTTCAGTCATTATTTTTTTTCTGACGAAGTAGCAAATAAAAACTTTTGAAAATATTTATAGATGTAGTGATTAGAGTCATCTTTCAACACAATTTTTTTGATCCCCTGAACACTCTATATGCCTCCTAAAACTATTCCAAAAAGTTAAAAATCGATCTTTTTCTTATTTGTTGAAGACCGGCAAAAAATTTTTTTTTCCGTTTTTTAGGTTGTACTTAAATATAACTTCCTGAATTTTTTCAGATTTTTTGCTAAGGTGCGCCAACCCTAAAAATCATATTTTCTGCGTTTTTTAACATTCTTGGCTATTTTGGACTTCTTAACGCAACTAAAACTTTTTGTAAAATGTGTATCATGGGTATTTTTCACAGAAAATGAATCTTACTGACATATTATTCAATATTTTTCAACCAAAGACTCAAAATAAACTCGAAAAACTCATTATAGAAGTTAAACAATTAAAAATGTATCACTTTTTTGTTATTTTTGTCCCTTTTTGTTCCTTCATAAAGGCTAGATAATACTCTTGACGGAAATCAAGATCTTTCTTGAACTGGTCAAGTGGTCATTACGTTTTTTGCCTCTTTCTCTTACTCTGCCTAATTGAAATATAGTTGTTCTTACATACGAAACTTTGCAAGCCATGCAAACGAACAAGAACTACATTTTTGGGAATTTTTTATGAGATTATTAATAAAGATATTGATAAAAGCTTTGAAAGACTTAATAAATATACTCTTGAAATACTTAAAAAAATGTTTTTAATATGTTTTATGCATTCTTTATATACAGAAACATTATTTGAATGAAAAGTAGCGCTAGTGTTAAAATCTTGAAAATGGGCCATCTAAAACAAAACAAATCAGAAGTTTTAGGTTCCATATAACACTATAACAACCGCCTGAACTAAAATTATCACTTTTTTTTAAAACAGCGAAAGAAAATTACAATATTTCTGTTTTTTTTTCATTTTTTTATCGCCATTTTATTATTTTTGCATGTATATTAAAAATTTTAGTTCAGTCGGTTCCTAGTGATATATTGAACCTAACGCTTTTGATTTTTTTGATTTAGATTACCCAATTTCAAGATTTTAACACCAGCGCAGCCCCACCTACTAATCGAAGCATGACATTTAAATAATGTTTCTGTATATAAAAAATGCATAAAATATTTCAAAAAAATTTTTTTAAGGATTTCAGGAGTGTATTTTTAAAGCCTGACAAACCTCATATCAATATCTTTATTAATAATTTCAATCAAAATTCAGAAAGATTGCTTTTTTTAAGCTTCCAAAGTAGAATACTGCTTTAATACAATTCATGCTTCTAAGAGCTAATAATAATAATAATAATAATAATAATAATAATAATAAGCTTTATTTACGGAGAAATAACTCCGTTAGTTAATAAATAACTAATAAATGATAAAGGAACAAAATCGGACTAAAATAACAAAAAAGTGATACATTTTTAATTGTTTAATTCCTAAGTATAATGAGTTTTTCGATGTTATTTTGAGGCTTTGGTTGAAAAATATTGAATAATATGTCAGTAAGATTAATTTTCTGTGAAAAATACCCATGATACACATTTTACAAAATGTTTTAGTTGCGTTAAGAAGTCCAAAATAGCCAAAAATGTTAAAAAAATGCAGAAAATATGATTTTTAGGGTTGGCGCACATTAGCAAAAAATCTGAAAAAATTCAGGAAGTTACATTTAAGTACATCCTAAAAAATGGCGAAAAAAATTTTTTTTGGCGGTCTTGAAAAAATAAGAAAACGATCGATTTTTAATTTTTCGGAATATTTTTAGAAGGCATATAGAGTGTTCAGGGGATCAAAAACAATTGTGTTGAAAGATGACTCTAATCACAATTTATATTTATAAATTTTTTCAAAATTTTTTATTTGCTAGTTCGTCAGAATAAAAATAATGACTGAAGAAACCTATTTTCTGACCCTCAGAAGGGGGGATAAAGCATCTGGAGCAAATGATCATAAAAACCTTATTTTTACACCACAAGGCACCCTTTTATCTAGTAAATTTAGAGATAAGGGCATTTTGACTATCTTATCCATGGATACGCTTTATCTTACATTTTGCTCGAAAATTTTGTTATGTAATCCTATGATAATTTTAAATGTCCGTATAGAGAAAAAATTGCAGAAAATGCTGAAAAAAAACATGTTGCCATTTGAAAAAAATAAATTTATGTTTACTTCCGGTTGAGTTTAGAGTACAAAAAAATTTTCTTCCGCAGTTTCCGATGGTGAATTTCGAGTTGAATAAAAAATTATTTAAACTTTTTTTTTGTATTTATATATATGTTACTGTAAAAGCCCGAAATCCGGTAAATCCTAGGATTTACGCGTTAAACCTAGGATTTACCAATTTGAGGTTGGTAAATGTCCGAAATAGTGAATTATCAGTTCAATTTTGGACTTTTACCAGGCTACAACGGTAAATCTTAGGATTTACTGGTTCCTGTTGGTAAAAGTACGAATTTTATGTTTAATGACACAAAATGTGAAATAAATAATTAAAAGAAAGCATCAAATTGAATTGCATTTAAAAGTTTTTGCTTTAGTATTTGTGCTGTAAAAGAACACATAAAACGATTGAAACAAAGAGATTTTTATATTAACACAACTGACACTGACAACTAACACAACAGAAAAATATTGTATATTATAATTATTTATTCAATTTAGTAAAAAAATTTAAAATTTTGCGTAAGTATACATAATTTCAATTTACTTGTTGGTACATGATGAACTTCCATGACATTTAGAATTGCATAATTTGCCGGATGATCTACACAAACATCTCTTGGTCGAACATTTCTTAGTACAGTTGCATCTTTGGAACCCCTCTCCTCCAGATAAAGACAATTGTCGCACTGCTCCTCTTACACTTATTTCATTGGCCGGAACATTCAAGGTATCAATAAAATTTTCTTTAAAAATGGTAAATTGATTCCTAGTAAATAATTGTGTAAGAGTTCCTACACTTGTTCCAAGCTGATAAAATTCATCGTTTTGAATATCCATTATAGCAGCCAAGAGAGTTCTTGGGACTGTTTTAGATCGATCTACCTCCGGTATTTTCACTTTAACTGTTTGTCCGAGTGTTGCAGGAGGAAATTTTTTGTTTGATACCATTTTCATTTTATTTGCCTGCTCCTTCAATGCTTTGCGAGCTTGTTCCCTGTGTTGCTTAATATTTTGATGCATTGCTATTGATTAATTGAACTTCACAATTATTGTCTTATTGTCGTTAACCAATGTTGAACAAAACTTTTTATAACCTATAACCTATAATAAATGATTTTATTTATATAAAAAAAAATTACATTAAGTTTACCAACTGGAAAAATTAGTCGGTTTTCAAATTTACAAAATTATCTTGAGTAGGCTCAGCTCTTCCTGTTCAACCTGTTGTCTGTCTCTTCGACGTTGAGGCTTTCTTTTCTTATCTGCTTTTCTCCAAGTTTTGCACCTTGGTTACTTCGCTTTGGGTGTTTCTCGCTGTGTATTGGATTTGCCTGGGTGGGAAGGCATTTTGAAGATCTCCAATTCCAAAAGATTACGAAACCTTTTGATTATCTGTGATGGGGTTACCTTAAGGCCGAAGTGTTCAAACATCGTCCAAAGACCTTGAATGATCTGAAGACTGAAATTGAGGAATAAACCATTCAGATTTGCACCACCCTGTATAATTAAATTTGACGTTTATATAAACAGGAACTTAATAAAGCACAATTGAAAATTCAATTAACGTGGTATTCGTACCTTTACCAATAGGAACCAGTAAATCCTAAGATTTACCGTTGTAGCTTGGTAAAAGTCCGAAATTGAACTAATAATTCATTATTTCGGACATTTACCACATCAAATTGGTAAATCCTAGGTTTGACGCGTAAATCCTAGGATTTACCGGATTTCGGGCTTTTACAGTAACATATATATATATATGAATTATTCACTGTTACCTCTTATCGTGAACACACTGTATAGCCGATATTTACTAGACAATAGACATAGACGATTTTATGAACGTTACTATTCATTGGATATCGATACAATACATACACTGGATAACCAAGTTTGTGACACCTGGATGTTCACTAGATATCCAGTGTATGCAGCAGTCTAACATAGATATCCTCTGGATATCGGATTATCTTTCAAGACATCTAGGGGACATCCAGAAGATAGGTTTGTGTTGTCTGGGTAGTAATATAAAAACATTAATTGCCCTGCTTAATAAAATTAAAAATTACATAAAAAGATAAAAAAGTATTGGTTCACTTTTACACCACATTTCAATAATATTCTGTAGATGTACTGAAATGTACAATTTGTTGTTAGATGACAAAACGCAAATGGTATACATATAATACTCATTGCTATACCCATGAACAGTAAATAATTATTAATGATAGAAAAATATAGTGCAGTAGTTGAATGTACTATCTAATGTGAATGTATAATATGTACGAGGGTTGTATGATAAGTACCTAGCCTTGACAAGAAAAAATATTTTTATGTGTAAAATTTGGTTTTATTTTTCAACGTAAACATCTTTTAGCTTTATACATTTAGTCCAACGCAAATCTATCTTTTGTATACCTACCCTCTAAAAAATTCGATTGCTGAAACCCTTCAAAATCAGTGTTTGCTTCAGCAATAACCTCCTAGTTTTTTTCCGCCGAGCCATTTTTTCATATTTTGATATTTTCAAAATTTCTCATTTTCAAAAGTACATATATCAGGTGTACAAGTATGAAATGCGGTTTTTTTTTTCGATAAAGACATGTTAACTGTGGAAGAATGGTAAGCAGTGGTTTATTCAAAGTATGCTCCATTTGCTAGTTACACAGTTTTTCTATCTTTCGAACAATTTGTGGATACCACGCCAGTAAACTTCTTCCTCTTTTACCTCGAATCATTCATAGAGCCATTTTTGCACATCTTTGTACGAACCAAAGCACTGCTCAGCAAGTGCGTGACCCTTTGATGCAAACAGGTGGTAATCGGAAGAAGCCAAGTTTGGTGAGTAAGCCGCATAGGATAGTACCTCTCAGTTGAGTGCTTCCAACGTGTCGTGAACTGGTTTTGCCGTATGTGATGGAGCATTGTCATGGAGAAAAATGACCTTGTGGTGCCTTTTTGATATCGTGGTAGTTTTTTGATCAGGAAACGGTTCAAATTCGTCACTTATTGTTGCTAGCGTTTGGTTTCAACCGTTTCACCGGGCTTTCACAGCTCATTCATCGTCTTCGTCTAACAATGCTTGCAATTCTGCATCTTTATAATTTTTTGGCCAGCGCCACTTTTGAAATGCAGAAGCCATCGTTCACAGGTATCTTGCCATGGAGCATGTTCCCCATAAGCTTTTTGAAGCAATCGATATGATCCAGAAGCAGTTTTCTTCAAATTAAAAACAAAAAATTAATGTTGTCAGCGAATGATCTTTATTTGGCACAAATCTCGACATATTAAACATTGCAAAACAACACTCTGTAAGCACTTATTCAAATTATCGTTTATGCGCTTTTGATCCTTGTTGATGGCACAACCAAATGACATATATGCCAAATCTTTATACTACACATTGCAGTTGGTGCGCCTTCTGTTTCCCAAATCCGCATTTTATACTTATAGACCTGATATACGCGTTTTTTTTCTTAATCGAAGAGAAATTTGTTCTTCGTCAAATGCGGATGTTTTTCTTTTACAGCATGGTTGAAGCGGTTCAATAAATGTGCAGAATACTCTCAATTAATTGTTTTGCATTTTTTTCTGCCATTTTGTCCAATCGACGTGAAGTGGTAACCTCATTCCACGATCTGCACGATCTTTATCAAAAATGCTTGTACGACCACGTTTTAATTCAGATGTCTAAAATTTAATTATTGATAACGAAGGTGCAGAGTTCCCATAAACTTCACTGAGCTCCATTTTAATCTTTTAATTTTTTTTCAAACAGCAAAAAAAAGAAGAAAAAAAATACTAATTTTTTTTAATGTAAAATTACAAAAGTTGTTCTATTTAAATAGATCTTTCACAAACTAAACAACGCAGCAACTTGACCGTTGGACAGTATTGCTGAAAAAGATAATATTTACGAAAAATATTATTTTTAAAATTATACAAAGAACTCTTTCGACCCTGTAGTTTAATTAAACTGGCTGTTGGAAATAGTGGTTTTTTTGGGTCCTATTATAATTTATTATAATAGCCTTATTTCTTGCCTAGGCCAGGTACTTATCATACAACCCTCGTATTATTAAACAATTATGAAATCTAAGAATGAATTAATGTCCATTATTGAGATAGGTAAAGGTGGCTGTTCTTTTCGCCTTACATCCTAAAGTTCAGTTTACGTTATGCGATTTGCGAATAGTGAACAGAAAACCACCAAAACCAGTCATAACAAATCTCACAAGAGAAATCGTACGTAAAAGCGCAAGCAAAATCGCATAACGTAAACTGCACTTAATACAGCCTTGGAGATTTTGTGAGCATCACGGCGAGTAATGTCAACTCGAGAAACTTTTGCGTTAACGATGGCGCCCATAAGAATATCGGACGGTTTTTACGAAGTATCTTCAATTGCTTTTCGCTTATCTTCGCCACTAACAATTTGCCGCCTTACTTTTTGCTCATCTATTGCAAGATTATGTTTCCAATTTTCTTTTATTACTATCCTCTGATCCTTTTCTCCCACTGTGTACATAATATTAGCTGACATGTTCGGCTGCAAGATAGCCATTTAACTTCTCTATTCTTGAATGCAGAGTTATGATAAAATTTATACCCGTCGCGCACTAACAATGTTTTTCCGCGCCCACTTGTTTTATTTCGAAATTATAAAGTCTCGACTTTTATTTTCTAACAGTTATAACATTTTGTTATAGATATAAAGTATAAAATTTTTTCTTAGGTGTCGTTTATCTGAAAAACCTTGAAAAAGTCAACTAATAGTAAAACGAATTATTATTTTTAATGCTCTGGATAATGTAAATTTTATTCAAAACATATTTTTTTTATCATTTTGGGTAATGATAATAATATATTATTACTCATATCAGAGATGTTCATTTGAAAACTTTTAGCAAGAAATATCTTGAAAACCAAAGACCAAACGAAAAAGTGTTTTGGACAAAAGTTGTATAATGGCGAGAGGGAAAGAATATGGCATAATTTGTTTTAAAATAGATAGACCTTTTCAAGGTTATTTGAAGATCAAGTGTGGACTATTAAATGACACTTTGCTTTAATTTAGCAGATTCAGATTGTGTATAAAAGAATTATTTTTTGTATATCGGTCATATTCCAATATTGTGACAATAATTTTGACAAAACCTAGAAGACAACAAAAACAATTATCAACAGTGTAATGTGTTAACCCTCCAGTGAATACGTAGGGCCTAGCAAGCCCGAGTGAACATTTAAGTGAATATAAAAAAAGAACCGTTTAAATAAATTTCACCATATCATTAGTAGCTGTTTAAAATATGAAGAGACATCGACATGGGTTTAAAAAACTTGAAAAAGTTGAATGGATTGCCAATAAAAGGGCTTCGGGCCTAGTAGGCCCAACGTATGCACTGGCGTTACTATTTAATTTTTAAAATGGTAATCGGTTTCCAATCAAATTATAAGTTTTGTAAACAAAATTTTTCAGCTTGTATTACAATTTCTGTAATTATTATTCGCAAAATAATAACAAAATTGCAATAATTTCCATATAATTCAACTATATATCAGTCGCTTAAATGCAAAACCAGATAAGTCCAGTGAAATATAAAACCAGATAATGCAGAAAAACTCACAAAATCTTTATCTAACCGAATTAAGCAATGATTTTTTTTAGCATAGTTTCCTACCCATAGATCAAAATATAAAAATCAATTGATAAAATCTGGGGTAGTCAGAAGCCTTTAAGAATTAATTGCTAGAATAGAATTAATCTCCTTTCTAAAAAAATTTTGACATGTCGGCTTTTGCATCTAAGCGACTGATTTATCAAAAGTATCTTTACAAGTCACCCAAATGCAATATATGCAACCTCAATGACTTCAGCTATAATTGAAAGATTCAGGTGACTTTGTATTTTATAATATTTCGTAATAATTTCCCTTGATTTATTTCAACAATTCTGTTTTTTCTTTAATATATTATTATTATAAAGTTTAATATATATAAAAATTAGCATATTTTCCTGAAATATCCCAACATTCGTCGATTTAAAGCTACGGGCCTGACAGGCCCTACGTACGCACTGGTGTGATTTTTATTGACGTATACACTGTAGGGTTAAGTGCATAGCTAGTTTCTCATAATACCTGCTAAAATGCTTGACAATTTGTTACGACGAAAATTTGCATGACTGCGAACGTAGGAATGCAAATTTTCCCAAGTAACAAGTTGGAGTGCATTTCTAAGCAGTATTATCGCTAGAAACTAGCTATGCACGTAATACATTTTATCAGACTATTGCGAAAGTAAATAGAAAAATCGAATAAATTAATTTTTTAATACGAAATCGATAAGTGCAAAACTAGTCCAATAGAATTAGACTTCAACCCAAAAGTTGCGTTTCAGGGGATGAAAGATACACCAATCGATAGCTAAAGGTTCCCTTATGAACATACAGTGGAGTCCGCTTATTGGAATCACGGTTAATGTTATCATTCGGGTATTGTTATCACTTTTGCGAGGAACGGGCCGGACGTATATGATTACACACAAAAAACATCGCTTATAGTAATCAAAATTCGGTTTATATTATCAAATTTATTATTCTTAAGATTATTTTCTCCCACGACCAAAGGAATTAGTTTTCAGTTGCAAGCATTTTTTTATATTGTGCATGAGCCACCCACATACTCGTATAAATATGTACCACATATTCATTACGCGATTTTTAAATCAGGTGTTAGCAAGAAGATTTGTCTAGTTTGCTGTTAATATACGATGTAATTCAATCCTATCTGAAAGCTTCGCAATGAGTGACTTAAAAATGAGACGTGATTTGAGCTTAATTGAAAAAATAAAAATTTTAGAACAATATAATAAGTTACCAAAAATAAGCCAGCGGAATGCAGCATTGCAATTAAACATTTCACAACCACTTTTGTGTAAAATTTAAAAAAAATATGTTGAAATAGAAGACGCTGCAAGATCCAGATGAGATCGTCAGATTTCCAAACGAACTTTTTATAAATAACTTACTCCTCGCACAGCAGAGACAAACAACTTTAGATGAGTTTTTTTAATTTGTTATTTTTCTTATTAATTACTAATAAATAACCAATAAAATTTTTTTTCTCTTTTTATCATTCGGTTATTGTTATCAAAAACCCCAAGTCCCGAAGTGATCACATTAAGCGGACTCCACTGTATTAAAATGTATCAGCTCAATTTTTAGGGCGTGATTCATAATTAATAAAAAACAATCCAAGATTTACGACTAATGGACTTTCACCCTTCATTTCTTCAAAGTTACTCACTCAATCCAAAATATAAAATCACCAATTTATAGAACGGAAAATTTACTATCAAATTTCATCGGAAAACTTTGTAAGAAATGCACCATTAATTTATTCTAATGATTTAAAGTAGTTTAAAAACATTTGTTGCTAAAACGTCAAATGATCGAATCGTGGCGGTTCGTGGCCCCGATTGCTGTGTTCTGCGCCACGATTCGATCATCTGACGTTTTAGCATTGAGCATTTTTAGCATTAGTTATCAATAAGGCCCGGATTTCTAGGCATTTGCCTTTTTTGATTCCGTACAGGCTTTAAAATTCTTTTTGATTGGGGCTTACACACACTTGAAAGTTTGCGGAAAAAACAGTCTTGCTTTCGAAGTTGATGCCGCGTGAAAACGTGCGGTTGAACGTTTTCTTTGAACAACACTTATGTGCGGAATGTAGAGGTTGCAATAAATTAACACTTTTGGTTGCACTTAATTTATTTATAACTGTTATTGTTGTTACGATTCATAAAGAGTTTGAATCTTGTATGAAAAGGAGTATGCTTAGCAGAACCTTAGTTGTAGCTCGTGCGTTAGCTTTCGATACTTGCTGCTCGTTCAAGAGCTTTCGATGTACTACTGAGGTTTTGGCGGCACAAAGATCGACATGCGTACGACAAATGTACAGGGGGAAGCAAATGTAACAAAATGAAATTAGCGGCAATTTTAAATGATGGAAAACAGATTGCAATTCTAAACATAGCCCGCGGGTTGAAATAGCATATTTCAAAATATAATTAAAACTAAATCAAATTAATTGAATGGTTAAACAAGTGCAAAGAAATTAGAATTGTACAAAAGGTAAAACGGCAAAATAAATATGAATTCTAAATAGGAACTGAAATTTCACAGGTACATAAATATGAGATTTGAAAAAAACTAAGAACTAAGATTATACAGATACATAAATATGAGATTTGAAAAAACTAAGAGCTAAGATTATACAGATAACCCAAATAAAATTCTAAAAAATGGAAACGAAAAATAATGTTCTAAAAGCGAAAATCATTAAAGCTTAAAAGCTTATCACAGAAAAGGCTCTAAGGTTTTCACAACACTTCCGCACTAGGTAGAGGACAAAGTTTGGAAAAAGCTCTCTTCATGATGCCGGTAGTAGTTTGAAGTGTAGCAACTCGATTGATGCCATCGGGACCAGGATGTACCTTGATGACTCGACCCAGCTTCCACTTAAGCGGCGGTACGTTGTCTTCTTTTATGAGGACGAGAGTGTCGATAGTTAGATCGGAGTGATGCGTTTTCCATTGAACCCTTTGCTGAAGCTCGGAAATGTACTCTTTGCTCCAGCGTTTCCATAGATGTTGTAGGTGTTTCCGTAGAATTTTGAATTGATCCAAACGATTTTCCGCTATAAGCGTGACATCTGGATCCGGAATTGATGTCAAAGGGCGTCCAACCAAAAAGTGTCCTGGGGTCAACGGTTGCAAATCGTTGGGATCAGAGGACAATGGGGACATGGGACGAGAGTTGAGGATGGCTTCCACTTGGTATAGCAAAGTACAAAATTTCTCGTAAGTAAATACATGATTACCAATGACTCGTTTAAGGTGAGATTTACAAGATTTTATACCAGCTTTCCACAAACCTCCAAAATGAGGACTATGGGCAGGAATGAAGTTCCAATTTATACCATGGTTAGCTACAAGTTCAGAAATATTTGAGTCATTCTGTCTTAAAAATTTACCTAGTTCAAGCAACTGATGGTTAGCTCCTACGAAATTAGTACCATTATCGGAATAAATTTGTAGTGGTTTTCCACGTCTAGCGATAAAACGTTTCAAAGATAGTAAAAATAAATCAATTGACAAACCGGTAACTAGTTCGAGATGCACAGCCTTAGTAGCAAAACAGATGTACAAACACAGATATGATTTAGTGATCCTTGAGCCACGACCTTTTCGATCCTTAATAAGGATAGGACCTGCATAATCAATGCCGGTATGCAAAAACGGAAAGGTGGATTGAATTCGAGCTGTAGGTAAATTTCCCATAATGGGTTGAGTTACCTTAGGTGAAACGCGAAAACATGTGACACATTGATGTACCGTTTGTTTGACCAAGTTTCTACCAGACGTGATCCAAAATCTGTCACGTAAGATCGATAATAGCAGTTGGGGACCAGCGTGAAGCATTCTGATATGTTCACGAGCCACTAAGAGTTTAGAATGTTTTTTGTCATTTGAGTAAAAAGAATTACAAAGTCGTCCGCCTACACGCATTAAACCATCAGAATCGATAAAAGGATTGAAACTGATCAAGGATGAAGTTGACTTCAAAGGTAATCCTTTTTTTAATAGTTAAAATTCTGTGCGGAACGACTCGAATTGTGAAATTTTGACTAGCAGATTAAAAGAATTTTTAATTTCCTTTGCTGTTAAAGGACCAAAATTACGTTCATCCCTGTGCATAGAGCAATTTTTCCTAAAGCGTAAGCAATAAGCTACGGTTCTTTCGAGCTTTGTCAAGTTGGAATAATTTTCAAATTTCAAGGAATCTTGCACAGTGGTTGCGAAAGTTTGGGATTCTTTTTTAAATTCCGGTAGTTCGGAAGGACAAGATTTGGGATTAGGCCACAAAGTTTCACTCTCGAGAAGCCAAGATGGACCGTTCCACCATAAGACGGAGTCCTTTAAAACTTGAGGAGTAGTTCCTCTCGAAAGGAGATCGGCAGGATTAAATTTTGTAGGGACATGACGCCATACTGCATCCAAGGTGAGGTCTTGAATGTCAGCGACACGGTTACAAACAAAGGTTTTGAGCAAGTTAGGACTGGTTTTGAGCCATCCTAAAACGATAGTGGAGTCAGACCACAAAAAACATGAGGATGTTTTTAAAAATAAAGATTTTTTAACTTGTACTAACAATTTGCTTAAAAGCAAAGCTCCGCAGAGTTCCAATTTCGGTATCGTAGTTGGCCTTAAGGGTGCAACTTTGGATTTGGAGCATAACCGATTGACAAAAACTTCGTTGTTATTGTTAATTGAGCGAAGATATACGCAAGCGCCATAACCGTTAATAGAGGCGTCACAAAAGCCATCGATTTGAACATCCGTAGGACTTGCACATGTAACGAGTCGGGGAATTTTCAATTCATTTAAGATCGATAATTCATTACGGTAGGAGAGCCATTTGGTTTCAATTTCTTTCGGTACTATTTCATCCCAACCAAGTTTTTCTAGCCACAATTTTTGCATGAACATCTTTGCCACAAAGGTGCAAGGCGTAAGTAGGCCAAGTGGATCAAAGATCTGAGCAATTTCAGAAAGCATTTGGCGTTTGGTAGTAGTTTCGTTAGAGAAATCGGAAATTGAAAACATGAACTGGTCAGTTTGGAAAAACCAAGTTAATCCTAAAGTGCGTGAGGATTCGCTATCTCCAAATTTGAGAATGCCTGGGTGTAAATCGGCTTCTGGGATGTCAATTAATACTTCAGGACTATTGGAAATCCATTTGCGAAGTTTGAAGCATCCAGTATTTAAAATATGCGATAATTGAAAGGAAAGTTTTTTAGCATCTTCAATGCTATCTGCACCGCTAAGCAGATCGTCTACGTAAAAATCCTTTTTAATTATTTCAGATATTTCTGGCAAAGTATTTTCGCAGTCAATGCCGACCTGAATTAAGGAACGTATAGCTAGATAGGAGGCCGAGGCGGTGCCATAAGTTACGGTGTTTAAGTTATAAATTTGTATGGGATCGGTAGGTGCAAATCGCCATAAAATTCTTTGTAAAACGCGCTGAGTAGGCTCGATAAGAATTTGCCTATACATTTTCTCAATATCAGCTGCTATCGCGTAAGTATGCTGACGAAAACGAATGAGAACAGAGAATCAGATTGGATCGTAGGGCCAATTATTTGCAGGCTATTAAGTGAATGTCCTGTAGTAGTAGGAGAGGACCCATTGAAAACTACTCTAAGTTTGGTAGTTAAACTATCTAATTTTTGTACTCCGTGATGCGGAAGGTAGTAAGAGGGATTCAATTTACTATTGTCCAAAGACATGTGACCCAAGTCAAGATACTCCTGTATGAAATTTGAGTAACTCTTTTGTAATTCGGGATTGGCCTGCAATCTCCGTTCCAAAGAAAGGAATCTTTTTTGAGCGGTAGCAAATGAATCTCCCAAAACCGTTGGAGGTTCTTTAAACGGAATAGATACAACAAATCGCCCGTTGGCGTCGCGACGAGTATTAGCCACGAAGTGAGCTTCGCAAGCATTTTCTTCTTGCGACAGTACCCTTTCAGTAGGATAGTTGTCAATTTCCCAAAATCGCGTTAACTGATTTTGTAAATCGTTTGAAGTGCTGAGGTGGCATTGGACTTGATTGCTCAAATGAGTGCCGGTAGGACCAGAGATAATCCAACCTAAATAGGTTTTTTGTAAAATCGGCAGGCCGGTACCTAATCTTATTTGCCCAATGCAAAGTAATTCAAAAAATAATGGAGAACCTATAAGAATGTCAATTTCTCCTGCTTTATCAAAGTTAGGGTCCGATAAATAAATGTTTTCAGGTATTTTGAAATTATTGAGCTTCATACTGAAACTCGGCACGCTTCCAGTTATTTGATCTAGGACGAGACAAGATAATTTGACTTTAAAGTTGGAATGATTTGCGTGCAATTCTAAATCGCATTTAGAATTTATGTAAGTATTGGAACTATTTAGACCGGAAACTGAAACGTTAGCACTCGTAGTGATCAAGTTAAACTTGTTGCAAATGTTAGTCTTTATGAAGTTTGATTGGGATCCTGAGTCCAATAATATTCTTACGGTATGATATTTTCCTAAAGAGTCCTGCAATTTTGCGGTAGCTGTAGGTAGCAAAACTTGCGTTGTTGTTGAACAAAATGCAGATACAACTTGGGTGGGTTCAACGATAGGGTCTGTAGTTACGGCAGCAGGGAGTGCGGTAACTGATGGTGCAATAGAATTAATTTTATGAGACGACATATGGAGCAAGGTGTGGTGTTTTGAATTGCCCAATCTGCAGGTATACTTGGAGGTACACTGCGGTTGAAAGTGATTCCGTAACAAACAATTAAAACAAATTTTTAATTCCTTGACTTTTTCTGATCTTTGTTCGGCGGTAAATTCCATGAACTTTTCACATCTGTTGATAGTGTGCTCACCTTTGCAAAGTGCGCAAGTGGGGGTCGTCGTTACAAATGATTTCGAATGAAACTTTGGCTTTTCGTGGGTTGGTTTCACTTGTCTCCTTTCAATGTTTTCTAGTAAGTTAGAGTGGTTGGTTAGGAATTCTTTAAATTCTTGTAAAGTGGGCATTTCTGATGTGCCCTTGTTCAAGCTATATTCCCATTGCTTTACGGTAGAAAAGTGCAATTTGTTTGAGACATGGTTGACAATGAGAGTGTCAAATAATTTGTCGGTAGTTGAAAGAGATTTTAAGGCTGCGACATTTTTCGACAAGGTGTCATTGACCTTTCTTAATTCACGAGATGATTCTTTTTGTTGAACCTCAAGATCGATAATGGCATTCAAGTGGTTTTTTATGATTAAACGAGGTTGGTCGAAACGATTCATCAAGGTTTGCAACACTATGATATAATTTTCGCCAGTGAAGCTCAAGGAACTGATCACATCTGTATGTGATTCGGTATGCCATGTCTTAATTGACTTATAACATCGGTGTAATTAGCTTGTGTTGATACTTTCGAATCAATCGACTTGTTTGGTGTACTGTACCTCGAACTATTTACAGAATCGTTATTAGGCGTGGAGCGCCCTGACCTATTTGATTTGCATGAATGTTTATTAATTAAATTTTTTGCGATCCCGATTTGATCGTGATATGTCTCTTCAAAATTTATCAAATGAATTTCTTCCGATACGTCATCGTCATCGAGATTTTCGGTAATTTGAGAGTGAATGCTCTCAAATTCCTTTAGTAATGGTAAAATTGTTTCAACTCTGGATTTTAAAGATTCAATGATTTCGTCTGGAACTGTTTGCGCCGTTTCGAGAGAAGCTCGCTTTTTGGCTACAAACGATTCAAATCTTGTTAGATTTCTTTTTAGTTGCGTTCTGGCTTTTTTTAATTGTTCCATGATTGTAAAAATTGATAACTAATTAAATTAATAATACGGAAATTGCTAAATATTAAGATAAATGAAATGTCAATTTCAAATGTAAATAAATGATTTTAAATCGATAAAGAAAACTGTAAAAATAATGCTTGAAATGGTAACTGTAATACCGATAAAAATTGTACTTCGCTATAGAAAGTAGGAACCTGTAAAGGAAGGTAATTATGGAATGCAATATTACCCGTGTTGGTTTCTGTTGTTGTAGGCACCCTGGTAGAGACTACAAAATGGATGGTTTGCCGTGCTGCACAATTTCACTTGGTAGAGGCTAGAAAATGGCGTCGGCGTCACTTGGCAAGGATTTTTAATTTTAATTACTTAGACCGCTTTCATCAACGTTTACTTGGAAACCAATGAATAATGGCTCAATCCAGTAATTAAAATACCTTTGATGTTGCTTCGGTAATTGGCGGTATTACCATGAACACGTGCTTGTTGAAACGGTACTGTAGACTTCCTATGTCGATGGAAATCCTGTTTCGCAGGACCATATGAATAATCCCGGTCGAAGGACCAAATGATTGGGGCTTACACACACTTGAAAGTTTGCGGAAAAAACAGTCTTGCTTTCGAAGTTGATGCCGCGTGAAAACGTGCGGTTGAACGTTTTCTTTGAACAACACTTATGTGCGGAATGTAGAGGTTGCAATAAATTAACACTTTTGGTTGCACTTAATTTATTTATAACTGTTATTGTTGTTACGATTCATAAAGAGTTTGAATCTTGTATGAAAAGGAGTATGCTTAGCAGAACCTTAGTTGTAGCTCGTGCGTTAGCTTTCGATACTTGCTGCTCGTTCAAGAGCTTTCGATGTACTACTGAGGTTTTGGCGGCACAAAGATCGACATGCGTACGACAAATGTACAGGGGGAAGCAAATGTAACAAAATGAAATTAGCGGCAATTTTAAATGATGGAAAACAGATTGCAATTCTAAACACTTTTATTCAATCCTGCTATTGAGACTTGTCGTTTCTTACTTGGATACGGAACTAGAAACCGTTTGTTTTACTCACTCAAATTATATCTATGGTAACGAGTGGGCGAAAGACTTTTCACCCACTAGTGAGTGAAAAATGCAGTCATTCATTAACCTGCCTACGTTCTTTATAATAATATTAAAATGTTTTAAAACCGAAGCTAACTTTTTTTAAATTTATTTTGCGCGCAAAATGCGCGTTATCGATCTAAAATTTTCCATAAAGCTTCCTACGACAAATTACTACGGGGGGTCGAGTACGAGCAAAGGGGGGTAAATTTTTAGCTCAGTTTTTCGATATTTATCGCCGTTTTCGAGTTATTGCAAATTCAAAATCTCAAATTTAATTATTGATGACACTAATTATAATAAATTGTATTTTCATAAATTTTTTAGATTTATTAGTGCAGGATTGAACAAAACGCTATACAAAACTCGTGGAGAAACCCTTTCGCTCACTTATTTGCCTCTGCACACTCGCCTGTCGGCTCGCGTGCAAAACTGGCAAATGCGTGAGCGAATCTTTCGGTTTCTCCACTAGTCATGTAATATACTATTTGCAGCAAAATGTATTTTGCGACTTTGCGATCATTTTAAACCGCCCTTTAAAATGCCTAAAATGCCTATTTTCTACATTTAGTGCCTTTTTTCGTAAATTGCGCCTAAATGGCTTTTCTCAATTGATTGTATCCTATAACTTGCCTAAATGAATATTTATTTCAATTATTTTTTAATTTTAACCGTCGAATATAATTCAGAAACAGAAATATATTTTGTATTTTACAGAGTCTTGCTTAAGTCGCTGTCAGTTAAGAACGGGGCGACAAAATAGAAAAATGTATAGGTACAAAATTGAAGACAATGAAATTTTTAACAAAAAATGTCCAAAAAGTTTTGCTGTAAAGGCGATTTTTATAGGTCAAAATACGGTTTCAAAATGTGCAATTTACATTATTAACATACACTCTGAAAAAAGATTTGTCGTCGCAACAAAATCTTACTAACTATTGGGATTTTACCCTACCGATGAGGGCGCCACCGTTTCGGCAAAATGGCTTCGCTTGGCGGTTTAACATTATTTGTTTTACATTGGAAATATACATATGTTCATGTTTATTTATGTGTAATTACTCTAATAATAGTGTAATATCACAAAATTACTTAAGAAACGTACGTATCTACCATAAGAAACTTATGCATGGGTATACTGGGCTACCGCCGAACGTAGTTAATATTTTAAACGTATGGTGGCGTTTAGTTAATGTAAATTCCCAATAGCAAAGAGTATGTATATATAGAGGGACAGCCATTAACAAATATTTGTCACAAGTTTTTGTTAATGGCTCTGCTACGCCATCTAGTAGACGGTGTGATCTCTACGTTTTAATTTTTAATTTATGGCTGATCCTTTATATACAGAGGGGTATTTTTACAAAAATAAGTTTTTACATGTTAATTTCCAATGTTCAGCTAACTCATTCAGCACTTTGTATATAGAGGACCAAGAATAAAGACGTAGAGATAACCCCCTCCACTAGATGGCGTAGCAGAGTCATCAAGAAATACTTGTGACAAGTATTCCCATAAGAGCTGTCCCTCTATATATACATACTCTTTGCCAATAGCCTTAATAAAGTTTTTTTGCTGTTACAACAAATTTTATGCTGTTTGGAATAAAAAGTTTGTTCTGAACACAAAAAACTTTGTTGTGGCAGCATAAAATTTGTTGTAGCAGCAAAAAACTCTGTTGAGGCTATAGTTACTAAGATTTTGTTGCGACGACAAATCTTTTTTCAGAGTGTAGGAGTGTCCGGATATGTTCGTTACTCACTGTATTCCATTGCCTCCAAAGCTTGTGCTGACGAGATGGGGCAAATGGATCGGGGCTGCAGTGTTTTACCATAAAATTTTTTAAAATGTAAGAAAAGTCATTAATAGTTGTATTGATTTTAATACTGCAGACTGCATAGAGAAAGCACAAGAGGCGTCTAAGGCTTCTAATCTTGAGAAAAATTTAGTAAAAATTATCTTCCTAAGAGCTAAGAAACTAAGAGAGAAGCATTGCATACCAATATTAGCAAATTTGAAAATTTGCAACAAGAATTGAAAGAAGCTCCGGGTAAGATTGTAAAACTTATTTCTGCACGATTGGATGCTCTTTTGGTGAAAAACCTGGGCTACTCGGATTTAATGCAAATTAGCAAAGTATTATCTGGAGATTCAAATAATCTCCCAAATAAAATTGGAAGTTTAGATGGCTCCAGATTTTAAATATGCTCCTGTTACTTCTTGTGACGTAGAGCGGTCATTTTCTGCGTACAAACAAATTTTAACGGACAACATAAGAAGTTTTACTCCAGAATATTTGGAAAATGCTTTAATTTGTTATGTAAATGTTGAAAGTTAATATTATTGTTAAATTAAAAGTTAAATTGAATAAATTAAATTTTTGGAACAAATTTTATATTTGTTTTATATTCTTTATTTCAATAATTTAATTTTTTATTTTGGACTGCCTATTAGTGCCTATAATCTAATTTTTGGATGCCTATTTGCCTGCCTATTTTGAAAGTTTTCAGTGCCTAAAAATCCGGGCCTTAGTTATCAAGGCACGAAGCCATATATATTCGGTGCGATTCTGGTTGCAACGTGGTTATGCAACCATGTTGTTATGACTAGATGGTTATCCTAATTTATAACCAACTCCGTAACGATGCTACCGAAAATGGGTATTCTGTTTAAACACGCATAATCATGATGGTTATAATTTAAGCATAACCAGACGTTGTTAGAAATAGTTCAAATATGCCGTAAAAATAGTACAAATGTACAAATATGACAGATCGATCCATCAGCTGTGATATATAAAAACTTTTATTTTTTTAATAGTACTACCTATATCAAATTGAATTCTTATTCAAAATATTTTTAAATTTAAATTAAATAAATTTACAGTTATACACTATGTAATTAAATGTTTACGCACAAAATAGTGTGTACCATTGTAGTATACCGCAAACTTTATTAGTAATTTAAAATAGCTTAGTAATTTGTAAATATTCTATGGGGCCCAGATGTTATTCTTCTTGTTATTTGTAAATAGAATAATACAATGCTTAGCTTAAGTTTTTTTAGAACCGCAGGGGGTGTTGGCATTACAAGCCCTTAACGCAATCGTTACGTCTTTGTTTGAATTCTAGGTATATATCGGATTCCGGATATGTAAAGATGTTAACATTCTCAAATTGCACATGGGGTCATATCTGTAGCAATTGCACATTTCATGATTCACATTGAAACTATTGTGGCAGAAGCAGAACCTTGTGATTTAGAAATTAAATTTCGTTAATTTGTGTTCGTGTTTGCGGTTTAGAAATTAAATTTCGTTTATTTGTATTTGTATTTGCGTATTTTTGGTATTAAATGGGTGAATGCAAACGAAGAGGAAGAAAAACGACTCAAAGCCAAATGGAAATAATTGTAAATTATATGCAAAACAATAAAATATTTTCAACTGGCAAATGCTATCCATATCCCAACCCTATGAGTTGGAGCAAAAATGGGAAGACTTAGCCAACAAATTAAACTTGGAACCGGGAGGTGCTAACAAAACTTTTAAGTGGTGGCAAACTGTAAGTTTATTTTTTTGTTGAATTAGTTATTTACATAAAAGTCAAAATAATGACAAATTACTAACGAAGAGCAATGTTGAAATAGGAGGCACTTTGTGCCGAGTATTTTAGAGCTCTGATTAAAGTGAGACATTTTTCTGACATGTTTTGTGTATTACATTTTTCCGAAAATCGTTAAAAATCGATATTTTAAAACACTAATTGAACAGCATTTTTAAAATGATCAAAAATCAAGTTTTGTCAATTTGCTGAACTTATCCATTATAGTTACAAACAACTTTTTTCAATTAAATTACTAATAATTATTACCGGACTAGTCAGGAAAATTTAATTTCCCTGCGCGTACATAAGCAGGGAAATCTTGTTTCGATGATGATTTCTGTCTTTTACGAACGTACCTATAACAATGGTCAAAATGAACCCAACAAGCACTGAAATGCACATGTTATTGTAACCATGAATTATAGCAAGAATGGTTCACAAATCCCGCCCTCATGGTTACATTTTGCAAATCAGAATAGCAAATCGACGCAAATAACCATATTGCTACAAAATAACCAAATTATTATCACAACAAGGTTGTTATGTCAAATCAGAATTATGTTTTAATGCAATATTAAATTGTCGCGACAACTAGATGGCGCTAATTTTCATATACAATATTATTCCAAGTGCATTCAAATTGTCGACAATTTTTTTGAACTCAAATTTTTTGCAATTTTCCCGACTCGGAGAGGAGGGAAAATTGCCGCAAAGCAATAAACGCATGAGTGAAAAGCGAAAAAAATTGTCTACTAATTTGAAATGCACGAGAGGATATTTGTTTAGACTATTTCACGAATAAAATAAGAGGTTAGTTTGTAGATTTACAAAATTATAATTTGAGTTTCTGCTGAAAGCGCATTTGTTTTCTAGTTTATGAAGTAAATAATATTTATTATTTAAATATTGAAGTTAATCAAAAAAAATTGTCGCTTATATTTGCTTTAAAATAAACTTGAAGAAATTGTCGCTGCAATTCGATTGCTATTGGTTGAATGTTATATGTTGTTTTTTCATTCCATTGGTCTAATAACAGCTGAGTAAAATAGTCAATGTAAATCCTCAGTAACAATAATTATTTATCTCGCGATCCATTCCGTTAGAACGTGTGGACAGTGTACTGCCGTCCTAAGGAAGAAGGTCCTATCTGCAAAATACTGATTCGACTTTTACGTATCTTTCAATGCCGTCGTCCGTTTTCATATCTCAAGATCTAATAAACCGATTTATTTCAAATTTGGTGTGAATGTTCTTATACATTCCTCTATCGCATGAACCATGCTCAGATCAAAATTTTAAATTTTACTATGTTAAAAAAATTCTGAATTGTTAACCAAGTACAACTTATTTAGTTAAAAAAACCTATTTCTGCTGTAGTTAGGATTTTCTTTTTTGGTAAATAGGTAAAATACATTGCATGGCATAGATAGCATAAAAAATCTCGAAAACGTACATTTTGCAGATAGGACCTTCCTTAGGACGGCAGTATAGTGCGCGGAGTGCGTTCGAGTGAGAGGCTGCGTGTCTTGATAACTCCTATAGTCAATGGTTTTAGCAACAAATGTTTATAAAATAGTAAATTTTTATTAAGTATTAAAAATACTTCGCTAAACGTACGTATATCTTACATTAGTAAATTTTCATTCTATAAATTAGCAATTTTATTTTTCGGATTGAGTGAGTAACTTTGAAGAAATGAAGGGTGAAAGTCCATTAGTCGTAAATCTTGGATTGTTTTTTATTAATTATTATGAATTGCGCCGTAAAAATTGAGCTGATACATTTTAATATGTTCATAAGGGAACCTTTAGCTATCGAGTGGAGTAACTTTCATCTCCTGAAACGCAACTCTTGGGTTGCCATTATTCAAAGTCTCCTTTGACTGGACTAAACGATAAGTTAGTGTCACCGTAACACATCATTTAATAGAGATGGGATTGGTTCTAAATTTGACACTTGAAGTTTCTCTGAATTTTTCTATTTGGTTCATGTGTGTACCTGTACATACGCATACAATAGTCTGAAAAACCATTGCTTGCTATTGATATAATTATTGATAATTTATATTGTTTCAGGTGTCTTAGTCCGAGATCTGCGTATTTCTACGAATTTCCTCCAAATGGTAATTTAGTTCAAATTTGATTATTAATTAAATTGGTCATGAACAGGGCTCGGAAGTTATAGTAGCTCTAAAAAAACTTTCAGCGCTTTTATTTAATATGCACTTGAAAACATCAAAATTAGCGCCACAAACGGCACCAAATAATGAAAAAATAAATAATATTGTCAATCAATTTTCTTATTTTTTTATACTTAAATGGATATTTTAAATATTTATTTTATAAAATCCATTTATAAAAAAATAAAAAAACCGATTGAAAATATTTTATTTTCCATATTTATCATTATTTTGTGCTGTTTGTGGCGCTAATTTTGGTGTTTTGAAGTGCATATTAAATAAAAGAGCTCAAATTTTGCTTTTTTAGTGCTATAACTTCCGAGCCCTGGTCTTGAATAATATTATGTAAAATAAATATACCGACTTAGATATTCATTATGAAATAAAAATAAAATCGTGAAATAAGAGTTGAAGAAAGATTAGATTGTTACGTGTATCTATGTAATTTTTCCAAATTTGATACTGTTCTAAGTTTGCGTTTTAAGTTTTATTGGATTTCAAGACAAATGCTAACAGGACTTGCAAGATTATTAGTTAATAGACTGAATAGTGCTGCACTTTAACTATTTATAAAATAAAAATAAAATTTTTTAAAAACCCCTGTGTGTAGAAAGGAAAACATAATTCGGGAACTTCTGACTCCTCAGTTTAGATTTCAGATTTTTAGATCAGGGGAAATTGAGAATTGTTCCACTTACGAAACCTGTTTTGTTTATAGATTCCGTATTATATTCCACTTATTCCACAAAACATACTCCATTTACGCAACCTGTTTATACATTCCGTATTAACAATTCTCGATTTCTCCTGACCTAATAATCTGAAATCTAAACTGAGGAGTTCCCGAATTATTTTTTCTTTTTTACAGTCAGGAGTTTTTAAAATTTTAATTTTATTTCACTCTTTTTCAAGTATATTATTCCACGCCAAATCGGACACCATTTTGCTTTTGCATCTCGGATCATTTTGAAATTTTTTTTTTTTAGTACTAGTTGAGACTAGCCTTCATGACTACTTTCAATTTTTTTAATCAAGTCATTCAAGAGATATAAGTTTTTAGAAAATTACGTTACTTTTTTTTGAAATGCCCATAACTCCACGAATAATTTACCAAATGGCATGTTTTTTTTATGTTTCTTGTAAAATGTACTTTCTACGAAAAATATCTAAAAATATTTTAAAATAATATTACTATTAGATTTTCAAGTTTTAAAAATAAATCGCCATTTTTAACAATGTTTGTACTGATCGATTTTCTTTAAAATTTTTTGTGAAAAACTGTTATCCATTTAATAAATTTTAAGCCTAGTCTCATCATGGGCAAACGATGGGTTCTATTTTTTTTCTGAATTTTTAATTGTTGAGATTATATAAATTTTTAAAAAATTACGTTACTTATTCTTAAAATGTTCATAAGTCCGTAAATAATTGACCGAATTGAACGTGATTTTTTTAAATATGTTTCTTTTAAAACGTACTTTCTATAAAAAATATTGAAAAATTTTAAAAAACGATATTACTATTAGATTTTAATGTTTCAAAAATTAATAACCACTTTTAATAATGTATGTACTGATCGATTTTCTTTAAATTTGTTTGTAAAGAACTGTTATCCATTTAATAAACTTTTAGCCTAGTTTCATAATGGACAAACAATGGGCTCTATTTTTTTTTTTTAATTTTTAATTATCAAGATTATATGGTTTTTTAGAAAATTACGTTACTTGTTTTTGAAATTCTTATAACTCCGCAAATAATTGACCAAAGAGCACTTTTTTTGAAATGTTTCTTTTAAAACGTACTTTCTATAAAAAATATAGAAATATTTTTGAAAACAATATTACTATTTGATTTTCACGTTTCAAAAATATATCGTAATTTTTAACAGTGTATGTACTGATCAATTCTCTTTAAAAAATTTTAATTTTTAAGATTTTAGTTACTTATATTGAAAAATATCCTTAAAAAAATGTATACCCTGGAAAAAATTAAAAATTCGAAAAAAACTAGATCCCATTGCTTGCCCATTATGAGACTAGGCTTAAAACTTGTTAAATGGATAACAGTTCTTCTAAAACTTTTTAAAGAACATCGATCAGTACATACTTTGTTAAAAATTACGATTTATTTTTGAAACTTGAAAATCAAATAGTAATATCGTTTTTAAAAATTTTTCAATGTTTTTATAGAAAGTATGTTTTAAAATAAACATTTAAAAAAAAAAGTTCCATTTAGTCAATTATTATTTGCGGACTTATGAATATTTCAAGAATAAGTAACGTAATTTTTTAAACATTTATATAATCTCAACAATTAAAAATTCGAAAAAAGAAATAGAACCCATCATTTGCCCATGATGACACTAGGCTTAAAATTTGTTAAATGGATAACAGTTTTTTACAAAAATTTTTTAAGAAAATCGATCAGTACAAACATTGTTAAAAATGGCGATTTATTTTTAAAACTTGAAAATCGAATAGTAATATTGTTTTAAAATATTTTTCTATATTTTTTGTAGAAAGTACATTTTATAAGAAACATTTTCAAAAAAAAAACTTGCCATTTGGTAAATTATTCGCAATTTCAAAAAAAAGTAACGTATTTTTATAAAAGTTTATATCTCTTGAATGACATGATAAAAAAAAATCAAAAAAAGTCATGGAGGCTAGTCTCAACTAGTACTTAAAAAAAAATTTTTCAAAACGATCCGAGATGCAAAAGAAAAATGTTGTCCGATTTGGCGTGGAATGCCTCATATGTTTTATCAAAATGTATATATAGAATCATAGTAGACCGGGAGATACTGACACAAAATTCGAAATCATTTGTTACAAGTATGGCGACCGTTCAGTGGTAAAATTAGGTAAGTAATAAACGAAAAATAATGGTCAATAAACAATAATTAATGAAACTTGTCGGAAAAATTACGGGTTTCAAACGATTTGTTCCACAAAGAATTTTGCATTTTCCGATTGTCGATAAATAATAAAACCTGCTTTAGTATTAGCATTAGTTTTAAATTTTATTAGACGATAATTCGTTCAAGCGCATTAAAATTCCAAATAAAAAAAATAAAATTTCCCGTGTTATTTAAATGGGAAATCAAAAATCACGATCAGCCACCTCTAAATATTAATATTAAGTGCTCAAACTTGACCAGAATTCTTTTTTCGTCATCTTGAACGATATTTTCATGGTAGCTAAAGACAAGAAAATTAAAAGTTATTTTTGGCCCACCCTAATATCCATACTTTGTCAAATGCTTTTTGAGCATCAAACAATGCCATCACCGTGTTTTTATCTTGGTTGAAATTTATTGTTACGTCATTACATATGCGTGCAACTTGCATTACCGTGCTATGTTTTGATCTAAATCCAAACTGATATAATCTGGAGTGAGTTTTCTTTTTTTATCTATTTTGTCGATGCGATTTAGTATTACTCTTTCGGTGATTTTGGCCATTGCGTTCAACAAGCTTATTGGTCTATAGCTAATTGGATGACTTTTGTCTTTATTTGGTTTTAATATTGGAATTACAGTAGCATGTTTCCAACTGCGAAGAAAGTACTGAAATTTAAATATATGGTTTATTATATGGGGCATTCCACGCCAAATCGGACAACGTTTTGCTTTTGCATCTCGGATTTTTTTGAAAATTTTTTCTCTTTTAGTTCTAGTTAAGACTAGCCTTCATGAACGTATTTTCTATAAAAAATATCTAAAATTATTTTAAAACGACATTACTATTAGATTTTTATGTTTTAAAAATAAATCGCCATTTTTAAGAATGTTTGTACTGATCGATTCTTTTAAAAATTTTTTATAAAAAACTGTTATCCATTTAACAAATTTTAAGCCTAGTCTCATCATGGGCAAACGATGGGTTCTATTTTTTTTTTAATTTTAAATTATCAAGATTATATAAAAATTTTGAAAATTACGTTACTTTTTTTTGAAATGCTCATAACTCAGTGAATAATTTACCAAATGCCACGTTTTTTTTTTAAATGTTTCTTTTAAAACGCATTTTCTATAGAAAATATAGAAAAATATTTTAAAACGACATTACTATTTGATTTTCAAGTTTTAAAAATAAATCGCTATTTTTAAGAATGTTTGTACTGATCGATTGTTTTAAAAAAATTTTGTATAAAACTGTTATCCATTTAACAAATTTTAAGCCTAGTTTCATCATGGGCAAACGATGGTTTCTATTTTTTTTTGAATTTTAAATTATCAAGATTATATAAATTTTTAGAAAATTACGTTACATTTTTTTGAAATGCTCATAACTCCGCGAATAATTTACCAAATGCCACGTTTTTTTTCTAAATGTTTCTTTTAAAACGTACTTTCTATAAATAGATCAGTACAAACATTGTTAAAAATGGCGATTTATTTTTAAAACTTGAAATTAAAATAGTAATGTCGTTTTAAAATATTTTTCTATATTTTCTATAGAAAGTACGTTTTAAAAGAAACAGTTTTTTAAAAAAACGTGTCATTTGGTAAATTATTCGCGGAGTTATGAGCATTTCAAAAAAAAGTAACGTAATTTTCAATAAATTTATATCTCTTGAATGGTTTGATAAAAAAAATTGAAAATGGTCATGAAAGCTAGTCTCAACTAGAACTAAAAGAAAAAAAATTTTCAAAAAAATCCGAGATGCATAAGTTAAACTTTGTCCGATTTGACGTGGAATGCCCCATATACATTAATTGTACTATTGCTTTTTTGGAAAAACTTTTTATTGATATATTTTCGATGGTGTCCGGGCCAGGAGCTTTTTGTTTTGGTAATTTTTTAATAATTTCATTTAATTTCTTAGGTGTTGTGATTGGTTTTTCAAGTTCTTGTCTGTTTAGTATGAAGTTTTTTTTCTATTAATTCTTCGGCTTATTTAATAATTTCTTTTTTTTTTTTTTGTTAATATATTTATTGCCGGATCAGCTACATTCAGCTATACACAACATTTTTAACAATTTGTAATATGTAACAACTAATCGAAGAAAATAGAGATTACAAGACAATAAAAATAAATTTAATTCAGGAAAATATCTTGTGGAAGTCTTTTTGTCTTTAATCGCGTGAACTTTGTTTTCTCGCCTATTTTATAGTGCACTGCGCCCGAACAATTTTTTAGGTTTATAAAATAATTGTTTGCACAAGTTTTATTAAATTCATGAATGCTTTGAATCATAAGTTCCTCTTGAAGTTGTTGATTTCTTATATACCAGGGAGCATTACAAATAATTCTCAGCACTTTATTTTGTAAGCGTTGCAACTTCTTAATATTTGTTTTTGATGTTGTTCCCCATACTATATTTGCGTAGGTGAGTATAGGTCTGATTATAGATTTATACAAAAGCACTCCGCACTCAATCTTTAAGGATGACTTTCTATTAATGATTGGGTATAGCATACCCAATCTTGAGTATGGCTGGTTTAGTTTTTGATTTATATGGTGCGACCACGTCAATTTACAATCTAGATGCACTCCTAAGTATTTAATTGCAGTGTTTTGACTCGCCCATTCAATTTCTTGATTATAGATATTTATGTTTGGTGGGTTAACAAATCTTTTCAGGGTGAAGATTTTTGTTTTAGTTTTATTTGGATTTAGTTTAATTTTCCATTTTGTGCACCATTTTTCAAGATTGTTAACCCCTATCTGTAGCAGATCTCGCCCTATTACTATATTTTCATGTTGTGTTAGTAGAGCAGTATCGTCTGCAAATGTAGCCGTGAAGTATGTGTTGTTGGTTGGTAAATCATAAGTATACAAATTATATAGTAAAGGGGCCAAAACGGAACCTTGTGGCACCCCTGTCCCTGCTACTTTGGTTGATGACTCTTCCGCTCCTACTCTTACACTGAATGTACGATCTTTTAAGAATGATATTATAATTTGAATTAGATACTTTGGTACTTCTAGAGTTATTAGTTTGAATATCAAGCCAGGATGCCATACTCGATCAAAAGCTTGAGCAACATCAATAGTCCGGGAGCTAGCGACATTTTTCATTGTCACATTTTATAAACCTTGGTTTATCTTTTATTTTATTATGTTCATGAAACTTATCAATAAAATGAACTCCTGCCAACTCGTTGGTGGGGCAGCGATTCACAGCGGTCTTCTGATTATGTTAAAAAAAAAAGGTAAATGTTGAAAATTATAAAAGCTGAAACTTTTTCTAATATTTAATAATATTTCAAAAAGGTATAAAATGACATCCTGCCACTTCTGCTGTGGAACGGTCTACTCCTGCCATAGCCATATTTATGTGAAAATAAAATATCAATTGTTAGAAATATTAAAAGCTGAAATTTTTTTGTCATTTCTGTAATAATTAAAGCAATGAAAAACACATATCCTACCAGCCATTTGGTGGGACCTTGCTTCGGCAGGAGCAAAGTTGTTGAGAGTGAACATCTAATATATTACACAGGGCAACAGTGATTCTGCGGTCTGGGGTTTATGAGTCGATTTTGGGTAATTATGGTCTCCTGAATTCAAAAAAAATTTCAGATTTATCGAATTGACTCCAGTTTTTGAGATAAAGACAACCCTTTTATATTGAAAATAAAATGAAACAAAAATATTTAATTTATTCAAAGACTACAGAGTGGGAACAGTGATTTTGAGGTGTGGGGTTTATGAGTCAATTTTGGGTAATTATGGTCACCTAAATTACAAAAAAAATTCAGATTTGTCGAATTGACTCCAGTTTTTGAGATAAAGACAACCTCTTTATATTGAAAATAAAATGGAAATTTCTTTTTGAGATGTTCGCGGAGATTCGCTGTCAATGGCTCATTTCTTCATAAAAATTAATAAAAATTTCACAGTATATTCTTCAAATGTCACTTTATTATGTAGTAATTATAGCAATAAATATATATTAATAGTTTCGTCAAAAAAAATTATCGAAATATGCTGATTTTGCTTAAAATTAACTTTACCCCCCCCCCCTTAACATGAGAACTTGAGTCAATTTGAACAAAATAACTATGTGACGAGTACATTATTACATTAGTGTATCCAAATTCACTGCAAAACCCAAGACCGCAGAAAAAAGCTTTTGTTTTGTTGTCCTGTGTTATTTGTAATTTCTCCTGTGATAGGTAGATGTTCTGAATCCAGCATTTCATATAATACATACAATTATATGCAATATTTGTTATACTCAAAGTATTAAGTAAGGGAGCTGTACCAGGTATGAGACGGCTCCACTTATATTTTTCCATATTGCGATGCCAATTTTCTGGCTTTGACTAGTGTCAACATATTTTCATGTTGGAAGCTAGTTTTTTTTAAGACACCGGAGTCAATAGTCACAATTTTTGTATGTGATCCAAACATCGAGTAAAAATTTCATGAAAAAAGTTTTATTTGATTATTTTGTAATTGCTGTTATTACTAGTTATTCAACGAAAAAATGAGATTACAGTGCATAGAAATTCATCATTTTCCTTATATTTTACGATGAAGTAGTCGATTGGACTGATTTATGTTCACACATAAATTTTTCTGTGTTTTGTAAAAATGGCGTCATGTTCCGGGTGCGAGACAGCCGAGAGTACCAGTTATGAGACTGTTGCCAATTCCATCAAATTCATCGAATGTAATTTTTGAAGTGTGCAAATAGGCGTGCCAGCTTCTTTACGTTCAAACATTGCGAATTGGATATGAGCCGAAGATGAAGACGAAAAATATGATGTATAAAGTATAGAAAAAAAGTGTCATTTTCTTTCGTAATTTTGGTCACTGAAGGCCTTCATGATGATTAAACATTGATATTTTCCGTATTCGTGGCTGTTTTATTTCATATTTCCCCATATTTAGCAGATTTTACCGGGTGTCTCATACCTGGTGTCTCATACCTGGTGTCAAATTTTTTTTCGATCAAAAATCGACTCATCACCGAAATGCTCATAACTTTTTTTGGTTTGACGGAATCAATATATTTTCTACAGCAAAAAGTTGCGTATGATCATTAGCTTTCGAATGGTATCTAAGATATTCGGTATATTTGGTTTCTATAAAAAGTTTTGGCTTGAAAACAAAACCCGTCTCATACCTGGTATATCTCCCTTATAATTTGTTATACCGGGTGCTCAATGAGTTAGCCGAACATAATAAATTAACATGTAAAAACTTATATATGCAAATTCCTGCTTACCTAATTATTTTAGAGAGAAAATGAAAGATACAAAATTAATACAGAAATATAAACTACAAGTGAAACTATAAGTTTTCTACTTAAAAAGTCAAAAATTGCTTTTGAAATTGTTAAAATTTTCATTTATCAGGCTGGTCATGTACGTTTCCACGGTTATTGTTTTTTTATAAGTAATAATAACAATTGCACGTTGCTACTAGTTTTGCACTTTACTAAATATTCCATTTTGCATATAATCCGCTATTTATACTGATAATGATAATAAATAATAATTAATATTGTCAGTTTGCATACTTAGTGCTGTGATACTTTACAAAACCTTGTAAACCTTGTGCGTTGAAACAAACGATTTTGTTTCAAGTGATATTACCTTACTATTTCCTAGCTCCTGCCGAAGCCAGGTCCCATCATATAGCTGGCAGGATACGTTTTTTTAATTGCTTTAATTATTACAGAAATGACAAAAAAATTTCAGCTTTTAATATTTCTAACAATTGATATTTTATTTTCACATAAATATGGCTATGGCAGGAGTAGACCGTTCCACAGCAGAAGTGGCAGGATGTCATTTTATACCCTATTGAAATATTATTAAATATTAGAAAAAGTTTCAGCTTTTATAATTTTCAACATTTACCCTTTTTTTTTTAACATAATCAGAAGACCGCTGTCGATCGCTGCCCCACTGGTGCCTCGGCAGGAATCAATTTCAGGTTTCTGTAGCTCTAATATGACACAAATAAACTAAAATTAATCTTTATAAAATCTGACAAAATTTTGTGTCGCTAGCTCCCGGACTACAAGAAATGCAGCTAATGTGTATTGCTTTTTTTCAAATCCTGCGACTATGAATTCACTTATGTACTCTGGAGTGATGCTGTTTAAAACCAAATTGATGAAATGGTATTACGTTTTGTGATTCAACGAAGTTGTTAAGTCTTGTTTTTATTATTTTTTCTAGTATTTTTGATAGTGTAGGAAGTAAGCTAATCGGTCTGTAGCTTCCAGGATCCGCTTTTGGCTTTCCCGACTTGTGAAATGTGACAATTTGAGCATGTTTCCAGGTATCCGGAAAGTACCCTAATCGAAGACAAGCATTGAATACGGTGGCTAGTGCAGCTAATGATTTATTTGTTAAATGCTTTAGTAAAATATTTGGTATTTTGTCGTGGCCTGGAGCTTTTTTGTTTTTAAGCTGCTTAATATATGTTACTATTTCAGATACAGAGGTAGGCTCAAAATTACTTGGATCTCTTGGTTGTAACTGATATGATTTTACACTATTTAGAATTTTTTTGTTGTTCGCTGTTATTGTGTTTTTCTTCCGTAAAGACTATTTCTAGATGACTTGCCAATGCATTACTTTTTTCCAAGTCGGTAGTATATAGCTCGTTTCTGACGCGTAGTGTTGGCATTATTTCTGGTGTGTTCAAAATTTGGTTGTTTTTTGGTTGTTCGCCATAAATTTGGATCATTATTTTCAAATTCTTGTATATGTTTTTGATAGTTGTTAAGGTGATGCTGATCAAGTTCTATTTTTACCTGGTGTGATAGTTTTGTATAGAGTTTTTTGTGAGTTATATCTTTAGTTCTTTGCCATAACCTGCGTTGTCGATTTTTCTCTCTTATTAATGTTAAGATATTTTGCGGTGTTATTAAATAATTTGTTCTATAATGTTGGAAACATTTAGTTGATTTTTGTGCCGATTTTGTTAATACGTGGATAATTTCTAATATTGCATCATCAATATTTTTGGTAGTTTTTATGTTAAAGGGGCATTTTATGTTTGTATCGAGCTCTGTTTTAAATTTTTCCCAGTCTATTTTTCCTTGTATTAAGCGCGGGACTTTTGTTTTTGTTGTTGGTTGAATCTGAAATGTTACAAGTACAGGTAAATGATCAGAATCCAATTCAGTCAAAGCCGTTTGATGAATTTGCTCTGAGAAATGTTTTATCAAGGCTATGTCTAATATATCTGATCCATAGTCAGATCTGGTTGGATAGTACGTATGTTCGTTTGGCGATATTACTTGGATTCCGTTGTCATTTGTGATATTATACAATAGACGTCCGCTTGGGTTGTTGGTTCGGCAATTCCATATTGTGTTTTTACTGTTTAGGTCGCCAAGCATTATACTTGCATTATTGTCTTCAAATAATTGAACTATATCTTGTGGGTTTAATTTTACATTGGGTTGCTTATATGCCGATATTATTTTTAGTTTTTTACCAAGGGTATCTTTGATTTGTATAGCCGTTGCTTCTAAGGATACAGGTCTTATCGTATCTAAATGAATGTGTTCCATGTTATTTTTGATTATAATAGCGGAACCTCCACTTCCAAAATCTGACTTGCGATCGAATCGGTATACGCTGAAACCTGGAACTTTAAATTTTTGGTTATTAATTAAATGAGTTTCACTTATACATGCTACATCAATAAAGGTTGACCTTTGTCTTCTTATTCCGTTTGCATTCCAGTTCATGATTGTTATACTATTGATATGTCTTATTTTAGGGATTAAATCCATTAAATAATTGAGGGATGACATTGTTAAATATAAAATTTTTAATTTGTTGCAGGAAAGGTGTTAACATTTTTGATAGCATTGTGAATATATTGTTTAAGAACGAGTTATCATTTTGAATATCATCATTTTCTTGCGTTTTATTTTGGTTTAAATTGGTTGTGGCTTGAGCGTATTTCATTCCATTTCTTGGTTGATATTGAGGAGTACTAGGTTGATAAATATTCTTAGTTTCACTAGATTGTGTCATTGGGTTTGACCGTTGATATCTGTTGTTTATTCTGTTTTTGAGATCTTGAAAGTACTTGCAACCTCGATAATTAGCTGGATGATTCTCCTTGCAATTAACACATACTGGAAGAGTATGGGGTTGTTTGTCACTGTTACTATAAAAGTGGTTTCCTTGACATTTAACACATCTCGGCTCAAGATGACAATAGTTCTTGGTGTTGCCAAATCTTTGGCATCTAGTACACTGAGGTATAGCGTTGGACTTTCTTCTTGGTTCGACACTCACTACACTGTGGTATACTCGATCAACTTTAAATATGTCTTTAGCTACTTGATTATCAGTTAAATCTACAAAACATATTCCTGTATGGTTTTTGTATTTGTTTAGTAGTCTGGTTATTTTAACTATTGGTAATTCAGGATTAAGCAATTTCAATTCTTCCATTACTTCTTTCTCTGATAATGATTTTGGAACATTTTTAATTGCCACTGATAACAATTTTGTTTGTGGATCTTGAAATGTGTGAAATTTTAATTTATTAATAGTATAAAATTTGGTTAGTCGTCTATAATCTTCTATTGTTGTTAAACTTTTTAAAAATAATAAATTAAATTTTTAGATCCATAATTGTGAATTTATTTGTAGGACTGTTGTATGCAGCTATGATGTGAATGTTATCTTTTAATTTTATGCATAATGCTTCAATTGTTATAGTGTTAGGTAACGCAACTTCGGTGTAAGGTATGCCATCCCTAATTAGGATAGCAACTCCTCCCCCCCGCTGTATCTCCATCTCTATCTTTTCTTATCAAGCTATAACCTTTGATTTTAAATTTGTTGTTTTTTAATTTAGTTTCGTTGAATAATAAGATGTCAACTGTATGTTCAATTAGAAAGTTTGTTAGTGAGGCGACTTTATTCAAGATGCCGTTTGCATTCAACGAGATTATATTAATTTTGCAGTCCATATGAGTTTATTTTGTTGCTAAAAAAGTCTTGTGTTCTCCATATTATTTCGGCAGGTATTTTACAACTTGCAATTATAATATTAAGATCGGTAATTGCGTTTAGTAATGCGTCGACGTTAATTAATTTATTTAGTTTATCAAATTCAACTGCCAGTTGATTAAGGTGGTTGGGTAGAGTTTTCGTTCACGTGTGGCCCCAGGTTTTTTTAGGTGAAATTAAAAAAATACAGTTTCTTTTATGTGTTAGTAAATTTTCAACCCTCTTTACGGTGTAGTTTTTAAGAAATCAACATTTAAAATTTTTTAAAATTACATTGCAAACATAGGAAAACGCACGCGATAGCACAGATTAGGATGTTGATTTTGAATATACTCAAAACTTTGACGTGCAACCCACAGAACATATTATTTGCAATAGAACAGTAACTCCAAGGTTAAGAGTAAGAACACTCTTGTAGCGCCATCTCACCGCGTGGCAGTCCATTAAAATCAGAAAAAAGGGGTGGGGAGGAATTTTGCCCTTAAAATAATTTAATTTAAATTTCTACTTTACAAACATTAATGTTTTATGAATTGTTTTAGTAATGTATCTACAAAGCAAAAGCATTACTATTACAATTCATGGAACATTAATGATTATAAAGCATTATAAAGTAAGTAGTAATACTTAAAATTAACTTCAAAAACACAATAATCTTAATAAAATTTCATTGCATAGGTACCTTCTCTTTACAAGCTATTACATTTATGTTATTACATTTATTTAAAATATTAACTTATTATTGAAATTAAATTTCGACATAGCATTTCCTCTATATTTCATTTACGGTTATTCAGCCGATACTCGGTCGTCAGAGCCTCGTTTGTTTTAAAGGGGTACCACGAGCAGATAAGGTTGACATTTGAATAGGAGAGGCTATAGGTTGCGCTTCACTATCCCATTAATACCATTACCATTAATAAATAATTAAGGTTTTTTAGTCTTTCTAAACTTTTTGTATACTAAAGCCGCAGCTTTAAATATAGACGAAGCTTTATCAAGGTTTCTCTTGTCTTTTCCTAACATAATATTATTCAATGTCTTAAGGTTATGAAATAATAAAATTCTTGTCAAGGAATTAATTATCAAATCTTCCATTTCTTTACTTTGCTCACATTCGTCAGTAAAAGGAAATTGGGCATTTTCTTTCATAATTTGAGCAATTCTTTGCATTACATTGCCCAAATGACAAACTTTAGGAAATAGAAAGTTAAAAATATTGCAAGTTATGGTTAAATAATCGTTAAACTTTGTTGTGCAATATTTTAACCTTCGTTTACTGTCGTATTCCTTATTCTCAGTGAAGACTCTAATTGCTTTATCCAGGTTATCCTCTTTCTGTTCACCACCATTTTCCTCAGCTAAAATGTTTCTTTTGCAAATTTCACACTGCCTAACTTTAGGTAAAACTTTCTTTGAAACAAAACCACTGACGTAATGCAATACAGTTGCTTCCAATTGCTTCAGTTTTCTAAATGTTTTAGGAACTTGCATGTCACTGTTCACATCAAGTTGTCGAACTTGATCTTTTACGTCCTAAAATCATTATCAAATTAGAATAGCTGATTAACTATATTTGAAATAAAAATAATTACCCGAGTAACAAAGCTTTGTAGTGATATTAAAATATCTCCTTCATCATTTTCGCAATAACTGCCTCTCGAATGACCTTTGGTGAAGTTATTTGCCAACAAGCTAGTGTAAAACGGAGTAAAAGGAGCTACAGTTGGATTGGTAAATCGAAAACCCCCCTGTTTAATGTTTCCAAAGAAATTTTCTAATGGATCTTGGTTAAATGTTCTTGGACACATTTTGGTGAAACCAAAACCTTTCAGTTTTGTGTAAAGATCAATGAAACCCTGAAAATGATACAGATGGTATTAAATAACATTTTTATTTTAATTCTATTTTAATTACCTCCAGTGTTGTAATCCAATTTTTTACAGACGGTGGTGTCAATGTTTTGCCATCCCGCGTTACAAATTTCATAGTCTTTAAAATTATAATCGCTTTTCTCCAAAATTCAACATGTGGAGATTTGTCTGTAACGCAGGTTCGTAATGCCTTTCCTACATCAAAACCAGCATGACCATTAACACTGTCAAATAATTTGTCCAAGAAGCTAATCACTTGTGCAGTTTGTGTTGCTTCTGGTGGCAATTTGATAATACCCTTATCAGTTTCGGCAGTCATTCCTAAATAAAAAAAATTGTTAAAAATGAATACTACAAATAAAAGTTGTTAATTCACACCTGATTTGGCTATAACATTAATGCCAACAGCAACCGAGTGGCTAAAAACTTTAGTGCAACAAGAAACCTTCATTTTCTTTACATGACTTGGATGCACGTGATCATCATTAATTTTAGGCATCAGCCTAAGTTCGCCAAACAAACCATCTATCAAATATGCATTATAAATGTGATCCCATTTAGCAGTTAGTTCAACTTCTATAGTACATTTCAAGTCTTTAACAAGAAGGTTGTTTCGAATGCATTTCAATAAATGAGGAGGATCAAAGAGAGGTATTACTGGATAACCTGGAACTTCAAAAAATGTGCCTCTCATCTCCCGGTTCTTTCTGAGATAATTTCCTTTCGTGTCCTCAATTAAATTTCGAATTGCGGATGAATTATTAGTACCCTGATCACAAACTGTTGCACAGACGATCAAACCAATGTCAGCTAGCTTCTTAATAATTTCAATATTCGTTCAATAGCCCTTCACCACACTACTGCAATAATCAATTATTATTATCGTTATTTATCAACGCTTTCTACTATATTTATACGCTGAAATCAACTTAAAGCACAGAAAACGTTTATAGGTTATGCACGCCTTGAGTCCATAAAAAAGACAAAGACGAACGTTTTCTAACGTATTTTAAATATTTTAGTGGCCGCTTTTTAAACTAAATCATAAAACTTTTCAAGGTGATTTCAATGATTCTCGGCAAGATTTTTCAGCTCAGCGCCCTCTATCCGTGTGGCAGTCCACTGTTTTCGTAGTATTTTTGGTGCAATGCTAGTTGAAACACCGTGGTGCAACATATGAAAAAAAACTTGCTACTGTAATCTACGATGTATGAAGTATATTCTAGGAAATATTGAATTAGGTTTACCGTACAATTATTGAGAAATCGCTAATAAAATAATTCCCGCGTTTTCTGAATTTGAAAACGAAACATATATTTGTGGTTCGAGCTGTCATAATTTATGTCAAATTATTAAGGTTATGAATTATCATTAGACAAGGAATTATCTGAGTAGATGGCGTAACTATACATATTCTAAATTTAATTGCAAACCGAATTTTTATTGGATTTATTACATTTATTATTAACATTATTCTCTTTCTACCACATTCAAAAATTGCATTGATACTCGAAAAAGCTACTAATTGATTCTTTGTGCAGCAAAATTTTCAGCGTTATGTTCATATTTTCAACGATCTGTTACTAATGTCAATGTGGGGATAAGTTAGGTTAGGTAGTTTAGCTAGTAATTGAATCAAGTAAAGATCTTTACAAATTTTAATTGTCATTTAGATTACTATATAAGAGAATATGCAATTTGATAAATTATATTTACAATAAAAATGATTTTTAATATCGATTTTGCAATGTAATAGTTTATTTGTAAATTTGAATATTGGACTACATTTGGACTCGACCAAACTCTACCGAACCACCTTACGGCATTAGTTGTTATCTGTGGTTGCAGGTTGGCTCTGTTGATCCATGCATTGCTGGTGGTTTGTGATGGTAAAGAAATTGTCTTCAACGGCGGGAATTCTTTGTTACTTAAAACTGGTGCTGGTTTTATTACCGTTTTTATTGTTCGATTATTCAGCTTAGAAATTATGTTTAGGTATTCGGGGCATGCGTTACTGCTGGCTTGATGCTCTCCGTCGCAGTTTGCACATTTTGGAGGAGCTGTAATTGGTTGAGTGCATGCAGCTGTGAGATGATCTTCTCCACATTTTAAACATCGTGGGTTTACATTACAGTTAGTGGTGGCATGACTCCAGTTTTGGCATCGGTGGCATTGTATTATTTGTCTTCTATTTCGGTAAATTTCCCATCTGATTTTTGTTGATTCAATTTCCTTCACATTGGTGTTCAGGTGCTGTAATCTGACATCATTTTTCGTTATTACCATGTATACATGGCTGTTAAATTTTGTGTGCATTTTAGTGCATTTAAAAATAGCGATGTTATGCTGCTTAATTTCGTTGAGAATATACTTTACATCCGCATCGTGCCCAAGTCCCTTAAGGACGAAGGCATGTGTCTTGTTTTCACCATCTGTGTAACTATGATATTCGTAGGTAACATACCCGGCGCCGAGTGGCCGGTCTCGCGAGACTTTCCCGAGTGAGCGTAGCGAACGAGGGAAAGTCAAAGAACCGGACGCTCGGACGACGGGTGTGTTTAACGGAGAACAACACGACGCCCCCCGGTTTGCCGGCTCGAGACTCGCGCGCATTCGAGTGACTTATCAGGAGTGTTGTTCTCGGTTTTATCAGTTTTTAGCATTTCTAGTACCTGTTGTTTTTCCTGCTGGTCTTTAATGTAGATTGTAGTTGTGTTTTTATTATGTTTTATAGAGAAACCTTTGTTTGCAATTGATTTTAGTTTTGTTGTTATTATTTTGTGATCTTGGAATTTTCCGTGAACAATTATGGGTGAAGGTGACTTAACTGTCTTATATGGTATCGATCTTTCTGGTCGACGCTGTTGGTTTTGATCTTCATTTTCTAGGTTTTCCAAACCAGTAAATGAGTTTTGTAATGGTATCGTTTCAATTGTTAATCTTTTTGTTGTTTCAGCTAAACTTTCTTGGCGATTAAGTTTTCTTTTTTTTACTTTTACTGGGATAAATCCCAGATTGTTGGTTTCCTCTTCTCCCATATAGTGTGTTTTATCAGGTAGGATGAATCGATGAATCAATAATAATCAATATATTTAATTTTAATCGATAATAGTCAATGTAACCTCACTCATAACGTTACCGCGTGACAGCTCGGACGAGACTCCCTAGTCTGTACCTGTGTGCTTTACGCCACTGCTGTACGGTTTTAAACGGTTTTCGAGTTTTTCAAGAAAACCTCTTTTTTGATGTTATTTTAGTTTAGTTAAAGCTCCTTTTATTTAATACTTTAGTCGACGAATGCCTCCTGTGATTTAAATTTCAAACTTATTTATTATACTTAGGGGTATTAGACGTCTGCGGATTTTAATTCCCTAGTCAAGAAGAAGAACACAAGAATTTTGTGACTTATAAAAGGGATTCTTTTGCAATTCTTTTTTAATTTATCGAAAATGTGTTAAAATAAGCACTAAATACGCTTCGAAATAAATCTAAAGTTGTCTAAGCATAAAAGTATCAAAATAAACATACAATAAGCATAAAAATCATAGCGCCAAATGCCTTATTTTTATCAAATTCATGAACATTTATAACAATTATACTTCTGCTATCAATATTTATACATACAGTGGCTCACAAAAATAAGTTAACAGCCCTATATTAGCAATGCAAATTGTGACTTTTGAAGACATGTTTTCTCATATAAAAATCGCTTCTACAGCAAAACTTATTAAACATTTTTTTTCTTCATTCTCTTCATTTTCGTTTAAATAAATTTTTCTATTTTGTCGGACTGTTTCCGAGATATAGTAACTTAAAAAGACCTCTGTAAAAATTTTAATAGAATACCCATAAGAGTAATGTTAATTTTATTAAAATTTCTACAGCGATTATTTTAAGTCATTGTATCTCGGAAACGGTGCGACAAAATAGAAAAATGTATATAAACAAAAATTAAGAGAATGAAATTTTCAACAAAAAATGTTTAATAAGTTTTGCTGTAGAAGCGATTTTTATATGAGAAAACATGTCTTCAAAAGTCACAATTTACATTGCTAATATAGGGCTGTTAACTTATTTTTGTGAGCCACTGTACATAGCAAATTTACTAGAAATCCGTACTCTACTGATGAGGATAGTATTGGTACAATAATTGAAATGGTGACTTGTTTGCCACCTAATAATGTCGGTGATATATCGGACGATGAGCTGCTGGACGATGGCATTATTAGTGAAAACCTACTTGAATTTACTTAAAGATTAAAATTAAAATAATAATAAATAATTTATAATTTATAAAAAAAAATAATAATAATAAAAAATAAAATACAATACGTTATAATAAATATATGCTTATCATTTTTTATTTACCATCATCAATAAAAATTTCGTACCGAACAAAAAATGTCTAATCGTTTATGTAAGTCCCAGGGTAACGTTCACGCAGCACCCATTTTCTCGGAAACCTTTTTTCGAAAAAATATTTTTTTTGCAGGGTTCATATTTAGGTTAAAATAAGTCATTCCTGAAAATTTCATCAAAAAATTCAAACGTCCTAGGCGATTGGTCCTTAATGAGTTAACCCATTAACATTAATAATACTTACAGTAAACCTGTAGATATGTTGTAAAGATCAGGATTACATACGTTGCTATGAAAATTTTACACTATAAAATTTACAAGACTGCTACATGAAAGTAACAACAATCAGAGACATGAGACTAATTGTTATAGTGAGATGCAATATTGTTCTTCAGTGCTGGCAACCGCTTGAAGTAAAATTACCCACAAGATTTACGGAAAACAACCATGGCCCAGTTACCCCTTGAGCCTAGATACCCCAACTGACCTTAACTTTATAATAAATTTTTTTTACATTTTTGGTTTAGGAGGTTATTGTTTTTTGAAATAATTTAAATTACTTAATAATTTAATTACTAAGGCGTGGTTTAAACGCTATATGGAAATTTTTGTATGAAGTTTACATGTTTTCCAACAGTTCAAAACCCCAGTTCAAATAACAATTGTGTATATGAAACCAAGGCTCGTATGGTCCAGTTACCCCAATTTCTAGGGGTAACTGATGAGCCCATCAGATTTTTTTTATTTAATTGTTACGTAAAAGAAAACATAAACTTCGCAAAAAACAATAAAAAATTTTGAAAATAAAAATATAAAAAAAACTGACATTGAACTCAAATAAAAAATGTAAAGGTATTGCCGGCTGCTCAGTCTGCTCAAGAACTCGCTCAGGGTCGTGAGGCGGGAAAACAAAACCGTAATTAGATTAACGGCTGTGAGCATAGATTAACTAATAGAGATGCGTCAAACAACGTTAAAGAAAGAGAAACACAACCGACTACAGCGACCTACGGGAGAGTTCAGCGAACTAAAAATTTAGCGGGCAATTCAAATTACTCCATTTATGCATTTGGAAATAAATGTAGAATAAAACTTGATTAGTTTTAAAAAAATTAGGTTTGAAAATTTTAACCATTTCGAATTAAAAGTAAGTTCACATTTTAATAAGAAAAGGAAAATTCTCAAGCCTAATTTTAAAAAAATCAACCAAGTCAAAATTATCTTTATGTCATAAAAATATGGTAAATCAAAAATACACCAGCAAATATAAATAAACAAATTTATTATATTTAATTAAGATCTAAAAGGCCATTTGTGAGCCAGTTATTGCCTTTTTGCTATCGTTACATGAGTAACCATAACAAAACGCTTAACAAATGGCTTACAGAAAAGCCTCGTTAGTATTGTATTACAAATATTTAACGTAAAGCACAATCAGAAATCACAACTTATTTAAGAAACAAATAAAAATAATATAGAAAGATTAAATTATATCTAATAATAACAAAGTAAAAATTCAAAAAATTAGGAACTTTCTGTGAATAATAAATCTAAATGAGAAATAAATATGTACAATGAATAACAAAAATATATAACAAACAGTTGTTGTACTAGGAATTCTTCGACTCATATAGGTAACTTCAACATTTCACAGATCCTCGATTTATTTGGCAACGATAACATGAAAAGAAAAAGAAAAAAATTGGTTAGCAATGTTTTAAAATTTTGAATTTTTTTGAACTAATACTATTAGAAGAAATATGGCTTCGTCTAATATCTACATAATATTTACGAATTATTAATAAAGTTGATTCTGAAATTATTTTCAAGCGAATATCCTGAAAATGATCTTTTTCTTTCGTGGAGTTAACTCTAAAATGCTACGAACTTTTAGTTGCTGTGGTAAGGTCAATTTGCGACGTTTAGGAGAAACTAATCCACCAGTAGAACCTGCATGAGATGTACTAGCAACGGTAGAAATATTATCGATAAGGGAACTTAAATAATTTGAACGTGATGTACTAGCAACGGGAGAAATATTATCGATAAGAAAACTTATCGATAGAGTATTTATAGGTTTAGAAATACCACTTACCTCATTTATAGCTTCTAACCATTTAAAACGGTAAATAATGTTTTTCGGAAATTGAAACAAATTTTTAACGGACGTTTTTACTTCAGAAAAGTTTGGGCAACCAGAAACAATACAGTTATTAGACTTGGCCATATTAAAATTAATAATGAAAGTTAAGCAATAATAGAGATAGTTTTATACTAAACCTGTATAATAATTAAATAATTATTTTACGCCTTAAAACAATGGATGTCACAACCACTTAAATGGCAATTGAACGCGCAAACTCAAACACAAATATTCAAGAAACATCGCCGCACGCAGTTTTAAGAACTAAATTTGTAGAAACATTAATTATTCGGTATTGAAATTTGCTAAATAGTTCAGAGAACCACTGTTCGAGTCGCATGTGTTGCTGTTGACGGGTTTGCCTATGTATTTAAAGCATCTCTTATAATTAATCTGACTGTGAGTGTTAATCCAATCTCATCTACGGTCAAGTGTGTCGGTAAGCTCGCTGTACATTTAATATAATATCTGAAAGAACAGCATAAGACAAAGTAAACACAAAAATATAATAACGAAGTTTAATTGGCATAAATAAGTTTTGGTGAAATCCAGAAGTACAATGGTTGGTACTATGTACTATTATATAAACGATAGTGTCGACACCTGGCATGCATTATATAGCTTAAAATTAAAGTAATGTTTGATACAAAAATCGAGCGACAAAAACGTCCATAAAAAGAGCGACAAATACATCAAAAAATATATGTTCACTTCATCCAGTGAAAAACGCATCTGACGAATCGGTAGCCGTTGATAATTACCGGGTCCCATGAACACTGGGGTAATTATCAGGCCTTTAATTCTAAGGATCCTTCCATAAAGATATGACGTAAACTACGCACTCTTAATTCTAAGTCACTTTCAAGATAAAACATTATTCACTACTTTTACCTGGCTTGTAGACACTTTGACCTGATGGTGTGCTGATAAAGATGCGTGTCGAAATAGATAACAAACGGCAGGGTTGCAAAGATGTTGGCAGAATCGGTATCGTGCAAAAATGATGCTTTAACTTGAAATTAAATTCATAAAATTGGTATTTTCTTCTCGAAGTTTGGCGTACTTATTTTCCGGGAATAAGCACCGTCGCATAATAATTTGCATGTTACTTCATAAGAAAGATTTGATGCGTAGTCAAATTTGGCTTTAACAAGCCCTGGCTGCTTCACTAAACGTAACACTAAAATTTACGCAAAAACGGTAGTTCGGTAGGGTGCGGTAAGGACCTTCACGCACCTGAATAATCGTGACTTCACGACAATATCCAGCAATACAAATAATTACGCGTCACAAATATTCGCGTAACAAAACGTAAAGTCAAAAACTTGCGTAACATAAACGCACGCAGTAAGCGGTAATTGTGCGTAATCTTAACACGCACTTGCGCATTAAACGGAAGTAGGAAAAATGCGCATCACAAAATTAATCACATATTTACGCATAATAATAATTTCTAACATAACCTACCACCAGCGCGCGAAGCGCGCTTGACTACGGCTGGAGGCAGAATGAAGTTTCTCACTCGGCCGTTCCTAAAGCTAAAAATCCCCACTCCGAGATTTTAGCACCGCAAACTTGCAAGAATCGGTTGCAGCTTGCATAGACTTGCAGCGGGATATCTGGGCCATAAAGATAAGGTTTGACATGAAATAATGAAAATTTATTGCTTGTTTGATTTGCTGAAAGCAAATCCTAACATAATGACAAATATAAATAAAATTTAATTCGACTTGGGATTTGAATATTATACTATTATTATATGGGAAGATTGCTTATTGTATTATAGTATGTAAAAAAATATTTTATATCCTAATATATAAAATCCCAGCACGCTGCTGCTCCAGCGTGTCATTTTTTGGTGAAAAAGGAACACTCTGATTGGTCGATTTTTTTTACCAACCGAGAAATATATTAAACTCAGATTAAGACTAAAAATATTTGAAAAATAATATAATGAATAATTCCGGTATAAGAGGAAACAATTAAAATTTAGCAATCATAGTAATCAAAACTGAATGAGTTAAGGGAGACTTTGTCCTTGGAGTGCCATATTCCAGGTGTTTACGTTTTATTTTTTTTAAAGAAAACTAGTAAAGCTTTTTGAGTGCGGTTTTTTTCTTGTTTTTATTCATGATATACAGAACCATGATAGATAAATATGGCGGACGTGACTAGTACTGTTTGTCGGGGCTGTGATGAAATTGTTGATTTCTCTGCGGGATTATGTGTGAATTGTGCGGGAGTTTGTGGAAGATGCTTCCATATGGCATGTGCAGAGATAAAGAAAAGCGAATTGAACTGTCTGATGAGTAATTCAAGTTTGAAATGGTATTGCAGAGAGTGCATCAAGGAAGGCTCTTGGTCTGACAATAAATCGAGTATGGTTATTATGTTGGGGGAGTGCATGAAGATAATTAGGAATCAGGGAGACCTGATAAAGAAATTTCAAGACGAGGTAAAATTATTAAATAAAGCCATGGGCAATTTAAGCCATAACCTCGAAAATTTTAACAAGGAAAATCATAGTGCAGTGGTAGATAATGGTTGTAAGATTGATAAGTTATTATTGGAAAGTGTAAACGTTGATATGGATAACAAAAAGAATCGAACAGGTGCATATCCAAAAGAAGCACCTACTAATCCGAGACAAAAATATTCAGACAGATTGAGAATGAAAACTTGGACCGGAAATAGTGCAACTGATCTGCAGCCAAGACACAGTGAAGTGGTGCAAAAGAATTACGTAACAAAGAAGCAAGTGAAATCACAGAAGGAAATGTCAAATGAAGAAAATATGCAACAAGAAAAAAGTAATCTACATGATAAGATTTCAAAGTTGTCACATACAAGAAAAGTAAATCGCGGAAATCAATCATAATAGGAGCCGGCCAAGAATCAAGAAACTTTAAGTTATGTGCCGTGCCTAAGAGAGCGAGTTTCTTTGTTTCACGTTTGTCGCCGCAATACTGTGTAGCTGACATCGAGCAACATCTGAAGGATCTTGGAGTCGAGGACTGTGATATTGGAACTCTTAAGACCAAGTTCAACACATACGCGTCATTTCAAGTAAACGTCCCAGACACATACAGCAAAATTATAGCAAATGCTGTCAATTGGCCTAAAGGAACATTTATAAACACTTTTTTTACAAAAAGATTGAAACCCATAGAAAACACGTCATCTTTTTTAATGCCAATGGTCCTATAGAAGACCCAACGGTTGCCTGCAATCTAAGCAAACAATATGGTGGGAAGTTTGATATTACTCGTAATATGAATGATGCAAATGTTAGTAAAATTACGATAAATGCAAATAACAGTTTTATAAATACCAAAATGGTAAAATGCGAGTCCGGTGATCCAGAGAGTTCCCCTGAACAAGTAGGAGCTGCCAACACGCATGTGATATTGGATTCGGATTTCTTGCTGCTTAATGTGCAGGGTTTAACGATTGGTAAGATTGATCAGATTTCTATTGATTTTCATGATGCTCGACCCGGTTTTATCTGCTTGACCGAGAGGTGGGCTACGGCGGACTCGATGGATTCTCTTGACTGCTTTGAGGACTACGCCGTGGTTTCTTCGTACTGTAGATCCATTAGGGTCCATGGTGGAATTGCGATATGTGCCAGATCAGATTTAACGGTTGCTCACCTGGATTTGCGAGAGTTCTGTTGTGAGCTTGAGATTGAACTTTGTGGTGCGCTCTGGTATGGTGGAGATGTAACGGTTTGTGTTGTTCTCTGCTACAGATCTCCATCTGGTAATTTTAAGAAGTTTTTGGAAGCACTGTCGACCGTTTTTGAAGCCATACACGATTGCAGGTATAAATATATATTGTTGGGTGATTTTAATGTTCACTTTCAGAACGGTGATTGCGATATGAATGTTTTTCGACTGAGAAGCCTTTTTTCATCTTATAATATGACCGACATTGTTAATGTACCCACTCGCAATGAATCCATACTTGATAATGTATTTTGTAATTGTGATTTTAGCTTTGTTTTTAGAGTAATGAACTGCACGATTTCGGATCATCGTTACATTGTAGTGAGTCGTGAGGGTGAAACTCATCACCATGCATCGGTTAGCAAAGAAATTCGTTCTTTTAATGAACACAATTCTAAACGTTTTGAGGATCTACTCAAAGCTGTGAATTGGTCCGATTTGTATCTGTACGATGATCTGCAGCTTGCTTTTGACTCGTTTTATGACACATTTATGTATTATTTTAACTGCTGTTTTCCTCTCATCAAGAGGAAATTGCGTCATCCTAAGGGATGGCTTACTGATGTAATTAGGAAGTCCAGTGTTGATGTGCATGACTGGTTTTATTTACAGAAAATATTTCCTATTTTAAGACCTGCCTTCCTTGAGGCAAGACGTAAGCATGGTGCTCTGGTTGATCGTGCTAAGAGAAATTTTTATAGTGAAATGATTGGCAGCTCTGATGATAAATGTGCAGCTGCCTGGTCTGTTATCGCTCAGGTTAGTAATAGTAATATAAAGTCGCGAACTAATAAAAATATGGTTTTGATTTTTGACGAGGTTGTGGTCAGTGATCCCGATTTAGTGTCTAGCCAACTTAATTCTCATTTTATAGAAGTGGTTAGGGATACCGTGTCTGGAATCGCTCGACCGGTTGGCGCTTCTCCGCGAATACCTGCTGTTGCTCAGAGCATGTGCGCTTTCCCATATGATGAGGGCGAATTGCTTTCTGTTCTCAATAAGATCAAGAATAAGCCATCGTTTGGACCGGATGGTTTGCCCTGTAGTATCTTGAAGAAGGTTCTGCACTTAGTCATCGAGCCGCTTACTTTCATTGTGAACTTATCATTCTCTAGCGGCACCTTTCCTAGTCAGTTAAAGTTATCTGCTGTGCGTCCAGTTCACAAGAGGGGAAAACAGACCTGTTCTTCTAACTATCGCCCCATAAGTCTGACATCCAGTATTTCTAAAATATTTGAATATGCGATGCTGCACAGATTACAATGTCATCTTGAAAAGCATCAAATCATTTCTGCCGGACAGCATGGGTTTCGATGCATGCACTCCACTATGACAGCGATTGATGATTTTGTGGGAGCAGCATTTGACCGCAGGGAGCGCTCGGCAGCTGTTTTCTGTGACTTGACTAGAGCTTTCGATTGCGTGGACCATTCCCTGTTGGTGGATAAACTTGAAAGATACGGGGTGCGTGGTGTGATGGCTGACTGGTTCCACTCGTATTTATCAAATAGAGCACAGTTTGTTAATGTCGCGTTTACTGGTTCTGATGGCATTCGGCGTATTTATAAGTCCTCGATTTTGCCTGTAATCATGGGAGTGCCACAGGGTTCCATTTTGGGTCCGGTGCTCTTCCTTATCTTTGTTAATGATCTCCTGACATTTGTTAATTTCCTCACGCTAATGTATGCGGACGACACTTCCAGTGTTATCACATCTAAATCTCTGCAATTGTTAAAGAGCTGTGCTGATCGACTGCTGGCTCAACTGAGTTTGTGGTTTGGCCATAACGAGCTACATCTAAATCGTGCTAAGACCTACTATATGGCATTTCATAATCCGCAAAATCGTGATGATCTAGACCTTGGACTCCGATTGGATTCGGTGGAGATTGAGAGAAAGTCCAGTGTTAAGTTCTTGGGCCTGGACATTGACGACGGCCTAAACTGGAAAAGTCATTGTATTTCACTAATTGGTCACCTAAACTCTCTATGTTATGAAATGCGTAGTTTGAGAAGTGTTATTGACATCGATACACTTCTGTTATTTTACCATGGGTAGATTTTCTCGAGATTATCTTACGGTGTCTGTTTTTGGGGTTCGTCCACGATGGCGAAAGATGTCTTTATAGCACAGAAAAGAATTATTAGGTGTATTTTGGGTGCCAGCAGTCGTGATTCATGTAGGCCAATGTTTGTGGGGTTGAAGGTACTTTCCCTACCTAGCCTATACATTTTGGAGCTGTTAGCATATACTTATAGGAACAGGAATAGATTTAGGCGACACGTGGATGTTCATGGCCACGATACTCGTCACAAGTTTAATTTTTGTCCAACTTTAACCTCTCTGAAGTTAACGAGAGGATCACCTGAGGCGATCGGGACTAGGTTGTTTAATGCACTTCCTGCAGCCCTTGCTAGTTGCAAGTCACTTAGCTCGTTTAAGAACAATTTGAGGCGCTTTCTGCTGGAGCACTGTGTGTACGATGTTGATGAGTTCTTTGAAAGGATTGGGGATTACATCTAGTTTATTGAATTGTACAAGCTTTATGTGTATTGCATTTTATATTTTATGTTTGGATTTTGTATATTTGATGTATTTTGTGTGATTGTTTGTTATCTTTTCTCTGTTCTGACTTGTTCTATAATTTATTGTATTTTGATGGCCCAATAAAATTATTATTATTATTAAAAAAAAATTTTTTTGAAAAAAAAAACAAAATGGCGGCTGTTGCATCTCCGCGAAAACAAGTCCTCAAATCGCGGGAGGTAAACGGCTGACATCACTGCCCCCTCTTTGTTGATCTGAAACACAAATTCAAAGCATATTATCAATGTGTGACCCTTTGGTCATGGAATGACGGATGAGTTTTTCATTTAGTACAAATTTCGAAAAATGGTGGCAATTTAAAAAAAATCGAATTTTCGCGTTTTTTTTCGCATAAAAAGATAAATAATAAATGCAAAAATGTATCTATCGAAAAAACGATCCGTCATTCCGTGAAGACATATTTTCTGAGGATGCTCTCCAAATTTCAGGTCGATATGTTAATTACAGCGGTCAGGAGAATGTCAGCCATTGTTAAAAACGTGTTTTCGAGAAAAACGCGTTTAAAGTTTTGTTATTTGTTATTTGTTATTGCCAAAGACGCAGACAAACGCGTTTAAAATATCGTAAACGTTCGAAATCCGGGAAACGCTTCGACAGATTTATTTCTACTTACATGTAGATTAAAAATCCGTAATAAAAAAAAAATTGATTTTTTGAAAATTTCAAGGACAAAGTCTCCCTTAACTGAGCATCCTAATACATAAAATTCCAACACGCTGCTCCAGATTCTGCTCAAGCGTGTCATTTTTTGGTGAAAACAGAAACACTCTGACTGGTCGATTTTTTTATCAACCGAAAAATATAATAAACTAAGATTAGACTAAAAATATTTGTCCAATATTCTAAATGAGTGGATATAATATACTGCAATATGTACTAGAGGGTGTTCCACACCCCCCAGACCCCCCTCGGCTTACTTTTAATTTATTTATAATAATATATAATTAATTTAATTTAGAGTAGGTAATTATAAAAATAATATAAAAATATAAAGTCAAAATTCCAAACCGGGGAGTCTTGGGGGTGTGGAACATCCTCCAGTACATATCGCAAGATTTACACTCTTTTGGAATACTTGGAGAAGATAGGGAATTTATAATTTTACAAATTTCGCCAGGAAAAACCGGGAAATTTAAATTTTTAAACAAAAGTGAGAGAAATTTAAACCGTTTTGCTAGAGAATATTAAAGCTTGGAAAAACATTTATTTAAGAGCCTTACTGCTCAGAGTTTAGCAGCAACATATACGTTACTTTGAAAGTTAACTGTCAAAAGTGTAAATCGGGGGTCTGGGGGGTAAACACCATACAGTACATATAATAAAATTCCCACTCTTCTAGAATACCTACAGAAGACAGAATAATTATATCAATTTCGTCAGAAAATGCTGGAAAATTTTTTGTTTTTGAGCAAAAGTGAGGGAAATTAAAACGTTCGGCTAAAGAAACTTATTTACTTTTAAATTATTAAAACAAAATTTTTAATTGCCCGTCAGCACACCAAGTTTAACAGAAACTTTTTGCGTTACTTTAAAAATATATAGAAAAACGGGGAATCACCCAGTAGCAGGAAACCAAATTAAATATTTAATATTATACCACTAAAAAAGAGAACCACCGTCTGGCTGCCCGTCCGTGGACGGGCTTTCCAGCTATATTAATATAACTTATTAGTGGTTCTCAGGAAACCACAAAGTATAATCATTGTTTATCTATATCTAGTTGGACTAAGGTTACCATATTTTAAAATCATGAAATCGGGATACATAGGAGTAGATATTCGGGATTTTGGGGAGTGGGGATAAAAATTATAAATGCGCAGCAGACGAAAATTTGTTATGTTTCAAGGTCATCAGCGTTTAAATCAAAAATTATAAATTGCCAAAATTGTCATAGGCGTCGAATTTTCAGGTTTTTAAATGGGTAGTTTTTTTTTCAATACCGATGTTCCCACATATTGGCGTTTCACTCCACTCTTCTATAAGTGCAAAAGTGCTTACATTAACTTAGTAAATTAATTAGTTGAATATTGTAATTTAAATTTTAAAATTTTAATAAATTAATATTTTCAGTTTTTAGAAATTCTGAATCGGGACATTTAGGCGACCCGACTTACATGGAAAAAAAATCGGGACAGCAGTGTAAAAGTAAGGACTGTTGTCGGATGGTTGATGTTATTAAACATTTTTAATAAGTAATTAACCCCCCTCCTTATTCGAACCTATTAGAGCGCATATTTTTGTACACCTAACCCCCCTTTTTGTAATGACTTTCAAAATATCCCTTCCTTTCTTAAAAGTACCTGCCCCTACCATCCCGAACAATATTTAATGGATTCTCTCTTAATTTTCTTTCTAATTCATCGCCTGATGATGCCATAGTATGGTGAAAACGTTTGCGAATACTTACAGTGTATTTTACATGTAATAACTTAAAAACATGTTAGTTCTGAAAAGTGTTTAGTGCATTTTTTGGGTTTTCTAAAATATTGATATGGTGAATATATTTAGATGCATTTTCCCGAGTTCCAGATCCGCGTAGTTTCTCCGGGAAAAATACATTATTCTAAAATTTATCAGCCTGGCCACAGTTGGGCCAAACTCATAATAAAGAATTGGGAACGCCTAAAATTCAAATAATAACTCCAACTATCCTTCTTTTAAAATTCAAATTTTAACATCAAGTTAACTACGACAAGTCCAATGTTAAATGGAAAAGTAAATCGACCAGATAACTCGCGGCATAATGCGATCATACAAACTTTAGATAACGATACCTTTAATACTTTAATTTAATTTCCAAATTTTATGAAACGACCATATACTTAACTAATTATAAATTTACAATCGATATCAAATTTCCAATCTTGTCAATCTTGACAATGTAATCGATTGTCCAAAAATACTCCAATTTATGTCAAATCCAAAGTTTTACAATTTCGGACAAATAAAATCTAAAACAATGAAAAAAATTAAATAAATTTATTCGCCAAATATAAAATTCTCCAAAACCAAAATCTCAAAGACGACTTTCTTGACGACCGCTTCGTGCGGCCATTTTTGGCAAAAAGCCTTGATTCCTACTTCCGCCGCGCCGTCACAATGAAAACCTAATGGAATGAAAGCGAGATAATTCAAATATTTCCAAAGTTCAAAAATAAATGATAATTACAAAAATTTACAAAAATTCATTTCGATCGAGAAAAGATCTGTGCATATTACGTCGTCGTTATAATTATTGTTATGCGGTATCGTAAAGATACCTTCCTTGTCGCTGGACACAAATTTTTGCGAATAGAATTGCGTTTGAATAAGATTTTATGTTGTATATTGCTTATATATATTTATTAATTGTTATTACCTATTAATCTAATAATTAATAAATTCACATCGAAAAATCATTTAAGTACGTCGCTATAAGTTGATAAATGACATCCAAGTGGAAAATATTGGTAATCAATTGCTCGCATTTCAAGCAATTCACTTAATAATATTATATTATTTGTTATTTTTTTTTATTGTTAAATAAAAAATTGTTATTTTAGACCAAATTTATTCAAACGTAACAAAAAAGAAACCAAGTTTTTCAAAATTTTTACGTGGACTGAAGACATCACACCGAAAGGAAAGACATGGTAGCAGTTCACCACACCATACCAGAACAACATTGCAAAGTATTCCACAAAGGGTAAGTTGAAAATAGATGATGTTTGTATACTGCACCAGTGCACACTAGGTAACCTTATTTTTTTGCAAATCTGCTGTTTTTAATTACGAAGTTTCGATACAATGCAATGTAACACAACACTTTTATATCGTATTTGTATTTAGATTTTATAAACGAATGATCAATACGAACCAACAGTATCAACTGGGAAGCGGGTAATCGCGTTTCAAATCCTGGTCGCATCGAATATACTGCTGTGATCTAAAATGCCCAAGTTAGATCGGTGGGCTTCTCTCGGAAGGCAATTGCAAACCATCGAGGTAGTTTGCCAAGAGAACCTATAATACATAAGTCACGACGCTTCTGTCGAGAAGCATAACGGCTAGATAGATAGGAACTAATGAAAGCAGCTCCGATTGGCTTCTGGGTCTACTGGTTTCGGCTACTGCTTTTTGTTTTCGACTTTTGTTTTACAATGAAAACAAAGAGTATTCTGATTCTGGCTAGCTTCGGGCTCTCCGTAAGTGGATTTCTTGAAGGTTAACACTTGAATAGGTGTAAGAGACTTCATCAATTGATTGCTGTGGGATTGAAAATCTTACATTTTAAATCATTTTTAGAAATTAATAATCAAGTAGTCACTGATTAAATGACTGAAGAAATTGAACGACTGAGAAGTTCTTCATCAAGAAGCGTCCGCACAGGTTTAAGGTTCGAAATAAATCTCAGGGTCAAAGATGGTTTCTATTCAGGTAACTTCAGAAAAAACGTCACCTCACATAAGCCATAAACGTTGGGCGCCAAAGATGCGGTGTAATTTTTCAGCGTTAAATTAAACAACCATAAATTTCCAAAATAAAAGCACCTGCACTATTGAGCATGAGACTCCTCTCAAATTCAAATTTGAAACAAAATTTAAATTCTAAAATGGAAAATCTATAATTGAATAGATAATTCGACACAGGTGCGACGACTATCAACTTCAATTTATCTCGGCTTGAAATTTAATATTAAAAGTAAAATTACACGAATCCAATTAATATTGAGATTCAGATCTTCATAGAAATCCACTTCAATTTCCAAAAATTCCAATTCAAGGCACTTAAACCGAATACCGATTTATTATCCAAAAATTCAAAATATCCAAAATATTAAAAATTTTTACTCATTTAAATTAAACAAATTTATTCGCCAAATACAAAAAATCTCAAAATCAAATTAAAAAATAATCACAAAATTACGGGACACGACTTTCTCCACAACCACTACGAGCGGCCATCATCACCAATTGCGGTAAAATAAAAATTTCAAAATACCCACAAAACTCAAAAATATTTAATTTTATAACAAATATAAAAAATCAAATGCGGATTTTGGAACACGACAATATAAAATATAGTTGCCATTTTTAGTTAGTGACTTTGGTGTAGGAAGTTAGAGGAAGGAGACTTCACTTAAAATTCTAATTTATCACATTGCATATTTTATAAGTAAAATTACAATTTTGATTTTAAATTTTTATAAAATTAGCATTACCTTAATTTTATTATACACAGCTACTTTTGCTGCGCAGTTTTCTGTACTGTGGCTGCTTAAAAAAGCTGCAAACTTTGCAAAAGTAGCGAAGTTATTCACACTTGCTGCTGTCACTTCAGCTTGCAGCTTGCAACGAATGCTTTTGCTGCATCTTGGTACCCGGCGGTCAAACAAAGGGGCGTAACGAATGCGTTTAGGACCTAAACCCGCTGGTCATCTCGGTCAAGAACTAAAATTTCGACCCATTTGAATATTTACAACTATTAAATTATTTAAATAACTAATACAAGTTTGTGAAACCAAACAATAGTGTGGTATTTGATTATACCGGGTGCTGAATGAGTTAGCCGAACATAGGAAATTAACATGTAAAAACTTATTTATGCAAATTCCTGCTTCCCTAATTATTTTAGAGAAAAAATGAAAGACACAAAAATAATGCAGAAATATAAACTACGAATGATAACAGCATTAGATTTTATTCAACTTTTACTTAAAAAGTCAAAAAATGCTTTTGAAATTGTTAAAAGTTTCATTTATCAGACTGGCCATCCAAGTTTCCATGGTAATTATTTTTGAAAATAGAAATTAAATTGAATTTTCATACTACCCCTTCCGTAACTAACGTTTCGTATTCTAACAATACGCACGCAAACGAAAGTGAAGCATGCTAGTACCTAGTTGCTAGCAACGGAAGTGAAACTTCCGTCGCCTGATCAGAAGAAGTAGATCGTCTTTTGTTACACTTAACTTGACACATCGTATATTAATGAAATCAACATCTGTCAAATCACAAGCGACAACTTTTAAAAGAAAACAAAATAATTAATAAATTATCACTAGTTTACACCGAAAATGTACATTTGATGAAAGATGGATTTCTTTATTTATTTTGTTCCGCTGAATTCGAAAATCAAAGTTAAAAATTTTTTTATGGAACAGTTTTTGAGATATTGTAACTTTTTCATTTTTTCGACCTTTTTTCACTTGATAAATCATATCTCGAGCTAGAAATGTCCGATTTGGTCATTCTTGATATTCAAATGTAAGGTATTGAGATGACGAACAAATATGTAAATCGGATCCTTGATTGGTAAAGCGGTTCAAAATACATCGATGAAATTAGAGCACATTTTCAAAAAAATCATATTTTCTAGTGATTTTGTGCCAACGTAAAAGTACAAATCGTTAAAATAACGTCTGGTTTCTCTTCATGTACGTAAAGTGTGAATAAATCTAAAAAAACTATATTGCATTGTTTTTAGCATTTTATTTGGACGTAGTTATGCAGAAACCTACCAATCCACAATTTTCAAAAAATGAGTTAATTACGAAAATGGGCTTTTTAGGTACTATTCTTTGACTGGAAAATATCTAGAAAAAGTTCAACAAGCTAAAATAGATTTTTTGTAGCTATTTATTATTAAGCATAAAACTACCAACCCACATAATTTGAGTATTTTTGTACAAAATCAGGAAATAGTATTTTTGGCTGAAAGATAACTTAGAAATAATTGACTTAAGGATATAAAAGCACTTTCACAACTGTCTTTCGAATTGTTCTATCCAATACAATTTATAAAATTAAATCTTATTTATTTATTTTCTCAATTAGTGTTTTATTTGGTTGGTAGGTTTCTGCATAACTACGTCCATTTATGTCTCTAAAAATCCATTTCTTGCATTCGCATTTGAATTTCTTTCCGGATAATCTTGGTGACGTAAGCGACGAACACGGCGAGAGATTTCACCAACAAATTAAGACTATTGAGTGGCGCTATCAAGGATTTTGGGATAAAGCAATGTTTGGAGACTATGTATGGTTTCTCACTAGAGAAATGGATCCCAAAAGCCACCGAACCCAAAGCAAGAGCGACAACTATTTCTAACATATAAAACGGTCGAGAATTATTGCAAGCGTTTTATACCCAATAAATTATCGAAATTATAAAATAAATAAAATATATAAAATAAAATAAATTATTCGGAAAACATGGGATTTGGATATATTCACTCAATTGCTTATAACTTTGTCATTTTTTGGTCGATTTTCTTCTGCTTGGTCTTAGTTTTTGCGTAAAAGTATCATCTTTACGCACATGAAGAGAAATCAGACGTTATTTTAACGATTTGTACTTTTACGTTGGCATAAAATCACTAGAAAATATGATTTTTTTGAAAATGTGTTCTATTTTCATCGATATATTTTGAACCGCTTTACCAATCAAAGATCCGATATATACATAATTGTTTGTCATCTCAATACCTTGCCTTTGGGTACCAAGAACAACCCAATCGGACATTTCTAGCTCGAGATATGATTTGTCAAGTGAAAAAAAGTCGAAAAAATGAAAAAGATACAATATTTCAAAAACTGTTCCATAAAAAAATTTGAACCTTGAGCTTTCGAGTTCAGCGGATGAAAATACATAAGAAAATTCATCTCTGATCAAATGTACATGAAAAAAATTTCATTTTGTAAACTAGTGTTAGTTATTTATTTAAATGTAAACGTACAATTTGAAATTTTAATGGATGGTTTTTTTTCTGTTGAATTTACTTCCATATTTTGACAATAATCTTCTCTATTTTCTAACAAAGAAACCGAATTATTAGAATTGCCGTGTAAAATTTATCAATCTCACTTTCACTACTAAGCATTTTTTAAATTATTAAATTATTATAATTACAATTATGAAATGTAATACGTGTCGTGTGTAATACAATTTCACAACTGAATTGTTTGTTTATACGTTGCTAGTCAACAAATTTTGAAATGACCTGCCTACTCCATAATAATAAGTACTGTCATATAATATTTATACATAATAATTGTTATTTGATATATAATTTTGAATTCCGTAGTATGAAAAGTTTAATACATCACATGCTGCATAGGTTTTGTTTTTGGTCGCGGAGGATTACGGGCCTCGGCTTCACCTCGTCCCTTAACTACCTCCTTGCCCAAAAAAAATTATCTACGCAGCTAGTGATGTAAATAACTATTTCTACATGGCCAGTGCGATAAATGAAAATTTTAACAATTTTGAGAGCATTTTTTGACCTTTTAAGTAAAAGCTAGATGAAATCTAAAGCTAAGGTCAGACACAGCTACTTTTCCTGTGCAGTTTTTTTACTGCTGCTGCATAAGCTACAGGTCAGGTTCACACACAGACCGAAAATAGCCTGCAACACGCAGTTTTCTGTACTGCGGCTGCTTAAAAAAGCTGCAAGCTTTGCAAAAGTAGCGAAGCTATTCACACTTGCTGCTGTCACTTCAGCTTGCATTTGAATATTTACAACTATTAAATTATTTAAATTACTAATACAAGTTTGTGAAACCAAACAATAGTGTGGTATTTGATTATATAATTTAATTGTTATAGATTATATTATATTTAATTATAAAAAATATAGTGTATTTGTAGTAATTATAAATGCCGATTTCTCGAAAACTAATAGATAATTCAAAAATTCGTATTCTTTATAAAATGCTTCAAAAATTGTCCTCTTTCCAATGGTATATAGGAAAAAGTTAAATTCGTAGTACAAATTCCCAGTTTTATATAAACTGCACCTGCAGCCGCAGCAAAAGTTTCACCCAAATTGATATTTTTTACTGCGCTCGCAACTCACAAATGAGTCGATTCACATTAAGCTACTTTGAAACTGCGTGCGCGTTAAAAATGTTGAAGGTAGCGCTACTGCACGCGCTGTTTTTTAAGTTGCATCAGTGTTCACACGACAAGCAGCTTAAGTTGCGCAGTTTTTAAATTGGCAGCGCAGCAAAAGCAGCTGTGTCTGTCCTTATCTCAATATGTACCATAGAACTAAGAACAGGTCCGATGGTGATCCTTTTTCAAAAACTTCCGAAAATCGGCCCTATCTTGCCCAAACAGGTCAAAAGTCTGTCTCTGTTGCATACAAAAATATGTTGCTATAATTACTTTGCATAATATGATAAAAACACTTTATTAAACAAAACAATTATTTTAGGTTGATACACCGGACAGTGTTCTTCAAAGTGGCTTAGGGGTAGCAGATTTAAGTCAGCATGCTGTACTTCGTTCTATGATTGATCCTCGAGATTTCGATCGACTTAGACATTTACATATGAATGGAGGAAATTCTAATACATTTGAAGAAACAATCTATAGGGTAAATATTTAAAAAAGAAAAAAGATCGATATACACACGGGTCAAAGAACATGAGGCAGATCTAGCCAATAATAGAACGGGTACCGGGTTTTCTACACATTGCCATGAAACAAATCATGGTTTAGATTCTGATAACATCGTGTTGTTACATACAGAACGTAAAGGTCGCATATTAACCTTACTAGAAAGCCTTGAAATTAAGAAAGCGTTACTGAGCGGACAAAACTTGACCAATTCACAATTGGAACTCCAAGACATCAGTTCACCACTGTTGTTTAGGATTCCATAGGATTGGCTAATTATTTGTTTGTTTACGACTTTTCTTTCTTTCAAGGCCCCTCTGTATGTTTCAACACGGTTGGTATCTATTCTTTTCCTATATAAAGGAAAAGATGTTCCTATTGATGTCGAATGGGGACTTGAAGAAGAAGTGGTTTATCCCTTCGAAACAATTGTATCAATTTATGTTTGTTTATTTTTTAATAAATATAAGTATAATATAGCGTGAGTTTCAGCCGATTAGTTATCACAATTTCGTTTATAGTTATCATGCTCCGCACAAAAAGTGTTACTATCGATTTTATTAAGTATATCTATTATTACCGCATATTTTACCGCATATATCGACAGTTTTAACCGCATGTAAAAAACTTATTTTGATGTTTTTTAGTGCATATAAAACCGGTCTCTAATAATCAATCATAGTTTTCCATTTTAATTGAAATATTACCACTTCTTAGAAGCCTTCACAATCCATTTCATAAGATGGATTACTCTTTGATTGCTACTTTCTGCTGTAATTTTTGTGTAATTTTGCTTTTCAATTTTTGACTTCCATCTCATTTAAAGTTTTAATTACCCCATACCACCATCTCCATGTTTCTTATTCGGTTTCCACTCCGTTACTAATATTATTGCTTCATACTTTTATCTTCCCATTATAAAATTTTATGTCTTAATCGTTTCATTCACTGTTTTGATAAACCTGACTAGATTTTCATTTTCCAACAAATTTTCTATTTCTTCGTTCTTTCTTATTCTTAGGTTTGTGTTGTTAAATATTCTTAGTTGTTCTTCTACACTTGTCATGCAGAGTACTTCGGTGATATACGTTATGGTAGGTGGTCATTGATATGACCACTGATGTCCTTTATATAATCTCTTTTTTATTTTCCTGCTTATACTTCTGAAATATCTTCTTATTCGCATGGAAAGCTCTATTTCATGCTTGTAACTTTTTATTTCCTCTTCTCTGCTATTTCTGTCGATAATCTTTACTCCTAGATACTTGAAACCGTGTACCTCTTCAAGTGTTATCCAAGTATTATTAATAAAATTATTCAAGTATTATTACATTGTTAAGTTGGTGTTGCTGAGTGCTATTACGTTTTGAGGTTAATAAGATTTTTTTTAACCCGCGATCGATCGCTATATAGAAAAAATCTAACAATTATGATCATGGTTTCTGAATATAATCAGTGCTTACACTCAAAAATCATAATAATAATTGTTAGATTTTTTCTATATAGCGACCGATCGCGGGTTAAAATTTTTTTGTGATTGAAATTGAAGAGTTAAATATTAATCAACGGGAGACTAGAACCAAGTGTTTAAAACCCAAAGAGGATTCTAACTTATTATTTTGTTTGGAATATAATATTGTCAAGTGTAGTAATGCTGAACAAATTATAGGGCTTCTACCTGATCCTGAAATTCAAATTAGAAATGAAGAAGTGTTTTATGAATTTAATGGCACAGTTCCAGTACATGAGAAACGTTTTTGTTAATTAATAATTATTCCTTTATATTTTTGTTTTTATTTTGTATGTTCTAATAAAAAAAATGTTGTTAAGTGAGATGTTAGTTAAGTTAGCTTAACTTTTAAAAATCCCTGAACTATCTATAGAATCTTCGACCTATGACTTGTGAAAGCATATCCAATCAATGAGGAGCATTTAATTACATTTTCCTAAATTATTTTATTGAATATCAATAGGGATTTAACATTAACCAAACTCCACCATACGGGAGCAATTATAACTATCAAGTATTCCTAAGTTTGCTAAGTAAGTGCCTAAGTAAGAAAACCGTTTTTTAATAAAAAGATAAGCGAAAAACCAAAAAATTCTGTATAAAGCAGCACAAACAAACCAACATTCTACCGAAGTGTACTCGCTATGGCAGACATATTGAAGTTGTCGCTTATCGAAAAATTTAAATTTTTCGAAAAAGCGCCAAAAACGCGAATGGCGCCTGCAGCGTTAATTTTCGTCCTAGAAAATGAACCAAAAAGTCATTTTGTAGGACATTTTATCGACTTTTTGATTCATTTTTTCGAAAAATCAATAGGAAATTTGTAATTACGTAATTTAGCAACGTTTTTTCAATATGGCGGCTTTGGCACAAGGAAATTTTGTTCGCAAACCTCAAATTCGGATTCTACGACCAAAATTACATAGGAATCAGTTTTCAATCCTTTGCTGCAGAAATTTGTCAGGTAAAACTACCTGGATACTGGACTATATTCTGCAGTACTAATACGCCATATTAGTGCAGCATTAGATTCCGAGAATCTGGTTCCAAACAAACCAAACGACATAACCTGATTGTTTTGCATATTGACATTTGATTTGATTTTAGAACTATTTGAGTGGTTCTCTGTATTAAAACGACTGAAAAGTACATAATCACATATAAGGCAATCGCTCTTGAAGTCGTGGTGGCTATTGTTAACAAATTTATTTGTTAAATTACTCGATTTATTATAACAAGCAATACCGCTTTTACCGCTTGCGTTCGAAAATCCAATCGGTAATTTTTAACCGCGTTTGTAAATTGTACTAAATCTACCAGTCGCATATACCAGGTTAACCAAGGTTAACCGTTTGTGGATTGACAGTTCGAGTCGGTAGATGGTTCACCGGAGGCTTCCTAACCTATCTTTTTTAGTATTTATGTGTTCATTATGTAGACAAGCGCCACTTTCCCTGCATAATATTTTATACAAACACGTATCCTTTGAATTAATTAATTAATTTCCTTTGAATTAAATTTTGATAATTAATAATTCAGTAACAGCTGAATTAAAGTTTAATTATTATTATACAGTGAGTAACGAAAATATCCGGACACTCACTCCTATGTTGATAATGTAAATTGCACATTTTGAAACCGTTTTAAACATATAAAAATCGTTTTTACACTAAAATTTATTAAAAATTTTATGTTAAAAATTTCATTGTCTTTAATTTTGTACCTACATAATACATTTTTCTATTTTGTCGCCCCGTGTTTGACTGACAGCGACTTAAGCAATCAGTTAATTTTAAGTTAAGTTAACTAATAAGTTAATTTAAGCAATAATTCTTGTAAAATACAAAAAATATTGTCACCTGTATATCAAAATCAGTGCAACGAAATAGAAAATAGAAAAGTGTATAAGTAGTTTTTGTTGCAAATTTCATTACCTACATTTTTGTTTATATATTATATTTTGTCACACCGTTTCTGAGATACAAATGATAATATTTTTTGTATTTTACAGAATCTTATTTAAGACGCTGTCATAAAAACATAACCTTTGAGGTTAAGTGAACAATCTCTCAAAACAAACTTATATAACTATATAAAGAATCTACCGGTGGGTATATACCGTAACGTTCGGAAATGAATGTACCTAATCCATGTAGCACTAATATACCAACAAATCAGCTGATTACCGAAAGGTAAACGGTAGATATCTACCTGATCAATTTTCGAAAACGCCTAACATTGACCCAAACGAATGTTTATCATGGTAGGCAAGTTTTTTGAAGATTGAATATAACCCACTGTTGTAGAGGTAATACTTTTTATAAATTTTACTGTCGATAATGTTGTAAAGATTTTAGATACCAACATAGGTAGTAAGTAAAGTAAACAAAGGTAGGAAGTAGATCATGTAATTTAACGATTAAATTTGTTAACAATAGCCACCATGTCTTCAAGAGCGATTGCCTTACGATATATGTGATTATGTATTTTTCAGTCGTTTTAATACAGAGAAGCACCCAAATCATTCAAAATTAAATTAAATCAAATGCCAACATGCAAAAACATCAGGTTATGTCATTCGGTTTGTTTGGAATCAGTTTCTCAGAATCTGACGCTGCACTAATATGGCGTATAGTTAGCTATTTACAATTACCCCTAAAAGTTCGGGCAAATGTAAACTTACTATTAGAGCTCGTGCCAAATCGAAATAGAACCGAAAATCATCGTTTTTTAGCAATAACTTTCTTGCTGAAATACGATGATTGTCGAGTTCATTTCTACTTGGCACGAGCTATAATATGATTATATATACAGTAACGGTCATAGAAATGTACTCAAGACTCATTTAATATTATTACTTTTAATAATATTCATCTTTAAGGGGGGCGATACATGTAAAATAATAACAAATAAAATAAATAAATAAATGCATAAATAGTTAAAATAACATCTCAAATGTATGGCCCTGGAATCGCTGACTAGTTGGTAAGTTGCTGTAATCATAGAGTTTCTGTGTGTCAAAACTTGAAGCGCGTTTTTGTCGCAACTACTTTATTTAAATTGGCGGGCAAGATAACTATAAAAGTTCTCAACCGATTTTTATGAAATTGGGCACACGTTTTTTCTATAGTATTAGCTTCTAGTTGAACCTTAAACATGCCAACAAAAATTTCTAAAATTACCATTTTTGACCCAAAAAACATGGAAAAAAAGGGTGAAAATCGGACTTATTTTTTCTGTGGCGTGCCAATTTAAGATTTTTTGACTTTTTTGTTTTTTTATTGGTTCAACTAGAAGATACATGTTTTATGAACACGCTGAAATCAAAATTTTTGATCTCATATTTCTGTAACAGAAGCTAAGAATCCCGCCGATTGATGCTTTTCGCCGCGAGGGTCTCAGAAGATTAGTTACTACGGCGGCCATTTTGAAAATAAAAAAAATAAAAATCTGATTCTTGTATTTTAATATATAATAAATAAACGTACTAAATTTAAAAACGATTCATTTATTCCTACCCTTTTAAATAAGCATCTAAAGAATGGTCAAATTTCAGGCGGTTACATGTATCTCCTAAAGGTTTGCTGGTTTAAACAGTACTTTATCGCTAAGCTTTACACATAAAAAACTTTAGGGTTTATGTTTATTTCAAGATGATGCACGTAAACTAAAAAATTGGAAGAAAATGAAGAAATTGAAAATATCTCGAAAAGTTGTAATTTGAAATTCCAAAATTTTTTACAACATTTTTAGAAATACTATATCGCAATGCCCAGAGTGTCAAGCAGTAAAAGTGTTCCATTCCCGAGCGATAAATGTTGACTGCGAAATTTAAATTAATTACTACCCCTTCCCTATTATCTACCCTTGCTAATATTTATTTTTTTTATATTTGTTAGATTAATAATTAATTTAAAAATTATTTCAAAGCTAATATACCTAACACTTCCAAAATTTATACAGTTTTTATAACTGAGTACATTTCAATGACCGCTACGTAAATGTATACTTTAAACTATGATTAATGATTCATAAGAAAATCTTAAAGCTCATATTGTCACTTTTAAGCTTTCCTTTTTGAAATTTGAAAAAAATAGCTACATAGGTGAGCAATAAAATTGACATTAAAACTATAGTGTTCTCATATATGTATTATTTATTATTCCTTATAAAACGTATAATGCATAATATGTTGGTAATTAAGAACATTAAAGGTCACAAAAAAACGTAGTTATCTTATGTTATGTTCACGTTATCGAGCTTCTACTGTATATGAGATTATTAATGAAGATTAAGAAAGGTATGCACGGCTTAATAAAATATACTCTTGAAATAGAAAAAAAAATTTTTTAACAAATTTCATGCATTTTTTATATACAGACAGGCCTGTATATAGCGACATTATTTAAATGTTATGTATGCCTCGATCAGTAGCGCTGGTGTTAAAATCTTGAAAATAGGCCATCTAAAACAAACCAATCAGAAGTTTTAAGTTCCATGTAACACTAGTAACCTCCTGAACTAAAATTTGATGCAATTTTCTAAAAAAAAGTCGTTATTTTTTTATAACAACCGAATTTTGTTGTTATGTCAGCAAATAACATAGGATTTTCTGCCATAACAACTAAACAACTAAAAAATTTCATTTTTTTATCGCCATTTTGTTATTTTTGCATGTATATTAAAAATTTTAGTTCAGTCGGTTGCTAGTGTTATATTGAATCTAAAGCTTTTGAATTTGTTTGTTTTAGATTACCCAATTTCAAGATTTTAACACCAGCGCAGTCCCACCTGCTAATCGAGGCATGATATTTAAATAATGTTTCTGTATATAAAAAATGCATAAAATATATTAAAACATTTTTTTTAAGTATTTCAAGAGTGTATTTTGAAATCCTGACAAACCTCATTTCAATATCTTTATTAATAATTCACAAAAATTGCTTTTTTTAAGCTTCCAAATCCTGAGAAACCTCCCTTAAAGTTAAAATTAAAGAATTAAACTATTTAAAATCACTTCTTAAATTATAAAATTAGTTCAAAAAGTAATTATTATATTATAACTTGTTATTTCTGTTGGTATTATTAATGTTACAATCAGGGCCTATTTTACCACTAGGCGTATTAGGCACTTGCCATGGCCCATGACTAGAGGGGCCCAAAAAGAGAGAGCATAAAATCGTAAAATAAAAATCAAATACTAATCAAATAACCCCAAAATTGGGCCTTCGATGCTATTAGTTACACTCGAATATAAGGGGCCCGAAAATTTTCTAAAGCCTAGGGCCCAACTCAGTTAAAATAGACCCTGGTTACAATCTGTTTACTGTAATTAAATAAAATTGCAATATTTTTAATTAAAAACAAAAATTTATTCAAAAATGGAATACAAATAGTGAAATAGTACTTTGTATACATAGATAGTATAATAGAGCACACGATCGAAAATCTTCTTTTATAATTCTTTGATTTCTGTATTTTAGTTGAAACTGCAAGAAGCGTTAAAGAAAAGAGAGAAAATTACGAAGGAACACGAAGAGGTAAGCTTGAAATTACTATTTGTTCAATTGTTGATTATGTGGTCCATTTTTACACATCAGTGGTTGTGAATATAAAACGATTATTGCTGTTATATAAATTTATTAGTGGACTGTAACAATGTTCTTAACATAACAGTTCATTTTATACTGAGCGATAAAAGCGCGTAAATTAATCAAAGCAGAAATACCCTGCGCCTTTAACATATCGGCCAGCTTGAAACATAAGTTTCTAAATGTGCTCAAAATTGGCAATAAAAATGGTGAAAAGAATAATATATATGAAACAAAGAAAGTGTTTATAACTTAATGCTAATGCTGTTTTTATTCGTTTGGCAACATACAAATTTTAGTTAACGCACGTTTATATAAACCGCGAACTGTTTGCACTTGCACTACTCGCACAATTCCATCGCTGCCAGGAAAAAGTTGTACGATTCGACCTAACAAGGGCTACTTCTCAGGTGTGAAATTTTGTTTTGCTTTATACTTATACTACATAAAGATTACACCTCCGACATTACGTGAATGAAATAGTAGCGCGCCATATTCAGCCAATTTTGAAAAAATCGATTTTGAAAATTCTAGAACTAGGGATAACATTTAACTAACCGTGTTGGATCACTTCATCAAGTAAAAGTTTGTAGCCTAGTTCTGTAAAAGCCGGACTAGCAATGAACCATACAAACCAGTATGGGTTCGAATCTGAACCCAACTACATATATTTTTTATTAATTAGGAGGTTTCTTTTATTCATTTGTATTATTTACGTGTAAAAGCAATTAAATGTTTGCCAATTATCAGTAATTTAATATTGTAATAAATTATTATTTTCAATCGAGACCATAAATTTTCAATCGTTACAAATAATTATTATATTACTGATACTTGACATAGATTTGCTTGATTTTACACGTAAATAATACAACTAAATAAAAAAAATTACTCGTAATTAATAAAAAAAAATTAGTTGAGTTCTGATTCGAACCCATACTTACTTTGTATGGTTTATTGCTAGTCCAGCTGTTACAGAACTAGGCTATGAAACTGTCTTGCTTAAGTAATCTCACACGGCTACTTAAACGTAATATCAAAAATTTTCAAAATCGATTTATTCAAAATTGACTGAATATGGCGCGCTACTATTTCATTCACGTAATGCCGTAGGTGTAATCTTTATGTAGTATAAGTATAAAGCAAAACAAAATTTCACACCTGAGAAGTAGCCCTTCCAAAGTAACGTGGGTGTGTTGTCATCTTTGAGGAGAACTAAATCGCCAATTGCTGGAGTTTGGTTTTTGCTGTGGTTCCATTTATGCCTCTGTTGAAGCTGATGTAAATATTCGGTGCTCCAGCGATGCCAAAAGTGTTGTACAATTTTTTGTACTCGTTGCCATTTCGATAAAGCGTTATCCTTTTCATCTCTATAGTCTGGTTCGGGTATAGCCATTAACGGGCCTCCAACAAGAAAATGACCTGGTGTAAGCGGAGTAAAGTCAGTGGGATCACAGGAGAGATTGGAAATGGGACGGGAATTCAAACATGCTTCTACTTGTGCTAGTACAGTTAAGAATTCACTTTGCGTTAAATGCGATTCTCCCACAATCTTTTTTAAATGATTCTTTGTAGCTCTAACACCTGATTCTGCTATTCCGTTAAAGTTTGGGCTTTTTGGAGGTGACCAATGCCATTGTATTTGATCTTTTAATAGATAAGAATTTATTTCCGATTTGTTTGTTTTTAAAAATTCGTACATTTCTTGGATGGTGCGGTTAGCGCCCACGTAATTGGTCCCATTGTCTGAATATATATTGAGGCATTTTCCTCTACGGGCTAAAAACCGTTTTAACGTTGCCAGAAATGAATCCGTGGTTCGGTCGGTGACTAACTCTAAGTGCGTTGCTTTTGTTGACATACATACGAAAATGCAAATATACATTTTGACTAACTTGTAGCCCCGAGTAACCTTATCTTTTATTAGGAAAGATCCTGCAAAATCAGTACAACTATTAATGAAAGGCTTTGATGGAGTAATCCGCACCTTAGGTAAATTTCCCATAAGGTATTCTGAGGTTTTAGGTCTTACCTTGAAGCAAATTTTGCACCCGTGTATAATTTTTCTTATTAAATTTCTTGCCCCCATAGGCCAATAGTTTTCTCTTATTGAGGCAAGTAGAGCTTGAGCTCCGCAATGCAGTAAACGCTTGTGTTCGTTTTCAATTACTAAACGCGTAAATGCATGCTTATGTTGAAGTACGATTGGATGTTTCTTCCCAAAATTATGATCTGAATTTGATAACCGACCCCCTACTCGAATTAAACCCTCGCCGTCAATAAATGGATTTAGCGAACGTAAAGTACTACCGCTTGAAACTCGGCCGTATGTTTTTAAACTTTGTATTTCGCGACCTAAAAAATTGTTTTGTGCGATTTTTATTAATTTTGTTACCGACATCGTTGTTTCAATTGTGGTTAAGTCTCCTGTCCGTCGATTATTTTTGTTTTTTAAATTATAAATAAAACGCTGTATATATGCCAATACTGACGTTAAGGTTTTCAGATTTGAAAATCTGTCGAATAGATTTAAGTTGTTTGTTTCCGTTATTGTGGTTACCATTATACGTTTTACTTCTAACGGTTCCACCCTTTCAAATTTTATTTGACTTTGTGGCCACAGTTTATTTGGTTCTTTTAGAAAATTGGGGCCATGCTGCCATAAATTTGAATTCTGCAAATCGCGAACTGACATTCCCCTACTTATGATATCAGCAGGATTGTTTTTTGATTTTATATGATTCCAATTATCAATGTCGCTTATGTTGTGAATAATGGATACCCGATTTGCAACAAACGTTTTCCATTGTCTTTTTGTATTTTTAATCCAATGCAGCGTGACCGTTGAATCGGTCCAAAAGTATTCCTGGCAAAATCTTAAATTTAGAATTGGTTTGAATTTGTTTGCTAGTTTTGTTACCAGCGTTGCTCCGCATAGTTCTAAACGTGGTAAAGTTAAATTTTTTACCGGACTAACACGACTTTTTGCACATAAAAAGTTGATGATAAAAGTTCCATCGGATAAAACACATCGAATATATAGTACTCCTCCGTAAGCACTTTCACTTGCATCCGAAAAAGCATGCAATTCGATTGCAATTGTTTTCGCAGCTATTACTAATCTCGGTATTTGTATTTCATTTATTAACGAAAGTTGATCTTTGTAATCATTCCAAATGAATTGTAACTCAGATGAAATTGTTTCGTCCCACGAACTTTTACTTTTCCAAAGTTTTTGCATGATTATTTTGCCTGTTATTATTATGGGACCTAAATATCCTAACGGATCAAAAAACTTAGAAATACTTGATAATATAGCCCGTTTTGAATTTTGCGTTGGCAAAGACGTTATGTCAACCGAATAGTGCAAATTGTCCGTGATCGAATTCCATGCAACACCTAATGTTTTTGAATGTTGCTTTTTTCCCAATTCAATTGAATTTTGTGGTTTATTTGTTCCTAATAATATATTAGATACCCATTTTTCAATTGGAAAACCACCCGATTTTAAAATGTGTGTTATATTTCATTTTTAATTGTTAACAGATCATCTAGATTATCGGATCCGCATATTAAATCGTCAACATAGAACCGTGTTTTGATTATGTTCGCTGTTCGTGGGTACCTTTTTATATTTTCCACTGCTAATTGATGTAAACATCTTATCGCTAAAAATGGACTTGCGGCTTGGCCATACGTGACAGTATTTAAATTGTATTCCTTTATCGGTTCTGCATTATTGCTTCGCCAAAATATACGTTGAAATTTTCTATGTTTGGAATTTATTAAAACACATCGGTACATGGAATTGATATCACCGATTAAGACGTATTTATGTTGTCGAAAACTGATAAGTATACTAAAGAGATCCTTTTGTATTATTGGCCCTACCCTTTGTGTGTTATTTAACGAAATGCCTGATTTGGTTTTCATACTACCATCAAATACCACTCTAATCTTTCCATTTTTATCATTATGCTTAAACACAGGATGGTGTGGCAGATAATATGCTAACTCAACCTTTTCATTATTTGTCACTTCTGTCATGTGACCTAATAAAATGTAATCGTTCATAAACTTAGTATATTTTTGTTTTAAAACAGTATCAGCATTTAACCTCCGTTCTATTGATAGAAATCGATTTAATGCTAAATCACGCGATTCCCCTAACAATGGTAATTTTTCATTGAAAGGTATGCTTACTATAAAACGACCTGATGGGTCTCTTTGATGTGTATTTACAAAATCATCTTCACAAATTTGTTCTTCAATAGTGAAATTTTGTTTATCACTATTATCTTCGATATGTTCTACATTCCAAAAACTCTCTAATTGTTTATTTAAATTCGTGTTTGACGAAATGCAACTATTTATTAAAACCGTGTTTACCGATTGTGACATGTGGATTGTCCCTGCTAAAATATATCCTAGTTTTGTTTAAAATAATAATGCATCTTCATTTTCAATGATAATTTTGTTTTGCCCTACTAAATTCCAGAAACATTCTCCTCCTAACAACAATTTATTGTATTTCACCACCGTCCGCAAAACTTGGATCGGCCAGCGTAAGTCCTTGCGGTAAGCGCAAAGGTGCATGGAACTTTATTTTCGGTAACTTTGCCGTTATGTGAGGAAGAATTATACATGACACCGCCATGTTAAAATTACCATTTATATTCGACAATGTTAATTCCGTTTTGAAATTTACATCTGATGTTGATTGATTTATTCCAATGGCATTTGACTCGCATCGTTTTGTTCGCAATCCTAACATTTTCACAACGTTGTTTGTAATAACTAAAGTTTGACTTCCAGAGTCCAAAAGAGCCTTTACCTTTATAATTTTATTATTTGGTCCGTGCAAAATAACCATAGCTGTAGATAATAATACGTACGAAGAATGTATTATTTTGCATTTACGTGTGAAATAACCGTAGGTTCTATTGCCGTTTCAATCGACACATTTGCTATCTTTGAATTTGAACTATTTCCGCTATCTGGCTGTGTAGTTTCTTGTTGTTTAACCAAATTGTTTACGTTATTTTTTAATCTATCTTCATGCAATAAACTATTATGCTTACGTCCTCATTTCATACATTTTGACGATCTACATACCTTTGCTGTATTTTAAACAATTATAACACAAATTCATTTTTTCTGTTTCTTTAAGGCGATTTTGAATAGCCAGCTTTAAGAATTCTGGACAATAGTATATTTGGTGGGGTTCGCGACAATATTTACAATTAGCTTTAATATTTTTCTTGCCCTGAACCGCGGCATTTATACCTAACTTGGTAAATGATTTTATTTTATCTGCATCCCGATTTGAATTTATGGACTCCAGTATTTCACATCGCTTTTTTAAAAATGTATTTAAATCTTCGAAACTTAGCACCTCGTTTTCGGTTTCAAATTCGTGCCATAATATTTTTGTATTCCAATCCAATTTGGAAGTTATAATGTGCACTAAAAGTGTGCCCCATTGACTTGTTCTTTGCCCTAACGAATCTAACGCGCGAAATTTTTGTTAACATTATCCAATAATGCCCTTAAATTACTGTGAGATTCGCGCTTTACTTGATCTAACTCAAAAATTGCAGATATATGATTTTGCACCATTATTCTTTTGTTTTCGAATCTTTCCAATAACAGATTCCAGCCAATTGTATAATTGAAATTTGTTAATTTCAACGAACTTAGAATGTCTCCCATCTTCCCTTGTGGGTTTTTAAATGTTTTTAAATAATGCAATTTTTGCACGTCAGACAATGAGCCATTATCGTGGACCAGTGATATAAACATATCTCGAAAACCTATAGCCAATAATCGAATTTTCCGTTAAATACCGGCAAGTTTATGGTAGGTAACGTTAAATTGAAATTTTGAGATTCATGTTTCGCAACGCTAGTAACTGAAACCGATTCGTTTAATTTCGGTGGTGGATTTAATTTTACATACATTTCTTTCAAATATGACCCAACTTTTGCAGTTAATTCGAAATATTTATTTTCAAACAATTCCCGTTCTTTAAGGTCTTCTGAATCAGTTAAAACTTTGATTTCTAATTGTGTTTCCGCGAATTGATCATAAACCGGCTTAGTTTTGTCTAATTTTGCCTCTAATTGAATTAAAACACATTTATCTTCGGTTTCATTGCTACATTTTTCAAAAAATGTGTTTAACCGTGGGAGCTGACCTTTGTAGCTTGCTCTTTTAAACTTTCACGTTTTTAAAAGTTCTTTTGTCATTTTCGCAATTATGAATTTATTACCTGTATTTAGCACAAATAATCACCTGAATGAATTAAATAAAAGGAATGGACTCACCAAGGAATATGTATATTTCTTAGGCACTAGCTTCCTTTATTTTCTTTACAGCAATTGCTCCGCTGTCCAAATTGAATTTCACTTTTGTAATTTGATTTTTTTGTGTTTTCCTAACTGTTGTAATTTTCTCATCAATATTTCCACTGATATGCGGCTCTGAAGGTCCAATGTTTAATTGTTGATTATGTGGTCCATTTTTACACATCAGTGGTTGTGAATATAAAACGATTTTATACTGAGCGATAAAAGCGCGTAATCTAATCAAAGCAGAAATGTCCTGCGCCTTTAACACTATTAATTAAGTAATCTTAGGTTAAATTATTTTATGAAATAAATATCGTTTATGTTTGCGATAATGTACATAACTGAAAAGTTGACTATATTTTATAACTGAAATAGGTACAGTAGAACCCCTCTATAACGAGAACTCAAAGGACCATCCTACTTACTCGTTATAACAGATTTTCGCTATAAACAGTCCTCGACAATAAAAGTTTGTATAGATAGATAAATGTATTAAAATTATTAAAAATGAAAGTTAAATGCATACTAACTTAACGTTTAACAAGTTATTGAAAAATGTCTGTAATTTTGATTTGTTTGCGGTAATAAAGAATTTTAATTTTATCAATTGCACTTTCTAATTATACTAAGGTCCAGTATTTCAGTTGCTAGTTAAACTACGTTCAAGTATTAACCTACGTTTATGGCTACCTGATTGGTCAGCTATCAATATAAACGGAGTTTAAACTCGGATCGTAGTTTAAACTACAACTGAAATACCGGCCCTAAGTTATTAAAAAAACTAGAAGAAAGTTTGGATGCACCCATTAACAAAAACTCCCGAACAGTTAAAATACAATTCCGATAAAATTTTAGTATGATGTAGTTGAGACCTGCAGGTGTCTTTACTTTTCCCAGAAACTCTCGTAGTATCCCATCTACTTCTGAAATTTCTCGCTATTACCGATCAAAAACCAAACAAAATCTTGTTATAACCACCTCAATGCCAAAAACGTACTCGCTATAAAGGGGAAATTTACATAGAGTAGTATACAAAACGGCAAGGGACTACACGATTTAGGTCCGCTTTTACAATAGTCGGTTAAGTATGAATATAACTAACCTATAGCTATGAACCAATCAACGATAAACACACTAAACAATAAACCAATAAACATCCGTATAACGTTACAATCCGGATATATAAAACTTAACCGACTATTGTAAAAGCGAACCTAACTCGTCATAGACGATTTTTCGTTATAACCGGGACTCCTTATAGAGGATTTCTACTGTGTATAGGAGCATTCCACGCCATATCTTTTTTTGGAAATTTTTTTTATAGCAGGGAGACCGGGCCAAGTTGCAATACTTTTTAATTTTTATTTTTTTTAAAGACTATTAGGAAAACAAACTTCAAAATATTGATGGACATATCGTCGGCATACAAGCAAAAGTGACCAACTGCATAAATGGCGAAAAAAAGATACTTGATGAATTGAGTTGATTAACGATATAATAATAAAAGAATAATTAAAATTTTAATATAATAAGCTATATTAATTGTATTATTAAATTTATTATTATTAAAAATTATTGAAATTTAGCATTAATTGTCTGATTTTATAAGCGTTATTTAACCTAAAAGCTGCTCTCCTGTAAAACTTGAGTTTTGTAGTTAATCAATTTTGCTTGTATGCCGACGATATGTATATTGGTCCTTAAGAAACATAGATATATAAAATTAAAGAACTTAAAAACAATAATGGACAAATTACACAAAGTTAATATAAATGGTGATCGTGTTGCAATGCACCCCGTCTTCGGGGCATGTTGCTACACACGCTGCGGTAAATTGCAACACTTATTCAGAAGCATTGGCATCACTAATAGGTACAATTTACACATATATACAACGGGTCTTTTCTTGCACAGGTCCAGTGTGATCACATTTTGAAAAGTCTATTGCACCCATTCTTCGTTCATTACAAAATCTTTTTTTGGAATTTTTTTTAGTAAGGAGACCGGGGCATGAATGGATTAACGAGCTTCTTATAAAATGCTAAAATCGTTCAAAAAATGACAAGTAAATCATGTGGTCATGTGGTGTTCACATCAAATCTTCTGTTTTTGTTTTTTTTAAACCGCCAAATATGTGAACGGGTTACATTGTAACAGTTTGTTGCAACGTGCCCCGCAACACTTTTTAGTTTTATAAGTTGTGTAAATATTACTTTGAATACTTTTTACCCGACTGCTATACGCAAAGCAAGCAAATCACGGATCCACCGTAAAATGAAAGAATTAAATTAAATTAATTTGGCTCCTCCCACTAATTTATATATGGGTTTTTATATGTAAAATTTTCGATCTTTAAATGCTGTTTTTTCTAAAACTAATGGGTAACCTAAGAAAAAATTCTTTAAATATGCATAAAAAATTGTCCTCTTTCCAATGATATATAGGAAAAAGTGAAATTAGTGGTATAAATTGACTGACAGATCCCGGGAAAACATATCCAACCGAAAGATTTATTATTATTTGTGGAAGTGTATGAATACAAATCTGATCCAATACATACTGCAGTAAACTGTAGCTCAACGCCTGTTGCCCATACTGTATCACTTCTCATGCGACTGTTTTCTAAGTAATTGGGTTTCAGAAATATTATCAACTTCAGTTTTTCTTTCCGCCATAAAATTCTTCTAAGGTGCTTTCCGAAATGTTTGTTTCCATCTTCTAAGCGCTATTATTTTCGAAGATATCGATGGATATATTTCCAATTTTACGTTTTACAAAATTTATTACAGGGATAAAATTTTGCAAGGGATATTTTAACACCTAAAGAATTTTTACAGGGGGTAAATTTTCTAGGGGTAAAAATTCACGTTGACACCGGTCTCACTACTGGTTGAGACTCGCCTCCATGACTTTCTTCGATTTTTTTTATTAACCCGGCGTTTCATAGGTGGAAAAAAATCCCACCATTACATATGTAGGTGGGGTGTGACAATCCCCAAACATTAAATCAATGTAATTTTTTGTGACCCTGTTTTTTTTAATATTTCATTAATCAATGCTTTTTGTAACTATCTAAGAACCGTTTAAACACCAAAGGAATAATTAAAATTGTTTTTTCTTGAATATAATAAAAGATAACGTAGAAATGACCATTTCCGTAAATCAAACAACAAATATTAGTCAAAGCACTCAAAACAAAACTCGAACATCCTATTTCAAAATTTTTAATTGGAAACAAATAATACAGGAATACAAAAAAAATATAATTTTGACTTCTAACGCAAAAAAAATTCACTGTCTGAATTGAAACAATTTTGACCGTCTCCGGGCACTTTAGAAGCATATTATATGTAGCTTAACTGACTGATCAGTGATCACTTAATAAAGCGCTAACAGCTGATTTCGATAGTGCAAATACATTTAGGAAGCTACTGAGACTTACATGAAAATTTTCAAACGCTGGGGTCTATTATACCCCACCTATGTAACTGCGGGTTAAGACGATCAATATATATAAATTTTCAGAAAACTACGTTACCTTTTTTGAAATGCTCATAACTGCGCGAAAAATTTACCAAATGGCACGTTTTGTTTTTTAAATGTTTCTTTTAAAACATACTTTCTATAAAAAATATCGAAAAATTTTTGAAAACTATTTACTATTTAATTTTCAAGTTTCAAAAATAAATCATAATTTTTAACAATGTATGTACTGATTGATGATTTTTTAAAATTTTTTATAAAAAAACTGTTATCCATTTAACAAATTTTAAGCCTAGTCTCATAATGGGTAACAATAGAATCTATTTTTTTTTTTCGAATTTTTAATTTTCATGTTTTTAGTTATCCGTGTACATACATATTGTTTAAAAGCTCCAGAGTATAAAGTGTTTAGATATTTTTCAACATGAATAACTAGAATCTTGACAATTAAGAATTTTTTAAGAAAATTGATCAGTAGGTACAGGTACATACATTGTTCAAAATTACGATTTAATTTTGAATGAAAATCGAGATGAAGATCAAATAGTAACATCATTTTTAAAAATGTTGTTATATTTTTTATGGAAAGTAGGTTTTACAAAAAACATTTTCAAAAAAAACGTGCACTTTGATCAATTATTTGCGCAGTTATAAGCATTTCAAAAACAAGTAATGTAATTTTCTAAAAACTTACAAAATCTTGATAATTAAAAATTCAAGAAAAAAATAGATCCCATTGTTTGCTCATTATGAAACTAGGCTTTAAGTTTGTTAAATGGACAATAGTTTTTTACAAAAAAATTTATAGAAAGTCGATTAGTACATATATTGTCAAAAATGATGATTTATTTTTGAAACCTGAAAATCTATAAAGACTGTCCTAGATAAAATCCGACCACTTTATATTACGTATTAAATCAAAATGGATTAATTTTTTTTTGAATAATATATGTATTGCATATTTATAACATACTTCTACATAAAAAAAATAAGTACAAAAATTTTTATGACGGGGCAGAGCATTTTCGTACTTTTATATTCCATTCATGATTTTTTTCCACCGTTAACATTAAACGAATCTGGAGCTTTTTCAATATTTCTTTGAAAATATTGATGTCTGTTGCTATTTTTCGGTTGTTTTTATTGTTATTTATATATTATGTTATTTTTCGGCTAATTTAAATTTTAGCCCAATATTTTTCTATTGGGCCTATTCCGGGTAGTTCGGTGGATTGCAACATTTCAGTAAAATTTTTATTGTATTCTGTGTATAAAATTCAATGGGGCATTGAATGTTACTGTAGTGACAGGTAGCCAAATTAGGCTAAAATAAAGGTGAGGTATTGTGTAACTTCCGAAAGGGTAGTAACCATGGTACTATTAGTCCAAGAGGAGCTGGTAACACTTTTTTCGGTACGTGTTTTATTCACGTGGAAATTTTACACAGTGGTATCTTGATGATAGGTAAATAAGAAATTGAATGCCTGGTTAACAATTTACAATACAGGAAGTACTGCGCAAAGAGTAAATTTGTAAAAAAGAATGTACCAAAATATATGTTTTATTCACGCTGCAATTCTAATGGCGTTTTAATTACATATATATTTAGGAATTCTTGCAAAAAAACAGACACTTTTGTCAGCGTTTAATAATTGCTAGACATAAAATCAAATGTTAAATTAATAGTATTTCAAATTTATCGAAATGTCATGCCAGGAATGTCATGTCATGGTTCCGATGTACTTCCACAGGTGGGGTTAGTTTATTAACTATTTGATAAACTGTAATAAACTTAGTTAATAAACTAATCCCACCTGTGGAAGTACATCTGAACCATGACATGACATTCCGGGAAATTGTAAATTGCCCTCCAAACTTGACCATAAAATGTAAACTGCCCTCCGAGCAAAAAGGTTGCCAGTAATCCCAGATGTAAATTGCCCTCCAAGAAAAAAGGTTGCCACTAATCCCAAATGTAAACTGCCCTCCAAACTACCTGAGGCTTAATTTATTGATCCCATAATTTTGGTTATTTTACAGTACAGGATGTTACAAAATTATTATTACTTACTAGGTTGATCCACACCAACCAAGTTTCGCCCCTTTCGAGTCTCACCTTTTAGAGTTCTGCCGCGCTCATAGATGTTTTAAATTGAGTTTTGCCCTTATCGAATAAACGGCGCTGAGCGTCCGTAGTATAGTAGGAAATACTACGAAGGGTAGTTTAATACCAATTAAAAATAAAAATTTAATTCAAATATAAGTGTTTTCGGATTGGATTAAGCGATCAAAATAAATTTTATTGGAGCGACGAATACAACAGTTAACGGAAATACTACAAATGTCTGAAATTATTTTTACAACAAGTGAACGAGGAAAACCCTTATTAATTTATAAAAGTAACAAGTTTTACATGGAACGTTTGCTAAAGACAGGAGAGCAGAAATGGCGGTGCTATAAAAAAGGCTGTTTGGCGTATATTAAGGCATTGGGCGAACTACTTGCTTCACACATAACTAACGTTCATGAAGAACATACGCACGATTCATGAGAAAACAAGCTTTTGCATAGGCAAGATTTAACGAGTGCAGTAAAAAAGAAAGCCATGGAACAACCCATGGAAAAGCCCGATAGATTGGTTAAAGCATGTTTAGACCAGAAACCGTCTTCGAGTCGTATTTTGCAGAAAGAAGATGTGAAGTATTCACATTCCTGGCATGACATTTCGATAAATTTGAAATGCCATTTAACATTTGATTTTATGTCTAGAAATTATTAAACGCTGACAAAAGTGTCTGTTTTTTTGCAAGAATTCCTAAATATATGTAATGTAAACGCCATTAGAATTGCAGCGTGAATGAAATATAATATGTTTCATTCTCATAATATGTTTCATTCGCATAATATGTTTCATTCACATAATATTTCACATATCAAAATGTCATGCAACGTGGTTCAGATGTACTTCCACAGGTGGGGTTAGTTTATTAACTAAGTTTATTACCAGTGATTTTCTATATTATAGATACCAAGACATAATACCTGCATTTTATTTTCTCCAATTTCATTTTATAATCCAAAATGTAAACTGCGTTCGCACCCTATTTAACAATGGGTTACCTACTTATAGCTAGTTACTTATGTTGTTAACAGGAGATTAGGTCGGGTTAGGGCTATTGAAATTTAAGAACAACTTAATGTTACCAAAATATAGCTTTAATTGCTGATAATACAGGGCCGCCGCCAGCCTTTTTGGCAAATGGTTTAAAAATTATTTTGCCACCCCCCTAAATCTGTTTGTCTTAACTTGATATCGATTTGATTTTTTTTAAATAATTCATCAATTTTAAAGCCTTAGTTATAAGCCGAAATGGAAATGGTTAAAAGATGTTTAGACGAACAACCTTTTTTAACTCTGCATTTACAGAAAGATGATGTAAAATATGCCAAACGAAATGCTTACAGCGAAAAGCGTAAAAGTATTGGTACTCTTCCGAAAAACATTCAAGAAGTGCACGACAAGATTACAGAAATGAACATTATAACTAGTAGAGATGAAAATTTTCTGCTTGCAAATTATCCCAATTCTCATATTATAATATTTTCATGTCCTATACGAGTTTAAGTGCTTTGGCGGTAGAGCAAGCAATCTACATGGATGGTACATTTGACTATTGTACCAAATTTTTCACCCAATTATTTACAATTCACGGACTTTTCAATGGTCATTATATATCACTGGTTTTTTGTTTATTGCCGGACAAAAATCAAAGGACTAATGAAAACTGTTTTTTCTGCCCATTTCTTAATCTGCCCATTAAAATTAATACCGTACTTACCGTGGGCAATTTCACTTTCCACCGATGGTCAAGGGTTCCTATAATCCCATATGCATATTCCACCGCTGCCGTGGGCAGGTAGACTGGTCATAAATTTAATCTTTAAATTGTTAAGTCTATAAGCCGTTCTAAATCAGACCAGTTCTAAATATCGCAGATGCAATTGAGGTGGATCAAAATTATTTTTAGTACCAAATACAATATATTTACTATATAAACAAAATAACAAACATAGAAATACAATATAAATTATAAGAATACGAATAAACAACACCTACAGAAATTATGGCAGCGCTTCGAGAAATCTATGGTTCAAATTTTACAAGCAGGCAGAATTGCAAGATGGGCGGGTTAAGTGGCGATGTTCCAACAAAACATGTTCAGCTAATATCTATACCATAGGAAGCGGAGAACAGAGGAAAATTGAGAGTGAAAATCCGCAACATAGCGACAAACAAAATGTGCAAAAAATTAAACGGCAATCGGTTGCCGGTGTTGCCAAAAGAAAAGCTGTTGAAGATTTTTCGAAAAGACCATTGGACATTCTTGAAAACGCCATCGCTACCACTAAAGTTGATCGAGTGGACATTACTTACCAGGATGCTAAATCAATTGCTACAAGTATTTATAATGCGAGGCGAAAAGAACTACCACTTTTACCGACTTCAATGTTGGACGTTCATTCACCGTTAGATTCCATTGTCGTTGAAACAGAGAATAATGAAAATTTTTTAATGGTTAATGATAGCCAAAATAATTTAATTATTTTTTCGTGTATTACTAACTTTAAGCAGCTGTTTACAATTCATGGTTACGCGAATGGACATTATATAGCACTGGCGTTTTGTCTTTTAAAAGACAAATCTCAGGAAACTCTCAGGAAAAAAAAAGGGATGCAAATTTACACTTATATCAAGATTAATAGTATCGAGCTACCTAACGCGGGCAATAGCGATACCATCAGAAAACAACAACGTTTGCAACACTATATTACCTCGTACTCTACTAACGCAATGAGTAGATTAGAGTTTTTGAAAAACATTTCCCATCATTTTACTCATATTAATGATCATTAATAATAATATTTGCCCCCCCCCCTCAAAAACCCTATTCTTTGTTACATTTTTGCTTTTTTTTTAATAAAAATTTTAATTATTACCTATTGCATAATTTTGTAGAATGTATATAAATCGGCGTTAAAAAAGTACATTTTTTTAATACCAACGATCCGTCCGCAGGTTACTGTTAGAAAATTTATATTTTTAATTAGTTTAATCTTTGGCAAAACTGCATTTGCCAAAGACAACCATGGCAATACACGGATCCACCATAAAAAATAATTCTGCAGTTTTTAAAATTAAATGCCAAACAGTAAGCTTTTAACTTATTAAATCGCCCCATTGTACTCCTACTAATTCTCTATAAGCTGACCCCGACCTTCATCGGTGGAATATGCTAGTGCCCTACGTTGACCATTTTGGGGCAGGGGATTAACTTTCAACCATCGGTGGAAAGTGGTGCCGTCCCTTACCGTAGTACCCACCCACATTTGCGCATTTCACATCGACCCGGTTCAAATATCACAACTTAATTTTCAAAAAAATTGTCACTACCACTTTTGTGCTTAGCAGGGCAGTATAGTACATCATACTCTAATAATAATGGAGTGATATCTTGAAATTATTTTGACTTCTGTGAGGATGTCAGATTTAAAAGATGAAACTTACATAACATAAAGCTTATGTGGCATCTATTTATAATCCCATGGTAACGAAAAATTAGATCAGAAGGGCACCGTTCTTAAAAATTGAGATACCACACTATTACCATCAGCAAGCGCTAGAAATGTAGAGTATTTTGATATACATATATGTTAGAACGTTCTTCTTTTATGTCCAAATTATTGCCGATTCTTGTTCTTCTTAGTTAGTTTTCACTATTCTTCATTATTATCGCTCTTATTCTTCGTCATTCTTCTTCTAGTCCTTGTTCGACTCTGGTTGTCATTCTTGTTCCTTTATACTATTTTATCTAACTATAATCCGATTATCTCGTTAAGTAGATAATCCCATATTTATCCTTCTTAATCTCAACAAGCTTTCAAATATTTTCTATACAGGGTGATTTCCAATATTCGCTTCCCAGGTCCGTACTTGGGTTACGTCTCTCTCCATTGGTCTACTCATAGTCAGGACCGTATCTCCTACTACTCACGCTAACATATATAATAGGGTGGTCCTTAGTGTTATGGGAAAAATTTTTTTTTTTAAATTTGATGCTCTCACCCACTAAAAGTATTCCTTTTGGTGTTTTATCACGTCAGAAAAAAATAGAAGCCATCCAGCAATGTTTAATGATCGCCTAAGACATTAAAACTTTTTTTTTGTAATGTTTTTTTAACTTTTTAGAAGTGTGAATGTCTTGGGTGACCATGAAACATTGCTTAATTCCTTCTATTTTTTTTCTAATATGATAAAACACCAAAAGGTATAATTTTAGTGGGTGTGAGCATCGAATTTCAAATAAAAAAAATTTACCCATAACACTAATAGTCCGGGAGCCCGTGAAAAAAAACCTGTGCGATTTTTACCAGTTTGAATTATATTTTATTTTGTTAATTTGAGAGTGGAGATTACAAAAATGCACGACTGCCGGCCCGGAGTGGGGAACTTTATAGACAGTAATCGATTAAAATTGCAAAAAAAAATTCAAAAAAAGGTCCAAGTCAACAGGTTAATATTTTTATTACTGATTGTATTCATTACTAAAAACAATCAAATTCCAGTGGCAGTCGATTGGAAAAGGCCGTAGAGTTAGGCAGTTGCGTGAAATATGTAGGTGTTAATGATAAGATTAGGTTATAGTCACCACGCTAATTTTTTTGTTACTTATTATTTTCTTTCTTAACATCAATAAAATACTATTGACAGTCGGTTTGAAAGGTGCAAATAGAATGACAGTCATGCCAAACAAGTAAGAAAATTGAAACAAGTTAGCTTATAATAAACCGACTGCCACTTGGTGTCAACATTAATATATACCATTTGATAATAAAATATTATTGGCAGTCGAAAAGGTAGAGAAAAACTGTTGGCAGTCGTTAGCGAAGATCGATTAAAAAATTGTAAATTTAGGTTATAGTTACCAGACTAATTTTTTCAATGCTGATTGAATATATCATCATAAACAATAAAATACTTTTGGCAGTCGGTTTAGAAATGGCAGAAGAAATGGCAGTCTATCGAAACATGTGGGCTAAAACAAGTTAGGTTGGGTTATTGTTACCAGGCTAAAATTTTTAATACTGATTGTTTTCATCATTATAAACAATAATATTCCGTTGGCAGTCGGTTTGAAAGGTGCAAACGTGATGGCAGCTACGCAAAACAAGTAAGTTAGTTTAGTCAAGTCAGCTTATAATAAACCGACTGCCGCTTGGTCTCAACATTAAATAGATGCCATTTGATAATAAAATACTATTAGCAGTCGATTTTAAATGTACAGAAGGGATTGCAGTCGGAAGAAAATAACATTTTGCCTACACTGAAAGAAATGGTTTATCATTTTTCATCATATTGATGAAAAATTCATCATTTTTACACCTAAGAACAAAATTCATCATATTGATGAAAAATTCATTGTATTTATGAACAAAATCAATGTATTTTTTTTCATCGGTGTAAAAATGATGAATTTTTCATCGATATGATAAACCATTATTTTCAGTGTAGGGTGGTACACATGGTTGCGCCGGCCCTGGACTAAGGTATGCAATGCAAAAAAACTTTGAATAAACGATAAGAAAAATTAGCTACAAACAGCGCCGTATTTACGATTGAGCGAGCCCTATCGGTATTTTTTTGAAAAGGAGAAATATGTTGGGCAAAAAAATTTAAAAAAAAACGACTTATACTTGTACATATTACTTTGTCGTTACGAAAAGTGAACTGATTCAATAACAATGTGAAACACAAACAGTATGCCTAAATATTAAGATAAAGCAAATAATAAATGATGATTACGATCACGGACGCGACGTACACTGCCGTTTGAAATTTTAAGACTCCTTCTATATTAGTTATTTTTCAAAATATGGTATGTATTGATAGAAAAAGGTGCTAGCTACGATTTCTAAAATTATTTTTAGTTTGAGTGTTACATTGTAATATTATGTTATTAAAATTACTTACGATGAATCTCTTAAGCTTGAACACGACGAAGCTCAACGGTCCTTTATGAACTTAGCAATTTTACCTAGAAATAAACCCGAAGAAACCAATGTCCGGTCATAAAATTTAAAAGTTTCTTTGAAATAAACAAACTATAATTCTATTATTTTATTAAGAAGCTGGGATACTTAATACTTGAAATTTAACCATAAAAGGGTATAGGTTTTTCTATGTAGAATAACTCAGGTTGTTGCAATATTTCGTATTATAAGAGACAATTGGTGAATTTCGTTAAATTATTAAGCAAATTTAAATATTAAATATTTATTTAAATATTTATTTAAATATAATAAAATATATTAAATATTTATTAAAATAAATTAAATAAAAAAAAATATTAACCAAACCTTTCTCTCAGTGTAAGCTGTAGCCTAGGTAGACTGCGCTTAACTATGGCACTGGCTACAAATTCAATTTCTTAAGATTCTGATGCTTGAGTAAATAAATTTATTTTCTTTAGCATTGTAATTCCAACTTCTGTTTATACAGTAATACATATTAAGCCGGCTACAGACTATGTGCACATGTACGCAAACTTGGGGCTTACGCGTATATGTGCACGTAGTGTGTATGCACCACAAATCACAAACTTCGTCTATGTGTGGCATGTGTGGACGTTCGGATGGAAGTCGGTAAATGAAGCACACATCAAAGAGATAAATGGTGTCGTGCGGATACACACAACACGTGTGCCATGATAGCACATAGTGTGTATTGTGCATTCGTTGCATATTCGCATTAAGGTTAAATATTGCAAAAGATGTGCAGATATTCGCACATACTCCACATTTGCGTACGTATGCACATAGTCTGTAGCCGGCTTTATGTATATACATTCTTAAATTAATAATAGTTGTCATAATATTTATATAACGCTAATTTATTTTTTGTGGCTTTTACTATATCAATGCGTTAGCCTAGTTTTCGAAATGATTTCATTTTAAGCTTTGCAAACTTTTACATTATGACGCATTATGTGCATTGCTTTATACTACATTTCACGTTTCTTTATCAGCTGTTTACAATTATGTTGTAGTAGGTATCAATTACTGCACTAGTTACACTCATGATTAGAGATGAGATTTTTAGGTTGTAGAAATTCAAAAAAAGGTAACTAAAAAGGTTGTTAATGATGAAAATAGCGAGTAACCAAAACTTTAGCCTGGTAACTATAACCTAATCTTATCATTAATACCTGCATGTTTCACGCAACTGCCGAACTCTACGGCCTTTTCTAATTGACTGCCACTAGTATTTTTTTGTTTTTATTAATGAAAACTATCAGTAATAAAAATATTGACCTGTTGACTTTGACCTTTTTTTGAATTTTTTTTTGCAATTTTAATTGATTACTGTCTATAAAGTTCCCCGCTCCGGGCCGGCAGTCGTTCATTTTTGTAATCTCCACTTTCAAATTAACAAAATAAAATATAATTGAAACTGGTAAAAATCGTACAGGTATTTTGTCACGGGCTCCCGGACTATAAAGACCACCCTAATATATAATTTGAAATAATTTTTGTTAAAAGTATATTTGTATAAACTGCAAATTGTTACTTGGTTATTTATATATAAACTAGCTGGAAAGCCCGTCCGCGGACGGGCATCTAGACGGATCTTTGTTTTAGCGGTATAATATTAAACATTTAATTTTGTTTCCTACTACTGGGTGATTCCCCGTTTTTCTATATGTTCAAAGTAACGCAAAACTTTGTTGCTCTTTCATGGTTGGGCCATGCAATAAATCTAGGAGCTAATTCAACTAATGCTTTTGTTACCTTCCGTACTGAAGTTAAAGCTGCTGCTTTTGAAACATCAAATTTTTCGCAAATAGATCTTAAAAGAAATATAATTATTTCAGTCCTTTCAAACAAGCAATTTAAACTTACCTATATGAATCAGGAGTGGCCATCTTCCATATGGCAATCATCACTTGCTTTCTTGGTAAAATAGTCTCTCGACCAGACTTCTTTCTGACTAGGTTCGGTTCTAGCAAGGTTAATAGGTATTCAAACGTCACCGGAAGCATTCTGAAAAATTAAACCTGCATTACCCTGTAAAAATTAACAAACCCAAAATAAAATCTTACCTAAAATGTTCTTTAAATTGTTGGTCGGTATACTGAGATATCACATCTTCCAAATAATTTTGTATTCGCGGTATTTTATATTGACGATTATCTAGGAAGTCATCGTCACTACTCTCCTCTTCATCAGAAGAAAAAATTAACTCTATAATTTCTTTCACCGCCGGAGCAATAGCCATCGTATTTTCTTCATTTACCATTGCTAATATGTATTTAATTTTCATTCACGAAACGTATAAATTGTTTTATAATAAATATTTCACTTACTTATTTCTTTATATAATAATTAAATAAGTTAGGTTAAGTACCACCTGCAAATATTAAATTGCACTTTAAAATCATCAAAAACCCCGTTCGATTTGGAAGCATGTAGACACGCCCTTTTCCAAATCGAACGCAAAGTTCACACGCTTTTTTGCGAAAGCGATAAAAGCGTTGTAAGTGCCAAATCGAACGCGGCCTTAATGTGCCGACGGGCAATTAAAAATTTTTTTTAATAATTTAAAAATAAATAAGTTTTTGAAATTCTAATTTTCTTTAGTCGAACGTTTCAATTTCCCTCACTTTAATATTCTCTAGGCAAAGGTTTATATTTCTCTCACTTACTTAAAAATTTAAATTTCCCGGTTTTTCTTGGCAAAATTAGTAAAATTATAAATTCTCTATCTTCTCCAAATTCTGCGATGTACTGGAGGGTGTTCCCTCCCCCCCCCCCCGATTGCCCCCGGTTTTCAATTTTGACTATATTTGTATAATTATGATAAATTAAATTAATTATAAATTATTATAAATAAATTAAAAGTAAACCGGGGGTCTGGGGGGAAAACACCCTTTGGTACATGTCGCAGGATATCCACTCATTTAAAATATTGGACAAATATTTTTAATCCTAATCTTAGTTTAATATATTTTTCGGTTAGTAACAAAAATCCACCAATCCGAGTGTTTTTTTACTAAAAAATGACACGCTGTTGCAGGAGCAGCGTGGTGGGATTTTATATATTAGGATTACCTATATTCAGTTAACTCATTTAGTTTTGATTACTATGATTATTAAATTTTAATTGTTTTTTTTTTATAACGTAATTATTCATTATTTTCTTTCTGATATATTTTTAATCCCAACTTTAGGTTAATATATTTTTCGGTTCGTTAAAAAAGTCGACCAATCAGAGTGTTTCTTTTTTCACCAAAAAATGACACGTTTGAGCAGAAGCTGGAGCAGTGTGTTGGAATGTTATGTATTAGGACTAGCTGGAAAGCCCGCCCACGGACGGGCAGCTAGGCGGTGGATTTCTTTTTTTGGCGGTATTAAATTAAAAATTAATCCATTTCCTTTGTTTTATCTATCAACTATTTTTATCTTCATATCTCCGTACTTTTGACATTGCTACACAGAGTGGACGGTGCACAGTGGTCTGAAATCCTAAATTGTTGGACTAAATTACAATTATCACTGTAAATTCATAAAAATTTGTATATATTGGTTTTTTTGGATCACTCATTACAAATCTGAAATTATGTTTTGAAAGAAATGAAATGGATGCCCGAAAATGCGAATTTTTTTGAAAATATTTATAGAATATTCATGAAATTAAATGTACGATTTTTTTTGGAGATTTTTATTACAAATCCGTTCATGTGTTTCAAATACAAAATGGCCGAAGCAAAATATCAAATTTTTTGGAGCCTTAGTCATGACTTTGGACTTATTTTAATGTTATAGCAGTTATACGTATAAATGAATTGATAAATCCACTATAGATAATTAGTGAATTTATTGAAATTGAACTGCAATAGATTACCAGTGAATATTTACATTAAAATAATAAACTACAAATAATTAAATAATGTCACCAGCATCACCCTCCGTATTATGTATGTATCAAATTCACTCTCGCGTTTCCGAAGTCAATCTTATTTTATGCGTACTTGGCGGGTCGAGGAAGATAATTTTCTTTCACAGCTGAATTCTTTATACTTTTTTACATATAGCGAAACTTAAAACGAATTGGGATCTCTCGAGATCACAACTAATTCTTTACGTGCTTATATGCTTCTAATTAAAATATAGAAATTTGCAAGGGTCACATTCTAATATATTTTTCGAACGATTGATCGTAAAAATATTGTAATAACTATATGTAGAAATGTTGTACATACTTTGTTGATCATTTTCCATTTTATTGAATTCACTTTAAACAAATAATAACTGCAGTACAATATTTCTAACAGAGCGCTCGAAATAAACGAAGCAGTAAGTAAAATCGCGGTTATTAAAATGGGTAAGTTTGAGTCCCTCTACAAAGCACAAGGTTAAACTTACAAGTGAGGGGTCCATTGCAAAACTCCACTTTTATTCAAAAATGAGTTAGCCGTGTTTTTAGATTGCATTTACTAAGCTCTATTAATGGTTAAAATTTCATGCTGCTAAATTTGCTATAAAGTATAGAAATCATTGTTGAAAAATATGTATCACTGCAAAGCTAATTGGTGAACCGAACAGTTTTTTGCTCCTCCTGTAAAATTTTCTAAAGTGGACTTAACGAGTTTTGCAATGGACCCTCTCAAGTATGAATTTTTGAAATTATATGGATTAATGTCTTTTCTATGAAGAGCTATCAAAATATACCTGAAATTGTAAAATTCATTTTCAGGGTTTTGTCCGGGAATTTCTGATTTCAGACCACTGTGCGGTGGTTAAACACAGGTTCAGGTAGATACATTCCTATTTTTTCTAACATCTGTCTATGAGCCTTGTGATCGTCATGGAAAAGGCAAGTTTAATTGGAAACTATCGCCGTCTTAAAACAAAAGGCAAGTCTGTACTACTATAGTTGATGCGCTAAATAGAAGTAGAAAATATGATTCAACATAAAATATCCGATAATCCGTTTATACACTTATCCGATTAACCGGTTATCCATTAAGACGTTGATACATCATCTTTGTTTTGTTCTTTTTTCATTTTATTTTCCAGTTCTTTTCCTCGTTTTTCTTCTCATTGCCTTCATCTTCATCTTATATCTTTGATTGGCTGTACTTTTTCACTAATTTCCAATCTTTTGTTTTATATTTCTTTCGTCGTTTCTCTTCTCATCAATTCAGTGTTCATCTTATATCTTTGACTGGAGATATATCTTCACTAATTGCTGTTACTTCCTCTTTCTCTTTGTTTTTCATTTCTTCTCTTTGTGTTTCTTTTTATTAATCATGTTTGTGTCTTGGGGTTTTTCTAACCAAAAATATGACACGCTGTGCGGCAGCGTTTTGACTTTTACCCGACTGCCGAAGTATGGTTATTATAATATGGTTTAATTGTTTTTATTATAACGTAATTATTCATTATTTTCTATTTCAAATACTTTTAGTCCCAACTTTACGTTAATATATTTTTCGGTTGGTAATAAAATCGACCAATCAGAGTGTTTCCTTTTTCACCAAATAATGACACGCTGGAGCAGGAGCATGCTGGGATTTTATGTCTTAGGATTTCCTATGTCGACCAATCAGAGTGTTTCTTTTTCACCAAAAAATGACACGTTTGAGCAGAAGCTGGAGCAGCGGTTGGAATTTTATGTATTAGGATGTTCAGTTAACTCATTCAGTTTTGATTAGTATGATTACTAAATTTTAATTGTTTCCTCTTATACCGGAATTATTCATTATTTTCTTTTTCAAATACTTTTAGCAAATACATTAAACTATTAATACGTACAACTTCGCGGGTTTTCAAGCATTTTTTGGGTATCAGGCTCTTTCGCGCCATCTACCATACGAGTTGGAACTTGGGCTTGCAAATAAGAAAAGTTAAGGCCATCACGTATCATTTTGATGAGGAATTATCCGAATAGACGGAGTAGCTATCTATATTATGAATTTAATTGCAATCGGCGCGGCATTTCTCGGTAAGGTACAATTCGTTTTCATTAAAATTCCAATTTTTCGTTGTAAATGATATTTGGAAATGAGCTTTAAATTCGCAACTTTAGAAAAAGAATGCTAAGAAAAATTAAAAGTGCAGTTTTAATTACTGTGGGAAAGTTTTTGTAATTTAATGTTTTTAGTACAAATTTAAAAAACTTCTTTCTAAAAATGACTTGCTTCATCCACTTTGTTGTTTGTAATGATTACAGCTGGACACAGCACATTGGACATTGCACCAACTTTATTTGACATTTATAAAATTTAATTCGCATAAAATTATTTGTTTAGTGCTTTCAGTCAAATTCAATTTAGTTATAAACAGTGACAGTGACATATTATTACGTCAAGAGCACGCATTTAAGTAATATCAGTACCAACTCAGCTGGTAGGTGGCGCAACTTATGAATATTCCCTCAATTTGGCGAAGTTGTACGTATTAGTAGTTTAATGTATTTGCTTTTAGTCTAAATCTTAGTTTAATAATTTCTCGGTTGGTAAAAAAAATCGACCAATCAGAGTGTTCCTTTTTTCACCAAAAAATGACACGCTGGAGGAGCAGCGTGCTGCGATTTTATATATTAGGATCTTCAGTTAACTCATTCAGTTTTGATTACTATGATTGCTAAATTTAAATTGTTTCCGCTTATACCGGAATTATTCATTATTTTATTTTTCAAATATTTTTAGTCTTAATCTGAGTTTAATATATTTCTCGGTTGGTAAAACAAATCGACCAATCAGAGTGTTCTTTTTTTCACCAAAAAATGACACGCTGGAACAGGAGCAGCAGCGTGCTGGGATTTTATATATTAGGATTGTTAATTGTTACAATAATTGTTAAATTGTTATTCTTCTTATTTGGGAAACGAAAACTTTAATCGTAAATTTTTGTTCTTTATAAAACTTGCTCTGTATTTGTAGAATCGCTCAATAGTTTATTCAAAAATCACAATTGTTTATATAATGTCAAATAAAATATAAACTTCTTGATTACCATCGAATTATGAATACATGCCATATTATATTATAAGCTTTAATTTTATGGAAATTTATTTTTTAACCCTGGTACCCTACAAAAGTCGTTTTATTGCGGTTAAAGCACTCTAATACTATAAGTTACGGCGAGTAGAATGCAATTTCCATTAACCACCTACAAAACTACTTAGCAAAAATCTCAATTGGAACTAAACGTTTTGTTTTATTAATTCAACAAGTAATACTTTTTTTATTGACTTGTAAACCGTTCACTAGTTGTCACCTTTTTTAGATTAATAAAAAATATTAAAATATTAACTTATTACAGATTTTAAGAGATATTCGTGAAGGACTACTTCGTCTTCGTAAAGGTTATCAAGGACCTATAAACGGAGGTATTTGTTTATTTTTTCTATTCTATATTCTATTATATACACTGTAGATAAGTATTAATTAAGTTATAATATGGAATGCACAGACGCACTTTTCTGTTATAAATAATAAGCATTCAAAAGTATATGGTATGGAAAGTTTATTTCTATTTTCCAAAAGGAGAAAACTTTTCTTGCTATAATCAAAAACCAAACTTAAAGATGCTACACTTTTTGGAAAGTACTACCATTTTCATCATGTTGATGTTAAAAAAATGATTAGATTTTAATGTTACATAATTTCTAGTTCTTACCTACACATTAATATAACATCCCGCTTATCTTTCGAGACGCGCAAAGAGATATTCAATATCAATTATTTTATTGGTTTTATTAACTCTGTGGCTTAGTTCTCGAAGGGCCAAAGTAAGAATAGTTAATTTTAAGTCAACTTAAAATTTACTATTCTTACTTTGGTGGCAATGATCTTGCTACCTCAGGTTTTTGTGATAGTTTGCACTAGGTGTAATCAGAAATTTCCTTGTATTGAATTATTTTGCCAAATATGTTATTATATTTTTTTATAGTGTGAAAATTTATAGAATAATTATTTTTTGCGTTTTTTTTTAAATCAGATAATAAAAAACTGCTTACCGAGAAGTAAATAAAATAAGTAAAATATATTTTTTTGTGCTAATATGGTGTTTTGAGTTGCCCCAGTACGAAGAAATTTTTGGAAAAAAGTATCTATAATTTTGTGAATTTATTGGCTGCATGACTTAGATAACCTTAATAATCTATCAAAATAGTGTTTTTTAAGTAGTATAAAGCTTATTCCGTAGTATACAGTAGCGCTAAAACCCAGAGTGGGTTTTGACTAACCACTTCATTTTATGAAGGGTTTTCAAGGCAGTTTACCTCGGTGGTTTGCCATTGCTCTCCGAGGGAGGACGGTCAGAGTAAAGTTCTTGCTCTACTCGGGCTCGAACCAGAATTCTCTGCTTAGTAGCTAACGCCCTCAAGCATCAGACCGTAACCGTTCTCTTACCACTGCGTTACGGCTGCGTTTTAATAAGTTTGTTCCAACAAGCAATTCGATTATCGACAAAAACCAGTAATATGACCACGTATTGCGCCTGCGTTAGGAACATTAGTAAATTTATAAGTAGTAACGAAAAGCTGTGTTGGAACGTTTAGCGAATTATTTTTGAACCGAGATTAACCTCAAATAATTGACAAGTATGATCATAGAGTACGGAGTTTCTTCCATTATGCTTTTAGTTAATATTTAAGGCAGCAATAAATTATTTTGAAATCAACACAATTTATGTAATGAAGTTTTTCAATGCTTTTTTTGCCTTTTTGAGCATTTTGTGCCTATTTTTAATTTTTGTTCATTACCCTAACATTTTACCTAAAAAATGGGGTGCGGTCACGCCCCATGTACTCCTTCCCAGGCACATTGGGACCGATTCATAAATTTTTGGCCAAAATTCTGAAAGTTACACAATCGACTTACAATAAGGTCAGGACCGAAGGAAAAATATTTAAAAAAATTTACGTTGTAAAATAGGGTAGTTTTTAGGGGGTAAAAATTTAAATCACCAAGAAATATTATAAAATACAAAATATTTTTTTAATTCATTTTTTTCTTAACTTTTTTGGTGTAAATGTTGATGTTTTTTGATCCCCTTTCCCTGAATTTGCCACTAGTTCGTAGCTAGTATATAATTTTAAGAATTAAATTAAAATAATAGCTCGCTGCAATATTAATGTGTGATTCACCCAGCGCCGCGTTTGAAAAGGAATTACTCACCAAATGGCACCTCTTGGCAGCTAAAAATTACAAAACATCAAAGGCACATTTCATACAATATTTAAAAATTTTGAGTTACCTTTAAACCTTGTGGACTTAAAAGTTATAGAAACATAAAATTAAATTTGTCAAATTGCAATAGTTGAAAACGCTTACCTTATAATTGGCTCTAATTGATACAGCATACATTAAACAAAGTCAATTATATATATAAAATATAGCCCTTATACCTTGTTCTGTATCGGACATCGCTACTTCGTTAAATTCAAGTTCAAAAAACAAAAAAAATTCAGTTGCATACTCAGAACTTTTACTATATACTTATTCACTTTACATTACTCTTTACTTATAGGGGTAAAATAAAAGACTGAAACAGGTAGAGGGTAAATTTCCTTCAGTTTTTTAACGTTATAGCTCCACCCTTACTGATAAGCCTAATATTTACCTGTTTCTGCAAAGTTGCTAAAATTGTGTAATTTCACTTTTGGCCAGAAAAATAAAAAATTGAAGCCTAGGCTTCGAGGCTATGTTCAGAGACATAGCCTTTAGGTTTTACGTGAATACGTCGGCCAAGGATACTCGTTTTCGCCCAGGTCTACAGATCGCAGAATTTTGACAATACGAAACTTATCATCCTCATTTAGCTGCTTTTGCATTTCATTCACAAATTATTCCGTCTCTATATTCATATAGTTGTTGACTTCTTGATTTGTTTTCTTAAGGTACGTTTTGCTAGAAACCGTAACAGCAGAGCAGTTACGGCCGGCGCACACTGGGGCAAAACAGCTTCAAACCTGGCAGAAAATAAATAAACTAAATACTATATAAACACTCCTACTTATAGGAAGTCAGTAGATCACCCACTAATACATGCAAAAAAAATTAATGTTAAAATATTGTTTGTTTCAATTCTATCTAGCTTGACAAAACACGTAAAATTTATGGTTCTAGACTAGAACACTGCCTTAAGGCGGGATTTTAGCAGTCGAAAGGAAAGATTTTAGCAGTTGAAAGGAAATTGTAATCGATGCTATTGTGATACCAAATTTTAAAGTTATTGCTGAAATTATCATTTTTATTTGTTTATTAGACATCAAAAATATGTTATTGTAAACCACTACGGGGAAATATTAAGAATAACGCAAATAATTTTTAAAACAAGACATTTTTAAACATAAAATACGCAATTATTAAGGCACCGATAACAATGAAAATTTTTTTCCGGGCAGTTAAAGGTTGTCTTGAGAGCACTACGAAGTCAGATTTTTCAAATTTTTACTTATGCTTGCTCAGTAATATTTTAAAAATTGCTTATTTTCATGAACTTTGTGAATTTTTTTAACTGTTTTCTAACAAAAAAAATGCAAATATCTCTTCGCAGTACTTTACAATAACATCTTTTCTATGTCTAGTAAAAAAATGAAACTTATAATTTCAGCAGTAACTTTAAAATTTGGTTTAATAATAGCATCGATTTCAACATATTTTCAACTGCTAAAATCTCGCCTTAAAGAAGAATCTGCAGAAATTGAAATTTTTAAAAACGATCTTAATAATGAGAAGACGTTTTAATGGATTTTCTTTTTTTCTTGTTTTTACTTATAATAAATTTTATTAAATTAATATTTACGAGTTTATTAGATTTAATAATAAATTATCGCCAAGCCAATATTTTGTGAAATTTCTATTTCAGAGTTTGCATAATACTATTATGTAATTGTGTCTGTAATTGATTAAATGATTGAAAACCATTACCAATTCAAAATTATTTTATTTATTTATTTATAATCAAATTAATATCCTCAATATACCCTAAAGTGTAGAGGATTGTTGAATCTACATGTTATTTTACAACAAATATCATTCTATAAATCTACGCCACCTCTCCTTGTCAATTGCAAGTTTTCTAGCTTCCTCCCATTTTCTTCCTTTTTCTTCCAGTATTCTTCGTATGTTGTCGTTCCAAGTCTTCATGGGTCTGCCTCGTGTTCTTTTTCCACTTGTTCTCGCCAACCACGTCTGCCTCGCTGGCATATCTTCTCTCATCCTATTGATGTGGCCGAACCATCTAAGTTGCTGTCTTATTATTTTTATCATCAGTGATTCCAATTCAACTTTTTCACAGCTTCTTATTCGATCTAATCTGGTCAGTCCTTCCCCTCTTCTCAGGTACTTCATCTCAGTAGCTTCCAGTTTGCTCTTCGCTCTGGAGTTTATAAGCCAAGTTTCGCAACCGAATGTCAGTATCAGAAGATATACCGTTTTGTAGATTATCAGCTTTGTTTGTTTTGATATTTCTCTCTTGTTTATGATGGTTCTATTCGGTGCTTGATAGATTGTTGATACCAACGGAAAGCGCGTATTGGTATCCAAGTGACTTTTTTTATTGGTTAACTACCATTTTAGAAAATTTTCGTGTGAAAAATACAAAAAATTAGACATTGTCTCAAACAGGCTTAAGAAAACAAATCAACAAGTCAACATGTTTGAAATTTTTGGTTACATATTTTTTACCTGGGGGTAATTACCCCCGCGGGGGTAGAAGTAAAGATATTTATATTTGCCTGTATGATTTGTATTATAATAATATTTAAGGGGGTGGGAGTAGTAGCGTAATTTCAATTTTCCTAACAGGTCACAGGGGTAACAGTATTGAAAAGGTTGGGAACCACTGATGTAGGGTATACTTTTTGTACACACACTCACACACATTTTTCGTTACATATTTTTTTTAATTTTTAACCTGTAGGGAGTATTTTTTATTTAAGTAATAATTTTTTAGTCAAATTCTATAATTGTAGAATTTGACTAAAAAAAAAAAAAAAATTATTACTTAAATAAAAAATATGATTGAGCAATTCTACCACATCGGCCAAAAGCAGACTAAATCTGTAGGGGTACTTTTTGTACACACACACACACACATTTTTCGTTACATATTTTTTTTTAATTTTTGAACACGTAGGGTGTACTTTTTGTACACACACATACATACAGACATTTTTTGGAAATGATGATTTTCCACTTCTGGGACCGCAAAATGACTAAATTCATCAAAATCTCAATTTTTTTTCTGCACGATAACAATACTTTTTCATACTTTGTATGATAAAGTAAAAACAAAGCAATTCACTCGGAAATGTAACAAATTGACAGCGTCTCATAACTAAAAATCATAAGCATGGAATCCTTTTTCTGTGTGGCGTTGTTAATCTTTTGTCTTCGACTGATCACTACTTGGTATTATAGGCGTATTCTTTTTATTTCCTATTTTATTATCATCTCAGTTATGCAACTGAGACGAAGTGAGCTGAGCTGAACAGAGATGAACTGAGTTAAAGTGAGAAAAACATGAGGTAAAACGAACAACACAAATATTACCTGAAAAGAAGACGTTGTGATGAAATAAAATTACCTGAAATATGACGTTAACCTTTTAAAATTGACCAATCCGGGCTATTTCCCAATTTAACTCAGTTGTAACACTTTGAAACAGTAAGATCAGTTGTGTTAGGGATGGAGGTAATTTTCTCAGTTAAAACTCAGTTCGGCACTTTACGGTACCTGCCGTAAAACATTAAAAAGAACACCCATTTAACTGAGTACCTGAGTATTTCAGTACAATCTCACTTAAAATAGATAAAAAGTATACAGCTATTGCTGCCTGGATTTGGTTTCGCCATCACGCTAGCCGCGCAAGATTACTTATCGTTATTGTCGTAATTTTGATCAGGCTAGTTTTTCGGCGGATGCGGCATGCAGTATCGTCAATGAGTTGTCCCATTGCGATTCTAAGGTTGAATTTTTAAATACTATGATCTTGTCGTTGTTCAATGTACATGCTCCTGTTCCAACTCTCGTTTTCAAAGAGAGAAATAAACCTTGGATTACTTGGACAATAATTAGAGAAATAGCGAAGTTGAAGAGGTGGGCCTACAGCAAATACAAGAGCACACGTTCTAGTGTAGATTTAGAATGTTATTGCGACCTTAGGAGGAATCTGTCGGGTGCTGTCAGAAGGGAAAAGGCGAGCTATGTAAACCGACAGCTTTTGCTTCATCGCTCAAATCCGAAAAAGCTTTGGCGATGTTTGTCTTCTTGGGGCGTGCATTCTCGTCCATCTAGTCAGATATCTGCACAATTTTTAGTATAATATTTTTGAAATATTATTAGTAAAATATTTTTAGATATTTTATTGATGCCTACTTTGTCAGCTCAGTTCCGGGGGATTCTACAGGAATGGATTTGGGGTTGGAAGATTTGCCTTTTCCTGAAGTGGAACCACTCTCTATTTGTAAGGCCACGCCTAAAGCGTTAATTGATGTCGTCGGGGCTCTGCGCTCTAATGCTTTTGGTCCTGATGGTATTAGCCTTCGTAGGCTGAGGCTTGTACTTCCGTTTTGCAGTGAGGTCATCTGCAACTTGTTAAATTTTTTGTTTAGAACCGGAGAGGTACCATCTATCTGGAAGGCATTACGTGTCACGCCATTTTCCAAGGTTCCAATATCGTTGGAGCCTTCTCATATTCGTCTTATTATTTAGTATTTTCTCGCCTTTAGCAAAGATAGGGGAGCCTTTTATTAAGGTTACCTTATGTGAGCACTTGGCACTCCACCATGGTTTGTCGCTTGTCCAGTCTGGTTTAAGACCCCACCACAGCACTGCGACCTTTTTGATGCAGCTCACCTAGGATATTGCTTTTTCAGTCGATCGTTCTGAAGTCACCTTATTGGTGCTTCTTGACTATTCTAAGGCCTTCGATTCGGTTGTCCATTATCGTCTTTTGACCAAATTATATCATTATGGCTGTGATGAGTCACTGTGTAGGTGGTTAGCGGGTTAGTTGCGTGATAGATCCCAGGTGGTTGAGTTGGCTGGAAATGTATCTCGGTCGTTGACTGTTTCTCGTGGTGTTCCGCAGGGAAGCATTCTTGCCCCGCTGTTATTCATACTATATACCATTGATTTGCGGAGAGTAGTGGATCCGGATTGCTCTCTTGATCTTTATGCTGATGATTCGCGAATACATGTGTCATCCCTGCCTTCGAACATTGACACTGCGATAGATGTATTAAATCACAATCTCGAATCGCTACGTGTTTGGTCGTTATCGAATGGTCTGACTCTGAATCCTGCGAAGTCGGAACTTCTGTTCTTGGGTAATCCTGGGCTGGTGCGTAGGGCTCTAAGTGTTGCAATGTTGTCGGTTGCGATTGGTAATGAAGTCGTCAGGGTCGTAGATTGTGCTCGGAGTCTGGGGCTTGTCTTGGACAGTGAGCTTAATTTTCGTCAACATGTGTACCGTAAGCTCAAGGTTTGCTATTATGAGAATAGGCGCAAGCTCCAACTCTTGCTAAATTCCTGTATGCGTTTTTCTTTTGACCTGCGTAGGTACGACCACGTTACTTCTTTTTATCGGGATCTTGGATTGCTTAAGGCTGACGAATTTTTTCTTTGCTCTTTGTGGTTATGCTCTTCAAAATTTTGAAGAGTGGGGAGCCGAGTTATCTGAGAATCATGGTTAGGCCTTGTTCGACCTGCCATGCTCCTACTTTGCGGGATTTGGGAAACTTTGATGTGCCCTCCCATTCCACGGCAAGTTTCCAGCGGTGTTTTGCTTGTCTGGCGCACACATTTATGGAAAAGCATCGAAGACTTTTTGACAACTCGACAAGTGTGGGGTCGCTGTTTTGCGTGCCGATAAGTAAATTGCATATGATTTCTTGTAATTATGCCATAAATTGTTATTTGAATGGTGTTACGCAATAGGGATCCAACCCGCACCAAATTCAAATGAGAAAATGGCGTCTAAAGATTCTTACAGATTAAAAGTTATATATTAAACTTATGACAATTAAAAATATGCTATTTTTTTAATCTTCATAAAAAAGGGTAAAATTATTTAAAAGTGAAAAAATTTTAAGTCTAACAGCTAGAGCTACTATCCATTAACCCAAAACTAGGGTTAACTCAATTTTTTTCAGTTTTGAGGGTTGGATCCCTAAATTGCGTAACACCATTCATTTATAGTTAGTTTCTTAATAAATTTATATTATTATGATAATAAGTACTATCTTCTGGTATTTAATATCTATTAAACACAACACAATCGAAGTGATCCTTATAAGCTCCATACACCTGCCAACAAATTGCGCAACAGAGGCTTTGTGCAAACAATAATTGTATAGTGTATAGTGTTGTTTGACGTGCTGTGCAACTAGTTGTATAAATTCAAAATTGTTTGAAGTTAATTGCACAACGAATTGCGCAACGCCACTCGTATATACCACACGTGCATTGTGTATATACTAATTGTGTGCAAACTCCACTTGTTTTTGTGAATTAATAGTAGGTAATATGGCGTCTGACGACGCCGCTTGTTTAGCTATAATAATATTACTGTTGCATCGGATGCTGGTATTAAAAAACGGAAAAGGAAGCAGAGAGAGTCTGGATGAAAGAGTGGTTAAAGAAAAGATCTCTTTTTCTTATTTTTTTTTGTTTTTGGGAACTTTTTGGTTCCTGGTACTTGACTTTCTTGATCGTTTAGGAAGTCTAGTTCCTGGAAGTATCATAAGCTTGGTTCGTAAATAGTTCCATTTCCTGTGCAAGATTGACTTCCTCTCCAATAGGCATTGCGCAAAACATTAATGTTTTCCCCACCGTCTCTCTATCGGCATTAGGTTCGACCTTTTACAATTTTTCAATTAATATTTCATATATTATGCCAATTTTTTCAAATATATATTTTTGTAAGTAGGTATCGCTTTTTATTTACCATGCTTTTGGTAACCAGTGTTTTTTTTCTTTCGTAGGGGGGGAGCTCAAAATACAAAAAAACAAAAATATATGTTTATATTAAATTTTGGTTTAATTTCAAAATGTAATGTTGCGTTTTATATTTTAAATTTTTATATGCTTCTACAAATTCCACCGGGGAGGGGCCATTTTGTAGTCTCCGGGAGGGAATAGCCCCTCAGGCACCCCCTGGATTCAACACTGCGGGTAATTGACGGTATAAAGCTATAAATTCACTGTTACTTGCACTAAAAACACTATAGATTCTACTTACACGTGTGAAAATAAACTGCAATTATTGCACATATACACATTATTGTATATGGATAACCTTATCACAACATGTTTGTGCAAACAACCTGTTGTGCAACGTCAGTTTGCGCAATTTGTTAGCATGTCTATGGGATCTATAATGCATACACGTTACTCCGAGGTAAAATACTGTTGGTATTTTATAAAACATTAACGCCACATGCGCCATTCGCGTTTTTGCCGGTTTTTCGAAAAATACAATTTTTTTTTTATTTGAAAAAATTCAAACTTCATGCTGACCAGAGGCTATATTTTTACCCGTTACCGTCGGCATGGAAACCTTTATTTCACTCGAGAAATCATAAAATTTGAATTTTTCGAAAAACCTGCAAAAACGCGAATGGCGCCTGCGGCTTTAATTTTCGTCCTAATAGGGGAAATCAACCAAAAAGTCATTTTGTAGGAAATTTTATCTACTTTTTTTGATGATACATTTCATTTTTTCGAAAAATCAATAGGTTGCCCAAAATTTTGAGTTTTTTTGCAATAGAAACAGGATTTGGCAACGTTTTTTCAATATCGTGGCTTTGTCACAAGGAAATTTAGTTTGCAAACCTCAAATTCGAATTCTACGACCAAAATTACATATAGGAATCAGTTTTCAATCCTTTGCCACAGAAATTTGCAAACTAGACCCCCTGTTTTCAACGTGGTTACAGGACTAAAAATGTTTATTTTTATTATTTATATAACTTTGATGTGTTACACATTTTTAAATTATTATATTTTCTTGTTTTTAAAGTAAACGTCTTCAAAGTTTTGGTTTTTATAAAACAAAGCATACTCTTATAGACAGAGTTTATAAGACACTTCTTTCCAAAAACAAAAATATAGAAATAAAAATAATAAAACAATTAGCTTTTACAAATCGTTATCCTGTAAAAATAATAAACAAATTTCTAAAAAAGAAAAACCAAATTTTGAACACTTACTGTAAGTGATGTTTCATCGCCTGATGATGCCATAGTATGGTGAAAACGTTTGCGATAATTTATACTTACAGTGTATTTTACATGTGATAACTTAAAAACATTTTATTTCTGAAAAGTGTTTTGTGCATTTTTTGGGTTTTCTAAAATGTTGATATTAAAAATATCATAGAAAATAGATTTGTTTACATTTATTGTTTAATTTCTCACAAGTTAAGATTTATATATTCAAATTAATATACATAATTTTTTCATAGTTCATATACATCAATAATAATTAATTATTGCAATTGTTTGGTGAGCATACCAAAGATTTTCATAAAATTAAATTAAGTGACTGTGCAAAAATTTTAATGCAGAAACTGACATGTTATTGGTACTATTTGGAAAATATTTATCCTTAATAATAATGCTTTTTCGAAAAATGTTAAGTATATTTTACATTTATCTAAAATCACTTATCGGGAATTTGGACAATGGTCAGAATGAAATAAAACCTTTAAACTTTTTGTCGCTGTTTCGAGTTATATTTTACTCTTCATCGGGACTAGAAATGATACAATATTCAGAATTACAAAATTACAATCAAAATTTGAATCTCACCTTCAGTATTAGGTTAAAACCATAAATATGAAAAGCATCACAAAACACGAAAAAACTACTTATCATCAAACACGCCTACAAACGCCTATCAATTAAAAAATTCTATTAAATTATAACAATGTACCAATTAGTAGCTATCTCTTCTTCCTACCTTCATATCTAAAAATGGTATTTCTCCCTTATTTTATTTTTCTAAAGTGAATTTAATTCTAAAAAATGCGAGCAGGAAAGAGAAAAACTGGAGGAAATGGAATGGGTGAAAAGTGAACCACACAATGTTAAATATTTTAAGTTCCCGTATATAAGGGAGTTAACAGAAAAACTTACCATAGTGCTAAAACCCTTCTGTACTCTCGCACCATACAATCTAAAAGACCATAGGGGACTGTTTTCTCAACTTAAAGACCCTATAGACAACAACAAAAGATCCGAGGTTGTTTATGAAATTTAATATGATGGTTGTTCAGACACATATATCGGACAAACCAAACAGTGGCTTAAAAATAGATTAAAACAACATGAAAACGATTGTAAGAGGAGTGACAAGAAAGAGGTAAACCCAGAAGCTACAAGTAAAGAGGTTGAAAGTGGAGGAAGAGATAATGGATGGGGCTCCACAGCATTAGTGCAACACCACACTGATACAATTAATTTCAATAATTACAAAATCCTGGATTGTGCAGCCAACGCCCTAAAAAGGAACATCATTGAAATGTTTTTTATTAAGAGAAACAAACAATGCGTAAATTACAGAGAGGATACACAAAAATTAAGTATTTTTTATGGAAACCTCATTAACACCAAGTAATTTATTTTTTGTGCGTATGGAACTTTCCTATCCGTTGGTCTTAAGTGTTACCATTCAATTACACCGGGTGATCGTTCCGCATTTTTGTGATTAGATATCTGCGTATGTCTGTTTATCTCAGTTTTATATATTGAATTTGACGAAATTTTATATTTTGACTGTTTAATTTTGTAATTGTTATAATTTAATAGAATTTTTTAATTGATAGGCGTTTGTAGGCGTGTTTGATGATAAGTAGTTTGATTTTTTCGTGTTTTGTGATGCTTTTCATATTTATGGTTTTAACCTAATACTGAAGGTGAGATTCAAATTTTGATTGTAATTTTGTAATTCTGAATATTGTATCATTTCTAGTCCTGATGAAGAGTAAAATATAACTCGAAACGTCGACAAAAAGTTTAAAGGTTTTATTTCATTCTGACCATTGTCCAAATTCCCGATAAGTGATTTTAGTTATAACTTATGGACGAGAAAATAATGGATATTTACATTTATCATTTTACCCTATAGTTCTTCATAATAATGTGTATACGAACTGAATGTTTAACATTTTAAAATAAAAGAACATAGTACATACCTACTTTCCCATTTCAATCTTTAAAATTAAAAAACTTTTTTTTAGATGATACTTACATGTATGATGAAGATGTTCAAGTATTAGCTCCAACAGCACATATTCGTGATGAAGGACATTGGTATGATGAGCCACCATATGAAAGTGACCCTGAAGATTTTTTAATGGGAAATAATCCAGGACCAGTACCTATCGTACAAAATGGTAGTACTAGTTTTATTCTTAGCAAACGACATGAATCCCAAATTGATGGAAGAACGTCCATCAAAAGTAATGAAGATATATCGCTACCATCATCCACTCCCGTAGATTTACCCACGGGAGGACTTGTTTTGCCACAGGCTGATCATACATCTAGTATAACACCACTAACGAATACGAGGTAAAACTTGTAATAGTTCAATTTTGTTACATAAGCTTATTTAATAATAAAATATTTTAAATTGAAACTAGTTAAAAATTATTTACAATGGATTTTAGTATTTACTAGTAGTTAAACACGTCTTTACTTATAGGGGTTTCGTATGAAACTGGGACAGGTAAAGAGTTAATTCCCTTGACTTCTTTGAAGTGAAAGCTTTACTCTTACTGATAATCTGCTTCTGCGAAGTCATTAATCCAACATCACGTATTGTAGTATCATATCAGCTATATCAGAAAAACAGGCTGTTGCTAGCCTGTCATAAAGTTTCACTATTCTTTTCGCCTTCTGCTCATCAAATTACGGAGAAAAACATCAGTAGTCGATTTTTGCCCCAGCTCGTTCTTAACCCGTTCACGCACGCATTTTCAATTTTGACCACTAAAATTCTTTCAAGATGTTTTTTTGTAAAGCTAATTTTTTTGAACATTTAAAAAAAAAGTTGTGATCCGACGTATAGCATAGGAAATATAGCAGTTCCAAAATAATAATGGAGGTGCCATATCTCCTATGCTAACCCGAAAAATTAGAGTTTTATTAGGTAAAAAGTGAGTTCATACTTTAGAACTTTCAGAATTCTTTCAGAAAAACCGACACCATAATTATTAAAGTATTCACAGGGTAAATAAAACAAAGCTGAAATGATCAGATTTGAAAGTTAGCTACGTTTTGACGACTGACATATTACGAAATCGCGTAAAATCTTCTCAAGTTGATCACAACATGCCAGCACCTCTCGGGTTCATTTAGTATGTCCATATTTGGGGAAATCGGGCACCCAAGGTCATCCGCTCAAGTAACACCGAATTACACGCATTTAAAAGCAATGTCCATAATTATGGACGAGGTGCGCGAACGGGTTAAAAGGTTAAAATAAAGTGAACCAAAGGGGTAGTCTACAAGAATAAACGAAGATTTAACTACAATTAAATTTAATCAAGATTATGAAGTGATTTGCAACGCTCTCAACAGTCTTGGCAATTCTAGCGTAAGTAGCTCATTGTTTTCCCATTATTATTTCTGAATGTCCGAAATAGAAATTAGCGATTTATTCAGCGACTTCACTATTGCAATTAATCCCGAAAATCCAATAAATCCTGTCATATTAAACGGATCAATAAATCCTTTAGCATATCAAACAATTATAATAATCAAACTGCAAGTAATATAACGACGACATGCATGCAAAACCTCCTAACTCGACTTATACCGAAAATGAGATATTAGCACCATACGATAGTATAATGCTTAATACACATTCTGACAAAGCGTCTTATATTATCGGTTATATTATTGACCATTACTTACATTAAAACTTTTGTTAAAATGAAAGAAAAATAAGCAGTACTTTTTAAACTAGACGGTTTTTAGGCGTTCTTGTAAAATGACATTATATAAGTTAGGAGGTTTTGCACGCCTGTCGTCGATAACTGAAATGGCTCAACTTGATAAATTCCAAGTAAACTTGATACCCAACCTACGATGTTAATCCGACAACATTATCAATTTTTACCACAGCTTGTAAACCTTTACTACGTAAATATGCAACAAATGATCCGGGAATAAACATAGAGATGATCTACTCGTCCACGTAATCATAAGCAAATTAGAAGGTCGGGCTTTAACCTTATCGCAAGTCGCGAAACCCCAACAAACTGGGACAACATTAAGGAACTGTTAATCCAACATTTCGGCGACCAAAGCACAGTGGGACAAAAACACGAAAAAGTGGCCAAAAATTAAATTTTCACTTTCATGACTTAAAATTAAGATAAATAACACGGGAAAATTAAAGAAAAAATTCAAAATTTTTAGGGGTGGCTTAGAGGGGTGTTTTTTATACGAGGGGTTATTAAAATATAATTTTACTTTTAATGACTTAAAATTGGCATAAATAACACGAAAAAATAAATTGAAAATTTTAAAATTTTCATGGTTGGTTTAGACGAGTTGTTTTTTTTATACGAGTGGTTATTAAAATATGATTTACTTTTAATGACTTAAAATTAGCATAAATAACATGGGAAAATTAATTAAAAAATTCAAAATTTACAGGGGTGGTTTAGAGGGGTGTTTACATTTTTTAAAAGTATAAAATACTCTGATTTTTTTTAATGACTTAAAATTGGCCTACATAATACAAAAATCTTTATAAATAAAATAAAAGATAGACAGGGGTGATTTTAGAGGGTGTGTTTTTATATACGTTTGGCAAAAAATGTTTTCTCTCGCATTCATCATGTTTATAACCTCTATCCAATACGACAGTAAAAAGAAGTGCGTTGAATATGTGCAATACTTACATACGCAGCGCGTCGCCATCATTTAAAAACGCGAATCATTTAAAAACGGGGTCGAATGAGGATACAAATTTTACATGATGTGTTTAAGAAATGTCCAATGTTTTTTTTGCATATTTTTTCAAAGCGGTATCTTGTGGGACATTTTTTGTAAGTCCACACAAAGTTGGAGAATTGCATAAGATTTTCTATTGAACAGCTCTCGGAATTAAGCTAAGTATTTAATTGGGCGCATGTAAATTGCGTCCCGCGGTCACAATCTTTGAAGGTTTTTGAAGTGGTCAAAAAAAGGTAAACACAAATCCCAACAATTTACCTGGGGTGTCAGGAAAACATAGGTGTATTATTATGATCATAAACTAACACTAACCTGCATAACCGATGCATATCTTCGGACACTTTTGCTAAAGAAATATCTTAAATTATCACTAACCGATCCATATCTTTGCGCGAATCTTTCTCAGAATTCAGATTTAAGTATTTTAATATGAATATAATAATATGAATAATATGAATGAGTTCTTAGATTTCAACAATAAATTTAAAAATAAATCAAATAAAATCATATTAATTATAATTATATTAATTAAATAATATTCCTTTTTTCTCTCGGTTTTGTGCGAGGACACCCTGGATAATTATCTTATATATTGTTATGTTAGGAGTGTAAAATCAAAAAAAAGCAAATTAAATATTAAGAGAAATTTTTTTTTATACAACAACTTAACATATTGAAAATAAATTTATAAGACTCCTTTAAATTTTTTAACCACGGCTTAGCTCAAATTCAAAAAAAGATTATTTCTCTAATAATCGGAAATGAAACAAAACACATCAAAAGGAATTTGCGATTTAATATCAAATTTAAAGTAAAAATAAGCAATATTAATAAAGTACAGCCTGACATCTAGTGAGCTTAGACAAAATTTTCGCGATAAGTAATATTTCTAAATCGTTGATTATAAATCAAATTGAAACAATGAGGTGAAATTACAATTGGAACTTCGAGTCTCATTTAACTTTTTAAAAACATACTCTATATCTCGAATTTCCAATTTGCAACATGATGATAACATAATACAATGAAGTAAAAAAATAATGGTCCGTGTTCGGAATAAATTTTAAATTTAACAGTCTTACCGGTAATAATTGGAGTCTTTCACAGATTTTCTTCTTAATTTCACTATTACTCTAAAACCACATCTATCTATTGTTTAAATACTGTAGAAAACCTGAAGTACCACATGTGCTCCATCTGGTTCCATTGTAATTCAATTTCATCATAATTTATCTAATACTTGGTTGAATTTCAAAGGTCCATTAATAACTACCAATACCATTCTCAAGATTCCAAATTTTAACACCAATTTCCAAATAACTTTTCTTCCAACTTTATTTTAAACCATATGATTTTTTCTCACAAACATCCAACATTTTATAATCGTAATGATTGATTGTATACCCAAATATTAACATTGACCATCTGTTAATTTACAAAATAAAATAATCCAATTTCTCCAGCACTTCTACCATAGATAACTTAATTTCCAATCCACTTTTCCTTTCTTTTCAACCTCTTATCGGACCCCATACCTTCTTAAAATCTGCTCCACACTACCAACCTCTATTTTTCAATGGAACCAAAAAATTTTATTTTTATACCGGTAGTTGTAGTTTATTTTGGACACTTTATTTTATAGAACCAATCCTGACTTTTACAAATCAAAAATGGAAAAATTTGTCGCGTAACACCACCGTCATCATTGTCATTTAACTTCTCATGCGAAATTTTATTAATTTAGAAATATCTTTTTACTTTATTTTCAAAATTTAAATTAATTATTGAACAACTTTTAAGCATCGAGATATCAGGCATGATGTATTTACAAAAACAAAACTCTAACTTCAATTAATCTCACAACAACAGCAAAACTCGCAAATTCCAAAATTGTTTCCAAAAAAAATTCAAAAAATAAAAAAAACAAATTAAATTTATTCAATACTTTCAGGACATGACAATATGTTAAGGGGAGTTAAAAATCCAAGTTTTTTGTGCCCCAACAAAGTTTTTCTTTGCTTCAGATTTTTGTTAGAGCGAGTAAATTAATTTTTCACCAAGGGAATAACTATAAAAAACAATTAGAGAAAAATATTTTAGAATGTTAATAATAGTTGTTACACCCTGTGCTATAAAATTTCCAAAATATTGTAAACCTTTATGCAGCTTAAGGAAGTAGAGGATTGTACTTAACCATTCTGACCATGAAGGCCGATGGGACGCAATTTACCCTTACCCTTGACCGTGGGACGCAATTGCCGTCTCCGATTTAATTAATGCACTATTTTATTGTCAAAACTTAATGTCGCACGGAGCGAAATGCTACTCAAATCGGCGATCAATGGATCAATGTTTACATCGCTCTAACAAGCAGAAATATTCTTCAATTCACTTGAAATTCTGGGAAAAGGTGCACCGATGTTTCATCTAAAGATATACTGAACCTTGTTGCAAAACTGTTAAATTGACAAAAATCTATTTTTAGCCACTTTTTCGAGCGTACTGTGCAACGTGACGAAAACTGCCTGTTTTACAATATGAAGAGTTTAAAACCCCGCAAATCACAATCGCCATTCGAATTTGGAATGCATTGCTAAGATGTGCGCAGTTTGTTATTAAACAACTTACAATTAAGGGAAAATGACGCGAACGTTAGATTAGTTAAGGGGTTTTGATGGTGTAGAATTTTTAAAAAGTTAATTTTTGATTTTTTTGATAATTCTAAAGTATTGTGTTTGGAGAATATACCTACTGTTAAATTTTTGTAAGGAAATTCAAGGTATTTTAGGTTCTACAACCTTTTAACATATTACATAACCAATTCAAGAAATATTGGATGCAGTTGCTATCAATGCATAATGCAGTTGCTATAAAAATATAATCTTTAGTTCACATTTGTTTACATGACCAATTGGAAGGGATTTTATATGGTGCTTGTATCGCAGATTAGCAATAAGTTTTTAAATTTATTAAGGGCGGGGTAAGGTTAATTCGGTGAAAACAAGGTATGTTTTCATGAATTTTTTTTGGCGATACCAAGAGTGTTAGTTTATTCGGCAAATTTTCATATAATAATGCAACATTTGAACAATATTTTCCTAAATTTTCATTGCAGAATATTGAAAATTGAGTTAAGGCTGCTGCACACGATGATAGTAACTTGTACATGTTACTAAAATCCAGTACTAAAAGCAAGTGATTTAGATGATAGTTGTGTTTACATGGTGATAGTACCTTGCTCAAGTTACTAGAGTGCTTTAACTAATGAATTCGAAGTGTGAATGTATAACGTCATCTTTAATAATGCGCGCGCACAGGATTTTTGTATCGTGTAGTAGGCTAGACTTAAATCACAGGTTTAATTATCAGGAAAGTACCCCGCCCTCAAGTTTTTGATGCTAAATAGGATTGCATTCTATTCACTATACTGGAATTGTTACTAAAACCAACACTGGAATTTAGTATTGGAATACATGTTTACACGACGATAGTACTAAAATCCAGTACCTACTGGGTTTTAGTAACTTGTACAAGTCACAATCTTCGTGTAATTGGCGCTTTAGTGACAGTGAATCTCCCAAAGCGCCTCAAGAAAAAGTTGTTTTGTGGCGTACACCATAACTCAACAGAATCATCTCAAACAAAAAAATCAAAATGCGTTTGTGAGAGGAGATGTTTCTCGAGGTAACCCTGGGTGGATTTTTGGTTTTTTCAATTTTGCAATTTTTTGCAGCACTTGAAAGTCAAAAAACTGATTTTCGCTAAAAACAAAATCGGTTAACCTGCTATTGTAAAACTAATAATTACTAAAAAAGGAAAATCTCCCAGGGATACCTGGGGAATTATGTGAAGAAGTACTGTGCAAAATTTCAAACCGATAGGTCGAGTAGATTTTGAGTTATGACGTACACGGGCTTTAAAAATGACAAGTTTCAGAAAAATGCTTTAAAGTTTTAAAAACTTATAGAAACCCGCTTGAAGCAATGAAGCTCAAATACTCATAACTTTGTCAATTTTGCTCCGTTCGACTTGAAATTTTGACACAATATTCTTAGGATATTATGTATTTAAATTAAAAAATTAAAAAAAAAAGTTTAAATACCTTACCCCGCCCCCAAGTTTTTGATGCTAAATATCCATACTTAAAATCTTACACTCTCATTTATTTCAAAACTACGTTTTTCTGTATGGTGTTGTAGAAAACAAAAAAAACTATACAGCCGAATCATCTGAAATTTTAATATGTTATTCATAATACCATTGGCTATCGCTGGAAATAGAATCAATATTTTATATCAAAAACTTCGTATATTTTACGTTCAAAAACTGGTGAAAAGAAGCCTGTTTTTAGAATTTCAACTTCAAATGCGCGTCATTTTGTTAATTTTTATTTTTTTTGTTTTTTCTAGTTCCGGCCATAACTGCACTCATACTGATTAATAATTTTTTTAATTTTTATTTTTCTGATAAATAGAAGAGTCAAAATCAACAACACCGTCCAAGTCCACTTTTTTGAGAGGGCGTTATTTAGCGCTATTTTTGACGTAATTAAAAATTATTTTCAATTTAAAAAAAAATTTATGTCTGCCCAATGAGTGTTATAAGATACCTAAAAAGTTTAAATATTGATATTCATTATTTTAACCTTCAATAAAAAAATCCTAAAAATACCTCAAAGTTTAGAGCTCTAGACCAGAGACAAAAATTTACGACGACTTATCTTTACAAACTTATTTACAAGGGTTAAATGCACAATTAAGTTTAGTTGTCTGATTAAAAAATCCTAAAAATCTAGAAGAAGCGATGAAATACGTGACGGAAGAAGAAAATTTTAATTCCCAAAACAAAACAAATACATTGAATTTTCAACGCAATTATCATCCAATTGTTAGGAAAACTCCAACTCAAATAATGAGATCAATAAGTTTTTTCTTAAATTAATAAATTAAAACAAACAAAAAAATAATAGTGCACCCAGCTACAAATTCAAATTTTAACTAACAAAAATAAACTTTTCCACTTCAGCAACCGATAATACGGATTTTAATCCACTAAAACAATTTTTTAATAAATTTTCGCCACAGCAACCTAGTACCTCCGGTTTTAACGCAACTACATTTTCTCAGCAAAAATTTAATTCACTATCAGGTAGATTCCAACAAATGGGTCCACGACCCCAATACTTTAATAATGGACCTAGATTTGAGAACAAACTTCCGCAATCTTACCAACCTGAACCTATGGATACGTCTTCAGTCAAACGAAATATTATAGTCTAGACAAACTACAACCCCGAAGTGGACATCGGAAGAATTATTTTACCAAGCAATCGAACCTGATCACGATACTTATCAATTTTGGAAAATTTAATCCATACAATGAAAATCATGTAGTTTACAATACTCACTCAGAAGGAATTGAAGACTCAGTTGACAACAAACAAAAATTTCGCAAAGTTACGATTACCAACAATCAAACCTAGTTACAAAAATCACCATTAATACAATAATTACGCATTCAAATTTAGCATACATAAAACTTCCAAATTTTAATATTAAGTTAATAATCGACACGGGAGTGACAAAATCGCTCTTAACCCTACAAGTGCATACGTGAATAAAAATCACACCTGTGCATACGTAGGTCCTGTCAGGCCCGTAGCTTTAAATCGACGAATGTTGGGATATTTCAGGAAAATAAGATAATTTTTGTATATATTAAACTTTATAATAATAAAATATTAAAGAAAAAACAGAATTGTTGAAATAAATCAAGGAAATTTTTACAAAATATTATAAAATTCAAAGTCACCTGAATCTTGCAATTAGCTAAAGTCATTGAAGTTGAATATATTGCATTACGGTGACTTGTAAGAATTGTAAAGATACTTTTGATAAATAATATAGTTGAATTACATGGAAATTATCGCCGTTTTCTTATTATTTTGCGAATAATGGTTACAGAAATTGTTATACAAGCTGAAAAATTTTTTTTACAAAACTTATAATTTGATTAGAAACCGATTACCATTTTTAATATAAAATAGTAACACCAGTGCATACGTCGTTGGCAATCCATTTAACTTTTTCAAGTTTTTTAAACCCATGTCTATGTCTTTTCTACTAATGATATGGTGAAATTTATTTAAACGGTTCTTGTTTTAGGCAACTAAATATTTGGTCAGTATTTTTATCATTAAATGGTCAGTATTTTTTTAAATAAATGGTCAGTATATAATAATATTTCGATCAGTAAATATATCAGTAAATAAATCGAATTTTGGTCAGACAGAAAAATTTTCGGTATAAATTTTATAATTATAATATACAAATAATAAAATATAATTAATTCATTAGGAGAGCTCGAGTAGCTAATTTTGGCCTTCCCCTTGAACGCTTTTCACCTATAGGTATTTGTTTAGCTGCTGGAGGTGGTTTGACATAATTTAAGCGTATAGCCAAGCCTATTATATGTTTGCATGTATATTTCTTAAAAAAACCTGGGCAAGTGCAGCGGCCATGCATCCAGTTTTCTGTTTGTTTTGAGAGATTCACAAACCACACTTTGCTCTTCGTTTGAATTCATCAAAAGTATTCCAACGCATTTCTGATACGGTTGCAATTTCCTCCTCTGTAACAGTAGGTTCTTCATTAGATGGACAAAAATATTTAATTGAATTTTCGCATGCCATTGATGAAGTATTGACGTTTGCTTTTGCCCATTGATAACCATTCGTCCATTGTTGTAATTCAACTGTTATCGCAGTTTTAAATACTCGACTTTCGCTGGAATATTTTTTTGACCACTTCTCTACGGTTTTAATGGTTAATTCAAGAAATATTGACAGAGGTAACCTTTCACGAAATGTATCTTCTTTTTTTATTACTAATTGAAAGACTCCAATGCATTGTTTGTAGAAGGAGTATGATGCGCAATACCTTCATACCAATTTTGATGGGATGTGAACCATTGCAGCTCCATGTATTCAATAAATTCTGTTTGCTTTTTTTGAAGCCATTTCTTGATAAATAGAGGTACAAATACTTCTTTATTTGGAGATAATTGTAATGTATCTATGTCATTCATTACTTCTTTTCTCAAACTTTTTATCTCAAAAGCTACATCATCAGAATCAGGCAATTTAATATGATCCAAACACCACTGTTCAAATTCACCTAAACTTATTTCAGCTGGTCCATAATTTTTCTCTCTTAGTTGGGTTAAATAATTATATAGCTGTATTTTGTTTTTAGGTTTTAAAGCCTTTTCAATTAGAATTTCGAACATTTTTTTTGGTTTCACTTTTAAATGAAATAGATCTTGAATTTCTTTTTTCATTTCATTTGAAAGTTTTATCGTTTGTTGATCTAACTGTTCGTGAGAATGTTCATCGGCCCTGAACATGGTTACACTTTCGTCTTTATTGTTATACAATGTCACGGAACAAGCGTAGCCAGAAGGGCATACGCGCAAAACCTACCTTTTGTACTACCCTAGCTAGCTTGTGGAGATGGGTCGCGGGAGTGTATCTAAAGGGATAGCGCGGAAATACAAAAGACAGGGGGGGGAATGTTAAATTATTTAACGGAACGTCTAAATCGGTGAGAGTCATTTCCATGGGCGCCACTCGAACTAAATAAGACTTACCATCAATAACAAGCTCCGCTATGCTTGTTCGAGAAATCGTTACAGAACCTCCATAAAGATGGTGCTTGATGGTCGTAGGGTATAAAATATACAAAAGCAATAACACTCTTAAATATAAACAAACGTATAATACACAAATAATAATTTCGCCTTTGGTAGGCAACACATTAAACAAATCAATTATTAACGGAAACGGAGTAATCTTCTTGAGATTGAAATGTATAAATCCGATAATATAATATAAGTTCACAACAATCCTAGTCAAGAGGTCTTTGGAATGAATAACATGAAAATCGTAAGTAGACTCCGTGGCTTTGATTGTCGTTTCAAAATGGTTAGTAAAATAAATTATAGCTAATTAATTCTAAATTACAAAAGTTGAAGTTCAGCTTAAAATAACAAGCCGCCAGATAAAGTTAATTCAACAAACGTAGATCGATACACCAAGTGATGTCGATAATCTTGACTAACGGTAAGGTATAAAAGTTTATGACCATCGATAAAACCGTAAGCTGAAAAGTTGTTTTCGATACGAGCCTCTCGCAAGCCAAATTACACCTCGATGAAGATATCGTAACGAAATCTCGAACTGCAGCCGAAGGGGGTACCATGAACGCAAGGAAGGGCACTCATGAGGTTGACCCAACCCAGGTTGACAAAACTGTATCTTCAGCTGGACGTTGAAACAATAATCTTCTTGTGCAAGATGTTGGGTGATAACAAATTTTTGCACCGAATAGGGCGGTGTTAAATGACTCGGGAAGGTAATTAACTAGCGGTGCGATCAATTGTCCACAAGCAAAATTCATCGACACTCGAGATTTCACATCAATAATTTGGCGGTAAACTGAACATTGAGGTTATGTACGGGTCGCACAAAGATAATCCTTAACATAGCCGGCAGCAGTGACGACACGACAACGTAATTCTGGTAGTTTCTTCTTACAATAATTTCCGTAACGAGTGATGGCGAAATTCTTTATAAAAACTGCACATGTGCAAAATTGCTACGAGAGCAAAAAGCGATTCTTAACGACTCGTGGTTGACAAATTCGCTAAAGCGATAAAAGTTTTGGTAAGATCTGCCTATTTCTTCACACTTGTGTATAGCACAGCCCTTTTGATTGCCCGTAGATGGACGGTACGCGGCAGCTTGCTCAATATGCGTAGGCAGAAGCACTCTCTCAAGTTGTGAGTCCTTGAGTCTTAGCAGTTCGAGATGATTCCTTGATTTAGAAAACCTAAAAGGATTGCCGGCGCCAATTGACGAATAAAACAACAAGAAAGAGTTAAAGAGATTTATTCGACAATATGAAATGAAATGAAAAGGTTGTGAAATAAAGCAAATATTGGTAACGGTCACACAATAAATTTCATAAATTCCACCTAAATTGAGGTGTCGAGTATGCAACACAAATAACACTGTTAAACTACTTGGTGAAATTTTACTACTATTCATACGGTAGCTAAGAACATGCAGTAGCATACAAGCAAAAAGGAAATAACAAATCAAGCTATTGATAGGAACTACTGTACTGAAGTCTATGCGCTTATGCTGTAGACGGTGGTTAATCAATCGATAACCAAAGGAATTAAGCAAAGCAGCTAAATTAGCAATTAGGTGCGATAACAAATACTCGTAAGTTAACTTACCCAGGTTTACCACTAAAACAAAAGGTGACGGAACGGATGGATCGGCACAGCTGTTACGATTCTCCTTGTTCGATAGAATACCTGGTTGACTTGGCTCCACCGAAAGTAAGCTAACGTGAGATATATGATAAAGCACACTAATAATTGCCACTGCGGTTCTCTGACGGACAAAGCTGCCACAGCAATAGCACACAACACTACAGCCAGTAAACAATCCCAGCTTGCAAGGATAAATAGCTATGTAAGCTACTGACATGCAATCAAAAGAATAGCAAAAGTGTGGTTGATACAGAATTACCGCTCGATGAGTTCGGAAAAACGTAATTAGCATAAAATCCAAACCAAGTACTGATCTTCCTTCTTCAACTCCAATGGAAGTAGAAAGACAATCGAAAATTTCTAGATGTGGTTTTTTACAATTTTCCAAAAATGGTGTCAACAGCTGGCACAAAGCGAATCTTTGTGATAACAAAATGAACAGTGGTCTTCGATTAAACTCACGGTTTCCAAAACTCTTCAACATCGGTAGTATAATAAAACGTCAATTTGGATATTCGGAATCCACAGGAAGGATTTCCAAAACGAATATAAATTCACTTGATTACTTATTAAAAGTAATCAAAACGACGAACCAAAAAATTAACGTCTGGGCCCTGTTTCATAATGAAAATTTACTAATATTACAAGTTACAAGTAACTTTAAATACTTTTCAAATCGTTAATCTGAATACCTAGCTGCGGGGTTTTTGGTACTTCTTCATAAAATAACCTATTCTACAAGCATAGCCAAAAATTATTCTTCATTATTTTTCAATAGTAATAATATTCAACTTGTACTTTCCGACTAATAGTATTAGTACTATTATGAAACGCGACCTTGGCCGTTATATTTTCAAGTGGAAGTCTGAGCATAGTATAAAAAGTTATACAGTAGGGACACTCGCAATTATTTTGTGTTCCAAATTTTTATGCGCATGTCAAAGTCTGGGTTAAGTACCTACATCAGTTAGCAGATGTCGCGACTGTTTCGTGCAGTTTCGCCAGTGATTCGTGCTGTTTCACAACTTGCTACAGTGTTGTCAAGTCACTTAAAATGTCGCTAGATTTAATGATTTGACAATAAATTTTGGTGACTTTGTAAAAATTTTAAAAATTTAATAATGAAAGTACTTTAACATTACTTTCTCTCGTTAAGAGAATGCATTACACGGTTTATTTCAATATTTTTTTCAATATTTCAAAATTTAAGAAAAATAAATTAAAGAATATTCACTCTAAATGATTGTTCAGTGCTAAATTATTGTTTTTGAAATGAATAATAGTAATTACAATGTGAAAATAATCCTTTAAAATAATTAAGTCTCTTGCGGTTTATTTCAAATTTAAATTAATATTTCAGCGCCATCTCTACGTGTCTCAAATGAACTTAACCCAGAACACGAACATCAAAGACGCCGACACCGAGTGTCCCTACTGTATAACTTCTTATACTATGGTCTGAGTCTCTTTTTTGGAAGTGTCTAGTCTTCCGTCTTGCGCAGACTCAAAACAAATTTACTTAAAATATAAAGCAACGTTTCCGTTCACTTTATAAAAAGGAAGGCCGAATTTACCGGCTAGTGCAGAGGAGTAATTGTGACGTGCATTAGCATGTTACACGTTATATTCACTACCCAGAATACTACCTTTTCTGCAGTCCTGCGCAGAAACGCATTAAACAACCAAATTCCACGAGGGCATAATAGCAGGAATGATGTCTTCAATCAGAACGAAGCTCAGGGGACGTCCATAAATTACGTGAGGTGTTTTTCTTAAAACGTAGACCCCCTCCGTCCCCCTTGGTAAGATTTGGTGAGATGTAACGGGACCCCTCCCCTCTCTCTATCTTCTCACGTGAGTTTTTTCTCACGAGAAAATAAGTAAAATAAAAAAAAATTAACTAAAAAAACACTATAATTCAAAATGTTATCTGTTATAATAATGTTATTCTCTGAATTAAAAGGTTGACGTGAGATTTTCATTGACCCCCCTTCCCTTAAATGAGATTTGGTGAGATTTTGCCGGACCCCCCCCCCCCCATTTTGACCTCACGTAATTAATAGACGTCCCCTAAGCAAGCACCAGTGAGAACAAAGCAGCTTGGGGTATTTTTATTTTGTGTTGGTTACATTTTGTTTACATTCATGTTAGGTTAACATAACCTCTTTACGTTTAATATAATATTGTTTTGTTTATTTTATTGTGGAAATCAGAAAACGTATAACGTATATCCTAAATATCGTAGAAAGATATTGATAGAAATCATCGATATATGATCCCGAATCAAATGATAAATAGCTTGAACTCTTGGAGTTAAGCAAGGGAAATAAATACTTCATTTTTTATTTATATAATTATAATTATAAGAAAACTAACACCCTTTATAAACTATAATACCCTATATGTTTTTATTACTTAATAGTAACCATAAATGTTTAAATAAGAACTAGCTTTTAGTAATAAAATGTAAACTATCTTTTCAAACACTTCATGTGCGGTCTTTATTTGTACGTAGATAATAATTATCATTTAGAAGACTAGCGTCTTGTTCTTATCAAGGTTCGTTTGTAAGAAAAAATTATAAAATAGCTTGTAACAATAATTATGTATTTATTAGTTCTTTAGGCTTCAAGCTTGTAACTTTGATTCAACAAAATAAAATTCTTTTTAAAAACGTATTTTTGTAAGTACGAATTTTAATTGGCGCTGCGAACAGGATTGTTTCACGGTTCGGTAACATCCTATTTGGCAAAATCACTAAAAAGTGTTGATCGTGCATCGTGCAAATCTCTACTAGTGAAGTCCGAGGGAAGTCCGACTCCGGCGTGTTTCAACTCCTTGGTTACAATCCAGAACCGACACTCTTCATCGGGAAGAAACAAACGATATCAAAGAAAATCGAGACGAAACATTGAAACTCGAGACTGGGAATGTCCACCCTTCTCCTAACTCTGTAAGTTTCCATTTTTTTTTATTATCATATAATTATTGTGTTATGACCAAAAATTCGGAATTTGAAATTGAAATAATTGAAAGGTCATCTAGAGTACCTCATAATCATAATAGTAGATTTACTCCATATAACTAATAAAATGGCTACTAATAGTAACAATAGTAGTACAGCCCCAGCAGGCATATCATTTTTTCAATCATCTGAATTGACTGCATTGACTAAATCACTACCTGAATTTTATCCAGGCAGCAATCTATCAACCTTTATAACCAGTGTTGATAATTTAGCAACTTTTTTAACTCAAAAATTACCGGAAAGTCAAACATACCTATTTAATGTTTCGGTTTTGTCGAAAATAAAAAATGAAGCTCGTGATTATTTAAATTTTCACAATAAAGTTGAATGGCCTGGCATAAGAAATGCCCTGTTAAGAAAATACGGTGATCAAAGAAACGAAGAGTTATTAATATCCGCATTGAGGTCTACGATTCAAAATAAATCAGAAACCTATAACGAATATTACGATAGAATATTATTAGCTTTAAATGATTTATTACAATATGTACAATTATACGAAAATGATAAAAGTATATTTAATTTAAAAAAAATATTGTACCAAAGTCAGTCTTAACAAGTATTTTGTTCGGGATTAATAGAGCCATACCGATCGTATTTAATGAACTTTGAATTATCTTCATTAGAAGAGGCTCTAAACAAATGTCGAATCTACGACAATAAAATACAAGAAAATAACTATACAGATTATATTTTCGGCATTCACTTTCAAACCAAAGCAAAATCAACAGCAAACCACAAACAGACCAACCTTTGCATCACAAGAGTTATTCAATGCTGAAACCGATATCGAAATGACCAACCCTTATGAAGAAACGTACGATACAGATAATTTCCAAGAAGAAAATCACGATGTTTGCAATCTTCAGGAGGAAAATTTTCATATAGCGGCCCCAGAGGAACCACCATCATAGACATTAACTCAATTTGTTCCATACCTAAATTACCTTTTTTTTATCTCTCTCAGCTTGGTTTAAAAATTTTAATTGATTCAGGCGCTACTGATTCTATTATTAATTCCAATGTTGCTTCCAAATTCAAAAACTACCTTTTCCGAGAACCTTTTTCAGTTTCTAGTTTTAATAAAACTGTTAAATCGGATAACAATTTAAAGATTCTATTATTATCGGAAATCGGAATAAACAAACTCATTAAAATAAGAATAGTTGATTGGCACAAAAAATTCGACGTTTTTATCGGAACCAAGGAATTATCCAATTTCGGTGCAAAGTTAGATTATCGAAATAAAATCTTAACGTTACAAAACCAACAAATACCGTTCTTCCTAGAATATAATAATGGCCTGGTTTACACCGATAACTTAGGTAGAGACCCAAACCTTAAATTCGGACAAAATAATTTAGGTGGGATGATGTAAACCCTTGCTACCCGACCTATCTGACCAAATGTTTAGGTGAGGTGAGGTCAACCATTTCCTTGGACTCACCTAAGATTAGCGACCTATCCGGACGGTGTAAACTGTTTTACACCAAATACAACAAATTTGTTTTGTATTTGATACAATAGACGGCGTTATACTAGAAAAATAATTAAAAATTATAAAATAAAATAAAATAAAGACGTCACCATCAAATTAATGTCAAAACAAAATAAAGTTTAAATATTTTTAGTATAATTATTATTACAATGGAGAATTTGAACTATTCCATCGATATTGAAAAGTTAGGCGATAGTTCGCAAAAGGAAGTCGAGTTGGGATTGTCTAAGGTACCCCGCAGAAAAGGGGTAAATTGGACAGTGGAAGAGACGCGTGCTTTTATTGAACTATGTATTCTACCATCAATGCAGCTCTAATGTACCGATATGTAACAAAATATTCAGCCGGCGTCATTATTATACTAAAGAGTGATGATTTTATACAAGATAATCTAATTATTATTAGACAAACTTTATTTTTACGCGTAATTTCAAAATTCGGTTTAACGACCCCCTGGCGACTAAAGTATAAGGTTAAATAAAACAGATTTCTATAATATTTATAATAACATTACACCCAAATTCTACCTATTTGTCGACTAAGCCGGCGTAGGTATGGTCCAAATTCCATATGGTGTAAACAGTTGTAAATGGGATAGGGCTTAGGTAAACAAATAGGTCAGGTCACCATTTAGTCTCTCGGTGTAAATGTAGTCATTGGGTACATTAACCTGACCTATTTGTCTGGAAATGGTCGACCTCACCTCACCTAAACATTTGGTCAGATAGGTCGGGTAGCAAGGGTTTACATCATCCCACCTAAATTATTTAGTCCGAATTTAAGGTTTGGGTCTCTACCTAAGTTATCGGTGTAAACCAGGCCAATATTAATCAAACTGAAAAAGATTATTTACACATCCCTTGATGTTTTGTATAATTATTTTCTCCTTTGAGTACGTTAAATGCTTTATTTCATCTAAATTACATGCACGTGATACACACAATTTGACTGTGCAATCAATACTGAAAAATGGTAACATAGGAACGAAAATAGTAATTACTAGATCAAAAACATAATTGGAATAATTTAAAATAAAAACATTAAAGTGGCGTTAACATGCCACCGGCCTTGACTAGTCAATAATTTGAAGATAAAAAATATATGAATTACACGAACATAAAGTAATACAGATAAGTAAAATCAAACATAATCAATAAATCAACCATTTGGTTTAACAATTTTGTTCCATTGGTAATATGCACACCTTTGTCACTGCACGTTTAACAGTTGTTCCGTTGGAAAACTTCACACTAACCACACGTACAATATTGTCGGTGCCTATCAATTTTTATATCAATTTTTATATGTAGTCGAGTATTTTGTTTCCATTTGGTGCGTTGTTGCAGTTCACACAGGTACTCCTTGGACCATTTTGACCAAAAATGTCTGATTATTGCTTGAAGATGTACATACCGATTTAAACGGCATAGTTGCACGTCTCTAACATCTGGATCAGGTATTGTAGTAAATGGACGTCCAATTAAGAAATGAGCAGGTGTAAGGACATCAAGGTCGTTTGGATCAGTCGTCAAAGAGGTTAAAGGTCGGGAATTGAGGATGGATTCAATTTGAATTATGAGTGTCGAAAAGTCTTCGTAAGTCAGTGGTGTTGATGAAACAACCCGTCGAATAACTGTGCTGTTGTTGCTAAGATTGTTCTTTTGGTAGTCTGTTCGTGATTATTTAATCCTTGAGTAGAGTAAGTAAAATTGTCAGAATTTGGATTCCAGTTGATTCCCAAGATTTTCTGAATTTTCTCTGTTATTGGAATTGAAAATGAACCTGACTCACACAATTCTTTTACATTGCTGTTCCATTTCCTTAGTATGAACCCGTAAGGTTTTAATATATTGTATAAATTAGTTTTAATTTTTTTCAGATCATTAATTGAATTTGATCCAGTTAAAACATCATCGACATAAAAGTCTCTTTTTATTATCTCTGACTCAACCGGAAGATGTTCATTTTGAATTGCAATTTCATGTAAGCATCTAATTGCTAGAAATGGAGCTGCCGTTGTCCCATAAGTGACTGTGTTTAACTCGTAACATTGCAGCGGTTCACTGGATTCATTTCTCCAGATAATTCGTTGATATTGTCTGTCGTTAGGATGTACCCATACCTGACGATACATTTTTGCAATATCACCAGTTAATACAAATTCGTACGTTTTAAATCTTAGTAGTATTGAGAATAGGTCATCTTGAATTGTTGGCCCAACATATTGTGTATCATTTACAGCTAGTCCTGTGTCAAGTTTGCATGAACCATCAGAGACAACCCGTAGTTTTGCTGTTTCGCTTGATTCCTTTATCACTGGATGGTGTGGCAGAAAGAAACCCTTGTTGTCTAATTTGATTTTTGTCATGTGCCCTAGTTTAATGTATTCCTGTAGTAATTGGGAATACTGAAATTTTAAATCGTGATTCCTTTGAAATCTCTTCTCCAATGCCTTTAATCTAGATTCAGCTATCGGCATTGAATCACCTATCTGGTTTACATTTGTTTTAAATGGAATTTGAACTATGAACCTTCCATCAACAATATCGCGAGTTGTAGTTTGTTTGAAAAACGATTGACAATAATTTTCTTCTTCGGTGAATTGTGAGTTTAAAATATTGAATTCGTCTATCTGCCAGAATTTCTCCACTTCCTTGTGCAGTTCATTTAATGTTAAAAATGCGGCTGTTTGCTTATTTTGATTGGCTTGGAGAGCATTCAATCTGCCTGATACCACCCATCCTAACTTCGTTTTTTGTAGCATCGGTAGGGATGGTTGTTTTATCTGCCCTACACACAACAGATCATAAAATGTATCTGCACCTATAAGCATATCAATGGACGTTGATACGTTAAATGTGGGATCAGCTAATTTAATATTTGGTGGTATTCTAAATAGTTTCTATTTATATTCTAAACCGAGATGGCAATTGATCGGCTATTTGAGGAATTACTAAACACGTAAGGTTTACTTCATAATTGTTGGTTCTAGATTTGATTTTAACTTCTGTTTTGTGTGAGATGCTTGAGATACCTTGATTAATTCCTGTAACGTTGATGTCGATTGGTTCTTTTATTAAACCCAGTTTGGTACACATATTCGCGGTAATAAAATTGGATTGTGAAGCAGAATCCAATAAGACTCTGACTTCTTGCCAATGCTTTTCTTTATCTGTGACACGCACTCTTGCTGTTGATAACATTACTTGTGAGCCTACCACATGGGATGTACATGCTATTACATTCTCTAGCGGCTTAATTTCATTAGTCGATTGTTGATTCCAACTATTTACATGCAATAGAGTATGATGTTTTTTGTTGCATATTTTGCACACATTTTGTGACCTGCAATTTTTTGCAAAATGCCCTTTGCGCAGGCAATTTCCACACAGTTCTAGTTCCCTTGCTTTGTTACTTCGTGTAATAACATGTAATTTTAAAAACGCCTCACAAAAAACTATAAAATGGCTTTCGTTACAAAAGGTGCATGAAATATTTAAAGTATTGAATGTTTTAGTTACACGGTTGATTGAATGATTATTTGAATGTATTTTAAGTTTATCATAAGGTTTTGCTTTTGTGATCATTTCCAAGGTAGCTTGTCTATTGCTTCAAAATTGTAATAATGAGTCTAATGAAGGAACTCTCTCATTGTCATCATTTTCATTGCTTAGCTTTGCTTCCCAATCTTTATTTGTGTGAAAATCAAGTTTAGCTGTTATGATTGGGACTATTAGTGCTTCCCAAGAATCTACCGGCTGATCTAATGATTTTAAACATTGAGTGTGAATTTGTACCGTGTTAATTATTTGCCTCAACGACTCATGCGCTTCACGAGTCATGTGCGATATGTCGAGTATCGCTTATACATGATTGTTAATGATCCTACGTTTGTTATTATAACGCTTTTGCAATAATGTCCATGCTATGGTATAGTTTTGTTCAGTAGATTGAAATGGTCGTAATAATTCGGCAGGTTCACCCTTGAGTGTGGATTTTAAATAAACTAATTTTTGCACATCTTGAGATCTGGATTTGTATGTATTAAAGTTTTAAATGAATCAAAATATTCTTGCCATAGTATGAATGTGCCATTAAAATTTGGTAATTTTATCAATGGAAGTTTTACTGAAGGTTTTTTTATATTGTCATTGTCGCATGAAGTATTTGATTTGACATTTTTCTCTTTACATTGTAATATTATGCGTGATGCGCTACTAGTTAAATTAAAAAAGTCATTTTGAAATTGTTCTCTTTCATTGAAGTTGTCTATATCATTGTCCGTTTCTAGAAATTCAATTTCGCTTTGAATGTCATCAAAAATTTCATAAAGTGGATGAATTTTACTCAATCTAATTTCTAAATTTTGAATTTCGTCACCGTTCAATAAATTTTCTTTAGCTGTTAAATTTTCTTTAGCTGTTAAATTTTCTAAGAACTTTTTGAATAGCATTAATTTTCCTTTTTGAGAACCATGCTTGTGGTGTAATTTTTTTAAAATAGTTTCATCGGTCATTGTTTCATCAATATTTGTCATTTACCAGTCAAAAAGTAATGTCTAGTAACGTTTAGGAATGTTAATGGGAACAATAGTATCTTACTCTTGTATGTTTGATTGACCCGACCTGATGTCCTTATTAATTGATTTGTTCAACTAGAGTGACACTCTGGGTGCACGTGTACTTGACTCTGTGGTGTATTTTCTTATCTTTTTGATAGCTTGCTGATTTGATTCTTTACTTGTAATTCGGCTTCGAAGGACCAATGATGTTTTGTATAATTATTTTCTCCTTTGAGTACGTTAAATGCTTTATTTCATCTAAATTACATGCACGTGATGCACACAATTTGACTGTGCAATCAATACTGAAAAATGGTAACATAGGAACGAAAATGGTAATTACTAGATCAAAAGCATAATTGGAATAATTTAAAATAAAAACATTAAAGTGGCGTTAACATCCCTGTTACAATAGACAATGGTGAAATCTTTATACCATCAACCGAACTTCACAATAACATCGAAATTCCCGAATGCATAGCAATTGCAAAAAATGAAATTTGTAAAATCCCAAACCCAAACCAAGAAACAGAAATCAATTTCACAGAAAAAATGGATGTATTACCAATCGATTGCTTCGACATCCAACATCAAGAAAATAATCAAACTTTAAATTATACACCCAACATTCGTAATCTAATTAGAACAGACCACTTAAATATAGAAGAAAAAGAAGAAATTACAAAATTATGTATAAAATATCGCGAAATATTTTATTACGAAAATTCGGACATTTCCTTTACCAATCATGTGAAACACAAAATACGAACAAGCAACGACAGTCCAATCTATGTCAAATCATTCAGACACCCAAAATCAATGCAAATAGAAATACAAAATCAAATACAAAAATTATTAGACGATTAAATCATTCGACCTTCAATATCACCCTACAGTGCTCCAGTTTGGATTGTACCAAAAAAGATAGACGCTAGTGAAAAAAAAATATAGAATGGTTATAGATTATCGTAAACTAAATGAAAATACCATTGAAGACAAATACCCCCTCCCACGGATAGAAGAAATTTTGGACAATCTAGATAGATGTGTATATTTCACAACCCTCGATCTGGCCCAAGGATTCCACCAAATTGAGATGGATTCTGAATCGATTGAGAAGACAGCTTTTACCGTAAATAACGGACATTACGAATATTTACGAATGCCGTTTGGATTTCGAAATGCTCCGGCCACGTTCCACTGAATGATGGACCACGTGCTTAAAGATTTTATTTATAAATCTTGCTTCGTATATATGAACGACATTGTAATATTTTCCAAGTCGCTTCAAGAGCATCTTGGACATATCAAACTCATTTTTCAAAAACTAAGAGAAGTAAATTTAAAAGTTCAACTAGATAAATCAGAATTCCTATGTAAGGAAGTTGCCTTCTTAGGACACATCATCACCCCTGAAGGAATTAAACCAAATTCTTCAAAAATTACAGCTATTCAAAACTACCCGATTCCAGCAACTACAAAACAAATTAAATCTTTTCTAGGACTTGCAGGTTACTATCGAAGATTTATCAACAATTTTGTGAAAATAGTTTCACCCATGACTAAATGTCTTAAGAAAGGAGCCAACATCAATATTAACGACAATGAACAGATAGAATGTTTTACACTATGCAAAGAATTGTTGACAAATGCACCCATATTAATATACCCAGATTTTGAAAAACCATTTAAATTAACAAGTGACGCCTCAAATGTAGCCATAGGATTCGTATTAAGTCAAAATAATAAACCAATTGCATATTACTCTAGAACCTTAAATTCTGCAGAAAAGAATTATAGTACAATAGAAAAAGAGTTATTAGCAATAGTTGATGGAACTAAGCATTTTAGACCATATTTGTACTGACAAAGCTTTGTGATTGAAACAGATCATAGTAGTTAAGGTAGGCCGTTACTGCGATAAATATTTATTTCTAAGTCCACAACACTGAGAACTGCGCATGCACCAATTCCGCGCAATAAAGTATCATATATTTTAATTTGAGGGTTATTAATTATCCGCTAATTATATAAAATACATAAGAATATATTTTAACTGAGATGGTTATTAATTTATAATTATTTAATTACATTACGTATTATTTAAAATAAGTTATTATCCGTCTTATATAAAATATAATGTTTTTAAAATTAAAATTTCATTATAATTATTTTGATCGCCTACGGGTGTAGACATTAGTGACATTCCATTATTGTAAAATTGCAGTCAAAATCAATTAGTATCGTTTCTACTTTCTATTATATTTATCATAAGGTATACCTCATTATGTAAATACCGTTTCTAAAATTGTTTTTAATATTTAAATCCATTAAAAAATCATTTACAAAAACTATCTCGCACTAATTAGGTATCTAGTATTCATATATAATGCATTGAAATTTGAAAAATTTAATTCAGTTCTTTTATACTCGTGGTGTTTTAAAATATGTCTTCAATTACTGAAGCATCGGGTTCAATTATTAAAGTGATTAAGAGTGCTTATATACAGTTATCGAAAAATCCTGAAGAAGTTGATAATTGGATAAAATTATGTTATAAAAATTTACGTTTATTAAATTTGGCATCCAAAAATTGTAAATTAAGTGCAGGTCGCAGGAAAAAAATAGAAAATCATGTGGGGTTAATTAAAGGTATGCCTTTTATTTATTTATTTATATAATATTAATAGATTTACCCAATATCTCACAATAATGGGGGTATATAACTACGGTTTTTATTATTTTAAATAAGGACAGCAACGCATAAAGTAAATTTAATAAGTAATCTCTCATATTTTTATGTGAGATTACTTATTAAATCTACTTTGTACTAGTTTTTTATAATTTAAATTTGTTATTTTAAAATGACGTTGTAAAAGTCAAATATCAAAACTTTCAATTGTATTTTAAATTATTATTATGAGATATTCGATAAAGCTTTGTATGCCACTCGTGAGTTATAACAAATAAGGAACTTATAAACTTTCCTCACATGACTTATTTATCATATAACACACTTGTACCATAAATAGCTGATTTTGATTCGGAAATTAGAACAAATTAAATATATTTATTATTATTTTTTTTATTTAAGGTTATATAATTCATATGAAAGCCTTACGTATGCAAGGAGGAAATATAAAACGACAAGCAAACCATCGAAGTGAACGTGTTAAGTGGCAAGAGATAAATTCTGCTTTTCAAAGTCGTGTAAGGACAGGTTTAGTGATTAATTTGAAACACATCGATCCCTTAACATTTCTAGAGGACGCTCAATTTCTTTATGCATCGAGAGTGAAAAACGTATTAAAGGTGTCACCTATGCTTAAAATCAACGTTGACTTGTGCTGTGAATTTTCACAAATCAAAGGTGAAGAAATTGATAAAGATTTTAAACATTTTTGCACGCCTAATGCTGTAGTCGACTCAACAACAAATTTAAAAGATTGGTGGGAGACTTACGTTCAAGATAATATTATAGTGCAATTAGGTGATTTTCAAGAACGGGGAAGCGGATGGAGTTTAACAGCTATAATAAACCTGGCTATCAATTTTAATCGTCACGAGCCATTTAGGGGTTCTTTCTACATACCTTTACCGAAAGATATAGAAAACAAAAAAGCTTGCATCAATATCAAAAACAATGATCAGGCTTGCTTCGCATGGAGCGTAGTATCGGCACTATATCCGGCAAAAAATAATCTTAACAAAATATCTTCATATCCACACTATTCGAGCGTACTCAATATTGAAGGAATCGTATTTCCGATGACACTAGGTCAAATTAAGAAATTTGAAATTAAAAATAAAATTTCAATTAATGTTTTTATGTTAGAACGTAAAAAAAAGAGAGTACATAATGTTGTACCTATATTCTTAACAAAGAATTTTGTAAGTGAGGAAAGACATATTAACATGCTTATGTTAGAAGATAATCCTAATAATAATGATGATGATGATGATGATGGTGGTGATAACGATCGGCATGCTAAATATCACTTTTGTTGGATAAAAAATCTCAGTAGACTAGTTAACAACCAACTGAATACTAATAGTCATAAAAAAAGGATATGCAACAGATGTCTGCATTATTTCAAAACTGACGAGAAATTAAAAAAGCATGAGGTTGATTGTAACAATATGAATAATTGTAAAATAATCATGCCGAATGCAGGTGAAGTCGTCAAATTTACGAATTTTGTTAATAAAGATATGTCACCATTTATTATATATATGGACATTGAAAGTATTCTAAAACCTGTAAATATGAAACGTGGTATAAAAACCGTATGCTATCAAGAACATGAAGCATTTAGTATAGGATACTATTTTAAGTGCAATTATGATAATTCAATATCTTATTATAAAAGCTATCGTGGAAATGATTGTGCTAAGTGGTTTGCACATGAACTTGAACAAATTGTTGAAGATATCGAACCTGTATATTGGGTCGTACAACCGATGGACTTATCATTGCAAGAAGAGCAAGATTTTCAAAAAGCTGGTACATGTCATATATGTGAAAAACAGTTTACGCAAAATGATATTAAGGTACGCGATCACGATCACATAACTTCGAAATTTCGAGGTGCTGCGCATAGTGAGTGTAATATTAAGTATTATGACTCCAAGGCTGTATCGGTTGTATGTCACAATATGTCAAATTATGACAGTCATTTTATAATTCGAGATATAGCTCAACAAATTGAAGGATGTATTCAGTTACTTCCAGTAAATAAAGAAAAATATATTTCTTTCACCAAATACATAAAAAACAGTAAAATAAAGTTCAAGTTTATTGACTCTTTTAGATTTCTACCTTACAGTTTAGACAAATTAGCTTCATATTTAAACGAACTAAAAATTGTTAAAAGTGAATTCCTTATTAATGAACAATATAATTTGTTAACTCGTAAAGGAGTATTTCCATATGATCATATAAAGTCTGCTACCAATCTTGATGAGAGGAGGTTACCCGAACAAGCATATTTTTATAACCAACTTACCGAAAGTACAATATCTAATGAAGAATACTCTCATGCTCAAAATGTGTGGAAGACATTTAATATTCAAAATTTAGGAGAGTATTCGGATTTATATTTAAAAACAGATGTATTGTTATTGGCAGACATCTTTGAAAATTTTCGTGAAACCTGCTTTAACACATATGGTTTAGATCCTGCACACTATGTGTCAGCCCCAGGCCTTACGTGGGATAGTATGTTAAAGTTAACTAAGGTTGAATTAGATTTGATTCATGATATTGATATGCTGATGTTCATCGAGCGTGGAATTCGAGGAGGCATCTCCCAATGCAGTAGTAGATATGCTAAGGCTAATAATAAATATATGTCCAACTACGATCAGACACAGCAGGACGTTTATCTTCAATACTACGACGTCAATAATTGTAAGTTGATTTTCAACCGAAATAACTTTTTAATGTTTATGTTTCTTTCTTTTTTTAGTATATGGTTGGGCCATGAGCGAATTTTTACCGAGTGGAAAATTTTCATGGCATAATAATACCAATATAGATGTGAGTCAAATTCCTGATGATAACAGTCTTGGCTTTATTTTGGAGGTAGATTTAGAGTATCCAAACACGTTACATGATGTTCACAACGATCTGCCCCTATGTCCCGAGCATCGAGCACCACCTAACTCTAAACAGAAGAAGCTACTCACAACTCTTCATAATAAAGAACGCTACGTTATTCATTACCGTGCACTTAAACAAGCTCTAAAACATGGTATGAAAATTACAAACATTTATCGAGTGTTAGAATTTAAACAATCCGCCTGGTTAAAACCTTATATTGAATTAAATACTTTAATGAGAACGAACGCGAAAAATGAATTTGAGAAAACTTTTTTCAAATTAATGAATAACGCAGCATTCGGCAAAACTATGGAAGATGTGCGTAAAAGAAAAGTTGTAAAGTTGTTATCAAAGTGGAATGGACGCTTTAGTGCCAAAGTGATGATTGCCAAACCCAATTTTCATAGTAGAACTATTTTGGATGAAAATTTAATTATAATCGAGTTAAATAAAACTGAGATTGTAATGAACAAACCTGTCTATGTAGGCATGAGTGTTTTAGATATATCAAAAACTAAGCTATATGAGTTTCATTACGAGTATATGCAGAAAAACTTCCAATCCAAAGTGCTTTACTGCGATACCGACTCTCTAATATATGAAATTCGATGCCCTGATGTATACGACAGCATTAAAAAAGACATTTCACGGTTTGATACTAGTGATTATGCTATAAATAATCAATTTGGTATTCCATGTGTTAATAAAAAAGTTCCGGGATTAATGAAGGATGAGAACAATGGGAGAATTATGACCGAATTTATAGGTCTCAGATCTAAAATGTACAGCGTGCGTGTTGAGGGTAAAGATTTCATTAAAAAAGCTAAAGGTGTTAAAAACTATATTGTTAAGAACCAAATTTGTTTTAATGATTATTTCGATTGTTTAATTAACAATAAAGTTATTTTAAGGAAACAAAATAGTATAAGATCTGTAAATCATAATGTTCATAGTATCTCTCAAACAAAAATTGCCTTAAGTGCCGATGATGATAAACGATTCTTGATGCCTCACACATCCGACACATTAGCATGGGGGCATTATAAATTAATAAATAAATAAATATATAAATAATTAAAAGTTTTTTATTCAAAATCTTATATCTATATAATACACTAAGTATAATAATTATTTTTGAATTGAGTATTTAGATATCCATGTAGGTTTTTCATACCCCATCCACTTAACATATAGCTGGTCACCCTGTTTACGTAACACTTTTTCAATTAAGAAAGTATCAGGGTAAGCTGTAGTTTGAAGCTCTTCCGTATAAAACATGCCTTTAATAGGATTTCCGTTGAAAAGCAGTTGAAAAGCTCTTAGGGTATGTTAGGGTAACCTAGGGTAATCTAACATACCCTAAGAGCTTTTCAACTGGTCTGTTGGTTTATATCAACAGACCTGTTCATCCGGATGAACTGGCAGTTGGTTATTGCATTATCTAACGCCGGATGGAGTCTTGATGGTGAAGAATCTCAAATATGCGATGCGGATAAGCAAAGTTTTACGGTCATGATACCTCTTAATCATGTTCTCGGTTTCGCTTCAGGTCATAAAAAGGATATAATTAATATGAGGCAGGAAATTATCCTTATCAGATCTAGATCAGATGATGATGTCTATAAGGGGGATACCGAAGTGACAATCAAAATTACAAAAATTAATTGGAAAGTTCGTCACATAACTCCTAGCGATTCTGCAAAGTTGGAAATCTATAAGAACATAAATCATGAGAAGGAAATTAAAATTGGCTTCCATTCGCGTCATTTATTTCATTACCCAGCACTTCCCGTCCATACAAACATGCTAATATGGGCGATACAAAATACGATTCACAATAGACGTCCACGATGGTTATTTGTCGCTTTTCAAACCAATAAACGAAATAATCGATCAGAAAATGCATCCACTTTATCTGAATGTGAAATCGGTGATGTTACCGGATTCATAAATCACATCAGATATCCATACGAGAAAAGACATAACGTATTTAGTAAAAAACGTTGCGTACTAGCATTTGACGACTATTTGAACTTTCAAAAAAAAAAGTATTTTGATAAAATCGAACCACTTTTAGATTTCGATCAATTTTTAAAAGAACCAATTTTCGTAATTGATATGTCGAAACAAAACGAACAAGCTGAAGAACCCATGTTGAGCATCAAATTAGAAATCGAAGCTTTAAAGAACTTCCCCGCCAATACAATTGTTTATTCTTTACTTTTGACCGACACTGTATATAATTATAACCCATTTATAGGTGTTGTTAATTCAATGTAATATTAACGTTTTTTTAAATAAAAACCATATTTATTGATACATTATTTTATTTATTTAAATTACAGTTATTTATTTAAATTACATTCATTTTCTTTAAATAATACCATATATAAATAAGTAATAGGAACAGTGCACCTCCGAATGAGGCTTCGCATATGAGAATATTATAATCGTATAGTAGATTACAATTAATTCGAATTTTCATCCATTCCGTTTCAATAAATTTATTGGAATTATCGAATAATTTCAACTTGTAATAAAAAAATCGTTTTTTTCAAAATCGATAGCAAATGTACAAATATCGTTGATCTTTGTTACTTTCATTAATTTCCATAAACATTTATTATTAGCCTCAGTTAAAGTTTCTTCTTCATAAGTCAAGCGGGTATATCCGAATCGAACATTATCAGGGCATGATATGTATAATGTACTATTTATTACTGCCGATAATATTAGTAAAGAATTCATATTTAACTAATTAATAATCGAAATTCACTGATTTTGATTCTCTATTTTGATTTTTATACATATAACAGTTCAACTTTGACTGCGGCGGACCGTCGTATTCCGTTCTTCCAATATTATTGTAATGATTGAAACAAGGTAAATAAGCAAACAATTGATTTTTATAATTATCAGGCAATTTTTCCCAGACTTGAAATATTTCAAAGGATGATGAACACAATTTTATATATTTTAATGGAATTAAAATTATTTCGTCTTTATTCAAACAATTAAGACCCAAATTAATGTACTTGAAAAATACGTCTGCATTAGTTGACATCTTGTATGAAATTAAAAAAAAAAAAAAAAAAAAAAAAAAAAACACAAAAATGATTGTTAACATATGTATATCACTACAATATATAAATCTTGTTCGATAACACATTCGACACCATATTTCTTTTTTAAATATCATACTACGTAAATCTGACCAGGAAATCATGTTTATGCTGCATCGCACTTTTATCTCTATTTTTCTTAAATTTAACATTGCACAATTAAGATTATACGCATGCGCACATTCTAGACAAATCGGACCATATTTACTTTCTGTATACATCATTTTATCAACTTCCAAATTATAAGCACTACAACGTATATCTAAATAATCTACATCCCCTAAAACGAAGTGCCTTATATTATCAATTAAATTGTCATCAAGGATCAAAAACTTATAAACATATTTATTTATTTGTAATGTCTCACATAAATCCCTTTTTAAGCAATTTATAATTTCTTCACTTACAACATTATCATCACCCCAATTTACTAATAAATCTCGTATTAAAGGTACGGGCAGTAAATTAACAAGGTTAAATATATCAGGTAGTTGTCGCATTTGTTTATTTATCGTTTTTCTACAAACACATTGTAAACTGGAAGGTTGAAAACGCGGCGGTGCCCTTTCATCCGTATGCATTATTAATTTTTTTCAAGTATGAATATCTAATATTTTGATAAAGTTTGCATTACAGGCGATACGACAAGCAGATATATTAAAATTGTTTAAACAGCCTTCAAAATTACATCGCTCGCATGCTTCCAACAGTTCCATCTTATTTGACGTTATTTCCAGTACGCTTTGAAAACTATTGTCATTATTCGAGAAAATTTTCAATTGTAACGTTTCACCATTGTCCCATTCGTACACGTGTAGTAATTGTTTTTTAACTATAAAATTGTCAATTATGTATTTAATAGCCAAAATTCGGGTCGATGTATTGAATGTTATATCGATAATTGTAATTCTCGCATAATCCGACACTTGCGCTATAACTAATAGGTCAGGCACTACCATGTTTGTTCTTTTTTTCTTTTTTTTTGTTCTAATCCGACACTTGTACTTATACGTTTTTATAAATAATAAAAAAAAAAAACCTTAATTTTTTATTGGTGATTATTATTTATTCATAATAAAAGTTCTCTACTTCATCTTCTTCCAAGAAATCTTCAATTTCGGAAAAAGTGCAGTCGGGTTCCGTTGGCGCTCCTTCTTGGATTTATATTCATATTCTTCATATTCTTCATATTCTTGGATCCAGTTCTAATAAAAAAATATATAAGAATTAAAAAAATTTCCATGTGCAAAAAAAATAATAAATACTGACCTTTTTCAAATTCATCACTCTTCTCACAAGATGAAGTTTCGGAAGTTTCACTTCCAGATTTATCAGAGCCAGCAAAAGATACCTCACTGGGCTTCCTTAAGTTGAACTTAGTCTCGTAAATGATCTTCAGTGATCGCATCGTTTCCATGGTTTTTTTATTTGGAGTACAATCTATAAAAAATAATGTAAAATTAATGAAAATCATAATATTAAAATTTTTCTTATACTGTTGAGGGTTAGGTTATCGTCCATAGGTTAGTTTCTATGGACGATAACCTAACCCTAACCAGTCTATTTAAAAAAAGTAATTTATTATAAGTAAAACTTACTTGGTTCAATTGCTTCAGCAGCATGCTTCAAAGTTTTCAAACCCACTTTATTTTCCATTTTAATTTTTCTTGCAATTAAGTTGTAAAAAAACAAGTTACCGTTGGTATTAGTAAAATGAAGTGATGTAAATTATCCAAATTTCAATGCATTATATATGAATACTAGATACCTATTTATTGTGAGATAGTTTTTGTAAACGATTTTTTGATGGATTTAAATATTAAAAACAATTTTAGAAACGGTATTTACATAATGAGGTATACCTTATGATAAATATAATAGAAAGTAGAAACGATACTAATTGATTTTGACTGCAATTTTACAATAATGGAATGTCACTAATGTCTACACCCGTAGGCGATCAAAATAATTATAATGAAATTTTAATTTTAAAAACAGTATATTTTATATAAGACGGATAATAACTTATTTTAAATAATACGTAATGTAATTAAATAATTATAAATTAATAACCATCTCAGTTAAAATATATTCTTATGTATTTTATATAATTAGCGGATAATTAATAACCCTCATAATTAAAATATATGATACTTTATTGCGCGGAATTGGTTCATGCGCAGTTCTCAGTGTTGTGGACTTACGTAATGTAATTAAATAATTATAAATTAATAACCATCTCAGTTAAAATATATTCTTATGTATTTTATATAATTAGCGGATAATTAATAACCCTCATAATTAAAATATATGATACTTTATTGCGCGGAATTGGTGCATGCGCAGTTCTCAGTGTTGTGGACTTAGAAATAAATATTTATCGCAGTAACGGCCTACCTTAACTACTGATCATAACCCTTTGGTATGGTTACATAAAATCAAAGAACCCAATTCTAGACTCTTCAGATGGAAATTAAAACTTGAAGAATTCAATTTTCAAATTAACTACAAAAAAGGTAAAGAAAATGTAGTAGCAGACGCGTTGTCGAGAATCGAAATTAATATTAATGAAACCGACAACTTATCAATAATTCCATAAATAGAAGCACCCCCTAATCCAGATGAATTAGATGACTTAGACAGAATTATCAATGACCCCCCGCATGACAATAATGCTAACCTCGAAGAAATAATAGAAGAACTCGAGAACACTGTTCATTCAGTTACTAACGAAAACAATGGAAAAATAATCCATATTGCTGAATATCCAGTTAATCATTTTAATAACAGATTGATAATTTTATTTGGTAAAAATTATGAAATCCTACTAAAACGACCATTTAACAAAAATCACTATACAATTTTTATAAATGAATCCTCAATAAAAGGAGATTTGCAAAAAATGATCAAAGAGATTATACGACCAGATATTTCATACGGAATTTATAGCAAAGAATAAATAATTCAAAATGAACTAACAGACATCTGTAAAACATATATGAATAATTCAGTTAAATTGACCTTCTCAAAAGAATACCGACAAGACGTTCTCAATGAAGACAATCAAAAAGACATAATCATTAAATACTGGTATTACTCATACTGGTATTACTGAAACCTATAATCACTTAAAAATTAAATACTTCTGGCCAAATATGAAATCAATGATCACAAACGAAATCAACAAATGCAAACTCTGTTTACAGTCAAAATATGAAAGATACCCTTATAATCTTAAATTTCAAGGACCCCTATTAGCACAAATACCATTCGACACAATCTTTATTGATACATTTTCTTTCAAGAATTGCAAATTCTTAACTATTATAGATTCATTCTCCCGATATGCACAAGCATACTTTGTAAAAGATGGAACAGGTCTTACAGTTTTAAACAAACTCCGACATTATTTTGAACATCACAATTATCCTAAAAGAATAGTTTGCGATCAAGGCAAAGAATTCTTCAATAGGACTTTTAATGAAATTTAATTGCATTTCACAACAATAAATAATCCAAACTCAAATTCTCCTATAGAAAGATTCCATTCCACAATAGTTGAAAAATTAAGAATTTTAAGACTCAAAGAACCTAACGAAACTCCTCAAAACCAAATTATTACTGCCACATTAATCTATAATTAATCAATCCACTCTTTTACGGGATTTTCCCCTTTTTCTATTTTATACAGTCCATACGAACATGACATCGATTTTTCATTAGACATGACAATTTACGAACAATACAATAACAAAAAAAAATGAGTTGATGCCATTCATTAACAATATTTACTTAAAAAATCACAGAAAAGAAAAAGCTATTCTTGATAAAAGAAACCGAACTAAAGAAGATCCTCCAGAAATTTCAACAGATACAGTTTTCATAAGAAAACATAAACCGGGAAAAACTGATCCTATTTATAACGAAATAAATATAACAAAGAAATCAAAAACTACTTTAGACGGAAAATCACTTAAAGGAAAACCTACTAACTCTCATATAAGAAATATAAAAAGTTAAGAAAATACGTCTCTTTGCAGAATCCTGATGACCCTGGCCCTAGTACCAGTTATAATGACACTGCAAGTGATCCCGATCCCGACGAATGGCTACTATAATGAAGATTTGGGCTTAGCCAAAATCCATAGCCACTATCATAAGTTTTATTTTTATTATAATAATATAAGTAAGCTAGAATTAAATTTTAGAAAATTAATAGCAAATAATGTAATGTTAGAGCATAAAATACCGCGTAACGTTACTAATCTAACCCATAGACGTTTCGTCCAGTTAAAATCTGAATTATTAGCCACCGAAGACGCTTTAGATAAAATAACTCATTTCAAAAGAAAAAGAAGACTTGCTAATTTCTTAGGCAAGGCTGTAAAAAGACTATCTTCAAAACATCAATACACATTTAAAAACAATATTTTCTAATAAAAAATTGCAAATGGATAAAATGTCAGAAATATCAACTTTCGCTGATCATATAACGACTAGATACCAAAACGACTTAGAAAAAATAAATAAATTTCAAAACGATACAATCAATGCAATCAGTTCTTTAACGGAAATAATAGATGTCAATGAATTAATAATCCTAGAATTTTATAATGTTCAAACTTATCACCAACAAATTCAAATTTTAGAAAGAACCATAAGTTTAGCAAGATTAGAAATACCAAATATAGAAATTATGACTTTACTAGAATTAAACCAGATATATAATTACTTAATTAAAATTTATACTAAAGATCTTTTGCTATATCTAGAGTAAAATTAAGTAAAGACAAATTATAAAAGATGTTATTCTTCACAATAATTTTAGCATTTAAATTTAAATTTAAATCTAGGGTTGTTAAAAACCATGTGCATTTTAAATGAAAGAAATAAATCGGCTTTAATTTACCGTAAGCCCAAAAGACCTACCTAGAAAAAATTAAACAACCTGAATATTCTTTACAAAATCTTACCTAATGGCACTAAAATCCAACAAAAGAAGTGGGAATTTTTACATTTTTAGTTTTCGTTGGACGAAAAAAATTATTCTTTCATATTATAACGTCAAACGTACACTGAGCACGATAATATTTCTAAGGTAGGCGATAGAAACAATACAAGTCAAAAACGGCAACTTTACAGAAGAGCGAAAAACTGCATAACTTTTGACATTAAAATTATAAAATTTTCAAAATATTAATTTTAGATATTATCTAAAAGCAAAGTTGCCGTTTTAGACTTGTACTGTTTCTATCGCCCACCATAGATTTGTTATTTTATCTACATAGTTTCGAGATTGATAGTTTTGTAATAGAAAATCGAAGTATTTCAAAAGGTAAGGAGAATTTTTTTTAATATTATGTAATTTTATTTTTAATTTAATTTATTTTATTTATTGATTTTAATTTAATTTTTATCAATTTTATACGTTGCATTTGTTTATAATTTGGTAAGTACGGAGTGGTGAAAAAGTACAACTTCCAAATTTGTTTTCTTAAGAACAAACCGGTAACGGTCATAAATCATAATATAGATAATATTTTTTAATTTATCAAGTAATTTTACAAAAATTTCATCTGGTGTGCAAAATCAAAATCCGTTATAATTTTTAAGAAAACAAACAGGAAAGTTACTTTTCTAATTCTAATTTTTATTTTAAAATATTTATTTTGTAGTAAATTTTAACTTTAAAATCTCTTTATAATATTTTATTTTTAGAAAATTAAATTGAAGAAAATATTTTCCAGAATTTAATGAAGATGTCTGGGCTACTAAGTTTATATCTGGACCATGAGATCGGAGGCAAAACACCGTCAATCGAAAATGACCGTTTCCTTGTTTTAAGCCATACGGAAGATGAACTACAGTTTCCTGAATAAGGAAAAATTTTCACAATAAATTGTTATTTGTCATCATTTTTTGTCTAACAATTTTTTTTAAATATGGAAATATTTAAAGCAATAAATTGGTTTTGAACCACATTTTCAATCAAATGAAATTCAGCAAACATCCAACATTTTTACAATTAATGCACCTGATTTACTAATATACGCCCCTTGTTAATAATGTATTGTATATTTGTTTAAGATATTATTTATGATTGATAATTGTTCAAAAGTGTTTAATGTTTATATTATAATTTGAACTGTATATTGTGAATTTATATAGTTTGTATATGTTTTGTGAATTTGGTATAATCAATTTTATTTAAATTCTTAATAAATAATATGCATTTTAAACATTACTGAATTTTTATTTAAATCTATATATATAAAAATGGATGTATGTATGTATGTATGTATGTATGTTCCTTATAGACTCCTAGACCGCTTGACCAATCTTTATGAAATTTGGTGTATAAGCTAATTACGATGCTGCGAAGAAGATAGGCTACTTTAGAACGGCTTTCAACAAACTTTAATAAAATATGTGGCAAATAGTGCCTATTCATCGTGTTATAGATAATTTAGAGATAATCTGATAATCCGATATCTTTATAATTATCTATATAAGTAAAATAATACTTAGGGTTTAGCAACCTAGAACCTCGAACCTTATAGAGTATACCAGAACAGGACCAACCTAAAGACTTGGATAACCTAATGGAATATACCTAAATGGAACCAACGTAAAGACTTGGATAACATAATAAACTATAACATAATAAACATAACACTTCGGATCAACAGATCCATAACTATATATAGATAGACAAAAGAAAAACCAAAATTACTGTTTTGTTGTGTGTACGCATTGCTGAAGTCCGTTCGTATGAAACAAACGAGTAACGGAAAGCAAGACTGGAAAACGTTCGAGTACGTAGACTAATGCAAAGTATTTTATTTTTAAAGAGACCCCGGGCGAAGCCGGGTATCCAGCTATAATTTATATGGCAGAACGTTCGCCGAGTCACTTGGTATATTAATTCTGAGGCGGTACGATGTTCTAGAATTTTACAAATAATTTATATGGTTCAAGTTCTGAGGCGATACGAAGTTCGGCGGGTCAGCTAGTATAAAATAAGCCTACAAGTCACACAAATTTGTTGTGGAAATCTGCAGAATTACATAATAATTTTTTATATACAATATTCTTGAAACTTGCATTATTTTATTCAGAAATATGCAACATTTTTTTCAAGAAATACTCAAATTTTTGTATTTGAAATATATGCAAAATGTATTTGATAGAAATACACATATTTTGATGTAGAATTATATGAATTTTTATTTCAAATAATGTGCATTTTATTGTGCAGATTTTAAACTTACTAGGTGGGACATTTTTCTTCTTAAATCTGGTACCTACAAATTACCCAATTGGGTTGTTTACCTGCTTAAAATCCTTAACCCAAACGTTGACACCCTCTCAACACAATAATGAGTTTAGCGCCAATCTAGACCAAATTGTGCAGGAATATTATGTAATTGTGTAAGTTATAGACACATTTTTCTTTCAGTGTATGTTAATCAATATTGCTCCAATATCGCTGCAAAAAATTGCAGCAATATTGGTACGCAATCTTGTCCAATATTTTAATAAATATTTTTAAATAATTTTAATAAAACATGAAAAGTTTAGCTGTATGTGTGCAATACATTTACCAATGATGAAAATCATTAATAACACTACTTTGAAGTTATTAGGAACAATATATTCAATATTGTTAAGTAATTAATGCAGATTTTTCTAATTATTGCACCAACATGGATGAACAATATTGCGCCAATATCGGTAGACAATATTGCACCAATATTGCCTGGGCGTTGCCAATATTGCCTAACTTTCCAATATTGGCGCAATGTTGCCCCAATATTGCGCAATATTTTGTGCTACCTGGGTAGCGTAGCGACGATTATTTATAATAAAAGAATAGTTTGTGTTAAAATATTTTAATAAATAAAAATGCATCGACACACTTATAAAGTTCAAGACGGTATATTACATAAGATTCCCTTCTTGCAGTTTTAAGTTGAAGTTGCAAGTCGGGATGGTGTCATTGGCATATATAAGAATTTATGATTTCCGTCCCAAAGTAAAGGACCGAGAAGGGTGTGTTTTGTTCTACCGTCTCAACTTTAAATAGTGACCGATGTCAGTTGCTAGATTAATTGTTTTGAATATTTTACTATGTACAAAACTAACAGGTTTTACCAACAATTCACGGTCTACCTTGAACTGGACTTCTCAAAAATTTCCGTTGTGACGTCATCAAGTGACCTTGTTGGTTTGAACTATTTCCAGCAATTGTGATTACAGGTTGTTGCATTTTTACAACCAACCTAGTAACTTTCAAAATTTTAAGAAATCAACTCTTAACTTTCATTTTTATTTAGTTTACTGCAACCGATACATTGCTTCGTTAAATCCTATCGGGACTTCAATTATCCATTTACTTGGCAATAATTTTGATTTCACTGCCGTAATAAATTCAAGTGCTCCATGCAAACTTATTTTTAGTTAATTTTAAGAGCCTTTAACTAACATTGCAAACTTTGACTTGATTCTTTGGGGGTATCGTCACCACTATTTTGTGTTCAGACTCTTCACGACACCTCTACGAGTCGGGATTACAAAGTAATATTTTGTTATGCTTGCTACTCTAATTTGACCATTATCAATATTGAAGCTGTGTAATTTCTATTCATGTTAATTGGGTTGTCTAATTATAAGGGAACATTTTATTATATTGAATTTTAAAGGTTAGAAAAAGACCACAGTGGTGGCTTGATGTGATCACTAGTTGAGTTATGAGCGGAAATTCTGGGTTCAAATCCCGGACTCGGCAGAATTTCTTAGCTCAGCCCTCTGGTGAACATCAAACTGTGGATCGACATACTAATAACTGTCCTTAACACCATAATGGAAAACGGGGTACAATAAGCCAAGAGCTTCAGTACAAAGTGGGCATTGAACCACTACCCGTGCAGCTAATACGAATAAAGGTTAGAAAAACATCTATGTGAAAAATTATATTATTTACTGGTATTGAAAATTAATTTAAAACTTCATCTCATCCTTCATTTAATTTTAAGTACAGTAAAAGCGCTGTATCCGAAATAAACGGGACCCATTTCTGTTCGGATAGCGAATGTTTCGGATAAATGGTTGGTTGAAATATAAATACCACAACATGAAACGGAAGTCTGCCTACGCGTTGACCTCGCAAGCATCTTTCGGTTAACGCGATAGATTCTAAGAATTTTCGGATACGAGGGCTTTTACTGTACTATAACTTTGTCCGGAACCAAAATTATTATCAACTTTTAAGATTTATTTTGTGGTACGCTTGCAAATTATTCACCAATCTACATTTTTAAAATTTGTTTTTGTCATTAACTTGCACTTCATTAAATTTTATTGCTTTTTCATTGAAACATTTTTCTATTGAATCTACCTGCCCAAAATCATTTTAAGTTGAAGATTCCATCTCGAGCCGAACTCAACTCAAGGTAAATAAATAAGTTTTTATGTGTTGATTTCCTATGTTCGGCTAACTCATTCAGCACCCGGTATAGTAGATATACCGCTCACCCTCAAGCGTACGAATAATTACCTCGCGCTCATACTCATTGCGACACTTTGATTGACTCTAGAGGATGTTGAGCCCCTAGGATTGGTCTGGCTGCCGACAGGAAGAGCTTTAAAACGTCTGGCAAAAGTTACCGCCGACGGGAAGTGTCTGGCAGTATTGATTACTATTTTCTATAAATATTCTCTAAAAGATACATAAAAATCAGCTTTGAGAATTTAAGAAAAGTGAGTAGTGCTTTCAGGTACCTTTATCACCTAGTTCCTGTAAATTGGCCGTCGGCCCAAGGTAGCAAGTATGCCTACACTCAAAGTACATACTAACACTACTTTATCCCGTATATTTTACTTATGAAAAATAAGTAATGTTTGGCGGCCCTATTATGATAGTATCCTTCCTATTATTCTTGTGTCGTAATCCTTGTTTAAAACAATTTTCAAGCAAAAAAGTTTTTTATGCCACTGTTATTTACCTTCTACTTAATCCAGTCACTCTTTAATTCAATGAAAAGACAATTTCAAAATAATTTTAAAAAATAATCAAAATTATTATTTAAACATGTAACATGTAGATTTTTAGCAGTTTTCTAACCTAAGCTTGATCGGCGCCGAGTTGTCCTGGCGCCGAGTTAGCCGACGCCGAGTTAGCCAGCGCCGAGTTGGCCCATCCCGATATGCGGTACCATTCGTAGGCTCGTTACTCATATTTTCTATGGTGAGTTTCGCATCCAAATTAAATGAAAGTTATTTAAACATTTACTTAATCGTATATTAACGTGAACTTCAAAATATTTGCTTACTTGGACAACTTGAAAGCAAAATCGTAAGCAAAATCGCATAACGTAAACTGCACTTTTGCTTGTCAATAAATTTAATATGTATGCACTGAATTTAGGTTGTTTGATGATTTCAACACTAAATTTTGTAAAACACTGTACTTTTGATGTGCTTCGTTGTTAATGTTGCCGTGAAGACGTTGTTCCAAATTTCCAAAAAAAATTTTAAAGACGTAGAAATTTTTAATGATGTTGTTTAGCAAAAAAATTGAAGTAGTTTTCCTTCATCGTTTATTTTTGATTTCTTTAAAAACTAATTTTGGCAGCATGTGATCCATGTAAAATTTTTCTAATTGATTTAACATTCCTTTTTCCCAAAAATCGCGATCTCGTGCAATCTAAAAGAACAGATACGTTAAAACTATCAATTTTAACTTTTTGTAGTTTTACCTTCTCAACTAATATTCCCTTTTGGTTATAAACAACAAAATAGCAAACTTCTTTATTTGTTATATGTAATTGTCCCTGCACTTGGTAATAATAGTTGTAATTCGTTTTTAAAACCATATCAGAATTTTCATCCAAAAAGCAAATTTAATTTTCTTGTCTTTAATAGCTTCGTTCAGGTCTATATCTTTTACCGTTGACGGACATTTAATTTCTATTATACTATCTTCTTCTTCTATGTAGCCATCTGAACTTGTCCTAAGAAACCATGCTCTGCAATCTGCATCAATGAATAGTCCACACCTTTTTACATTTTTTCCATATAATTTTATAAATTCTTCTATAGCATACGGTTCCATTTTATTGCCATATCGGGTACTTTCGTTTCCTTTAAATGGTTTATTTATAAAACTAAATAGTAACCGTTTCAGCAGAGTCTGTGGTAGCCTTCATCTTACAAACGCACAGTGGGCTCGATCGTAAAAAAGATGGCCAAAAATCAAATTTTGAATATAATGGCTTAAAATTGATATAAATAACACGGGAAAATTAATCAAAAAATTCAAAATTGACAGGGATGGTTTAGAGGGGTGATTTTTATACAAGTGGTTATTGAAATATGATTTTACTTTTAATGACTTAAAATTGGCATAAATAATACGGGAAAATTAATTAAAAAATTCAAAATTTACAGGGGTGGTTTAGAGAAGTGTTTAAAAGTTTTTTTAAAAGTTTAAAATAAGATTTTACTTTTAATTACTTAATATTGGCCTACCTAACACAGAAAACTTTATGAATAAAATAAAAGCTAGACTCTAATTAAAAATATTAGTGGTTTGAAGTAAACCAATTATAACAATAACGACTATAATATTACAATTGTGAAATAAAGAACAGTTTATGTGTTTTATTCATTTTTATTTAAAAAATTTCAAAAATAATAGGCACAGTAAAATAATACACTCGGTATATTATGAAAAAAAGGAACGGTGTACTATTCTACATCTTTTGATAGCAGGATAGTCCCGGGCCCTTGTTGTGTGCCTCAATTGATTTTACAAAGCCTGATAATATAGGTCGTATGTTAGGTTTTTCTGAAAAGAAATTAAAGCCAGGTATTAAGTATGAATCTGATTTAAACGTTCAAATTTTGAAGCCCACGAACATCCCCATCGATTGTAATATAACTGCAGGAGCATATCGTAATAATAATCTAGCACATACAATATTTGAATTTGACCTATCTGTGGAACCTGTATATAGGTTATGCAGAGAGCCTACAAACATTATATATTTACCTGTCACCATAAACACTATTCATAACATCACCTTAAGGTTAGTGGATCAGTTCGGCGAAGCAGTAGATTTTGGAAACGAATCTTTAACTATACGCTTAGAGTTAAAACAGAATGGGCTTAAACCTTAATAACAATATAAATAAAGCTGCCAATACTTTAATGGTCATTAAACCTTTGAGTGTTAAAGTACTCACATCTACTGAGATAAAATTTTTGGAAAGTTTGGGATACCGCGTAATTATTCGAGGTATTCTAATATTACGTTTTCCTCCTAATTTTTTAACTATACGCTTAGCCGCCATTAAAGCGTTTTTAATAATATTATTATTATTATTATTATTATAAATCTCAAGATTTATGTAGACGAAAGCATGCAATAGATTCGTTATATCTCTATCATAAAATATTCTAATAATAATATAGTAAGTACGAAAAATGTAGAAAATTTTATAACTATGCTAATTAGACCTGGAATGCATACTATTTTGATTTTGATGCATACTTATACTAATTAAATAAATTTCTAAAAATTCCTTATGCATGTCGTATAGACCTACAGACAGTAATTACTAAACTTTACTTATTTAGTTATATATAAGGTGTAGAAGTCTGATTAATTTAAATCAGTTCTTTTTTTGACTGTTGTCAACGTTAACCTACCAAGTTAATTGATGAAAAATTATAACATTATGTACCTATTATAATACAAATAGTTAATAAATATTTATGATAACGATGTTGGTTTGATTTACAATTCACAATCTTCACTACTATATTTAATATTAGTCAAAACAATGATAAGAGATGTATAACCCCTTAGCATGGAACCATTATAGATTAAAAAATGTATTACAAGTTTTTCTTATTTATTTATTATTATTATTATTATTACATTTATTAAAATCTCTTATAATATATTATAATAATTATTATTATTGAATTGAATATTTTGATATCCATGTCGGTTCTTGATAGCCACTTAACATGTACCTAATCACCTCGTTTACGCAGCACTTTTTCAATTAGAAAAGTATCAGGGTAGGCCGTAGTTTGAAGCTCTTCCATATAAAACATGCTTTTAATAGGATTTCCGTTAAGATCTTCAATGTTGTAAGTGGTGGGACATCCTAGATTAACCCGAACAATTTTAAACAGCTCTGCAGTCTAATTGGCGTTGTAACCTTTATCGAAGACAGATTTATACTTGGAAATTCGTACAAAATCACCATTTTTAAATTTTATTTTTCCAATTTTTTTATTTATATTATAGACCTCTAACTTCGTAGAGGATTCCACATCACAAGGACGCATCTTAATTGTTCTATGCTCACGATGATTATAATCATCAGTAACAGAAGCTAGTATATCGACCCATTTATATTCAGCACGATAACTAAACTCTTTATATAAAATATTTTTTAATGTTCGTATAACGCGCTCAACAATTGAAGCATCTTTAATACTATATGTAGAGTAATGATTTATATTATTCTTTTTCATAACTACAGTAAAAATTTTATTATAAAACTCTTTTCCTTCATCGGTTTGTAAATTTTTGGGGTTTCGACCATTCCTAAGAATTGAAGACATTGCATTCGTTACTTCTATACTAGTCTTATATTTTAGGAGGTATGTCTATAGAAATTTAGAATAACAATCGATAACTAATAGAATATATTTATAACCACTATTATATTTGGAATAAGGCTAAATTCGGCTAAATCTGCCTGCCATAGATCATCAAAACCTCTAATTATTACACTTCTACGAGGAAAGTTTTTTCTAGCACTTCTATGAATCTCATCTACAATTGCACGTTTCGACATTATTTAGAGAAATGCTATGTCTTTCATGCGTTATTGCCGATATAATTATCAACTATACTCCTAAAACCGATAGTTTGGTCAATTGTTTTCTTAAAACCGTTCAGCCTAGTATTGCAAACGTTTTTCAAATTCTTTTAAATCTCTCGCAATAGATTGCTGATATTGATCAAAAACATCTTCACGTGCATCATCAGCAATATTATGCTCCAATACCCATTGATCAAATTTTTTTACATCGACAGAAGTTTTTTCAGATTTTCTCTCAATAGTATCAATACGCTGTTTTAGAGACTGAATATACAGTACTATTGTATCCACATATTGTTTATTTACAGCATCAAATTCATCAACTCCGTTAGATAAGTTTGTTATTCTTTTACTCTGCATGTCATAATTACGATCCTTAGTAAGTTTAAATCGGATACCTTTATCACCTTTGGGACCTTCCTTAGGACGTATTTTACTACGCCCGAATACGTCAATGTTTATTTTAAAACTAGATATCATAACTAGAAAACTTTTTATTTATATTATAATTTTAGCTTCCACTAGCTCTCCCAAGATACTGATAATTTCATTGTCATGACTATTATTACCAGCCTGTTGAGATGCGTGTAGAAGCATGAGCCGTTGCACGAGTTCCGAAGGGTCATCCCAATAATTATAATCAATTTTATTATCATTTAACAACTTATGCTTAGGTACTAAACCCTCTCCGCTCTTGTTGAATAAACCCTTTATTACATCCTTATACTTAACATCTCGAGTGCCAAGTATTTGATTTTTATGATAATAACCCCTTTTATGAGCATTTTTCTGTATCAAAATTTGTTTATACTGTTGTAAATATAATTATATTGGTATAATATATAATAATGGTATAATTTTTAGGTGATTTTTTAAATATTAATTCGTATAACCCCACAGTACCGTCATACGCCTTATCATCAATAATAAAATTATCCGAATTTTGATCAAATTTAATTTTAACGTTTCCAATTTTCCAAGCATCAGTATTAGGATCATAATAAACTCCGTACAGATGATCCATCAAATTTTTAGTATCATGTATAGCCATATCAGTATATCGAGTATGTAATCGTTCGATAACGCTAGTGCTAGCAGCTTCATTATATTCGTCACTAACATCATTATCTTCCTGAGCACTTGTTTTACTTATGACGTCATTCTGTTTGCTTTTAAAGCAAATCAAAAATGATATTCTCATTCATAGCAGTTTCCTCATCACCATCCTCATCCTGATCACTTGAGTTACTTATGATATCCTATTGACTATTGATATTCTTGTTTATAACAGGTAAATGTGAAGAATTAATTGTAAATCTCGGTTTATGAGAATTTTCCTCAACTTTTAAATGTTTGGATTTTTTCTTTAAAGAGGTTAGTTCTTTAATAGGATCCACAATAGGTTTATATTTCTCTTCCGAAATTCTTTAAATAGCTACTTGATCCTGTTGTAGTTCAAGGTACTTACGTTTTACAGATTTACGTGCTCTAATAATTTTTTTAGTTAATTCAATGTCGTCGGCATCCATTTTAGAAAACTTTAAATTATAATAATAATAATAAAAATTGAGATATGTGTGCACGTCAGGAAGTGGTTGCAAGTTATGTAAGGTACGTACTATTTACTCAAGACTTATATACGAATCAAATCCTTTCCTATATCTGCCATTATTTATATCAGACTCTGTATCTATCACGATAAATCCGTGAGGTTCTTTCCAACATTCGGCACACATCGTTCTAAATTGATTAAATGATAAATCCGTTCCGATGTAATCGTCATATACATGCTTTAAATTCAAAACATCTTGTTTAAATAGTATAATTAAGTGTAACGGCAACGTCGTTACTTGGGCGTTATTCCCTCGGCCCGTGCTTAGAAAAAAATCTCGCAACTTGGGGGTTGCGCCGTTCTCAGGAAAATTTGTATTTGTTGTTGCTGCCACCACCGTCGAACGAACCAACCCCCCCCCCTCGATTTTTCTAAGACTTTTTGGTAATCGTGGAACCGGCCTTTTGGTTTTATGGCGTTGGGCCCCCGGCTTAACTTTGGAATTGAAATTCCGGTTAAAGGTCTAGACGGCACACAATACACTATTCTGAAACTTTAAATAAAATAATTTCTTTTGTTTCAAAAGAAATAAAACATCGACCTTCCAGCTTTAAAATACTAATATTTATTTTTAAAGAAAAAAATAAGTACAATTAATAAATATCCAAAATTTGGTGGTCACTAAAATTACCCCTAACTTTAGGTTGGCCCTTCTGTATAATAACTATATAGATAATTATTATTACTCTCGTAAAAAAAATCGCAAATTCTACAGGTTAATACAATAGATGAAATTATAAAAACTTACAACAAAATTATCTTCAAAAAAATAATCCAAAAAGAAATATCCTTCCTGGTTATAAAGGCGCACAAAATCAAAGACGCAAGTTCACAAAACTTCAAAGTTACCGAATTATAATTTGCAATTACATATATCCAAATCTGCAAATTTATAATTTGTCACAAAACCAAAGTTGATTTCCAAAATCAACTTTCTCCCACACAAAAACCTTTTGACACGCTTCGACCGACCGAATTAATCAATTCGCCCGAGTCAATCTAACTGTCCCTCTTCAGAAAATTTTACCCCCTTTTATAAGAAATCTTTACCAACTTTTCGTGTGCAAAAGATTATAAAAAATCAGAGTCCAAGAATCGAATGGAAAACTACTGACATTGCCAGTAAGGCATCATATTCACACCGTGTGCAAGAGAAATACGTCATTTTGTTCTTTTGTACCTGAACGCGACACGATTTTTAATTGATTTGCTCTTATCATCATGAAATAGAATAATACAATTCCGATTAGTCCATCCTGTTCGTCTCATCTTCAAATATTATAATAATCAGCACAGCTAGTTTAATATTTCTATAATAGTGTTATCAGAGTAATAACTTCCTCTTTTGGATTTATTCAATATTGTTTTTAAATTAGGGCTCACCAAATTAGCTAACATTAACGATAGTAGATTTTAATTTGCTGACCAACAAACAAAATTCTATTTAAAACAATAGTGGAAACTAATAATAACAAAAATATTGAACTTCAAATTGTTCCCATTTTTGTTACATAAGTTTGAATTATCAGGTATTAACTGTTTAGGTATATTTGAATAAGTTTGACTGAGATAGAATGAATCGATTAAATTATGCCGATCCATACAAAAATAATCACAAACATTAGCACTCTTATCAGTAACGACGTCATCAAACACCATAATTGAATGAGATTCTGCCTCACTTACGGGTATAACATCTTCATGTTGAGAAAAAGTGAAGTATCCTAACCCCTTTATAGGTTCGAGAACTTTTTTTAAGTATTCATACTTGGGCTGATGTAGAGATTTTGAAAATATATATACGTTTTTAAATTTCAAACCATTAGGTTCTTCTATAAGGCTGATGAGCGTATTTGTTTTACCACATCCTGAACTACCTGCTATAATACATCTAATTGAATCAGGTAATAATGCGCTATGCTTTTTTGCACAACTTTTTTTAAGGTCATTATTGTTAACTGGAAGAGTTTCACGTTGTTTAATAAACCTCATCTCGAAATATAATAAATCAAATATATATATTGTAGTGGAATTTTACAGAAATTGTAAAACCCTTCACTATCTTTTATTGCCACAGCTAGCTTTATCAGTCGGCGCAAGAACTCCCCCCCCCAAGAGTGGATTTCTGTGGGTTGTAAAAATCTCCTGTTTATGATCGAAGTAACGAAAATAAATCCTTCTTATTGACACAAAAATTTTAGTTTTATTGAAAATAATTTTTATTTGCAACAATTTTCGCAATTGTTACCCTTTGGTGTGTTTTTTGTGTACCGCCACTGCTTTGCACGATTTTATTTACTATTATGAAAATTGTTTGTGCTAAATCTGCAAAACAATCGCGGTTTGCGTGTAAAATGTTGTGATTATTCAATGTAACAATAATATTTCTGATGTTTATTGTTTCTTTAAAAAAGTAAAAAGTTTGAGTGCCACTGGATTACCAACTTTTTCAGCTGCTAATGCGTGTGCTATCTTAACCGGGTTGGGTACAACTCGCTGCGGCACGATTCGCCGCCAAGCACGATTCGCCGAGAGCTTACAGCGCCACATATGAATAATCTTCAGAATTAAACAAGAAGAAAATTATTTGATGTGTTGACCTTTTGTATTTACATGAATACACAGGTCAGATAATATGGTTCAAATTCTATCTTTCATACCTCTTTACCTTCCATGGTTTTGTAAGTTAGGATTAAAATTTATCGTTATAAATTTCCAATTTCTAATTGGTAACGGTATATTGACCAATCGCATTATACCATTTTGAAGAAGAAAAATTCAAACAATTTTAAATGTCCAACCGTCACTTCCTAATTTATTCATCCTCAAGTACTTCAATAGGTTATAGGATGGTGTATTTTTATCGTTGTTTTCTGTATTTTATTCCTTAGCCAATTGGTTCGAAAGGTACTACATGGGTACTAAAGGTACTAAAGGCAATGGTAGGCAATCTTGACATTAGCCAATGATTTTGAGAATCGGGATATATTAGAATACCTTCGTGGTTTAGCCCACAATTTCGAAATGTTGGAGGCTTAATCTAAATAAAATTGAAAATAAACGAAAACAAAAAGAACTACTATTGTTTTTTCTAACTTTTGAGAAATTTATCTATGTAATCTATTTAATTTGTTTAATATATTTAATTTATTTTTATGGGTTAAAAATCTATCAAAGATTATCAATAGATGGGGTTACTGAACGGATAAAAATGAAAAACTCACGGCGAATCGTGTCGCGGCGAATCGTACCGTTCCCATCTTAACCATTTGTTGTTCGTCAACTGTGCATCAGTGATCCGCTCTCCGTTATTACAAAAAATTTAACCTGTGCATAAATTTTCACACGACCCGGGAATTCTTCTTGTGAAACAACCTGTTCCAATTACATCAATTTAGTATGTCAGTAATTCCAATTTTCCCTAATATTTTATTCGCATCTGTTGCTTCCAAAATGGCCGACCACAAAAATGACGCCTTGATTAATTTTTTGCATGTGCCCTGTTTTACAGCCACTCTAAACTCCAAAATAAGACCAAACTCCTATCTTCGCTCACACTGCTAATCGTTTTATATCGCAGGCTATTTTTCTACCTCTCTAACCAGTAGAAAACTCGCAAAAATCACAATTCCAAAAAAACTTAATACCAAACGGCACCTCTACCTCGTCAAGGCAGATAAGGAATCCTTTTCAACTTTATAAAACTTAATCTTTTCATATAAGTTCTTTCCTTCGAACGGAGCACTAACACATCAGCCGTTACCACATATCCGCAACATAAATAAAATTAAAAATAAGTGTAAATTGGTGTTGAAAGTAACAGTTTTGGGTTTTTGTAATATTACCTTCATTAAATGAGTACTTATTCGCAGGCATAAACACAAATTAGATGACCGCGTTCTAAATACCGGGGATTTTTACAAAATATCACCCTGCACCGAACAGATATTAATTTGGACAATGTCCTTTGTGGTGAGTTACAAAACACAAATTTTTATTATGAACTAGATTCTGATTCCTCTAAACTAAACTCCCCAAAAAAAAATATAAAAATTCTCCTCTATAAATTTGTTTACTTAAATTAAAAATAAAATTTTTCTAAAATTGTAACTAAAGTTAATCATTTTCAGGATACAAAACCGCTTCATTTTCCTCATTCTCTTAAGCATAAATTTTGTCGAGGTGAAATTTTCCCCTTATGTTCCCAGAGTCTGGATATTTCAGAGTGTAGGTGTTTTCAGTCACCGAATCTATTAGGTAAGGGCCCTCATACGGAAGCTGTAATTTTTGACACTGGTCTTTTGATCTCATTCCTACTCTCAAACTTTTTAGAATAACTAAATCCCCAACATTAAAAGTGCATCTTTTTAAAATTTTTGCAATAGTTTTGCGCACATAAGTTTCATTCCTTTTCCTAATTCTGTTTTTCACCTTATTTATTTGCTCTAGATACTCAATATCCTGATCAAAAATCCATGACCTTTCTGGATGTTTGTTGAACATGAGATAAATCGGTGATACTTCAGTTACCGAACTAGGGGTGGGATTAATGTAATTTTCCACGATTCCTACATAAAGGTACCAAGATTTATGATTTTTATACGTCAGCAATCGTAGCAGTTTTACAGTTTCCCTTACAAATCGTTCGCTATGGTTAGACTGGGGGTGTAGAATGGAAACAAATGTGACCTTTATACCTTGGTTCTGCCAATGAGTTTTGAATTTTGCATTATTAAAGTAAGTGTTCTAGCAAAGTTCTAGGTTTAATAATTTCTTTGCAGAAATGTTCCAATTTTAGGATTGAAATTTCGGTGTTACACACCTTCGTTGGATATAACTTTACAAACTTGGAGAACATGTCTACTATACCCAAGAATATTTTTAAAATTATTGCCGCTAGGTATGAGATTACCAATATAGTCAATAGCAACTAATTCACCAGGTTCAGAAATTTGGATGCTTTTTACATAATTTTGATTGTGGAAATTTTTGAACTTGCCAATAGCACGGAGATCACACTTACTTAAAGCTCGCTTAATAACATTTATATCCTTTTTGCAAAAATAATTTTCACGGAACACAAGCCAGGTTTTTCTAATACCCATATGCCCATATTTTAAATGTAACTGCCTACTAACGATTTGAGTGGTTTTTTAATTAATAACATAAAGTTCTAATCCATTTAAAATTTTCACGATGAAGCCGTCTTCAATTTTGAAAGATTTAATTATCCTTTCATCTGCATTTTCAATTTTGAATTTTAACTCATCAAAAATAGGATCAGTTTGCGCTTCTATGACCTGTGCCTCGGTAAATGGTATTTCGTTGGTATGGAATCGGTTTAATGCAATTAAAACGCTTTTTGTGAAATTATGGGGATTTTTCCTACTTAAAGCATCTGCCACAACATTAGTTTTCCCTCTTACATGAATAATTTCGAAATCGTATTCTTGGATTAAATAATGCCCATCGATAAATTCGGTTGTTAGTAAATTTTGTGTTCATAAGAAATGTAAGGGCTGAATGATCGGTACGGATTTCGAATTTATTCCCCAATAAGTAAAATCTCAATTTCTGTAGACAATAAACAATAGCAAGCATTTCCTTTTCGGTCGTGGAATAATTTCTCTCAGCGTTACCCAAAGTTTGAGATACGAAACTAACTGGTACCTCCATCAGACGCGTCTGTACTTAGTACAAATTTTTTGTTGAAATCAGGGTGTATTAATTTAATGTTTTCAAATAATTTTTCTTTTAGATTTTGAAAGGCATTTTCTTTTTCCCGGTCCCATAACCATTTTATGTTTTTACACAGCAATTTAAGTAACGGTACAGTGATATCCGAATACCCTGGTATGAATTTTTTATAGTAGTTCATTACACCTAGAAAACCCCTTAATGATCGTAAATTGTGTGGTTGAGGATAATCACGTATGTCCTCTAGTCGATCATTATCTACTCCTATTTCTTCGCCTGTAATGACATACCCCAAGTATTTAATTCTACTTTCAAAAAATTCGCACTTTTCTAAGTTTAACTTTAAACTCATTTAACACCTCAAAAACCATTCTCAAATGCTCAACGTGTCCCTCAACCGTATTAGTAAAAATTATCACATCATCTACGTAATGACGGCAAAATTCACTATACTTGTCCAGAATTCCCTGCATCGCCCGTACAAAGTGCAGCTGAACTCGTAGATAATCCAAATGGAGTTACTAAAAAGATATAGGTCGCCCCGTTTATAGAAAAACCTGTAAACTTCTGTGAATCGGGGTGTAATCTGATTAACCAGAATGAGTTTTTCAGGTCTAATTTGGAAAAATACTTTTTATCCCCCAACCTGGCCAATAGTACGTCAATTTCCTCAGGTTTCTCATGTTGCGATTTCGTTATTGCATTGAGATTTCTCGCGTCCATACACAAACGTAGACTTCCATCTTTTTTTCGGACCACAACTATGGGATTAAGACGTGGGAGCTTTTTTTATGATGCCATCCCTCAACATGTTTTGAATTTCCTCATCCACTTGGTTTTTATACGCAAATGTTATGGGGTACGTTTTGCATTTGAATGTTTTGTCTTCTCTTATTTCCAATTTATGGACGTAATCCCTAGCTAAACCCGGTTTGTCGTTAATATGATTTTCACTTTCTTGTAATAAATTGGTAACTATCCCTAAATAACGTTCTTTGCATTTAACTAACTTTCCTCTCCAGAATCTATCCCCTTCATCCTTTACTAACGCACTAACATTGCTTTCGCCAAAATGGCCGACCACAAAAATGACGCCTTGATTAAGTTTTTGCATATACCCCGTTTTACAGCCACTCTAAACTCCAAAATAGAACCAAACTCCTATTTTCGTTCAAATCGCTAATCGTTTTTTATCGCAAGCTATTTTTCTACCTCTCAAACCAGTAGTAAACTCGCAAACATCACAATTCCAAAAAAACTTAATACCAAACGACACCTCTACCTCGTCAAGGCAGATAAGGAATCCTTTTCAACTTTATAAAACTTAATCTGTCCATGTAAGTTTTTAAAATACAAGGCGTTTCGTAAAATGTTCTAATTCTTTTGTTTTCAGATTTCTTTCCTTCGAACGAAGCATTAACACATCAGCCGTTACCACATATCCGCAACATAAATAAAATTAAAAATAAGTCCCAGGTAACATTACGTAACGAAAAAGTTACAGAAAATGTGACGTTTTTATATTTCGTGAGTTAAACGAGATCCCGAATTCGTGACAAAATTTGTGACTAATATGTTACAAAACCGCTCTAAATTTAACACCCGAATTCGTCACGTTAACGCGACTTTTGAACGTTGAATAGGCGTTACAAAACATTGACGAAATCTTGGAAAATTCGTGACTTCTATCTGTTAAAAAATCGTGAAGAAATCGTGACAAAATTGTGCAACTTAACCGTGTGATATCGTGTTAGAAAACGTGAAGAAATCATATAAAAAAACGTGAATTGTCGTGTTAAAAACGCGAAAATATTGTTTAAAAACTTGTGGAAATATCGTGCTATAAAACGTGAAGATAACGTATGAAAATATTAAGAGAGGACGTGAAAATATAGGGACCGAGCGTATTTGCAACTAGCGCCAGTAGTGGTGATAATTTGCATAATTGGCGTGATCATTTCAAATAGTGATATTGCATATTAGATTTTGTTTATTAGTATCACGTGTTTTTAACAATAAAAATCGGTACTCATGTGAATTGCTGTGTTGTTGGGTGTACAAATAATTATTTAAACACCGAAGGAGCTGTAAAATTTTATAGATTTCCCGCAAAACCACACGAAAAAAAGCGACGTGATCAATGGATAAAAAGTGTTCGCAGGAAAAACAATAAGTATATTCCATATTTTCCTCATTTACTGGTACAATTAAAGACATCCTAATTGTTTATTTTAGTGATAGAAAGTTTATGGCAACCAACAAAATGGACTCGAAAGCCTAAGGCGCCAGAAATTTAAAGTATTCTAGGAAGGAAAAATCCATCGAAAAAAAGGGTGAATAATTGTACTTTTATTTTCTAAGGCGAGCCAATTTATGATTTTTTGACTTTTTTGCTTTTTTATTGGTTCAACTAGAAGAAAGGTACATGTTTTATGAACACGCTCAAACCAAAATTTTTTATCTCAGATTGCTGTAACAGAAGCTAAAAATCCTGCCAATTGATGCCTTTTGCCGCGAGGGTCTAATCGGCCAAGATTAGTTACTCTACCCCCCCCCCCCGTTTCCTATGTTTGTTAGATTATGTAGGGTCAAATTTATATCATTGGCTAACAATTCGCGCTACCACATCGTCTGATTGGATCTCGAAGCGGTTTAAAACATATATTCGGTTTTTCGATACATTTTGACAAAATGTACTCCAAAAAGAGTGAAATAAAATAAAAATCAAAAATTTTAAAAATCCCTGACTGTAAAAGCACTTTACTTTAAAAACTACTGTTCCCTTTAAAAAGGAAGAAATAATTTTTTCTTCTTCACTCAACAACATAAACTCTCCGGCACTTAACTCGAAAAATTAACTTATCATCCTCCGCCCCCCCCCCCTACAAAATTTAATCATTAATTTTGAAGTCAGGGGAAACGGAGATTTGTTCCACTTACGAAACCTGTTTATAAATTCTGTATTAAAAATTCTCCGTTTCCCCTGACTTCAAAATTAATAATGAAATTTTGTAGAGGCGGGAGAGGGGGGCGGAGGATGATAAGTTAATTTTTCGAGTTAAGTGTCCGAGAGTTTATGTTGTTGAGTGAAGAAGAAATATAACATTAATTTTTGATTCAAGTATAATAAAAGTAATAGTAAAACTTTATATTAGGTACATAAAAAAACGCCAAAACACCAATTTCTAGAAAAAGTAGAAATGTGCCAGGTTTGAACGAGCTATCAAGCGAAAAGAAAATAAATTAGAATTAGTAGGACCTTGAGGATCTAAAGAACAAGTGAACATTAATTGTGCAGAAGAAGCTTAAAGAGATTTTTGTAGTCAAGTGAGTTGTCGAATTCATGTCGAAAGAAGCTTACAGCGAATCAAAACCCATCATATTTTGCACAATATAAGCCACGATTTAATGCCTTACCTTGATGACCTAGCTAACTTGCAACCACCAATTTATTCGACAACCTCCCTAAAATCTATAAACATTTCCAAGAGAGCTAAATTTGGTTTATATTTTTTTTAATTTTAATTTGTCATGTAATTATGTTATATTTTTTTACAAATAAAATGTAGCATGTTTTGAAAATAATTGCGTTTTAGTGTTAATACTAGATTCACAGCAAAATCATAATTAAATTGAACATTAACGATCGTTAACAATAATAATATATGTTTTGTAGCTATGACCTTCACGCCAAAAATGTTCAAAGTGTCCGCCTTAGGCGCCACTTTACGGTATTCGCTCGGTCCCTATAGTGACTAACAAGTTACAATATTCTTAGGTTCTTTCACGATTTTTAACGTGATATATCTTTACCTTTTTAAGGTAAAAATTTGCAGAGTTCCTCATCAAATTTGTATTTAAATAAAAATTCAGTTATGTTTAAAATGCATATTATTTGTTAGATTTTTTAGATTTATTAATTTGTGTTTTTACATACATATAGTATATTTACACTTGTCAAAATAAATTGAAGAAAATTTCAATTCATGCTATTACATTATCATTTTATTTTACAATGTTTGAAAATTATATTTCATATATTCATCTGCAGATTAAATGCAGCCGCTTCCAAAACTTTAGACAATTTCTTACGAAACTGGACTGGTGGCAAAGATTTCATATGCACAGGAAGTGCATTATAAAATTTAATGCCATAAAATCCCGTAGCCTCTCTTGATCGGGTCAGCCTGTGAAAATCCGGTAAAAGGTGGTCCCTCTGACGCGTTGCATAGGTATGTGAGTAAGTCCAATACGACGATTCGTTCTCTTTTACATATAGTAATGCTTGAAGTATGTATACGCATGGCACCGTTAAAATCTTCATTTCAACAAATTGTTGTCTACAATCGTCTCTATAACTTAGACCAGAAATGATTCTTATGACCCTCATCTGAAGCGCAAAAATTTTATCTACGTGTGCAGAATGACCCCATGCTAAAATCGCGTAAGATAAATTACTGTGAATTAACCCGTAGTATGCTGTTTTCAGAACTTTAGGCGATACTAAGTTTTTTAGTTGTCTCAGAAGATAAATATTCTTTGATAACTTTCCAGCGAGTTTATTTATATGGGGCTCCCATGTTAGTTTTGAGTCCAGTCTGACTCCAAGAAAGTCGACTGTTTCATTTTTGCAGGCAGTCTGCTTAAGAGTAAACACTAAGCTTTGACTCTTGTTTTCGTTTAGGCACATTCTATTTGCAATGAACCACCTTCGCAGATCTTCATGGTTTCGCGTTGCCAGTGCCGTCAAGTCACTTAAGCATTTGCCTTTATTGAAATTTGTAGTATCGTCAACGAATAAGAGAAAGTTTGTAATTGAACAATTCGGTAGATCGTTTATGTATATCAAAAATAGAATTGGTCCCAGTACCGAACCTTGAGGAACTCCCATTGTAATTTTTTTATTCTCGAACGAACTACACTGACTTCTGTTTTCCAGATATGATTTCAGCAACAAAAAAGCGCCTTCCGAAAAACCGTATGCTCTTAGTTTATCAAGTAGGATTTTATGCGTTACACAATCAAATGCCTTTGAAAGATCATGGAAATGTGCATTAAGATATTCGTTTTTTTCATAGGCTGCCGTTATGTTATTACACAACTCAATAATTGCCATGGTGGTCGAGCGATTATTTCGAAACCCAAACTGATTAGCGTGAAACAATTCCTTTGATTCAAAAAAACAATTTATCTGTGTTTTTAGAAGTTTTTCAAACACTTTACCCATAATAGGTAAAATGGATATGGAACGATAATTACTTGGGTCACCCCTATCACCCTTCTTGTATACTGGAACAACTCTCGCTATTTTCAAGGTTTCGGGAAATATACACTTGTTTATACATAAATTCAAAAGATCGGTGAAAGGAACCAAAATCTCATCAATAATAGATTCTATAATTTTTGAGTTACAATTATAAATATCTTTGCTATTACTATTTTTTAGATTACTCACAACATCCCTAACTTCACTATATGATACTGCTTTAAAGCAAAATTGCTCGGATTTTATAGTTCTAACATTCCCTCTTAAATAATCGATTGGATCGATATTTGACGAAGGCAACCCGCCAGTAATCGACTGTGCAACGTTTGAAAAATATTCATTCAGCTTTTCATGCGAAGGCATATCTTGTGTATTAGCAGCCATACCTCGATTTGAGTTAATCAACCTCCACGCAGCAGCCGAACCGTTAACCGCCCCCTCCAAATACCTGTCATTGGCCGTTCTTTTGGCCAGCTTTATCTTGTTATTATAATACTTTTTAAATTTTTTTAAAGTTTCTTTAGAAGTTAAACCTTTGATTTGCAAATCCGATAGAAAATGTAATCTTTCTCTAAGCATCTTAAGTTCATCATTGAACCAGACAATGTTGTTCTTTTTATTAGGAAATGAAGTTTGATTTCTCTCTTTAAAGCATGTTTCAATACCACTTTTGATTATATCATTAAACCTGGCGAACTTGACATTTGCACTAACGTCCTCGCTATCGACAAAGGACCAATCGGATGCATGCAAACACTCACGAAGGAGTGTCAGACCGCACTGCGTTATTGGGACAAACCTGGCAACCTTTTTCACATCTGCTGACTTGTTATCTGATCTAACATTTACTATCAGACCAAAGTGATCCGATAGACCAAAATTTACTACGTTAACTTCAATCTCGCACAAATTCGAAAACACATTATCAAGACATGAATCATTTCTGGTATTTTGAAAGTTCTTTTGTATTAAACCAAACGAAGTGAAAAGGTTTACTATATCTATAGACTTACTATCGTAAGTATTAAAGTGAACATTAAAGTCTCCCACAACCACAATGCCATGCCCAACACACCTAAGCAAAACCTGCTCTATTTTATTTAAAAAAGTGCAGAAGTCACCCAAGGGTGATCTGTATAGAACGACAAAGCATACATCGCCCCAGACAAACCCACATACCTCACAATGTAGATCCTCGCATAAGCATTTTAAATTTAACATCCTCACAGAATGGCCTGCTTCAAAAAATATTTAAGAATTTAAATAAAACTATTTATACAAAATTCACAAAAAATATACAAACTATATAAATTCACAATATACAAAACAAATTATAATATAAACACTTTTGAACAAATATCAATCATACATTATTATCTTAAACAAGAATACAATACATTATTAACAGTTGTTACAAGACAAGAGGCTTACCTTAATATATCATGCCATCATGTGCATTAATTGTAAAAATGTTGGAAATTTTCTGAATTTCAATGATTGAAAATGTGGTTGAAAACCAATTGCTTTAAATATTTCATATTTATAAAAAGTTGATAGACAAAAAATGATGATGAATAACACTTGTTAAAATTTTTCCTAAATAAGGAAACAGTAGTTCGCCTTCCGTATGACTTAAAACAAGGAAACAGTCATAAATTTTGTTGAAAAATAGTGAGTTGTAGATCTAAAAAGTTAAGTTGTTTATTAGTCTCAGTTTCTATGGTAAATTTAATATTTTTATGTATGTCATTAATTTGAATTAAGAAATTTTTGAGTTCATCTGAGTTTCTACAACTCACTATTTTTCAACAAAATTTAAAATTTAACATTTACAGAAAACCCACCTTAACTGATTCTTTAATCCCTTTTGATTCAAAACATTCTTACAAACATAAAATCGCCTCTTTTCTATCCTTAATACAACGCGCTGTTAACTTACCACTCTCTTCTTTTAACAAAACTAAAGAACTCAACATTATCAAACAATTAGCACAAAATAATGGTTACTCTATAAACACAATAAACAAACTAATAAAAAGAATTAATCTAAAAAAAGAACAAACATATTTTACTAATAATAATACTAAAGAACTAACTATATATAAATCTACAAAATATTTTGGCATTATAAACAAAAAAATGAATAATATATGTAAACAATATAATATTACTCTAGCTGAAAAAACCACTGGTAATCTCATTAATATTTTAACTAACTGTAAACAACAACAAGACATTATGCATTTCAACGGCGTATACAGACTATTTTGTAATGACTGCGATTTTTCTTACATAGGACAGACTGGACGACCTTTACAAACTAGAATTGCCGAACATGAACGCTTAAAAATATAATTTGATTATATTATTGAATTTAACTTGTTATTTATAGTTTTATTGTTTAAAAAATCTTTACACCCCTTCACCTTATTTTTCAAAAAATCATTACACCTATATTTTGACTACTATTTTTAAATACTTCAACTTTAAAAACAAACCATAATTTTTCATAATTTCATTTTAAATTTAATTAGGTACGTAATTGTATTATCTTAAAAAATTGTATTTTACTTTAATTTTCTTCTGTAGACACCTGAAGATGTATGATTCTTCATACGAAACATGTTGTGATAATTACAAAATATTATTTTTGCGAAGTCGTACTATTTTATATAATATATTAATAATAATTCTGCTTTATTTCTTCATAACAATAATGCAATCAATAATGATATCATATACGTTGGCAAAACTTTAGTCATGTTATGATACGCTTATTCATAGGCGTCGAATGTAGGTGGGCAGTAGGGGGCTTTGCCTCCTTGGGAAATTGAATGGAAAAATTTGGAAACTACTAAATATATATAGTTGCCTCCACTAAGATTTATTTCTTCGGACGTTCATGCACTTATTACAGGTATGCTCGCCGCAGGTTAGCTCTATCCTTCTCACACTCTTTTAACGTCAGCTTGGGGTTAGAAATGATAAATTTACAATATTTCTTACGATTTTCAACCACTCCTAGGAATATTATGTTAATGAGGTATAATATAATTATTAAAATTGATATCGTTAATTTCTTTATGAGTATACTGGCATAACTATAACGTGAACCATATATTAATGATGTTGATGAATGAGATGAACCTTATAGGTCGCTATGGACCGCAATGAGATTTTATATAATTAATAATCCGATTGATTTTGAAGCGTATAATAAGCGGTATTATTTAATTATTAAGTAGTCATTAAATAGAAACGCATTCCTACATAGTCATTAAATAGAAACGCATTCCAAAATAGTCATTAAATAGAAAACATATTCCAACACTAAATAAAAAGTAATTAGTGGACTTAGAAAAATTTGAAAAAAATCTTGATCGTAGGATCGGCTCTGTACTACTACTCGCGTTGTACCGAGAACAGTAACTTTAAAGTGACGTAGCGCCTCAGGTATAAAAGATATATTTTTTCCTTTTGGAATAACATGCACCAAAGCCTCCTGTACAAGATTCTATGGTAGTAAACTCATTCGGTGACAATTATTTTTTTGAATTTTGGCCACCTTTTTTCAGATTGAGTCCACTGTGAAACGGTGCCAAAATTTGAAGCTGTTAAACGAAGTGATCGCTGTTGCTTCCATTGATGATTATCGGATTGACCTTAAAAACTATTTTTAGTTAAACATAAATATTAAAGATGAGATAGAAAAATATAAGTATACAAACTTCTTGTAGCTTTTTCTGAATCTATAATTTGTTCGGAGGTTAACTGTAGATCTTCAATAAACTTGGTTTTTTCAATTTCGAACTGCTCGGGTGCTAGAGAAGGTTGCGGTGAGGGTACTAATCCATAATCATCATCTGGACCAACATTTCGCTTGTTTGGCGTTTTGTACTTATGCTTCGATTTTTTATTTGCCCATCTTTTTATTATCATTTTGTTAACATATTTGCTGGTAGGTATAATATGGCGTAGTAATTGGCTTTCTGGAAAATGCTTGACTCACTACTTTGTGGTAAGTTTCCATGGAATTAAATGATATGGCTTCTGCTTCGCAACGCATATTATATGAATTTCTGGTGGTGAAAGTTTTTACTGCCACTTTTATATCGGTTATGATTCTTTTTACAGAATTGAATACATGCTTGCTTTCTCAAGTTCTTCGGAATCTTTTTACTTGCTGTTCTATCTGAAAAAGAAAAAAAGAATAATTTGTAATATATTAATGGTAAGCAGGTGAATACCATCTAATTTTCGCAATCGATGAAAACACGTAGATTACCATATAGTTTCGCATGTAATAATTTATTGTAAACGCTCAAATCTCAATCTCCAACCAAACGTATATATCTTAGCCGATGCATTTCTATGCTCTGTTTGAAACCATCTACGATTATATCGCTTTCCATAGCTGTCGAAGCTCCAGTTCAATTTTTGAATCAAATATGTTCCTATTTGCTTACATTTTTACTTTCGTTATATATGCACAAATTGAACAGTGTTTATTACGTACACCCAAAAACAATATCTTGCCAGTTCTCTTTCCAATGATGCAGGCCTACTGAAAATAAATAATAAATAGATAAATATAAAATAAAATTTAACTTATAAACGTTACCACACCAGACGACGCATTGTAGTTGACATTATAGGAACGCTTCGACCAAGCTCCATCTGCAATTACTGTTATATCAGCTATTCCGTTTTCATCAACTTCACCCAATTCCTCAGCTAGTTTGTATTCTTCTTTTCCTGCTGCGATTATAACAGATAATACGGTGTCATGTAATAGCGTCGATATCTCCTGTCGTTTTTCCTGATATGTGCCCGAAGACATAAACGGAATATTCATTGTAGATAGAAGTTCATCGTATTGTAAATATCCAATGCCAATCGATAGGGCGATAGCAGCAGTTTGATTAATATTCATGGTATCTTCGGTTGGTTCCTCTGTGTCGATGATTTCAATAATCTATCAACGCATAGATTGAACCTTCAACTTAAATATCTGCTAAAAATTTTTAAAAAATATTTTTTAATAACAACAGGAAACTACAAATCGTCTAATAATGTCTTAACATCTTCTATTTCTACTTTTTCTATCTTCGTTTAAGTACTCCCACCGTATTAAAATGCACGTTGAATGCATGTGAAAATAGGGGAAATTTGCACATGATAATGGATAATGCACTTCATAAAAAGTTTTTGTAGTTAGTATCAAGTATGCTTGTAAAGTATATGGAGTCATAATAAATTATTATTATTTATTATCTATTATTTTTCTTGTTCGAGATTTTGGATCTTTTGGTCCAAAAATATGGACGAAAATAATTATTTGACAATTATTATCTTATAATAATTATTAGACTCTTAGATATTTTATAATGCCTTATTTTTTATTATTTCAAAATTCTAAAATGCAGACTTTTTTTGTCGTGGCGCCAAAAAGAAATAAGCGTTCCAAGCAGTGGCGGCTCATTTGAGGAGGTAAGCGAGGCTTACTTTCCCCTGAAATTTTCTATTAAATTCTTAAAATTTTCAAAAAAGTATAAAAGTGGATTTTCGATATTATAGTGAAATCTATCAGAAGATAACTACTCCAACAATACATACATAGGTTTCCAAAAAGTAACGTAAAGCTACCTCAGAAGCAACATCTTCAGCTAACAAAAAAAGTAACACCAATAATCTTTTCTACTACTACGTAATTTTAATTATCTATTTCTGTGTGTTGATATTATTATTACAATAATATTTATTTCTAATAATATTTTTACCTCCAATCAAAAGAAATTGGAGGTATGGTAATCCAACAAAATTTCAAATTATTTTTTTTACATTTACGAGATGACCGTGTTCAGAAACGTAAAGATTTGCAAAAAATAAAAATAAATTGTGTATCGGTCGGTCTGTCGGTCGTCAAATTTTGTTTCTCGCTTTATTCCTGAACCGTCCAACCAATCAGGACCAAATTTGGTATGGTAGTAGGGTTTATGATAGAAAGGTGAAAATCAGGTTTTCGTCGCGATACTACAATCAGGAGTGCCACTACAAGAAAATAACACAAGATTTTAAGGACAATTTTGTCTTGTGATATAAGTTATTTTAAAGACCTTGAAAAGCTTTATCCAGAATAGGTTAAATTAACTTACTATCTGCCATCTGTCAAAAATTACAAGCTGTCAACGTTTAAACCTCAAGAATGAATAACTCATGAAGTACTGAAGGGATCTCAATCATATTTGGTGTGTAAGAATACTGCCCTTACAGAACCTGACAGCATATGGAACCATTTGATAAAAATCAGGAATTTAACATGAAAAAAAAAGATAAGGTACTTTTTTGCGAAAACTTGAAAAAAGGCATTCTCCCTCGATTTTCTTCGGCATTTCTGCGTCAATGGCGTCAAACTTTTTGGACGTATGACTAGTGGTCTCTAGTGGTGAAAATAATGAAAATGAAAGCTCAAATTTACAACAAAATTCTTTCGGTGAGATAAACCAAATTCAAAGTCGGTACGCGACAACTCGGCGACGGTCACCTCGGCGACGGCCAACTCGGCGACCGAGTTGGTTAAATCAATTATTATTCAAATAGATTTCTAATGCCCGTACCTATAGTCGATGCTTGGTTCCAGCAAAACTTGAGCACGACTTAAGTACGAAGTTGTTAGTTTTGATTGGTCAATTTTGTACTTAAGTCTGAGATCGAGCGAAGTATCGACTATAGGTATGAGCATAAGTTGGATATAATATATTATGTTAAATCGTTATTGTTTTATTTCAAAAGTATTCAAAATGTTGGTTATAATAGTATCTTTTCAATGATTCTTGTGTTTTGCTCCTTGTTTTAAGTCTTCTTCTTAACTTTATTCTATAGTTATTGTTGTCAATCCTCTTGTAATAATTACACAGTGTTACATGGTACAGATTCAAAAATGGGCGGGGTTTATTCTAATAGATTTTTTTGCGTTGAAAACGAATCTGACTTTGAAATTGCTCCATCACGTCAGGTTTTTTTGAAATTGTAGCTTAAATGGTCAAAGAATGGCTATTTCAACTATTTTAATGATTTTTTTCAGGGAACCTCATTTTTTTGTTTCAATTTTCAAATATTTTTAAAAATGCATCGCATAGTACTACTACTTAACTGTAAAATCCGTTTTTCAAAATTGTTCTACAAATTTTTATAATGAAGATATACCATTTTTAAGCCAAGTGATTAAGTCTTGCAAATTCACCCGTTTTACCGCGCCAAACTTACTTTTTGATAAGTTTTTTAGTATTAATTAATTAGAGACCTCAAGAACCCCTGTGTAGGCAGAATACTAAAGAACTTATCAAAAAGTAAGTTTGGCGCGGTAAAACGGGTGAATTTGCATTACTAAGCCTCTTGACTTAAAAATGGTATATTGGCCCGGGAGTATAAATTCATACCAATCTGCTTCTACGGTTAACTCTTTCTTTTTTTGGACTATAAATAGATTTTGTTTGGAACAAGGAGGAACTCGCTTTTGCGACAGTTCTTAGGCTTCTATACATCTATACTTTTTTGATAAATTAAATTATTTAGAATTTTTAATGCTTTAATCTTCTAATTAGGTAGATACCAACAGCAAATTTTTTATATATAAGGAAAACGCTAGCAAGTTTTCCTTTTGAATCATGCGGACAGACAGACAGACACGGAAACAGATCATAAGGCTTCTTCCTATACGTTGTATAGAAGCCTAAAAAGAATAAAAATGATCTTCTTTCGGAATCATCGCTGAGTTAACCGGTCGCCGAGATGACTGTCACCGAGTTGACTGATCGCCGAGGTGACCGTCGCCGAGTTGACCGTGTCCGGTTTCGTGCGTAGTTCTTCTTAAAAAACAGGACAGGGGTCCACGAAAAGTCTTGTCACGGGGTCCGACGAAGCTCGCGACGGTCCTGTCTACCATTTATAAATTTTATTCTATTGGTGGAATATTAAAAATTTTAGTTAGACAACATTTTTCTAGTGTAATTTTGCTAATAAGTATTTTGGGCATAAAATGGATAAGACCCAACTAACCAATAACTATCCGATTACTGAGTCATCTTAAAAAACTTAACACTGTGTTTTTCTAAACCTATAATGTCTAAAATTGGAAAACTTTCCTCGATGTCAAATTAAATGAAAATGTTAAAAAAAATTTAAATAAAACTGTAATAAATTCATATACCTAGTAAATAAAGTGTGCCTAGTGCAAAATTGTATTTTTTTTAAATGAAAGTCAAATAAGTAAGTAATATAATACTACATTAATCTGTTTCTCGTTTGATAACGATTGCCCACGCTTGAAAGCAATGTGGAAGGTTTCCAGTCATTTGAGGGGAATACAACTTTTAAACAATTAGATCTGTGGCTCCCCACAGCGGAAAAGTTTTGCGTAATTGTCTACCGATCAACCTTAACAAAAGATGTCTAAAAAGTTTTGTTGTAAAAGCGATTTTTATGTGTCAAAGAATGGCTTCAAAAAGTACTATTTAGATTGTTAAAGATAGGGGTGTACGAATACTTTTTTTGGTCACTGTATTTACGTCGGAAATGTACTACATAATTGGTTGGATTTTTTTCAGCAGCACTAAAAAAATTTATAATTAATAGTGCAACTTTTTAAAACTTAAAAAAACAATTTACATAGCACGAGCATGTTTCAATCAATTTTTGATGCTTTTTCTTCTTGTAAGTACTTAGTGGTAAATTAGTTCGTTTCTTATTAATAGCCTTGTCTTTAGGCATGTTGAAAAATTGTAAAAATTATTAAAAACTTTATAGTGTTTGTAAAACACTAAATAATCCGCGTTCGTTATAAAACACCGTAAACAATAAAAACACTTAGAATCAAATAATTTTTAAAACACTAAAATATCGGTTTTATAGTTTCTCAAATTCACTGGAAACAACAAAATCACTGAAAATTAGGTATTTTAGAGCACCAAAATAACACTTTTATATACAGCTTCGAGTGTAATGGTATTTAAAATGCAAAAATGCAATTATTGCATACAAAAGTTGCGCGCGACAATACTAGGTATGCTAAAAATAGAGGATGTTGATTGATAAAGGAAAATGTTATGGTAAGCTATGAACTTCGACGACGTGTAAAAAATTTACACGTAATAGAAACTTATATTGTGTTTGTGTATAAAACATAATTGGAGATCCATAGTTTTTCAAATATTCGCTACAAATCTAATGGCAGCACTATGCAATTATAAATTTAAATCAAAATTTTAAATTTAAATTACAACCTATGTTGTTAATATACATTAGTTTTTATTATAAAAATTATGGGTGATGTATAAAGTCATGACGTTTAAGTCTGTAGGGCTGTAAATTGCAAATTCCAAAATATACATTTTCAAAATTAATTTTTTAAAAAGGACCATACCCCTGAATAGTATTTATTGTTTTATACTTCGGTACAAAATTTGAAAGCGTAAAAATGAAATGGTTTGCAATTCAAAACCAATGTTGCAAACAGCTAATGATCTACCGCCTTAATGACTTTTTTCGGGGGTCTAAGATTACCGAAACTCTCATAGTATATGATATTGTAATTCTTGAATTGAACCCAATGAGTACTATTCCCATTCACAGCATCTAAATTTATTATTCCAGATTCGAAGAGTATTAGGGTTGTCGGTAGGGTATCTTTCACAAATACGTCTCGAAAATTGGGGATATCCATAGTATATAACAGCATACAACAGACCACAAAATAAAATTGACGAACAAGACTAATGCCCATATTCACAAAGGTTCGTAAAATATTTAACGAGCCGTTTAATTTTGCAAACCAATGAAAATGATCTCGTAGTACAAGCAAATAAATTCCATTGGTTTGTTTAAATAAACGGTTTATAAAAATTTTTATGAACGTTTGTGAATATGGGTATTAGACTAACTATTTACTTATGACAATAAAGTTTTAGTAGCGGGAGACTTCAATGCCAAGAGTATTAATTTAAAATCTATTTTATTATATTAAAGTAATTATTATACTATTGTAATTACGGAAAGTTACGTAAAATGCAATTTTAAAAACAAATTCAAAGAATTTTAAACCTTTTATTATTTTTTATTTTTTAAAATTTTTATTAATTTTAAAAAAGGAACAGGAACTTAATAACAGATCTTATAAGGTATAGAAGTAAGCAGTGGCATCAATACCCACCAACATGTCGAAAGAAAAGACACAGAAGGCATACAGGTACTAGAACAACGCGTACAAGAGAGCACCCGAAACGGAAGAATGCATCGTCTGTTAACTCAAATTGATTTTTCCGCAGCGACAATTTGAAAAAAAATACAGTATATCGGTTTAGAATATATGACTATGTGTAAATTATAAAATTATCTTTTTACCTTTTTGCCTTCAATAAATATAAGTATAATATTATTGGTCTAGTTTTTAGTTTTAGTCTTAGTTTTATTTTCAAGTGGTTAATACCACATAAATATTGCAACTTGATATAATTGTACCGATGTAATTGAACCAGTTGAAATAAATTGAAATTATTCCAAACCTAAAGCGTTTCAATGGAACGACGAACCCGGATGACCTAATTATTAAAAAGGACAAAAGGCAGAATATTTTATTTCAACGCGTATTTTTTGTTTTATGAACAAAAAACTACGTTTTTCAACAAAAATTGAAATTTTTATGAATAGTTTAGGGGTTTATATATCATTTATTTTTTGTGTTGCTCCTAATTCACAATTTTGTCTTAAGGGGTCTATAGACGTTAAACTTGGTTGTCAACTTGCCATATTGACGACCAAGTTAACTGTGTGTAGGCTAGTTGAAGGTCGAAAGAGCAAGTTGAAGACCAACTTAAAGAAAATCAAATGCATTGGATTTTTTGTGAGCGGAGCCTGATGTTAGTAACCGAGTTGAAACGTGCTTATTTGATGTTAATAGTATATTATTAAACAAGAGGTTTAATAAGCAGTTTAAACTTGAGTTTTAATATACTATTTTATTCGCACCTGTAGACGTAATAAGCAAATTAACAAATTAATGGGCAATAACAAAAAAATTCGTGGAATAAAATAACAGTTGAAATATAATTTATTGCTTGTAGGTAAGCTTTGCGAGTAGTTCGATATACTGATATACACTTATGCTTACTTATGCAGTATAAGCAAAAAGACTGAGCTGAGAATAATATAGACGACGTGAAGGGGTGACGTAATATTATGTTGCTATAATAGAGGTAACGTTTAATGTAGTTGAAATGCGTGGGCAAATTATATCTTAAAGTAGGTAACTTTATATTTTATTAGGGTCGTGTTTAATTGTCAACTTATAGAGTTATGCTTATAACGTGTTAATTTGCTTATTACGTATGCAGGTGCGAATAAATTAAAGTAACGTATGCTATACAATCAACCAAATTGGGGAGGCCAACATATTCTGTCTAATGTAGTATAGCGATAGCCAAATTGATTTAATTTAATTCATTTGTTTTACGGTGGATCAGTGATTTGCCGTGGTCTCTTGGCCGTTTTGGCGCTTAACTCTCTAAAAACATCCCTGCAATGCGTGTAACGGCTATCACTAAGACTTTATCAGAAAGCACATACCGTCAACAGAAAACCCGTTACTTGTAATTTCTATGTACTCCCATGTTAAACGTGTGGAAAATTTTGATTTTCAAATGCCGTTTTCTTGAAAACTAATGGATAATCCAAAAATTGATTTTTTTATAAAATTGTGAAATAATTGTCCTGCTTTCCAATGGTACATAATAAAAAGTTCAACTTTTGGTATAAATTAACTTACAGTAGCAACCTGTAAGATACCTTTGCGTATCGCTATACTACATTAGACAGAGTACATCGGACTTTCTTCCAACGTAACGGTCCATAAGATTTCAGGTACCCTTATCTCTGCAAACCCTTACCTAATTAATGGACGGCTCCTTTTGTCATTGGGCTATTTTGTCGGAGCTACTTTGTCTTTGAACTATTTTGTCGGAGCTATTTTAGCACGGGCTATTATGTCGTAGGGCTACTTTAGAGCAGGCTATTATGGCAGGGATATTTTGTCGCAGGGCTATTTTAGCACGGGCTATTATGTCGGGAATATTTCGTCGGAGCTATTTTGTCGGGGTTATTTTGACGGGTCACCGTTGCATTATTGTATGGGTGTTACTACTGCACGTTATTTTACTTTAGGAGGTGTTTGCACGATGTACATATCATGTATCAGGTTTCAATTCCTGCTCTAGATAAACTTTTAAAGCGTTTTCACACGGGGCAATATATTGCTAGCAATAAAAAAGCTGCGATATTTCCCGAATATTGCTTTAATGCTTTCACATAGAACCATATTCAGCTTCCTATATAGAGCTAAGTAAAATGAAAATAAACACTGTTGCCATATTATGTTGTGAACTATTATATTGAGCGTAGACATTGGGTTCTATTATTAGCATTAATTAACCTTTAGCCATCTTGCAACACCGTTGAACTACTAACTATATTGCAGCAATATATAGCGAGTTGTGTGAAGACAGGCATATAGCATATAGGTGGCGACTGGAAACGCCGCGATAAGAAATTGCCACCATATCAGTAGAACATATTGCGTGTAGACGCGATATAGCATCGTCCCTACCATAGCATTTATTGCATAGCGTACATGTGAAAACCACTCATTTAAAAGCATGTATTTTTGATGCACAGCAATATCGCGGCGTTTTATTGCTAGCAATATATTACCTCGTGCGAAAACGCTCTTAGGGCCAATCCCACCAGACAAAAAAAACTTGTTATATTACCTAGGTAACACATGCTAAATTTGTTATTTTAATCTAAGTTTTGTCAAAAACTCATTATTTTTGGTCTGGTGGGATTGGCCCTTACTGTTCCTATGCTTTCTTTCACATTATAATAATTTTAATGTAAATTTTAATTTAGAATTATTGTTGTCTCTTATTATATTCTTACGAATAGCACGCGGGCTCGAATAAATATTTTAGTATTTCCCTCGTACAGGTCCGAGCTCTTGTGCTATTCCAAGCGAAAATAAAACCAGATTATCATTTCAAAATTTAATTCCATCCCTGAATTATGCATATATTAATAAAACATTTTGCTTGAGAAAACATTTACTGTTGAACTTTGTTATACACCACGTGCTTGTATTTTTTGCTTTTCCATCATTTGTAAAGGATCCTTGTTGTATTTTGCAAATACTTCACGTTTAAATGTTTCAAAATGTTTTCGATTAATATTATTTTGATACTCCCTCCAAGATGGTCGACCACGCTTAACTTGAAGACCCCAATGGCACGTGAATGCAGGAGATAATACCAAAAATTGATAACCAGCAACATACATCTCGTATACCTTAAATTACAAAAACACAATAATTAAAACAAATATATCACTGCAAATATATAATAAACAAATACACCTCCATAAAAAGAATTAATCAACTTAATAACTCAAAAGTAGATAATGCACAATTCATTTACGAGTACTCGTTGTTTAATTGATTACCAGAAGTTTTGCAAGCTTCCTGATAAAGCCAAGAAACTTTGCTGCTTCAACAGAAATATAATATTAAAAAGAAGGAAAATACAATTAATTGCTGTAAATCCGAAATCTTTCTGGCGTTATACTGACGATTGTAAAACGTTTAGAGGACACCCTGCTTTATGTTTTTAGATGATGAAGTTTGCTCTTTCGGCCAAGAATATGTTGATTTATTTGCGAAGCAATATTTTAATTTACATTGAAGAAGTGGTGCTTCTTATACTAGTTACATACATTTTACGAGGTGATATCGGTAACCGTAGAGGAATTTCTATTCAATCGACCATACCTACGATGCTTGACAAATAATTAATTTCCGTTTATCAAGCAATTAGGAAAAAATTATAGTGATTCAGGAAAACGAAACAAATTATTTCAGGGTTTTTTTCGACCAAGAAGAACATTGGGAAGCTGAACAACAGGCTCTATCCATGTACTAATTTAAAATAATAACAACAAAAAAACAACGTTATTTAGCTCTGAAAAGCGTAATTTTGTTAAATTTCCAAGCTTTGAGAATTTTTAGAAAAAAAGGTGTTTAAATCTCAAAGGAGGAGTAAATATCTCGCTAAATATACTATATCCACTATTACAATCTTTTTCCAAAAAGCAACCTGTGCAATAATATCTAATCAAAAAAAATCTTTTTATGACTGCTATCTCTCTCTAACCTTATAACTAACCTGTCCACCAATCATCAGATCTCATTTCAAAAATGAGTAATTCCACGTCAAGCGGGACGAATTTTGGTAAAATTTGAACTTCATGTCTCCGATTCAGTTCTAAAGTCTTATATGGGTTCCATATTACTAAAATATGACTGGTAATTTTTGTCAGATTTTTGTAATAATTATTTTGCAAGTTATTAAAGTCCAGTCAATACGGATCCAAAAATGATGTTAGCTTGCAATAAATCATAAAGTTTTGAAACTTGGCAAAAAGTTTCGTTTTGGGTCTCTATTTAACAAAAAAAAAGTCGCCATTTCTCCGAGGTCCGGAAGTGTCCTCCATCTTGGATTTTAAGTGACACTTTATGGTGTTTCAATACTATTTTCAAAAATATTAACTTAACGAAAACACAGTTTGTATAAAAGTTGAAGTTCGTTAAATTCTAAATAAGAAAGTTTATATTCAATATTTGCGTCAATGCAATATTTAATCGACAAAATCCATCCGCCAGTCGTGAAGTGATTGTGATGGCCCGTTTCATTATGACTATAGTAGAGCCGATGATCGTCAAAAGCGTTCACTAACCCAATCACGACGTAGAACTAAACGAATTACACAGACCTACAAAATTTCACTTTTTAAAATTTTTCTGAAGTTTTTTTCATTTTTCCTTTATATTTCGTTACGGTAAATTTGAATCTACTTTCCGTTTTAATTCATCAGCTTTTGTTTTGAATACACAGCTTATTATTTTTTACGAGGGGTAGGTGCACATTAATGAGTTTTTCACAGTGTAGATGGAAGTTGTGATAAAATTATTATAATGTCTTATGTCTTATAATTATTATAATGTTATTATAATGAAGATGAGATGGCGCCTGGCCGTGGATTGACGTGTGTTGTGTGCAGTAAGACAATTGATCGTAATTACGACGATAAGATTGAGTATTTTCAGTGTAATGCGTAACTCCACATATCCTGTGCGAAGATTTCCATCGAGGAACATAGAAGGTTGATTGATGATGGGCAGGCGAGAAAGTGGTGTTGTTCCATGTGCTTAACCTCAAATTCTGGTGATAAAAATGTAAGCATTGTTTTGAATACCTCACAGGGTGAGACCCTTGTTGAATGGGAGCAGGTTGTTAAATTGATGAAGATTTCAATGCAAGATGTGATTGAAAAGCTAGTAAGTGCCCGGCGTCATAAAGCCGTTTGAAAATAGAATTGAGTCGCTGATTGAGGAAAACAAAATATTGGTAAATGAGGTCAATGACCTAAGGGACATGGTGCGTGATGTGAATAAAATGGATGTGTTATTGAAGGAAACTGAGTCGATAAGAAATATTAATAAAGCACTTATAAATGAAATCAAAGAGTTGAAGAGTGTAAAAGGCAGGTTACGGAGAAATAATGTGGAATCTAAAAGATGTTATACTGGTGCGACTTCGGGGAACTTTTCGACAAATGGCAGAGTTGAATCACAGACATATTTGTTTAAAAATCAAAATAGAGATGTTAATTTGATGTCCGTATCGAGTCGTAATACACCTGCGACTGGGATCAATAATGCATTTCATGGAAAGCAAGAGAGACGTGTTGATGGGGGTGCAAGAGGATTCAGTGGGGTTGGAGGTCCGTGAAGATGTTTCCGACCCGAATGGTTGTGCATCAACGTCTGAAGTTGCGCAGGGTTTGATACGTCTGCTGAGGTGGTTGATAAAGATGGAAAGAATAATGTTCTAGCAGGGGGTTCCAATGCAGATAATGGTTATACTCAATTCAGAAGGAGACGCGCTAAACGATCGATTTATGGTAGTGGTTTAGATGCTAATTTTAAATCTGGCTTAATAGCTATAGAGAGAAAAACTTGATTTTTGTTGGCCGCTTGTTGAAGGGAATTGTTGCTGAAAAGGCATAAGGTTGTAAGTTTTGTTAATCCTCTAAGTTTTTATGTAACTTTGTGTTTTCCACCTACTTTGGTGTGTAAAGGGAGGGATCTACAAAAGTGGATAACTCCTCAAGTAACTAAGTCTAATTGCATTTTGAATGATTTGTATATTTTATCCAGGAAGTATGATGTTTTGTAACCTTTTTATGAAAGAAAAAAGGGTCAACACTGTGCGTTGGTTTCGCGGGATGATCCTGATTATTATAACTTGGTAATAGCGGGTGCTGACAATAAAGGCAAGGTGGCTTGGGAGATTATTCATGCACGTAACAACAGGTCTGGGGGGAGCACCTGTGACATTAAGATCTAGGTGGGTGATGAGATTATTTGTGATGCTGCTATTGTTGTCAACCTTTTCAACGATTATTTTATTCGTGCACCGATTCATATTCGGGATATATGAATCCCAATTCCACTCGTTGAATCTAAGTTGGTTCACATAAAGATGAGCTTGCATACGATGGCGGTTATGCCTTTTGACGAAAGGGAAACTCTTGCCATCATTGATCGCCTAAGTAGTATGGGTGCTTATGGTGTGGATGGTTTTCCAAGTGGCTTGATTAAGCGACATAAATACAGCCTTGCGGCTCCTTGAACTTATTTAATAAATCAGTTTTTTACTAACGGTATTTTTCCTACGGTATGTAAGATTGTTGCGGTGTGTCCTGTATTGAAGAAGGGTGATCCTAAGCTATTATCTAACTATAAGCACATATCTCTGCTATCAGTTTTCTTAAAGATTTTTGAATATGCAATGCATGATAGGGTTATTGCATTTTTACATAAGCATAGTGTAATATCTGATAATCAGCATGGTTTTTTGAAACATAAATCTACCACATCTGCCATAATGAGCTTCTATCATTGGACATTGTCTCTTTTAGAGAACAACAGAAAGACCATTGGTATTTTTTGTGATCTTAGCCGCGCCTTTGACTGTGTTCAGCTTAATCTCCTATTGGCAAAATTAAATAGATACGGTATAAGAGGCGTTGCCTACTGCTAGCGTACTCAGCGCGTTGTGTTAAAACAGACTGGCTGTAACCGGATTAGAGTTTTTTCTGACGATAAGTCTGTTGATATAGGGGTCCCACAATGCTCAATTCTGGGACTTACACTGTTCATAATTTTCATTAATGATCTGATAAGATTTATTCTTGAAGTAATCATAACGATGTACGCGGATGATATTTCTATAGTGATGGGTGATGTTGATTTGGATGATTTGGATTTATTAAAACCATAATGAATGGTTTTATGCCAATGGTCTCTATTTGAATTCAGAGAAACCCGTTTATATGATTTTTCATGCTGGTCAGGTTTTTAGAGGTGATGTTACACATCTTAGATTACAAGGTTGTGACCTTCGTCAGGTTGGATCCACTAAGTTTTTGGAGCTGCATATTGAGGAGACTCTGAAGTGGGATGTTCATTGTACCTCAGTTGCTAGGAAGCTTGGTTCTATACGCTTTCAGGTGAGAACGCTGCCACGCTCAAAAGTTGAGCAAAGGATTGGTGGTAATAATCTCAATCTCAGGGTAAAAATTGGCAAAGCCCTGGCTAAGCTACTTAATAAAGAAAGACAGAAAAGATAAAAACAAGGTGGACTGGGTGAGTTAAAAAAAAATGAAATGGTAATAAAAAAAATTGAGAGGGTTGACTGTTTTGCCCTAGGCGCTACATGGTTATAAATCAACCTCCCAATAAGTCCTACTACCCAAACCACAAACGGTAGTGTAATTAAACTCAAAAATAAAATTGAAATTGGTACAAGAATATACACTTGAATTGGATTAAGGAATTTATTGAATAATAAAATAGCGCCAAATTTCGTTTTGATCTAACCAACAAATAATAACAAAAAGTCGTGAATAGCTTTTCTTGCGAAAAGCGTAACCAACCCGATATATCTATATGTGGTTTTAACAGTAGTTATACAAAATTTACTCCAATTTAAGACGCAAAAACAATCGAGTGATTTATGGTAATGTAGTCTAAGCGAAATTAAGGCGCAATAAAATTCATCAAAAGAAATTAATGTAATGTAACATAGACGGCACAAAACACTTATCTCATCAGCTGGTACGATGACTTCTTGGCAGGTGGTAGTTATTGGATAACTTGAATTGGGTAGGTTGATGGTTTTCACTTGCAAAATTAAGGGTGAAGGCGAGTTGACCCAAAAATTCAAAATTATGGCAAACCAATTTTTCCAGTGAAATGTCGGTCACCGATATGATGAGAAATAATAGCGGTTATGGTAATTTCGTATCTTCAGTACTTGACAAAAGAAAACTGAATAGTGAATCCTCCAAAGGAGATAAGATTAATTATCTTCGAATCGATAACAAAATCTTCAAAGCCAAGCGCAGCGAAGTAATCCCAATTAAATCGGAAGGGCTATAATCTAACAAAACCCACTTTCGTAACACTTTGCTAATCCAGAAAATCTCTTGCAAAATAACTAAAACTACGATTTAAAATTTTACCAACGAAAAATGTGTCTGATAAAGATATCGGAAACAGGGTCTCGAACATAGTTTCTTTACATTTTAAAATCCACTAATTCTGAACCGTTACAACGCTTAGGTCGGTGTTGAACCTGTCGGTTCTCAAGTCTTTTTATTATGCGGAAGTTCATCGGTCGCGCTTGGCATATGACCTAATTTTTTATGGAATTTCTAGGAATGCAGAGCGTCTTTTCGTTGTTCAAAAGCGTATTTTGCGGTGCATTGTGGCTGTGGGTGGGTTGGAATCATGTAAACCCATTTTTCGAGAACTTGGTATCTTGCCTCTGCCATGTTTATACATACAGCTGCTTGCCATTTTTGTTCGTGAGAATTTCTCTGGTTTTGTGACTATTTGATGTGCACGGTCGTAATACTAGATTTGGTCACGAACTGTTGATTCCTCAGCATTGCCTGCATCTCTCTGATTTAGGACCTAGATGTATTGGGATTAAAATTTATAACAGGCTACCTGCCGATATTAAAAGTGCAGCGTTGCTGCCGGTTTTCAAGCGAAAACTTACGGAAATACTCTTAGAGCAATGGTTTTATTGTATCTAGTTGGCATTTTATTAAATGTGCTTTTTGTTATCTCTCTTTTGTAACTTGTTCATCCATTTGCATGCGATGTTTAATAAATTGATTTTGATTGATTTTGATTGAATCACGGAAAAGTTTATTAGTTATTAACATGTGAAATTATTTACTAAATACAATAAATTCTTTACATCAAGTTATAAAAATTAATGATTGAAAATGCTTACTGTTTTTTATGAGAAAAATATGCAAATTAAGTGAAATAGTTTGCTACACATGGGCACAGGTGTTTCGAATTGCGGATTCTCATTAGGCAAACCTGGAAAATATTAGTAACGCACACAGTATTCAATTTAATAAGATAGAAAAAATAAAAAATTCAAAATTATTTGGCATTTCTTTAAAATAAAAAATAATTTTGAATTTTTTATTTTTTCTATCTTATTAAATTGAATATTGTGCGCTTTAGTAATATTTTCCAGGTTTTCCTGATGAGAATCCGAAATTCGAAACACCTGTGCCCATGTGTAGCAAACTTTTTCATTTAATTTGAATATTTTTCGTATGAAAAACAGTAAGCATTTTCAATCATTAATTTTTATAACATGTAAAGAATTAATTGTATTTAAAACTTTTAGAAAATCGATGACAGTTTTCGTAAAAACTGCTTATTTTGACTGATTTAGATGGATGAAAATGGTTTTCATTTTCAGAGTCAGGATGCTAAATACCTAGAGAAAAACTACTTATCCTTCCAGAAAACAATTTTTGTCGGTATGTGTTATATATCATTATTTTTTTATTGACCTATTGGACCTAAATACCAAGTTTAGGACATCGGCAATTGTGAGGGACAAAAGTTATAAGCCAAAAACAAAAAAAAAATTATTTTATTTAATAACCAATTGAAAGAACTTTTGAAATCGTTCGTACTGGAAAATTGATATAGTAGGTTAACCAAGATGATTTTAACACTATTATATAGCTTGAAATGTCTACTTTTCAATGATATATAAAAATATGTATTAATTAAGTTTCAATTAACTCTATTAATATTATACGAGCAGTGACAAATTGGAATTGCCGGAATATTTGCAAACAAAGAAGTGCCTGATGGAAGTAGTGACGAAAAAGATGCCACGTTTTAATTTAAATTTTTCATTCCTTATTATGTTGTTATTTATTTGTATTATTTATTTTAAATTTCTTAATATTTTTTTTAATTCGTAGAAAAAAATTCTAATTTTCAAAAATTCAAAAACATTTTGAAATTTTTGTTTAATTAAATGAAACTTTATAAAACATTATTACAAGTTTGATACAATATAAATGCTCTTTTTACTATCGAAACATGCGGTAGAAATCGAAAAATAAGATAGATTACGAGTAGAGCGGAAGGGGGTACTCATGCGGATTACGCTATCGGTTTTTATGTTTTGTTGTTCTCCTATGTTTATTTATGAAAATTAGTGCATAGTGTAAGCGTATGAAATATTCTTTATAAAATTCCGCTTTGTGTCAGGTGAAATTTTCAAATTTCAGTATGTAAAAATGCTATTAAGGATGTTTAGGAGGCAAAAAATAAAACTTAAAAATATAAGATATCGATGAAAATTGGTACACATGTCATCATTAATTTTGCAATGTAATAAAAAAAATTTCAAATCGATTCACTACACCGTTCAATAGTTCTTGCAGTTTTAATGTGATGTTGACTTTTTGTTAAAATTCAAGAAAATCACATCTATGGTTTTGCTTAAGAGTCTGCTTTTAGGGAAAATCACAAGGTGTTAAACAGTAAAATACTTGTCTAAATAAAAATCTAAAGCTAAATCTTAAGAAATCCTAAAAAAATTATATAATGTAAAAATCATTTTATGAAAAACATTTTATTGAATAATAATATATTAGCTTAAAATATATGATCAAAATATAAGAATTTTTTAAAATTTTCTGTAGTTATAGCTAGTAAATAGAAGAAGTAAATAGAAATTGTCTTCAGAATTTGTAATTGAGAAGTTTACGAGGAAAACTTCAAACGTGTCTCAATGGATGAATACTTTTGAAGACGAATGTAAGCGTTTGGAAATAGAAGAAGATATAAAAAAAATTGAAGTCCTTAAATCGTTTTTGGAGGATCAAGGTCTTGACTGGTACAGTTCCATGCTCATAAAACATGAAATAAACTCAAGATGGCTAACATGGAGAAAAGACTTTTGTGAGACGTATAAAAACAAGGGGTGGACGCCAATCAGGTATGCAATGTCATTCAGATATATACAGGGCTCATTATTGGAATACGCTTTAAAAAAAGAAAGACTTTTATTAGAGATAAATAGCTCAATAGATAAACCAACTTTAATTAATCTGATTGCTACTGGACTGCCGAATTTTGTGTCTGATAGGATTGATAGAGATGGTTTAGCTGAAACAAGTGATTTGTTTCGTGAAATCAGAAGTTTGGAGCATTTAGTCAATAAAAAGAATTCTGAAAAAAAGATTGTTACAGTTTTTGATAGTAGAATTGGAGGGAAAGTTGGAAGGGACAAACCATGCAGAATTTGTGAAAAGATAAACAAAGGTATTCGTTACCATTCGGAATCTTTATGCTGGTTTAAAGAGAAAGTTAATGATAGGCCAAGAGTAGATCACATGAAAAACGTCAACAATTGTGAATTAGAAGTAGATTTTAATGAGATGGAAAATTTAATTATTACTGAATAACACATTAAAAGTTTTGGGAATTTATGATTCGCACTGAAAGAAAAATGTGTCTATAACTTACACAATTACATAATATTCCTGCACAATTTGTGTCTAGATTGGCGCTAAACCCATTTTTGTGTTGAATGGGTGTCAACGTTTGGGTTAAGGATTTTAAGCAGGTAAACAACCCAATTGCGTAATTTGCAGGTACCAGATTTGAGAAGAAAAATGTCCCACCTAGTAAGTTTAAAATCTGCACAATAAAATGCACATTATCTGATATAAAAATTCAGATAATTCTGCATCAAAATATGTGTATTTCTATCAAATAATTCTGCATATTTTAAATACAAAAATTTGAGTATTTCTTGAAAAAAATGTTGCATATTTCTGAATAAATTAATGCAAGTTTCAAGAATATTGTATATAAAAAATTATTATGTAATTCTGCAGATTTCCACAACAAATTTGTGTGACTTGTAGGCTTATTTTATATTTAAATAAAAATTCAGTAATGTTTAAAATGCATATTATCTATTAAGAATTTAAATAAAATTAATTATACAAAATTCACTAAACATATACAAACTATATAAATTCACAATATACAGTACAAATTATAATATAAACATTAAACACTTTTGAACAATTATCAATCATAAATAATATCTTAAACAAGTATACAATACATTATTAACAGTTGTTACAAGACAAGGGGCGTATATTAATAAATCAGGTGCATTAATTGTAAAAATGTTGGATGTTTGCTGAATTTCATTTGATTGAAAATGTGGTTCAAAACCACATTCAAAACCATATTCAAAAAAAATTGATAGACAAAAAATGATGACGAATAACAATTTATTGTTAAAATTTTTCCTTATTCAAGAAACAGTAGTTCATCTTCCGTATGACTTAAAACAAGGAAACGGTCATTTTCGATTGACGGTGTTTTGCCTCCGATCTTATGGTCCAGATATAAACTTAGTAGCCCAGACATCTTCATTAAATTCTGGAAAATATTTTCTTCAATTTAATTTTCTAAAAATAAAATATTACAAAGAGATTTTAAAGTCAAAATTTACTACAAAATAAATATTTTAAAATAAAAATTTGAATTAGAAAAGTAACTTTCCTGTTTGTTTTCTTAAAAATTATAACGGATTTTGATTTTGCACACCAGATAAAATTATTGTAAAATTACTTGATAAATTAAAGAATATTATCTATATTATGATTTATGACTGTTACCAGTTTGTTCTTAAGAAAACAAATTTGGAAGTTGTACTTTTTCATCACTCTGTACTTACCAAATTATAAACAAATGCAACGGATAAAAATGATGGAAATTAAATTAAAATAAATAAATAAATTAAATTAAATTAAATTAAAAATAAAACTGCATAATATTAAAAAAAATTCTCCTTACCATTTGAAATACTTCGATTTTCTATTACAAAACTATCAATCTCGAAACTATGTAGATAAAATAACAAATCTATGGTGGGCGATAGAAACAGTACAAGTCAAAAACGGCAACTTTGCTTTTAGATAATATCTAAAATTAATATTTTGAAAATTTTATAATTTTAATGTCAAAAGTTATGCAGTTTTTTCGCTCTTCTGTAAAGTTGCCGTTTTTGACTTGTATTGTTTCTATCGCCCACCTTAGAAATATTCTCGTGCTCAGTGTACGCTTAAATAATTTTTTCGTCCAACGAAAACTAAAAATGTAAAAATTCCCACTTCTTTTGTTGGATTTTAGTGCCATTAGGTAAGATTTTGTAAAGAATATTCAGGTTGTTTAATTTTTTCTAGGTAGGTCCTTTGGGCTTACGGTAAACTTAAGCCGATTTATTTCTTTCATTTAAAATGCACATGGTTTTTAGCAACCCTAGATTTAAATTTAAATTGAAATTTAAATGCTAAAATTATTGTGAAGAATAACATCTTTTATAATTTGTCTTTACTTAATTTTACTGATAGAATGGATAGGACAAAAAAATAAGCATTAATAATTACTTCAAGTAATTTATGAAAGTCTTTACATTCAGTTTCAAAAGTTGTGAACGAATTATAGAAAAAATATTCCATTTCAAAAATTGAACATATTAATTTATTTAAAATAAAAATATATACTAACGCTCGTATTCACAATCGTTCTTAAAAATTTTGATGAACCGTTTATATAAACAAGAACCGGCAACCATTCTTAAAAAGCTGATGATCCAGAACCCAGGACTCAATACAGAGAACTGGAGAGTCGTGGAGAAGAAGCCGGACAAGAAAGGCCAGCAAATTATTGTGCTGGTCGATGTAAAGTCCTGGACTAAAATCCAGGAACTACAATATAAACCCTTCCTCATTTAAGGAACTTGGAAGGAAAAAGGAGGGAGAGTCAAATGTGGAAACGGAGACGTAGCGGGGAAACCTAGGTTACCTGCGATGTCTCCTCCTCATGTGTCAAACCCTCTAGCACCTTCCACTAGTGATAGTGGGGGGGGGGGAGCGATGAGGGGGGCAGTGACAAGGGGGAGGAGATGGAGTGCGAATCGGCTCAAACCGGGGCGCAAAGTTCCATCCCACTCCCATCCCTACCTGACAAAGGTAAAGGAGAAACACCGGGTGGGCGTCCCACATAAATTGGGATTACCTTCCGGTGTGTACAAGTAAATATACATCACTGCAGGGCGGCCTCGGCTGCCCTGCAGAAATATATAATAAAACAAAATATTGATGTGGCTCTGATACAAGAACCCTGGTTATACGGGGGACAAGTGAGAGGACTCAATATGACAGGAGAATGGGGACTAATACGCCCAGGTGATAATCAACCAAGGGTCTGCATTATCGCGAAAAAGAGGTTAAATCTTCTGCCGCTATGGGGACTATGCACCAGAGACCTACTGGCGGCAAAACTTAAACTTGAAGTGGAAGGAGGGCTGAGGGACTTGGTCGTAGCATCAGCATACCTTCCATTTGATCAACCACAACCACCCCCAACAAGGTAGGTTGAAAGACTGGTTGCGGACTGTGAAAGCAGGGGCTCCCAGTTGATCATCAGCTGTGATTCCAATGCACACCACATCGTATGGGGGAGCACGGACACAAACAGCAGAGGTGAGTTCCTTCTGGAATTTATTTTTAGCAATAAGTTAGAAATAGTAAATAGGGGTAACGAACCTACTTTTGTCATAGCGACAAGAAAGGAAGTACTTGACCTGACAATAGCAACACCTATCGCATGTCAATGGATAAGGGAGTGGCATGTCTCTAAGGAGGAGTCACTCTCGGATCACAAATATATTCGATTTAATATCGAAACACCACCTGTGGAGGAGGCGGCGTACAGGAACCCAAGAAACTGTGACTGGGCACTCTTCAGGGAGAGTCTTAAGCAGGAGCTGAGGGAATGTCCGTCAAAACCGTCCAACACAGTGGAGCTGGAAATGATGAACGACAAAGTTACGTCGGCCATCATGACAGCATATGAACTAAGCTGTCCGCTAAAAGAGAAGAGAGCCAAACGCGAGGCCACTTGGTGGAATCGTGAGCTCGAAACTCTCAGGACAGATACACGTAGAGCATTCAACAGGGCAAAAAGAACTGGAGACTGGGAAGCCTATAAGAGCACCCGTCTTAAATATACGTATTCCATACGCAAAGCCAAGGAGGACACCTGGAGGAGGTACTGTGAGGAGGTCAAAAGAACTCCGGAATGTGCCAGACTCCAGAAAGCGAACCACGGAAAGGTGGGAACGCTGATAGATTCACAGGGGGGACATACATCCTCGAGGGAGGAGACTCTTGGGCTTCTGCTCAGGACACACTTCCCGGGGTGTATACCGAAACCTGGTATAGATCCCGCCACTCAGAGTTCCCCCAGTATACCGATGTATCGGGCTGGTAGGGAGCACTGGAGAACGGCGGACAAAATTATAAACAAAAGAAGGCTTGCATGGGCGATAAGATCTTTCAAACCGTACAAGTCTCCGGGGGTAGATGGCATCTTTCCTGCCCTGCTGCGAGAGAGACTGGGAGAGCTGTCTGCCTCATTATGTGCTATATTCAGGGCAAGTTTAGCCTTGAATTATGTACCCCAAAGTTGGCGGAAGGTAAGAGTGGTATTTATACCCAAACCAGGGCGTGCAACATATGCCCAGGCAAACTCCTTCCGTCCAATCAGCCTGATGTCTTTCTTGTTAAAGACATTGGAAAAACTGGTTGATAGGCATATAAGGGATTGTGTCTTGGTAAATTCGCCATTGCACAAATACCAGTTTGCATACCAATCAGGCAAATCGTGTGAGCTAAGTATACATGAGCTTACTCACAGGATTGAGAAGGCTCTCGAGGAGCAAGAAATTGCTCTAGGCACCTTCTTAGATATAGAGGGGGCGTTTGATAATACCTCCTTTGACTCTATAGAGGAAGCCGTTAGGAAACGGGGAATACACCCAACCATAACTGGTTGGATTAGTACCACCCTAAGAGGAAAAGAAATTAGTGCCAGTCTGGGAAATGCGACCGCGGAGGTGTCTGCCGCGTGCGGGTGTCCGCAGGGGGGGTTCTCTCACCCCTACTGTGGTGCCTGGTGGTGGACAGCCTTCTGTGGGAGCTGGAACAGATAGGAGTTCACACGCAAAGATTTGCCGACGACATCACTATTTTAGTGATTGGAAAATTCGGGGAAATTGTATCAGCTATGATGCAAAGAGCCCTGAAAACCGTCGAGAGATGGTGTACACGAGAAGGATTATCGGTAAATCCGGAAAAAACCTCAGTTGTAGCTTTCACGCGACGCAGGAAACTGCAAGACGTGAAAAGGTTAAAAATGTGGGGGAAAGAACTATATGTGGTTAAGGAGGTCAAGTATCTGGGTCTAATTTTGGACAACAGGCTGACCTTCACCTCTCAAATACGTAACGTAACAATCAAAGCGACACGGGCTCTGTGGGCCTGTAGATGCATGATTGGTAAAACCTGGGGACTAAAACCGAGGATGGTGCTGTGGCTATACACTAGAGTGGTGGTACCCACAGTGACATACTCGGCCCTGATCTGGTGGCACGCCACCAGAAAAAGGGAAAGTATAACGAGGCTAGGCAAGCTGCAAAGACTTGCATGCCTAGGAATAACGGGGGCATTGAGATCAACGCCCACCGCAGCCATGGAGGTCCTACTGGGGCTGCACCCACTGCATATAGCAGTGGAGGCGGAGGCCCTACTAGCGGCCTACAGGCTAACAATAAACGGATATGGTAAAAGTACCCCAATAAAGGGGCACCATACCATGATCTTCAACTCAATCAAGAGCAATAACATGCTTAGCATGCAATCGGATAGAACCAGCACTGTAAGGAACTTCCGAAAACCATTCAGGGTGATAATACCTGAGAGGGGCAAGGAAAAAACCATACAAGAGCTGGGCAACCGATATGATACCATCTGGTACACAGATGGATCTAAGACAAAGATAAGCACTGGAGCAGGTATGTGTGGAAGAGGAACGGGAGATGCCTTTGGCATTAACCTGGGCCGTCACGCTACAGTGTTCCAGGCAGAAGTAATTGCAATTCTGGCTTGTGTTGCTGAAATGGTGCGGAGGAATTCCAATGGTAGACGAATCTGCATCATGACAGATAGCCAAGCAGCTCTGAAGGCTTTGGAGGGAATAGAAATTCACTCCAAGGTCGTTAAACAATACCGTGATGAACTTGTGAAACTGGCGATCTGCAACAGCATTTCGCTTATGTGGATTCCGGGACACCGAGGCATCAGGGGAAATGAAGAGGCTGATCGCCTGGCCAAAGTGGCTGCTAATACAACCATGATAAGTCCTGAGCCAACCTGCGGGATTGCATATACGACCGCAAAGGAGGGGATCAGGGACATGTTATGGAAACAACACCTTGAGCACTGGGAGGGCCTTCTTGGACTGAGGCAATCGCGGATGTTCATTGGGGGCCCCTCCAGAGAGTCCAAGAGCAAAAATATAATCCAACTGAGCAGGAAACAGTTGAGAAAGGTAGTAGAACTTTTTACAGGACACTGCTGTCTTAAGAGACACCTCAATACAATGGGGTTGACTGAAGATCCTACTTGTAGGATGTGTGGTGAAGAGGATGAAACCCCTCACCATATCTTATGTGAATGCCCAGCTCTAGCTGGGAGTAGGCTACGCTACCTTGGCCTTACATACCCGAGGGCCGAGGATGTAGCTAAAGCACCCTACAACTGCTTACTCAACTTTGTTGAGGAGACGCAGTTGTTGGAGTAAAACGTGGAACGAGGGGCACAATAAGCTTAAGCTTCAGTGCAGTGGGGTCAGAACCACAACCCGTTTGAAATAATAATAATAATAATAATATAAACAAACCAATGAAATTTATTTTCTTGTACTACGAGATCATTTTCATTGGTTTGCAAAATTAAACGGCTCGTTAAATGTTTTAGGAACGTTTATGAATACGGGCATTAGTGGGATATTGGTCATAGACTCATAGAAATCTACAAAGTAGATGAAGAAATTCTAAATAAACAAAAGAAAAACGAATGAAATAATAGCATGAAAAATTTTTATTAAATTTAAAAAAAACCTTACCGAATTACATGTTTCGATCTTATTCACGGTGTTAGCCGCGACACTGATCTTATCAGATTTGTGCTGGAAAGGGGGCGTCCAATAACTACGTGAGGCGTTTAGGGGGGGTGGTCGAGCCGAATCTCACCCAATCTCACGTGGGGGAGAGGGGAGGTCTCGGCAAATATCACGTAATTATTTTGTTTAACTATTCTTAAATAAAAATAATTAAGCAAATTATGTTTTTTTAATAAATTCACGCAATCAAGCACAGATATTTACATTAAAAATACGCATTTAAAAAAATCTCACGTGATTAGAAAGGGGGAGGGGGTCCAGCCTCACGCCTCCAAATTGATTATTATTTTGGTAAAATGGTAATATTATTACCATTATTTCAAACGATCATGAAACCGTCCACGTGCGCTGAACTTGTCGAAGCTATACTACGATAACGTATTGTTGTTGCTAAAGCCTGCCCTGACTGCCGTTTGTTTATTTGTCAATTTTTTCATCTACGTTGTAGATTTTTATGACCAATATCTCAACTATAATATTTTTATTCTAGTTTCTAATGGTCTACTATACAATATAGGCTTTTAAAAATTTTTGAATTTCTTGAAATTCAAATATTCTTTTTATCGTTATTTTTAATATTTATTTAAATCCCTATTCGCTATGTGCATTGCTCCAGCTGCCCTCTGGTGGCTCAATAGAGCAAATAAATTCGGACTGTTGACATATAAAAATACACTAATAGCGCACAATTTTTTATTTTTAATATATTTTTGATGTTCGTTTAGTATAAGCGCTGATGTAATGTATATCTGTAATAACTGAGGCAATATATTGTGCGAAAAATGGGTGAGTACGCTATGAGAAATTTGAATATTTTGGTTTTGTATGACTTTTGTTGTGACACTTCTTTTCCCTTTTTTGAAAGAAATTCACGAATAAAAAAAATATACTCAAAAAAGAGTGAATGAAAATAAAAATTAAAAATTTAAAAAACCCCCTGACAAAAAAAATTTCAAAAATTAAAATTAATAATAAAAGCGCCTTACCGCCTTACTTTAAAAAGTACTGTTCCCTTTAACGCTAGATTACTAGATTTATTTTGCCGAACATAATTCAGGGTTCTTGTATGGAAAACCTGGAAATGTCAGGAAATTTAAAACTTATCAAGGAAAGTCAGGGAATTTGAAATTTTTATGGCCAATGTCAGGGAAATCAAATTTTGTCAAGGAAATATTTTTAAATTTTACATAATTTTTTTTCATTTTTAAATTTTTTTTCACAAGAAAATTTTCAATTATTTACAAGAATTATAAATAAAATCTCTTATTTACAACAAATTCAAAATTTACAAAATTAGGTCAATTTATAAACTGAAAAATTTATTTTTCACAAAACAAAAATTTAAACTTTCAAACATTTTTCAAAAAATGATTTGGTAACACGACAATATATTACTGTATGAAATAAATGTTATAATAATATTTGTTTTTATTATTTTGAATTTTTTTCGGTGCAAATTGTTTTCCGATTGCTGTACTATTACTATTGTTTGGTATTACGATACTAAAATGTCAGTTCAAATTAAAATTTTTGTTAAAATTAAATTTAAGACTGTCTAGTAATCTAGGGTTAAAAAGGAAAAAACAATTTTTTCTTCTTGACTCAACAACATAAACTCTCGGACACTTAACTCGAAAAATCAACTTATCATCCCCCCCCCTCCTCTACAAAACGAATTTAAAATTCGTCGTGTAAAACTGAACTGCAGCCAGGCCCAACCAGGGGGGGGACGCTTGGGGATTTGTCCCCGACGCCCGGGATCCCTCAAGGGCCCGAACGAATTACTAAATAAATTCCATTAATAAAAAGGACGATCGACTGATCAAGATTGCAAGAGACTTGAAACCATTGGCAAAACGAAACCCTGGAAGACCACCCAAGATATGGATGGAGAGCTGGGTGTCCACATCAGAGGAAATGTGAAGAGGGGAAAAGCGTGAAGAAAAACAGGCAGATGCCTAGAATAAAAGTAAAAGAAGAAGAAGAAATAAAAAGGAAATAAATAAAAAATTTGAATGAATAAAAAATTAGATAATAATATTGTGATGTAAGGTACTTCTGAAAATTAGTTGAAAACTACTGTAATTTTTATTTTTTAATTAATTTTACCCATTTTAGTTATTTTGTGCGTAGTTTTTCTTAATAAAAATACAAAGTTTTATGATTTTCTTTTTTATTTATGAAATTTTTAAGCACAGAGGGTCCGCGAAAAGTCTTGCCACGTTGCCCGACGTGGCACTCGACGGCCCTGACTGCAGCAATCCATTTATTTCTTTGTTGCTGTTTGTGGCTTGCTCTTGGGAATATATAAAACTTGCAATCACTATTTTTACCACTTTATGCCAATTAACAACACAGCACGTTGAGTAACCACCCATTTTAATCATACGTATGTCTTAAATCACGTAAGGCAAGTCTGAAAAAGTCCACATTAAGTTCTATTACCGGCCACTCCGAGCGCTTCGATAGGTTTGCGTATACCCTCTTAACCCATGCACACATTTTATTAGTAATTTATTTTTAAACCGGTCCTGTTGATGGAAAATAAACAATTTTCACTAATTTTTTTCGTTACGTTTGACTAAAGAAGTCTAGAAATCCGTTAATTAATCAAATACAAATAAACTATAAACTACCAAATTTCTAACAGAAAGTAAATATTAAAAAAAAGACCGAAAGTAAAGTATAGCATCATTTTATTTATGATAAAAGAATTTTTTTTACAAAATATTGTAGAATTTTAAATAAAAATAAAAAAATTTTAATGTATTCCAAAAAAGGAATAGACAACTAGTCGAGAACAAAAATTTTTCTTTTTGTAACATACTCGTGGTTAAAAATAAGCACAAATTGGGATTGAAACCGTAAAATTTAAAATGCACAATATTAGGTAGAATTAGTGTAAACAGTTTTGAAGATTTCAATCGAAATCTTCAGGTACAAAAGTTTACTTTTTTCTAGCAAACAGTAGATTTAAAAACTGCACAATTTGAGTTTACAGTTGGTACAATTTGACATGCACAGCGCTATGTAGATTTATCTCAAACGATTTTTTTGAGTGCGGGCTCAAGTATTTCTTTAATAAGCTCAAAATTATTATGCTTAAAAAATAAACAAGTTAGTAAAAAAAATAATGTAAAGCTGAAAACGATTAATGGCGTGAAAAAAACTATAGGAATGGTAACTTTAAGGATTAAGATTTTTAATGTTGAAAAAAATATTAATGTTTTTGTGATAGATGAAAAGAATTTTGATTACGAATTTTTGATTGGATTGTATCAAGGAATTTCATTTGATTCAAGATCAAAGATTAGAAATTACACAAAAGATTCAAAACTTCGCAAAGGAAGACAATAAAGAAGAAATAATTCCTGACTTTTCGGGAAAAACTGAAAATGAAATAAATAACGAATATAAAGTAAATTTTCATGAACACATAAAAGTAGCCGATTTTGACATTTCAATGAACCATCTGGATAGTCGGCAGCAGCCTGAAATTGATGAAGCAATACACAAATATAAATCACTTTTTGCTAAGGATAAATATGATATAGGTACCGTAAAGGGTTATGAGGCACATATTGATCTCTTAATAGATAAGTATTGTAGTAAAAGACCATATAGATGCACCATTGAAGATAAACGAGAAATAGAACAACAAGTATCGAAATTATTAGAAAAAAATCTAATCGAAGAGTCTTTATAGCCCTTTTGCTGCTCCGGTAACACTGGCTTATAAAAAAGAAGAGGGAAGAAAATCAAGATTATGAATCGACTTTCGTGATTTGAATAAAATTGTGGTTCCTCAAGCACAGCCTGTTCCATTAATCGAAGATTTAATGGTAAAAGCAAGAAATTGCAAAGTTTTTTCAACGCTAGATATAAACTCAGCATTCTGGTCGATTTCCTTGAAAGTTGAGGATAAGAAAAAAACAGCATTTGTGACTCAAGAGAGACATTTTCAGTGGACCTGTTTACCATTTGGGTTAAAGACGTCACCACCAATTTTCCAGAGAATTTTAAGTAGCATTATAAGAAAACATAAACTATCGGATTTCACTGTAAATTACGTAGATGATCTTTTGATTTTTTCAAAAACATTTACAGAACACATAAAGCACTTATCATTGTTATTGGAAGCAATTTTGAAGGAGGGCTTTCGATTAAAGTTTTCAAAGTGTAGCTTTGCACAAGATTCGGTAAAATATTTAGGCCATATAATAAAAAATAATACAATTATGCCATTGAAAGATAATTTAGTCGCTATAAAAAATTTTCCTGTTCCGAGAATACAAAAGAATGTCCGACAGTTTTTGGGAAAAATAAATTTTTATGGAAAGTATGTGCCAAATATATCAATTATATTGGATCCTTTACACAATTTGTTGAGAAAATGACAAAGATTTATTTGGTCAGACAGATGTCAGAAATCTTTTGAGACAATAAAAAGATTACTTTGTTCAAGACCTATTTTGGCTATATTTGATCCAGATTTGCCGATACATATTTACACAGGTGCAAGTATACAAGGCATGGGAGCTGTCTTAAAACAACCACAACAAAATGGAGAAGAAAAACCATGCCCATATTTTTCGAGAAAACTCAATGAGACTCAAAAGAAAAAAAAAGCCATTTATCTGGAATGTCTAGCAATAAAAGAGGCAGTAAAATATTGGCAACACTGACTCATGGTAAAGAAGTTTACAATTTTCTCTGATCATAAGCCCCTCGAAAGAATGAATATTAAAGCTAGAACAGATGAAGAGCTAGGAGACTTAACATATTATCTGTCTCAGTTTGATTTTGAAGTAATATACTCTCCAGAAAGATACAACGTAGAAGCTGACTGTTTGAGCAGAAATCCAGTATTGGAGCCACATGAAAATCAGGATGAAAGTTTGAAAGTTGTAAACTTAATAACATTGGAAGATATACAACATGATCAGCAAACAAATGAAGATGTTCAAAATAATAGAAAAAAGCTACAATTGAAAGATAAACTATATTATAGCAAGATTAGAGGAAGGGAAAAGATTATATTATCGGAAGAATTAAGTAGAAAAGTTATAAAGAAAATACATGATTTTTACTGTCATATTGGAGTGTTTAAAAAAAATCTATCTATTAAAAAAAGTCTTTTTACAGCATTTCTAACTGCAAAATTCTGATTGACAATATCTTCATTTCCAATGTTAAAACTATCCTGAAATTCATTGTGGTGGCATTTCATTTCTTTTATCTATCGCAATGTTAATACAATGCGAAACTGTTGTTGCTACAATTATTGCGTGTACTCGATCAAGAGTAACACGAAGTCCAAGAGGAAATCTTCTTTTGAGAACACTAAAAGTGAACACTAAAACACTAAAAGAACACTAAATAAAGCATTCAGTAGCGCGGAGCGCTACCATAATCTTCCCACATCTGGTAAAGGAAGCAGTGGCATGGTAATTTTGTAGGGAAATTACTTAACCCGAGATGACATCTCATTGAAAAATGCTTGCAAAAAGAGGGAAGAAGGTTGGAGAGAGAAAGGAAGTAAAGCTTGGGGGAGGTGGGTTTGTTGGAGTACTAGAATTAGGTAATGGTGTTAATAAATACTTCCTACAGAGATAAGTACTGTCACCTAGCAAATAGCAATCCCCAAAGACATCATGTTCTATAAGTGACCTTCTTAATCTAGATTCGTTAAAAATTGTTGTATTGTGAGCACTACCGGAATAGGAAGATACTATCATCCATTCATCTTTCTTTAATTATTGCTTATATGAACAGTTTATATACTTATAGAATAACTATGATTGTTATATTGCACAATATCGTAATCAATAATATTGTATTTAATACAAGTTTGTTTCTAAAATTCACGTACCTTGCAAATTTTAAGGTTATAAATCGACAAATAAGGACTTTATTTGACCAACTTTGAGCTAATAACTTATTGGGAGTGTATTCGATGAATAACGCTTATTTTATGTTGGTGAATACGAAATAGTGATTTTATTCGACAAATAGTGCTATTTGTAGTTGGTGCATACGGGCATTAGTAAATTAAATTATACACTTTTCTCAATTAATTATTATACATATTTATTTAATTGACTAGTTTCGACTGATGTCAGTCTTCTTCAACATATATTCCATCAAAAATTAAAGCTAAAATTAATTATTTTTATTAGAGATTATTTCAAAGAATATGTTGAAGAAGACTGGCACTAGTCGGAACTAGTTCATTAAATAAATATGTATAATATAATTGATCGAGAATAGTGTATAATTTAATTTACTAAGAAAAGTTTCGATCGCTCTCCCGTAAATAGCTACAAAAAATGCGTACCCGCTCTTAGCAATATTTTGTAAATACGGTAATACCACGCATTAAATGGGAATAAAGTGGCATTAATGACAATAATCAGGAAATAAATGGAATTAAAGGTAATTAAGACAATAATAGTAATATCGTAAGTAATTTTTAGGAATTAACTATCAAACCTACAGTGCCGGGGGTTTTCACGCATAATGAGATATGTTTTAACTAACAACACAAATTTTTATGAAATAATTTATTTAAATCTATATAATTAAGTTATGCCGGTCGTAAGCGTGGAGACGCTCGTTCAATCGGGCGGGGCGCACAGATTATGGCGGTTCTAGTCGTCCGAAACAGAAGAACAAAAAATTTTTTAAATTTATATGAAAGTAATTATCGTCTGAACTAGAATGATACCGATAACTTGAATATTTTAACCCTGCTCTCATGTTTTAGTTGACAAAAAAAAGTTAATGCTACTTATTGCCGTTTTATTACTCAGTATTGCGCACTTATTGCTCTGCATTGCCACTTATTACCACAATTGCCATTTATTTCCGTATATTACTATCTATTGCTTCTTATTTCCATCATATTACCAACAATTTGTACAGTATTGCCATCAGTGAAACGCCCCTCGGGCACTAATAAAAATTTTGTTATGTCAAATTTAATATTTGTAATTTCAGAAAATGAACCGATTTAAACGAAAAAAATCTTTCTTCATGCATTTTTATTTGTTTATCGTTCATGATATTTAAAAAGTATTTTACTACACACATAAGAACAATATTCGTGATATTCAAATTAATCCTACTTTTGTCTCCGATTGTATCTCCTATACATCCTTAAAGGAAAACTTTCCATTTTAAATGAAAATATTTCACACAAATTTCTCACTGTTCGTATTTAATATTAAATTAGAGTTAATTAAAACTTAATTAATACATATTTTTATATATTGTTGGAAAATAGACATTTCAAGCTAAATAATAGTGTTAAAATCATCTTAGTAGATCTATATCAATTTTCATGTACGAACTATTTCAAAAGTTCTTTCAATTGGTTAAATAAAATTAATTTTTTGTTTGTTTTTGGCTTATAACTTTTGTCCCTCACAATTGCCGATGTCATAAACTTCGTATTTAGGTCCAATAGGTCAATACAAACATTTTGATATGTAATTCGTTTAGTCCTACGTCGTGATTGGGTTAGTGAACGCTTTTGACGATCATCTGCTCTACTATAGTCATAATGAAACGCGGCACCACATTTCACGACAGGCAGATGAATTTTGTTGATTAAATATTGCATTGGCGCTAATATTGAATATAAACTTTCTCATTGAGAATTTAACGGGCTTCAATTTTTATACTAGCTATTTTTTCGTCAAGTTAATACTTTTGAAGATATTATTGAAAACCCATAAATTGTTACTTAAAATCCAAGATGAAAGGCACTTTCGGACTTCGGGGAAATGGCAACTTTTTTTGGTTAAACAGGGACCCAAGACGAAACTTTTTGCCAAGTTTCAAAACTTTATGATTTATTGCAAGGCAAAACTCCCCATTGACTGGACTATACACTGAGAGAAAAAAACTGCTTGATCAAACGATAAACCATTCAATCAACAATTTTTTTGCATTACGGGATTGCAAAATTTACTACGCTAAAGCTGTCGATTACTATAAAAGAACCTATAAAAAATGTTCATTCAACATTCCGCACTTTTCGAACTAACCAAGTAGGTATATTGTGCATTTCTGCGCATTAAATTAAGCAATTTATTCTATTGTTTGAATCATTTTAGGTTTTTGATGTAACTTATTGTAGTAAGTATATGGGGAATTATGGGTTGGTGGGGCGTTAGTTATGTGCCTGGTAACGCTAAGCAAGAAAAATGATTGTCGTTGCAAAAATTATTATGTGTTATGTGTAAAGCACGAAATAAACGTTCATTTATTCAACGCCATGTTGACAACCAAGTTGACCGTGTGTAGGCTAGTTGAAGGTTGAAAGGACAAGTTGATGCCCAGGTTGAAGAAAATCAAAGCTACACACGGTCAACTTGGTTGTCACCATGACAAGTTGACAACTTAGGTAGTCAATCAAGTTGAACGTTTATTTCGTGCTTAATAGGTGTTTTTAACGTTGGAACGATAGGAAGCGAGATAGCAAAATCCGCGACCTCTGACCTCTTATATGTTACGAAGCTCCAGTGCGTCGGTGGCGTAACTTTTAGGCGTATATCGACACATCTTAATTAAAAATAAAAAAAAAATTCGCGGCGCTCGATTTTTAGAAGACGATTACTAATTGTCCTAGACATTTGGTGCATATTTGAACCAATGATGCATATTTGGTACTGTTTAAAAAAATGTATTTTTTACTTCAAACGAAATGATCCCGTTAAGTGTAAATAAATGACAATGCTTAATGCTAAAAAATTAATGTTCTTTGTATCATTTTATAAACTAAAAATTTACCTGAGTATTTCTTGTGTATCCATATCCAATAAACCTTTCATCGTGTTCTGGAGCAGAATCTGGTGCTACATAAAAAGGTTCGTAGAGAAACTCAAAGTTTGTGACTGGGTGACTTATGTGCAATTCTTGATTTTCCGCACTTACATTTTGCCACCTAAAAGATTAAAAGTATAATATATATTGGTTATGCTAGTTTCATTAATTAATTTAGTACCTTGAAAAGTTTGTAGCGTATTGATTATAAATAAAAACTTTCTTGTGAAATGGTCTTGCTAAGCCTTTATTAGCTAATCTAACTAACTCAGTCTTATTTGTTGGAAAGCGCACACGATTATCAATTTCATATGTAGGAATTACATATGCACATAACTTTTTGCAAGTTACCGATTGCAAAAACTTGTTTAATTCTTCTGCAAGATTTGTACTTGGTACAATATCGACATCAGTGAGAAAAGTATATTTACTCTGGCAATTTTTGCGTGCTACATTTCTAAGATGATTTTGAGGATATGGATTTTTTATTCTCCATTTTACAGTAGTTCCTGAACGTTTTCTTAAAATTTCTTCTAAAGTTATTTCTGGTTTCATACAATTCATATTTGGCAATATGTAATTCTCAAGTTCAATTTTATTAGAAAATTTAAATTTTTCTACTACAATATGAAATGCCACTCGCTCACGTATGTTGGGAAAACACCTTCGTAAGTATAGAATATATGTTATTAATAAATTTAATTCATCCTCTGCTGAAGCAAACACTGCTGCCGATATTGGGCCATTCCAATTTTGAGTTAACTGCACCAGAGAAGCTAATCTTTCTAAAGAACTTTGTGTTGCAAGGCAAACCAAATATTGCTGACTTAATTTTATATAATTGTCGCCTACTAATACATGGTCGAATAATTTGTATAACAGCTTGCTGTCCCATCGTCCAAGATTTAAGTTTATATTTAAAAATCGGGTTTCTTCTATTACTTCTTTTAATTTTGAATTGCACAATGGTTGTTGAATTGGCATAGCTTGCGTTATTTCCGATTGCTTTAACTGAATAGTCTTGGGACAATCGGAACTATACATAATTTTCACCGTCAAAAATATGTTGTAGGCAGAAAGAATTATCACTGCGACCAAACAAGTATTCCAAGGTACCCATTTATTCTATTTAGAAAATGAATAGGTATTAGATTATGGTTATAAAAAAAAGTTTAATAATGATTTTATTCAATTTTAGAGAACAATAATTTATTTAAATCAAGTCAGAAAAATATTTACTTAGTCTAAATGATCGGAAAAAATGTTTTATTTTTATTTCGTGAATAGTAAAGGCATAGAAATTAGTTTAAAATACTAACTCATAATACCCAGAAAGAAAAGTGTACTTTTAAAATAAAAAATTTTGTTTTTAACATGAATAATGAAAGTTTTGCTTTTAATTTAAAAGCACTACATTTAATTTGAAAGAATCGCAATGGACAATTTGCATGATTTTTAATTTTAGCATATTAATATTCTACATAACAACATATGTAATGTATCTTAATTTTTTTAAATTTGGTTCACAAATAAAGCCAGAAAAAAATATTGAAATTTAAAAGTATATTTGTCGCGCGAAATCGTATTAATAAATATGGCTGACTTAATTTGAAATTTGAAGATTTTGACGTCATCAAAATGGCGATTAGTAACTAAAATTTGGTTACTTCATAACTTCATTACCGGTTGGTACTTACTTGGTAGATACATTAGTGGAAATTATACTGGTGTATTGGCACCAATTGTTGAGGCTCATGTCGTCACATCCTGATTTCAATCACGTGATTTTTTCAAATAAATTATAACATTTCATTAATTTTTTGGGGGCTGACAATACAGAATTTTGATAAATCACTCAAATATTCTGATTATAGGTATATTGAACTATCAATAAATGCCATTTTGAGGTGAATTTGAATTTTATGCAAATTGTCCATTAACGCTACTTTCAAAAACTGCTTTTGATTTAAATATTGTTAAAATGAAGTAAATTGTTGTCAAAACAATTGTGTATACTTGTGATTAGTAAGAAAGAACCTATTTGAAATTGAATAATTTTAAAATAAGTATGCATAGCATATCATTTCAAAAGCAAAAGCTTTCAATATAGTAACTTCTTGTCAAAATGAAAACTTATATGTTATTTTGAAAGTATTAATATTCATTTTGATGTACTAGCTTTTAATAAGATTACAATGCAACTTGCAATTCTGCAAAATGCGGTTTCCAAAATTTTACTTTTTTAACTACAGTAAATCCTACCTATATTGAATTACCGCCTGATAATGATTTAGAAGAAATTTGTATTCCTAGTGAAATGCATTTGTATAGTTTTTAAACAGTTTATAAATCGAACAGGCTTATGATTTTTTAAAAGGTGAGTACATTATTATAGCACATAGAATTTTTATTTAGAAAATGTAAATAAGATAGTAGATGAAATACAAAGGTTTTTGTTTAGGAAAGCAAATATCAAGTGATACGTAGATACGTTAACGATTTTGACTATCAAGAATTGATACCCGAATTCAATTTTGGTTTAAGAATATTTTTGAGAAGGCAACTTAAACATTGGAAAGCTACTGAAGTAAGTATCCACCTATGTATAATAGTACAGTGGCTGACACAATTGATGGCAGTCCTACGTTAGCAATGCAATTTGTAGCTTTTCAATACTATTTTTGACACATAAAAATCAATTTTATAGCAAAACTTTTTAAACATCTTTTGTTGCAAATTTCATTGCCTTCAATTTTGTTTATACAAAAACAATAGTTTTTGTATTTTAGAAAGCATTTTTTAAATCACTGTAACTCGGAAATGGTGCGACAAAATGGAAAATGTATACCGGGTACTGAATGAGTTAGCCGAACATAGGAAATTAACATGTAAAAACTTATTTATGCAAATTCCTGCTTCCCTAATTATTTTAGAGAAAAAATGAACGACACAAAAATAATGCAGAAATAAAAGCTACGAATGATAATAGTATTAGATTTCATCTAACTTTTACTTAAAAGATCAAAAAATGCTTTCAAAATTGTTAAAATTGTCATTTATTGCACTGGCCATGGTAAGTTTCCATAAGTTACCATGGTAATTATATTTGAAAATAGAAATTAAATTGAATTATTATTAATGAAAATTTTAACAATTTTGAAAGCATTTTTTGACCTTTTAAATAAAAGCTAGATGAAATCTAATGGTGTTATCATTCGTAGTTTATATTTCTGTATTATTTTTGTGTCTTTCATTTTTTCTCTAAAATAATTAGGGAAGCAGGAATTTGCATACATAAGTTTTTACATGTTAATTTGCTATGTTCGGCTAACTCATTCAACACCCGGTATAAACAAAATTGAAGGCAATAAAATTTGCAATAAAAAATTGTCTAAAAACTTCTGCTGTAAAATCGATTGTTATGGGTCAAAAATGGTCTTGAATAGGCGCTTACAAGATAATATGAAATTTAAATTTTAACAAAAAGTATTTATAAAAGAATCTTTTTTTAGTTTTTACTTTTTTAAACTCAATTTAATTATTTTTTTCTTTTTTTGTTTCTATATCCTTTTAATAATTTGTTGAAAATTTTATTTTATAATGTTATTTTTTTTTAAAGTTTGGAGAAGGTGATGATAATTCCATGCACCTTAACAGTTACATCAAATATTAAAATATGGTTGGAATCTCTTCTAAAAAGCGAAACTTGAAATGAAAAACGTGTTCTCTTATTGTCTAGATCTACAGGGTAGCAGTTTGAAAACGAAAGAAGCTTATTATTTTAAAACACTTATTTTTATTTCTTTTGAAGATTCCTAAAACGTGTAAATTATGTTGTCAAAAATATATTTTGAAAAAACAATGTCAAAAATAAGTATTTTGTTAGAGTTAAATATTAGTTTGTCCTTAATTTTTATTTTGTATTCTGTTTTATTTTTTAATTTTAGTATTATTTCTTCAATTTAATTTTTTATTTTTCGTTTTATAGTGTTTGTTTTAAGTTTTTATTTTGTTTTAGATTTTTATAAATATAAGTATAAGTATATACTTTTATTTTAAAATAAAAACCGTTAACCAATTAACAGTGGCATTAATTCAAAAAAAAAAAATCATAAATATTATTAAAACGAATAAAAGTAGTATTAATTTGACAGTAGCTACTTTTGAATTAACATTAGCATCAATTCAAAAAACAAATCAATCTACTTTCAATTTAAATATCTAGTGTTGTTGATTTGATGTTAGACTAACATTAAAACGAATAAAAATAGGATTAATTTGAGAGTAACTGCTTTTGAAACTTGATATTATTTTCGAAAGTAGTTGCTCTCGAATTAACAGTAGTATTATTTCAAAATAAAAGTAGTGCTACTGTAAAATTGAAAGTTTTGATGTCTACGCCCTTTTTGAAAGCAAATAATGTTAATTTTAGTGCAATGCTTTCAGTTTTACTGCAATATTTTTTTGCGTGTATGGACTAATCATGAGTTCTATAATCTTGTACATGTTCAGCTGTATTTATTCAGTTAAGGTGGGTATCCTATGCAGTCGCAAATTTAAGCACCCTTCACACTATGCGATTTATCCTAGGATTTCTCGTACGATTTTTCTTAGGATTTCTCTCATGAGTTTTACCCTTAGGGGTTATCCTGGTTTTCAGTTCAAATATTTCAAAATTTTGAGTTATATTTTTTTTAGGTTATATTTTAATTAGGTTTCTTTTAGTTTCTCATGTTTTTTGTAGGTTGTAACCATGTACTTCTTGGTTACAACCTACAGAAAACATGACAAACTAAAAATACCTAATTAAAATATAACCTAAAAAAATATAATTAGTGTCGCCATCTACTTAAGGAAGTAGATTAGAATACACATAAAATTGTATAGCGTTGGGCATCTTTAAGTTTTTAAAAATACGGTGACCGGACAGAACAAAACAATTAATAAACATAACGGTGAAAAATCAGAACCATGAAAAAACAAAACACTGAAATAAAAGAACATTGATAAAAGAGAAATCTAAAAAATGAGAACAATGGCTTAAATAAATTTGTTTACAAGTAAGTTGCATTTCTAAACAATTTTAAAATTTGCTTAATATGCGCGTATGACTAAATAGTGTACGGAAATTCAAATCAAGAAATTTAACTATATTTTCAGTAATTAACCAATAGAAGACGTCTATTAGCACAAAAGTCATCGGACTGGAATTTTTCTATTAGTTAATTATTGAAAATATAATTAAATTTAAAAGAGTATTAAAAATATTTAGTTCGAGTTGGATGGAACGCGTATGATTTAGCCGGATAAATCCTGGATAATGTGCAATCCTGGCACTGGATAATCCCATGTGCTTACGATACTGTCGATACTTTATTATTTATACAGTATAAATTTAAAAACGTTTTATGTGTTTTTTTTTTTATTAAATTTTGTTAATTATTGAAAATATAGTTAAATTTCTTAATTTTAGTTTCTACAGAAGAGCCTTAAACTAGTAGCACACTATTTTATCATACGCAAATATTAAGCAAATATTAAAAATTTTACAAATGATAATTAGAAGTGCAGCTTACCTATGTCATGAGTACATAATATATGTCTTTATCGGACGAAGCCTATGGTTTATGGCAGAGCGAGCTTGCGAAAATTATGTTCTGCTCTATAATAATAATAAAAAAATATTAATTAATAATCGTGTAAATATCCTATTTCTTTATATTTTTGATATTTAATAGTATGATAAAGTTATGGGTATGGCCACATCTGATTTTTTTTAAAGAAATTAAGTTACTTAGATTAAGAATATACTAATATTGATGTATTTAGAAAATAGTGTTCTTCGTTAAAATGAAATTTTTTTGAATCTAAATAATATTTCAAGTAAAAAATATTCTTGCTGGAACAAATCTGATATTTTTAATACAAGCATATTTTATTGCGCGAAGAAATTATATTTTTAAATGACATAAATAATTTCAAGAAAATTTTTATTCTTCATTTAAGAAATCCTTTTTTTCCGTGCGGGCTTTGAACAAAAAATGCTTTTCGTGTGATTGCATTAATGTAATTTTTTTGAAAACACAATGATGATGTGATTTTTACAGCCGAGATTTGGCACCAAGTGATTGAATCCAAATTTAAAAAAAAAACTGATTTTGTGAAAGGTATTTCGACAACGATGAATCGCTCCAGATTAGTAAACGGACATTTTACAAGCAAATATAACAATAATTTTTTTGAAGATTTTGTGATTAGATTCTTCGATTTATTCGAGATTATATTGAAAAATTAAATTATAAATATATACCTATTTACGCTTTTACATAAAATCTCCGCTCATATCATTTTAAATAATATAATATGTATTTTTAAAAAAGAAAAGTATACTATGTATAACCTATTCGTCTTTTACAAAGTTTTTTGTAAATTATTAGTTTTTCCGGAAATCGTCATCGAAGCAACATTTCCCTGCTTTTGTATTGAAATTGAATTTCCCTGACTAGTGCGGTAATTATTAGTAATTGCAGTTATTGTATTGTTTGTAACTATGGATTCAACAAATTGACAAATTTGATTTTTGCTCATTTGAAAAATGTTGTTCAATTAATGTTTTAAAATGTTGATTTTTTATAATTTTCGGAAAAATTTAATACAAAGTATGTTAAGAAATGTCTCACTTTATTCAGAGCTCTATAATACTCGGCAGAAGGTGCCTTGCTTTTCAACAGTGCTCCTCATTAGTAATTTGTCATTTTCCTGACTTTTATGTAAATAACTATTATATCAGTAATTAAAATATATTACTTACTTTATGGTTTATATATTTTTGATGTTCTTGGTTCTTGTTACCACGCCATAGGCTACCTCTTTTTCGATGTGAAGAAATTGATTCAGGCGGCATTAATTATTTGTATTTGACTAAGTTCTTCTAAATTATCTATTCTTGTATTTTATTATACCCTAAAATAATGTTTTAATTAAAAGTTTAAACTAGATTTCAACATCTATTTCTGATTTAATAGCCTGATGATGACCTAATATTTTTGAAAATGATCCCAAAATAAAAATTTTAAGTAAATTGTGGTTAAATTTAAACTAATATTTTACCTTTATTTATTTTAATGTTAATACCCTTTAGCTCACTATTGATATTCATTTTTACTTTTATTTATTTTAAATAGCAACTCTTATTTTTTTGTATTTTTGGTTAATTTCAAAAGGTTCTTTAGAAAATCTTAAGAAAGATTATTGTGCACCTAAATCTGCGTCTTCACTAATGCCCGTACTAATGGTCAAGGATCAATTCTCGGATCAATCATGGATCCGTCAATCCTAGATCGTACCAACGATCCTAGCGTAACAAATAGTCCCGGCTTCGGGTAGGATCGGTGAATCTTTTATTTGATCATAGATTTGGTAATATATTTAGTAATATTTGGTGATATTCGAATTGCACGTGGTAATAACTCTTATAACCAAAGAAGTTATTACCTACCATTATAAGTTAGAAAATAAGATTTGTGAAGTTACGGAAACCGCAATATTTTCACAGTTACGACAGGAATGTGTAAAATGTAATAAGTAACTATTATTTATGTGTGAATTTCACAAATAATATTTATTTTTAACGAATAAAGAAAAATAGAAAAAATGTTAATGTTTTGATTTATAACTTCAAGTTCCCTCTTTTTATTTACATTTTTATATAATTATTTATACCCTTATAATATGGCATTTTTTAATATGTAGAAAATAAACAACTTATATGGTTTACAAAACTAAAGATTTATGTAATTGTGAATTTCAAGACTAGACAAAAAATTTGGAAATTTCTTCTTCATAATGCTCTATAAATAATCAAAATCTTCATCTGAATAATCATCCATTTCATCAAAATATTCTACTTCAGGTTAACAAACGTTATTTTTAGGTGGCAAACTTTATTTTCATGAGGTGGTTAAACACTTTGACAACATAAATCTCGCATGCGTCAACGACGATCCGAGAATTAATCTTGGTTGAAGCAGGATTGTTGAAAAAGGTTTAATGTTGATCTCGGATCGTGTCGGATCTAGGATTATTACGACTAATGGTAGCTAGCATTTTCGAGCGATCCGAGAATTAATTCGTGATCTTGGATTGATCCTCGACTATTAGTACGGGCATAAGACGGCTTTTGCTGACGGCCTTGCCTTAGTGTGAACGTATGGATGGAAATGCTGCAGTGTAGTGCTTTTTTGCACAAGACGATTTTCAGAAAATTGGAATATAAGCTTTTTAAGGTGTTTTAGCTTTCGATTCTGGCATAATATGTTAGCTTTAACTTTATGGAACCCATCGATCAGGCGATTTCAAATTTGAATTACGTATTTTATAAATCGGCTATGTAAACATCACATAACTTTCTTTTTTAATTTAGGTTCACAATTAATTTAAAAAAATAAGTTTTTGGCAAAATCAATAGAAAAACACTCAGAAAAATACGAAAACGAAATGTCATAACCAGGGCTCGGAAGTTATAGCACTAAAAAAGCAAAATTTGAGCTCTTTTATTTAATATGCACTTCAAAACACCAAAATTAACGCCACAAACAGCATCAAATAATGAAAAATATGCAAAATAAAATTGTCAATCGGTTTTTTTATTTTTTATTTATTTATTATTTAGGTAAGGTCAAACATAGATCGCCAGTTGGCCATTCATTTTTAATAGTTGGAGACTTTTGTTACTAATTTTAATTTTTATCTAAATCCAATTTTAATTATATATTTGAACCAAAAACCAATTATCAAATTCCAATTAATTAATTAAAAAACCTTGGGTCATTAGGGTGTCCGTTATTTCCCAAGTTGGTTTTTTTTTTGTTGCCGCCCCATAAATTTTTAGTTTGTGCCTCCAAAAAAAATATCCAACCCAAAAAATTAAACCGTGCCGAAATCATGTTACAATTCCCATTTAAATAACATGGGATATTTGGACTTTTTGTATTTAATTTTTTTTCTCTGAAACAAATAAAGTTACAGCAATGACCAATATATATTTATTATTTATTTTTATAGAGAATTGAACGCTATACAAAAAAGATCTCTTATAATTTTTCGATAAATTCACTCCTCTGCAAGTTATTCAAGATTAAAGTGGAATTAAATTCCCATATAAGTAACATGGCATTTTTGTACTTCTTGCATTTAATTTTTTTTATCTGAAACAAATAAGGTTACAACAATTAACAACATATATTTTTATAGAGAATTGAGCGCTCTACAAAAACGACCTCTTATGATTTTTCGATTTTACTTCTCCGAAAATTATTCAGGATTAAAATGGTGTTCATGGTGGATATTATAGTTTTCTATTAATTAATATATTATATAATATTATAGCTTTGTTGAATAACTTTCGAAGGAGTGAATTTATCAAAAAATCATAAGAAATCTTTTTTGTAGAGAATTCAGTTCTCTATAAAAATGTAAATTGTTCATTGCCGTAACCTGATTTGTTTCAGAAAAAAGCAATTAAATGCAAAAAGTATAAATATCCCATGCTATTTATATGGGAATTTAATACCACTTTAATCTTGGATAACTTTCGGAGGAGTGAATTTATGGAAAAATTATAAGAGATCTTTTTTGTAGAGCGTTCAATTCTCTATATAAATATATATTGGTAATTGCTGTAACTTTATTTTTTTCAGAGAAAAAAAATTAAATGCAAAATGTCCAAAAATCCCATGTTATTTAAATGGGAATTGTAACACGATTTCGGCACGGTTTAATTACAATTTATGAGTTTTTTTAGGTTAAAAATTTTTTTTTGGGCAAAAACTAAAAATTCATGGGGTGGCAGCAAAAGAAAAACCAACTTGGGAAATAACGGACACCCTAATGGGTGATTGCAATATTTTTTATAATAATCTATTAATATTATTTATTATTATGTACCTATTATATTACGAGTAGGTATGTATTATTATCGTTACAAATGATTATAAATTATTATTATTATTAAGCTGTCAAAGTTGAAACATCAAGAGTGAATAACTCATGAAGTGTTGAAGGGATCACAACCACATTTTGTATGTGAGAACATTGCTCCCCCAGGACTTTACAACATATGGAACCATTTGATAAAAATCAGGAATTCAATGTGAAAAAAAAAGATTACTTTTTTTTGCCAAATCTTGAAAGAAGTGGTTGTCCCTCGATTTTCTTTGGCACTTCTGCGTCGATGGCAATCAAACCTTTTGGACGTATATGTCTGGCGGGCTTTAGTGGTAAAAATAAGGTTTTGGCAGATAAATCACAAGAAGCTAAATCACCCACGATTCCAGAAAAATCGCGCATGCACCTGTAAGTTTGAAAATTAATGGAAGCAAATAATGTGCACTTCAGTGAATTTTGTAAAAACAAACTTTTTTCTTATTTTGAATTACTTTTTTTTTGATAATCAATTTATTATTAACCAAAAATTTAAATTTTTTGTGATTTATAAGTATCTATATTTGTATAAAAATGTAGTAGTATTAGCTTACTGTAGACAAAATACAAATTTTAATATGAAATGGTTTTTCGCTAGCATCAATTTAGATATAAATGGCCCAGTTCATAGAATAGATGTAAATTTTGTCATTTTGGAGGTGATAACTATAACTCACAGTGAGATTTTAAGTAAACTCGAATTCGAGATTTCTTGTTGCATAAAATATTGTTCAAAACTGTTTGATAATTTTAGAGAATACGGATTGTCAACCGAGACCTAGTTAGAGAATTGAAGAATGTAATTACCACAATAAAATAAAGTAAAAATATTAAAATATCATCGTATCTCCGGAAATGTTTAGCCGATTGTCATAAAATTTTGTGTGTTAATAGAGTTTTTAAAATACAACTATTGGTTAAGGTTAAGAAACAATTGAGCCAATTGTAAATGCAAGAAAATTACATAAAATATTAAGGATGTATAGGAGATACAATCGGAGACAAAAGTAAGGTTAATTAAAATTTCACGAATATTTGTCTTATATGTGTAGTAAAATACTTTTGAAATATCATAAACAATAAACAAAATTATAAAAATGCATTTAGAAAGGTTTTTTTCGTTTACATCGGTTCATTTTCTGAAATTACAAATATTAAATTTAATATGTTATAACTATTTATGGTACAAGTGTGTTATGCGACAAATAAGTCACGCGAGAAAGTTTAGCCCGCGAGACCGTTAGGCCGAAAGGGCTATTTTCTTAGTGACTTATTTGTTATTAACAAACGCGTGGCATACAAGATTTTATCCAATATCTCGTAATAATAGTTTAAAAGTAATTAATTGTTTTGACATTTGACGTTTTAAAATGTCATCAGATTTAAATTATGAAAACTAGTATAAAGTAGGTGTATTAAATAATTAGGCATAATTATTAAAAATGTGAGTGAGTTATAATATTAACCCCACTCATAAGTTACATAAGTCACTAGTGAGTTATATGATATTTTCCTTATTTAAAAAACCATAGTTATACCTCTATTATTGCGAGATATTGGATAAAAAATTTTATTTGTGACTATCCCTGCAATCCAATCTACTAACAAAATAAAAAATGTAATAATTTTTATAAGTAAAAATTGATATTTGTTATTAAAACTGATAAAAACCAAAATATACTTAATATTTAGAATACCAACAATAAGTTTTAAATAATATGTTTAGGATGCCAGATATACATTTAGCGAAGTATTTTTAATAAATATTATATTGTAGAATGTACTATTTCTTTGCTATTTTAAAAAACACTATGCGCATATCATCAGATGCGACTAGAGAAATATAATATAAATTAATGTTATGTTACATATAAGATTAAATTGTACGTACATATTAAATTAAATAGAAAATTTGAATATTTAAGATACAGCATTTGTTTAAAAAATTGTTTGAAGTATTTTAAAAAGTGAGTGAAGGATGCAATCCTAAGAAAATTAAATAAAAATATTAAATAATGGTAGAATTGGAGCTTCTTGAATATTTAAAATTGTTTCATTATTTATGATAGCTTTTTGAATTTTTTTGAAAATAAAGAAAAGTTTGAAACGAAAAAACTAGCGAGGTGTATGGTCAAGTTGTTGCATACCTGGTCAGCCGATTTGCCACGCATATAGTTTGTAAAGAATATAATATTATTTCAAGTATAATTTTAATTCGGATTTAAAATCTTTACAAAGAGTCTCATGTTGAAAGATGTGTGCGCTCCAGCGAGGCGGTTTTCCATGGTAAGTGGTTTTTTTAAAATTTATACTGCTGGGGGCATGACAATATATTTTACGTAAAATCTGTTAGTTATCAGTAATGTAATAATTATTTATTTAGTCTGGTTTCGGCCGATGTGGTAGAATTGGGGAATCATTTTAATTAATTTAATTAAGAATGTATAGGAGATACAATCGGAGACAAAAGTAGGATTAATTTGAATATTACGAATATTGGTCTTATGTGTGTAGTTGTGTAGTAAAATACTTTTTAAATATCATAAACGATAAACAAAGTTATAAAAATGCATGAAGAAAGGTTTTTTTCGTTTAAATCGGTTCATTGTCTGAAATTACAAATATTAAATTTGACATAACAAAATTTTTATTAGTGACTATCCCTGCAATCCAACATACTATCTAAATAAAAAATGTAATAATTTTTATGAGTAAAAATTGATATTTGTTGTAAAAGCTAATAAAAGCCGAGATATACATAATATTTTTAATACCAATAAGTTTTAAATATGTTTAGGGTTCTTTTAACATCGAAATCTATTTTATTTTTAGAGAATTGAACGTGACAACTCTATATCGCCGCAGTGATTCGATTTGAAATTTTTTTTATTACATCGCAAAGTCAATGATGACAGTGTACCAATTTTCATCGATATCTTATATTTTTAAGTTTTATTATTTGTCTCTTATAGATCCTTAATAACTTGTAGTCAAATGCTACTTTTTTATTAGTAATTTGTATTTTAAAGTTTGACATTTTTGAATATTTTTAAATACCTTACAACTTTGTATGTATTTGTTTTAACACTAGATAATGGGTTATAAAAACCTGAAACAGGGATAGTAATAATGCAATCATTAATAAAAAAGTGGAATTTGACTACAAGTTATTAATTAAAATAATTAAAATAATAATTATATATTAAATATTCATATATTTAATATCTCTGGATAAAATTTAGTGTGCTGATGATTGGAGGTATTGCGGCAGAAGTGACGATATTTTCTTGTGTAATATATTTGGATGATATATGAATCGTCCTAGGATTAATTGTCCGGGATAAATCGTCCGGATAGCCTATATATGTATGTATGTACATATTACGTTAATGCGTATGTAGTAAAAAATTGTTCAATCAAACTACGTAGATTATACTTTACAGTAATTTATGTGTACTGAATATTCAATAACTTATTAATTACTAGAGCGCAAAATTTGCATCTCTATAGAAATATTTAAAATGTAGGTATACATTGGAAATAGTATAATATAAATTTTGTAATTAATTATGAATGAACTGATTTTGTTTGTTACATTTTCAAATTTCATATGCGATTATACATTTCAATCGGATACATATATTATTTCTTGATTGTTTTCTTTTCGCGATTATTGTTTTTGTTTCTGAAAACCAATAGAAACTTTCAATTTCAATCAAAGCTGCTAATCAAAACATTAGACTAGTGGGAATAATCTACTTACATTGTTGCCACGAGAATAATTTGAAATACATATCGTCAACACAATGCAAAACTAGCGAAACTGAAATAAGGCCGGCTCTGGATTTCGATTATATATTTCATTGTAAAATATTAATGGAACTACAGAAATCAAAATTACCTTCAAACATGATGCATAATGAGTTTCTTAACAGGTACAAGTAACTATAAAAGTAAAACAAAATTATTTTAGGTGGAAAATCGAGATTGTATTGAGAGGGTTTGGATAGGGAAAATTTGCAGTTTCGCTAGTTTTGCATTGTGTTGACGATATGTGTTTGTTTTAATAGCAACATATTTATTTGATTTGCCGTCTGTCAATTAATTATGAATAAAATAAATCAAAATAATTTAGTACATCGTCAGTCCATGAAATTAATATTAAAATTAACGAAAAAAATAATCAATCGAATATCACACGAGAATTCGATAAAAAAATTATTTTCAATTTATTCTCATTCTCTTGTGATATTATAAGTGATAACAACAATGCAATTATGATCGAGACATTTCTAAAATGTAGGAGTTGCCATTTAAAATACCATAATACAATGTATTACGTCAAAAAAATTCAATAAAGGATAGGTAAGTACTATTTGTATTTGTATTAGTTTAAAATTATGAAAATATTATAAAATGTGTCCTGCACGATTCCCGTAAAATAATCATAAATGCCGTTCTTACCTGTTTTTTATTATGTTTAAATTTTTCTAACATAATTTTATACAATTCCATAAACCTACGAATAAACAATTTAATATAATTTTCTAAACTCAAGTTCACCTGTTATACTTTTAATATTCTTGATTACCTTTTGAACATCAAGTTGCTAGCGTATTTCTTAAAAAATAATTTAAAACAATAAAGTATGTATTGCTATTTATTATATAAAAATAAAATATAAAATACATTCATGATGTCAAATGTATTAAACCGCTCACTCTTCTAAATTGCGCATGCTCATGTAGTTATTGATTTTTGTTTGTTACATTGTCACTTAAAGAATTCATTGAGGCGCCGAATACAAAATGTACGATATAAGCTGATTCCTTATTTTAAACCGGAGACGTCAAATTGTGTCCCGCGTCAGCATGGTTAAACGAAATCTTCTTATTCCTTAAGGGGTTACCCTTATATGAGCAAAAATAAAGCAAAGTTAGCTTTGAAAATTAATTCCGAAGAAACTACATATGCAATTATTTTAATTTTTATGTATATATTTAAAACAATCTTACTCAGTATACATGTAAAATTTTATTTAAAAATATTTATAATTGCAAGAGTTACATGGCTTGGCGTATGCCGTTGTATTTTCTGATGGTGTACATGATTTTGACAATTTGATCAATCAGAAAAAAATTTAAAATTTTTTTTCATTAATTGCAGTATATAGGCTATAGTGTGACAAAGGATTTTGTTGAATTTCTTTCGCGTTAATTTTTTATTTAAGAAATAGAGTATAAAATATTAATACTTTTTTTTAACAATAAATTCAAAAATTATTTTCTCATCAATTAAAATGAATATTACCAAAATCCCTTGTCACGCTGTAGCCAATATACTGTAATTAATGAAAAATGTTTTTTCATTTTTTTCAGATTGATCAAATTGTCAAAATCATGTACACCATCAGAGAAACAATGGTATACGCCAAGCCATGTAACTCTTGCAATTATAAATATTTAAAAAAAAATTTTACATGTATACTGAGTAAGATTGTTTAAAATAAATACCCAAAAATTAAAATAATCTCAGTTGTAGTTTCTTCGGAATTCATTTTCAAAGTTAACTTTGCTTTATTTTTGCTCACATTAGGGTAACCCCTTAAGCTGCTTAAAGGTTTACAATGTTTTGGTCATTTTATAGTACAGGGTATTACAACGGGCGATTGTAAGTTCCACCGATCGGTCAAATCTTTTTTAATCCCATATAATCGGCAATTAAGTCGAGGTGGTCAAAGTTAATGTTAATCTTTTAAACCTTTTTAAGCTTTCGTTGTGTGAACTCTCACAGGAGAAATAATTTTGGAATTGAGCTGAGAGGAGTTGAATTTCATTCAAGTTATACAAAAATCTTAATATTTATGACGCAATTTAACTTGGCTTTGATAAACTATAAAAAGGGACAAAAAGTATTCTCATTTTACAAAATAAAACGCATCTCTTTATGGATGGTACTTTTAATTACTGTACAAAACTTTTTACTCAGTTATTTACCCTACATGGGTACAGTTGTAATGTGAATCAAGATTTTGCCTCAGGTTTCATTCAAAATTTGTATTCAAACCAATTTCGTTCAATTGTCACATTCATTAGGTTTGGAAAGATTAAATTTTGTCATTTTTAACTTCGTAAAGAACATTCTTATGCCCTCTATCGGTCAATAGAATAATTCAGTTTCATCCAGATTTTAGTAAATCAAACGCAGTTACCTGTAAAATCCCCTTCCCTCTTTGATGACTCAATACGTAATGCTCGCTTAAGGGAGTCCTTTAAGATCAGCGGACTCCGAAGGTTGCGAATGGAAATAAAATGGTTTCCTTTTTGTTGTAAAAACTTGGAAAATTTTAGTGTTTTATCGTTTAAGTTTTTAGGGTTCTTTTTGGTCTAGGAGACCACGAGCCGTTCTGCACTTGTTGCAAATTTGATTCACTAAATTCCAAGAGATTAGTCAACATTGCGCAATCAAGGTTGATTGTGTTTCTATTACAAATTTGAAAAAAACCATTACAATACCATCATCCCACCAAAATCTTTATCAACCTTTCCCATGAAAATATTTACAACTGGGCCAGCATTGACCCAGCATTTGCCCAACGGTGCTTAACGTTTGGCCAACTATTGGCAGTACTACTGGGGCAACATTGGCGACCAGCGTTGGTGCGGTGTTGGCTCCTAGTACTGGTCCAGTGCTGATATGTACAACTGGCCCAGCATTGGCCCAACGCTGTAATGATAACCTCGGTCCTACTGTTGGTGCCCAACGTTGGTGCAATGTTGGCTCCCAGTACTGGTACAGTGCTGATATTTACAACTGGCCCAGGAGTGGCACTACGGTGCTTAACGCTTGACTAACATTATCAGTACTACTGGGAGAATATTGGCCCAACGCTGTATTGATAACCTCGGTCCTACGGTTGGCGACCAGCGTTAATACAATGTTGGCTCCCAGTATTGGTCACCTGCTGATATTTGCAGCTAGCCCAGCATTGACACAACGCTGTAATGGTGCATTACAGCAAGGTTGTTGCAACCTTGGTTCTTGATACTTGGCCGAAGCTGACTCAAGGTCGGACCGGGATTGGCTCCCAGTACTGATTTCGAAGCTGAGCCAGTATAAACTTTTAGTACCGATCAGCTGACCCTGATACTATAATGGTGTGTACTACAGATTTTATATTATACATATTAAACAATTAAATTTTTTTATTGCATTTACTATAATTTGTTCTTTAATATTATTTAAGTATTTTACTATACAACTTTGCTTGTCTTGTGGCAATTAAAACATCAAATTTATTGTGATAATAATTTTTATTTCAAAATAATAAACAAATAACTAACATTTGTTACAATTTGTAAGTTTTAATTGCGCTGAACCCATTTTTCTACCAAAATCTCTGAAACAAAAGAAAAATATTAGGTATATATTATATTATTAATTATTATAAATATGAATATCAATAACGAGCTAAAGGGTACTAATAAATCTTATTATATGGATTTCGCATATAGGATTGCGATTTGTATTTTCAAGAGCTAATAATTATAATTAATAATTTTTTCATAATATTGCATTTCATTGCATAGTATTTTAAATAAAATACTCTCATCCCATTTTGGGATAGCTTAATCACAATTAGGTTCGCCTTCATTATTTTTTTATTTGCTCGGTTAAACATTTTCAAAAAATTCTTTATTTTTATTCATTTTGGAATCAAGTTAGGTAGGATTGTGTTTTATTTTAAAGAAATGTCAAAGAATTTTGAATTTTTATATTTTTTTCTATCATATTGAATTGAATACTGTGCGCGTTAGTAATTTTTTTCCAGGTTTGCCTGATGAGAATCCGTAATTCGAAACACCTATGCATACGTGTCGCAGACTAATTCACTTAATTTACATATTTTTCGGATTAATGAACAGTAAGCACTTTCAATCATTAATAATTTTTTACAACATTTAATTGTATAGGATTGCGAAATCCATATAATAAGATTTATTTGTATCTTTTAGCTCACTATTGATATTCATATTAATTGTATTTTCAAGAGCTAATAATTATAATTAATATTATTAATTATTATTATACTTGCTTGTTGAAGCTTTTATAAAATCGGGAATTAATAATAATAACCTAGTCTACCACGCGATCAATCCATAGTTTAATGCTTGATGTTACATCAACCACATCTGTTTGCTTTCGTGTCTGCACTAACAATCGTTTCTAAGTTGCTTCTTGAACGTGTTGTAAACGCCTTATGACCTGTTCATAATTTCCTGATAAAGAAAAAAAAAGTATAAAAATTAAAATTATGAACGTTTTGATCATACTTACTAACTTCGGCAATACCTTTCGTCACAAGATAGTTTTCCCAATCGTTGTTAGGCTTTTTGAGTCCTTAAATCCATTTTACTTATTTGCCGATTGCCAACTTGTCAGAGTAACGACACATAAAACTTGCTTTAAGATTCGGATAATTAAATACATATTATATTATTTTCGTTAAAATTCATTGTTAAGAGCGCGCTGCCAGAATGGGAGAGGAAAAGACGAAATATGACGTTAAAAAGAAGCCTCTAAACTTTTGTTCAGATTTCAAAAACTAAACGTTGTCTTAGTGTGATTTTTTTTATATTAATAAGAAAAGACTATTGAAGGTAATAAACCGATTTTTAGCGTTTTAAATTAATAGTAAATAGGTCAATTTAATTTTTGAAAACGGAAAATTTTGAATTTTTATGACAACCAATTTTTATAAAACTTCGGAATTGCCTCTTGCAGGACAAAACCCGATTTTGAAGTGATTTCATGATCAATTATAGAAAAACGATACGAAACTTTGCGATGAAAAAATATCTTTAATGGAGTTTTAAACTATATAAAATCAACTGAAGGAGCAAAGTGTTCAAGGGTTCCCTTATAGATGGTGCAAGTAAATTATTTAACACTCACGTGTTAGTATGATGTATTTGATTCTCTGATAATCGTATTCAGAAAGTGAGATAAGTTTCTTCTTTATAAACACCGGATATCGCCAGACCTACATCAACAACATTCCACCAAGGAAGTCAAAACAATCGCAATCTACATTTTATTTCTTTATTATTTCAATACACTACCTTTTTCAAGCGCATAAAATTAAAATTTGAAGTGAATAATATTATAATAAGGAACCAGGGGCGGATCCAGAATTTTTTTCTGGGGGGCACAAAGGGTCGAGAGAGGCAAAAAGTATTCTCAGATTTGGGATTGTCTGCTTGTTTCCTTCTTAATTTTGAGCGTCTCTGGGGGGGGGGGCACGTTCCGCCGTGCCAACCCCCTAAATCCTCTATGAAAGGGAGTCTATTAATTACGCGAAGCGTTTAGAGGGAGGAGGGGATCGAGCAGAATCTCACATGGGGGGGGGGGGAGAAATAAAAATTAAAAAAGTGCCTCAAACGAAAATTTTTGATGTTTCAAGGTCATCGGCGTTTAAATCAAAAATTATAAATTATCAGAGGCGTCAAATTTTCAGGATTTTAAATGGATGTTTTTTTCAATACCTAGATGTTCCCACATTTTGACGTTTCTCTCCACTCTCCTAATAAAAATTTGTTTAAGTAGTCAAGTATAATAATACTAATTTATTATTTATGTAGAAACATGTACAATATCGTCGGTTAAGAGTGTTAAACTGCTAACTCCTAAAAGTGAAATTTTACAGGATACGATAAAAACTGTATAAACAAAATTTCTATTATTGAATGGCATTAAAAACCATATTAGTGCAAAAAGTGGAGTCAGCAGTTTAACACTCGATGTACCCAGATCAAGTTGCGTCTGATTGTGAGTTATGAACGTGGGCGAGTCACATATTATTAAGATATTCAAAAGTGATTACATTTAGTAAATTAATTAGTTGGATATTTTAATACATTTATATTTTCAGTTTTTAGAAATTCGCTTTTAGAAAAAAATTGGGACATTTAGGCGTCCCGACTTACATGAATAAGAAATCGGAACAGCAGTGTAAAAGTAAGGACTGCCCCGACCAAATCGGGACGTCTGGTAACATATTATAAAATTATTTTGCGAGAAATGATTACCAGCAATTGTTATTACTAGCTAAAAAAAAAATTTACAAAGCTTATAATTCGATTGGAAGCTGATTACAATAATTACACGATTTATTTTATTTCCTGCACCTGCAAGAACAGAGATAGTATTGGTTACAGTGTTGTCAATCGCAAATATTTGTTTTGCGAAACACGATAGCCATGGCACTGATAGTCGGTACGAAAACGTATACAGTTTTAATCACGTTATAAATAATAAATTACTGAAAAAGATATAGTACAGAAAACGCCGCCTAAGTATTTTCCTGTAACTAAGTAATGGTAATGATCTGTACTATTTGGAAAGCTTCCCTCTCTTGATCTCGCAGCGCGCTCTTAATGTTAAACTAAACCAAACTACAGAATACCACGATACACTTACAACGGTATGCCAACGCGCAGGTGATGCCTATCTCTGTCTTACAATCTCTGACGTCATCGGGAAGCAACCGCGTTACGTTTATATGTAAATGTAATGAATTTACTTAAATATTTTGTCATTATCGCGAAGTATTTGGGATATTGCACTTGTATAATAAATGTGATGAATTTATTTAAATAAAAGTATACAGAATGAACTTATTTTAAACTAGAAATTTTCAATAATAATGGTTTTTTACATAATATTATCTACCTTATATTTTAGCCAAATTCTATTTCTTTATTTGAAACACTTGAAAACTAGTCTAAAGGACTTGAAACATGTTGAGTAGAAATAAATAAATAAATAGAATTTGACTAAAATAAAACAGGTAATATTAATCAATTCCATTACATCGGCTCCCCTCAATTATTATTTTTTTACACATTATTTTTAAAAATACTTCGTTAATGCTGACTGCTACTGTAAAATGCAAAATTATTTGTCATTGCATAAGTTTTTGCATTAGATGGGTAGTTACGTTAATAGGTAACTAATAAAACCCAAAACAAGGAAATAAAATAGTTGAAGGAATTTTGAGGTATACCCACATGAATAGTAGTACCACACTAAAAATATAACATTTTTTAATTAAAAAAGTATACAAGGCATATTTAAATCACCAATCATAACAAATTAATACAATTCTATACGTCAAATTTAAAATCTGCTTCCCGATGACGTCACTGTGCGCAAACCAAACGAGTTTTGGTTACAAAGTCGGCATACCGTTGTAAGTGTATCGTGCAGAATACTAAAGAACAAACTATTTTGACTTACCTCGTGGTTACCAAACGTATTGCAGCAATAATTAAAGTTGGCACCATTGTCATATGGTCATCGCCACCAAACTACCCAAATTTAAAATTCAAATACCTTTCGTTTTAATTTCAAATTTATTAAATATTTAAGATGTAAATATTAAGTTTTTCTGATTAAATATAGACCTATTGAAGTTAACAGATGATTTAAATGAGTTAATTAAATTTAAAACGTTGCAACGTTGTTAAAAATTTTGAGAAACTGAGCAAAAGTAACTAATAAAAATCAACAATTTTCAATTTTAGTATAGTCTTTCCCCTTGAAATAATAACTTTTAATTACATTAATTTTAGTCAAATTTATGACCAGGTTCATATAACTTTTAATAAACCGTTAGATTTAACTAACGAATCATGGGCGTACATAGGATCATAGGATCCATAGGATTTTGATAGAATCAAAAAAAAACGAAAACGGCATTTCAAGTATTTGTACTTTGTAATTATTTAGAAAATTTTAAAAACTTACGTCGCATCGTCAAAATATTTAATGTTTAAAATAAATTTGAGGCGAGCCAGAGGGGGGGCAGCTGCTCTCTTTGCCCCCCCCCCCAAATGGACGCCCATGTAACGAATGGATATTATCTTTTATTAATTATTACTTATTACTAATAAACCAATAGAATACATCTGTTAAATTTAACGGCTTGTTAAATAATAGGAACAAAAAAAAATTAAAAATTTTAAAAACCCCTCACTGTAAAAGCACCTTACTTTAGAAACTACTGTGCCCTTTAAGAAGGAAGAAATAATCTTTTCTTCCCTCAACAACATAAACTCTCGGACACTTAACTAGAAAAATTAACTTATCATCCTTCGCCCCCCCCCCCACCTACAAAATTTAAACTTTACTTTTGAAGTCAGGGGAACGGATAATTTTTAATACGAAATGTATAAGTAGGTTTCGTAAGTGGAACAAATCTCCGTGTCCCCTGACTTCAAATGTAATGTTTAAATTTGTAGTAGGTGGGGGGGGGGCGAAAGATGATAAGTTCAATTTTCAAATTAAGTGTCGGAGAGTTTATGTTGTTGAGTGAAGAGAAGCTGAACATATGTTTTAAACCGCTTTGTGATCCAGTCAGCCGATGTGGTAGCGCAAATAGTTAGCCAATGATATGAGTTTGACCCTACGTAATCTAACAAATATAAAGAACGGGGGGGTGGGAGTAGAGATGATTTTCTGCGATAGAATTTCTTCTCGTGGAGGAAAATTGTATTTGACCAGCCAGGAACACTCTCCCGATCTTTACAAACATGCTGTCAAAAAAGTACATCGCTACCTCGTCGACCCGCAATTATACTGTCGTACATCACAAAATCAAAAATAATTAGTTAAGATAGCCAGATTGTATAATTTTTTTTCTACCGATCTGTGTTATCAGAATGTTTCAATTTTGTATAGTTTGTGAGAAATTGGGTATGAATTTTCCCTTATACGCCACAAAATACCGTAGCTTTAATATTATATTACCGCAAACGCCAAATTTTTGGATATACGACAAAAATCACTGTAAAATTGTATAAGAAAATTATCCTCAATTATTTTGACGTATGTGTTCATATTTAGTGTTATATACGGCACTATAACAGAAATACAGGTAAAGTATTATGCTCGTATTATCTTACGTGCATGGAATTTGTGGTTTTTGGTGCATTTTTCATGTAACTTATGATTTAATTTGTGATCCAGATTTTGAATTTGACAAAGAAGTAAATCCTATATTTTTATACCTAAAATAATTGATGTTGAATATTACAACAGTTTATTGAAATTATTTATTAATATGAAACAAATAAGTGCAAACACATACTCACCGGAATTAATATTAATTACTAGCTGACCCGGCAGACGTTGTCCTGCCCAAATTTGAATAAATTTGTTTGATCCTTTTATAAATTTATGAGAAGACCGAACGTGTTTGTGATAATCGATTAACCCTCACGCCATCTGTCGATGGTAGCAGATATGAAGAACGTAGCAACCTCTATTATCAAATTATCCTGAGCTGTAGGCAGGGACGGCTGGAAAAGAAATTTTGTAAGGAGGACAGTCCTCAATTTGTCAACTGGCAAAGTTATTTTATTTCATCAATACAATTTTTAAAAAAAATTAAAAAAAGAACAAATACTTTTGAAACATCAATGAATCTCAAGGTGTTTCGATTGGTTTGCTGTTCGTTCATTGCAATGCTTTATGATACACGACATTTTTGGTTTTGTTGTCTGGCGCATAAACAAACAAAGCTGATGGTGTTCCAACACGGGAACAGGCTACGTATAATTGGCCATGGGAAAAGCATGAATTTTCAAGGTTAATGCCACAAACACTCAATGACTGCCCTTGTGATTTCTTTATTGTCATTGCGAATGCAAGCCGCACTGGAAATTGTAACCGTTTAAAGTCGAATGGCGTGTCGTTCGGAATCATAGGGATGCGTGGAATCAAAACGTCTTCGCCTTTGTACTTCCCTTTCAAAATTGTGGCTTCGATGACGTTGTTCATTAATTTCTTCACCGCAAGCCGGGTGCCATTACGGGTGGCTGGTTTATGTTCCGCAACATAATGATTACCGATCCGACTTTTAATTGCAGATTATGAGGTGGTAATCCGGGCAATTCCAGTGAATTTAAAAATTCCGTTGGATAGTTGACAACATCATCTTGGTTAGTAACGGAATCGACCGATTTATAAGTCATCAATTCGCCAGCTATCTTTATTTGAATCCGAAAATTGATTTCGTTGACATCAACGTTTTTTGCAGCCAATATAACACGTTCGCTCAACCAAACATGATTTTTGAAATTTTGAGCAATGTTTGGGAACACCATCTCGATGAGTTCGGTCTTTGATGCAGTAAAGTGACAAAAATTGGCAGGGAATGTTATATATCCAGACGACGGGTCAACAGGAATTTTGCCATTACCAATGTCGAGCAATTGTTTGGAAAAAACTTCTGCAGATTGTTCGTTCTGTAATTCGACTCGCATGTTTATATTTAATTTAAGTGGTTTGACGTATTTCCATAAAATGGACGACTTCAAACATGCATTAAGTTCGTCGGCTGGCGTTGATCGTGGAATCACAGGCAATGTTTGTCGAAAATCACCAGATAATAGAAGCATCGCACCACCAAACCGGTTTTGGTTGTTTCGTAAATCTTGCATTGTACGGTGTAATGCCTCTAAAGATTTTTTATGTGCCATCGTACATTCATCCCAAACGATCAATTTGCTTTGCTGCAACACTTTGGCCATCGCAGAGTTCCTCGAAAGGTTGCAAGTTGGAGTTTCATTAGTTTGCATGTTTAACGGCAACTTGAGTGCTGAATGAGCTGTTCGACCGCCTTCCAACAACGTAGCTGCAATACCCGATGAAGCAAGTGCAAGTGCAATTCCATTTTGTGATCGAATCGTTGACAAAATCAATGATATTAAAAAAGTTTTTCCAGTTCCACCGGGAGCATCTATGAAAAAAATTCCGCCAGTTCCATCGTTTACTGCTTTCATGAGCGTATCATAGGCATATTTTTGTTGCTGATTTAAAAGAGGGACATTTCTTTCAACGGTTCCTCTCAATGCCTCGGAATCGTATTGGGTTTCGCGTCTCAACTCTTGATTAAATGCGTCGTGCATTGGGCGATTGGGTATTACCATTCCTAATTGTATTAATGCTTTATTGGTAAGCATCAAGCACTTGTCCTCAATTAAAATTAAAGCTTCGTTATGAATTTGGTCGTTCATTTGTAAATCTGCATTCGATGTTCTAAGACGCATTTGATGCAATATATCTTCGGCCATATGATCTTTATATTTGTTCCATAAATCAATTGGTGTTGATGGGAAGCATGTAGACAAAATTATAGAAAACAATGTTCGTATTTGGTTAGCATTTGACACAATCACAGCATCTTCGAGAGTGCAGTCCCAATGAGTGTCATTCTCTAAAAATCGCAAAAGTTGGCAGGCTTCTCTGTATGTGCTGCATAATACACCATTAACAGTTCGCAGATGTTGGAATGATGTTGGACCACGAACATTGACTAACAGTAATCGTAAATAAAAACACTCGTCTTGGCTGGGATGGACTGTGTAAAGACGTCCTAGTGCATCGGTGGAAAAAACGTTTGGGTAACCTGGAACTGGCTGTCCTTGTTTTCGTCGTTGAAATTTTTTTAACGATTGATTCCATGTGTAATATCGTGGCATTTCGGAGTAAAGCAGCGTTCGGGCAAAGTCATCATTCTGGCAGATTTCAAAGAAGCTGGTCAATGTTGTCGATGGCGGCCTGTCAGCTCGTTGTAATGCGTTCTCCGCTGTAAAATATACCCTTTGACCATTTTCCAAATTTATGGCCAAATGAACAACAGTGGGATGTCTTTCATGTATAGCGAATGAAAAAATACGCCACATCGCTTCGTTACTGCTAACATAGCGGCCCATTTGAAATTGTGTGATTTCATCGTTAGAATTTTCGGCAGCAACTCCGAACACAGCCATGTCACTACCTTTGTTCACGTACTTACAAATGTATTTAATAGATTTTACGGAATGGCAAAATTCGACATTGATGTGTGCTTTAAATGTCTTGGAGAGTAACGGCGAAAAGGGAACAACCCAACGATTATCAACTTCAACGTCGTGTTGATTCACTTTGATCATTGTTGACCTTCCATTATCATCAGTAGATCGGCGGCGATAAAGTGGATAACCATCATTTCCAGTAATAGTTTCTGCTACCATTTGTTTTGGATAGCGTTTTGAACATTTTTCATCCACCATACACGGAGAATTGAGATTTAATATTCCACAGGGACCATGAATCATATTTTTTATAATAACTTCATATAACAGTGGATCTTCTTCGTTATTGGGAATTTCTGCTGATATCACATCATCGATTTCATTTGGTCTTATCCTCTCAACCAACCAAATCAGGATATGTGCATGTGGCAATCCGCGTTTTTGCCACTCGACGGAATACATCCAACAGCGCGTCTCGCCGAACACGCGATGCTTAACAATAAAATCCATGAGTGATTTTAATTTTCTTTTGAACACCCTTGCGGTGATGTCGTGACGATCAATGGGTGATTGGCCAGGAAATAATTCTTGTCGAATTTCTGTCCACTGTGGATTGCACGTGAACGTGATAAACAAATCTGATGCGCCATAATGACGTACATACGACATAGCATCTTGAGCGTATTCATGCATATGTCGCGGACTTCCAACGTATGTTGCTGGGAGAATAGTCAATCTGCCGATATTCTGTGCATTTCCGTCAGCATTTATGGCATCCCGAAGATGAATGTATTCTTCGGAACGTAGTTTTGCTTGGTTCAACCTGAGAAAGGTCAATCGCTCAGTTTCAACTTTGACGTACATATCCACAGCATATTGGTGAAATAGACGCCGACATTTTAAGATGTGATTGTCCTCATTTTCTCGAACCATTAGTCTGTATGAATAGTAATTCATTGAACTAACTTTTTTGTTAGTTTCGGATCCTGTAAATAAATGTTTGTATTAATTTGTGATAAAGTAATGTTGTGATTAAGGTAGTAAAAGTAGATCGTTTATTTACCTGGATTTATCATCTTCATTGAAAAATGATACCCATCTTCACCTTGCCAAAATAAGATAGGATATTGTAATGCATCATATGATCGATGTGTTTCGGACACACGCTGCAGTTGATCATTCCGCCGATGTAAAACAATATCTCTGTTTTCTAAATTTTCACCCACGACGACAATAGCGACTTCATCAATTGTTGGCGCATTAAAACGTCTTGCGTGTTGTCCGGCGGGCGTCTTATCGGCTCTGATGACAATTTTGTGGTTATCAGATGGCATGCGGTCTAATGCTGTCTTGAATAACGCAACCAATTCGTTCTGTTGATGGAAAAATGTTTGGAGCTGTTCCACAATTGGTCTTTTCACCGAATTGTTGTGTGCACAACGTTGATCGACTTGTCTTGCTGAATCGCTCATAAAATAAATTTGCAAAAATTTATAGTCACTATCCGGCGTTGGCAATAAGGAACCTGTTCGATGATATATTTGACCCTGAATCTGAAAAAAGAGCTATCAATGTACTTTACATGTATTATTGTTTCCCATTGTACTTACCTTGAAAGTAGGCATAAAATTATCTCGAATAACTTTTGTTGCGCCAAATGACGTCATTTGAAAGCAATTATTGTATTGCTGGATATTAGTCAAAAAATGTTTAGAATCTGATCCATTTCCGGAAAGCAGTGAATGTAGTGGCTCTGGTGGCTCTGGTGGCGGTACCAATGGCGTTAATTTGACTTGGCCATTGGCGCAACACAATCCAGGGGTTTCATTTTTAAACTTTAATGCATTGCAATATGGACACACCACGTTCATTGGTCCAATAGCAACGATTCCCTGTAAACTGTAATCGATTGCGACGTTATAATAAAACGCAGCTCGATAGGGAGTAAACGCAACATTTCTATGTTGTTGATTTCGATTCAATCTATTCCGTTCAGCTTCATTCCGCGCCTCGCGTTGTTCGTCAGTTTGACTTGCTCGTATATTTCTTTGACTTTCAGCATTGCTAGTTCTGCGACCTAAGTTAGTACGTCGCCTAATTGGTGGCATTATGAAAAACCAAAATTCAACTAAATTATGTTATGTACCAAACTCATGATTTATCTATTATGTAGAACTATATGTAGTAGATACACTTATATACACATAATTTAGATCCATTCGGTTGGTATTGTTAGATACCAACTACAAAAATTCGTTAGAGTTAAGGGGCCGTTCATTAATTACGTAAGGATTTGGGGGAGGGGGGTATCAACAAAGTGACCCCCCGTTGCCAAAAGTCTAGATCCGCGCCTGGTAGCATGTTGAAGTAACTTCGAAAGTTCGCTCTAAAATTTTTCCCCAAGATACTTCTCAAATCTGTAGTCAATGGTTTTGTTTAACCTTCATCGATCAAAAATAGTACAGGACTCGTTATGATATAATTTTTGTTCGAGTTTATTAATTACTTGATTAAGATGTGTCCTGTGTTCAAAACCATTGGCAATTGTGTCTCTAGATTGAGCAAATAACCAGCAAAATTGACAGTAGCATTTGTTTAAATTACTGAATAGCAAAACCATAAACGCTACGTGTATAAAGCCAGCACCCCCACTTTTTCAAAATTAAAAAAAAACTATATCAAAATTTTGTGCTAATTATGTGTTCTTTTAAAAAACCATGTGCACTTAATCGATTAAATACAGGGGCGGAGTAAAGTCAAATATATATAGATTTTTAATAATTTTTAGGTAGTAACAGAGGGGAGGGGGTCTAACGTTAAGTACCTGCCTTGCAGCTTAATTGTATAGAGTGAATTTAAAAAAAATAAAGTTAAATACCCTTAAGTACCTGTCTGACAGTTTAATTGTATAGGGTGATTCTAAAAAAGGTTTTAATTTTGCGAATTTCAAACTTTTCCGCGCAATTTTTTGAAGTTTTCTTTCCGTAAGAACCTTCTACATAGTATTAGGAAACGTTTAAAAAAAAGATGAATAAAATCGGTCAAGGCGTTCTCAAGTTATGCCGTGACCAAGGAAATATGGATTCATTTTTATATATAGATAGATATTCTTATTATTTTATTTTATTATAATATTTTTTTTAATTACAATCTATTGTTTTATTATCAGAATGCAAATTTGGTAACTTTTTTAAATGCAGAATATATTTTATTTATGTTAAAATATAATGGAACTTTAATTTAACTAATAAGTTTTGAAGTATTTTTGATTATATACAGACTGAATTTTTAAAGACTGAATTTACTAAAATGATATTTTTAAAATATATTTCATATTTTCATTATTTTTAGGTTTCTCGTACTAATTAAGCATATTATTAACCATTATTTTGACATATATAATCAGATTATTTTGGCGTATGTAGAATGCATGCAAAAAATTTCGTCAAAAGTGGCGTGTACGGTAAGATACTTTTGAACCAAAGTGCCTTAAAATACAAAATTGATTTATAAAAAGCTTCATATCTTAGTACCAAAAGAAGCGCAATGAAATGAACTACAAGTGACCAGAAAATTAGAACCAAGTTTTTCGGGTTAATTTTTTTTTATTGTGTTTCAATCTTTAACATCGATTTCCCAAAACTCGATTTTTCGGATATACGACAAAATAATTGCGGGTCGACGACCTGTAACCGTTCGGGAGATATGGTGACACAAACATATAAATACATAAACAAAGATTGTATACAGTAACTTCATATACCCTGTGTTTTTGAAAAACAGTCAGGGATAAAAATACGTTCTATCCAAGGGGGGCCATGATGGTAACAGCTACGTTAGCTACATAAAGGGGGGGGGGGGTTCTAAAGAAGCCAAAATGGAACCACATGGTTTATGGATCACCTTATAACTCAAATTGAAATTAAACAAGCAAGAATTTAAAGCTTTTGTAACTTCTAGTATTTTACTATTTTTTGAAAAAATAAGGTTTTTATGCGGACGCGACATCATATTAGGCTAATCCCCAACCCCTCCTGGTAACATTTAGCCGTTTAGTAGCCCATTCTCATTTATAAACGGTACAAATTATTATAAATGAATCAATAATAATAATAATAATTAATGTCTAATATAGATATAGCAGTACGAAATAACAAATTTTTAAAATTAAAAATTAAAGTCAAAGGGGGAGGGTAACGGGGTAACTACCATCACATGAGCCACCAAAATCCACCAAAATGTTAAAATATTGTTAAAATTAGAAAAATAGATCTGAATGCTTATCAAAATATATAACCATTTACCAACACTTCCTTAGCCTCATTTAGCACCCCTATGAACTTTGCCTTGATCTGACCTTGAAAACTTTTTTTCTTTACCATATAACGTCGAATAACGACCAAATTAATAGAGAAGCAAAAAAACTACACAAAAAACTACATCAGGACAAATGGGATAAATTTATTAGTAAAATATAAAATGACGTGCACGGGAGACAAAATATAGCCTATAAGATTTTGGGCTGGGATTTTGCGTTGCGCTCATGGTTTTTCATAGTAAATTCAAAAACGGCTAAATGGATTTGTCTGAAATTTTGGAATTATATTTATGATACCACTACAAAAAGAATCTCCTATTTTATATGGCTCAAATTTTTTATTTACAACTTTAATTGTTTAAATATCCCGTTTGTAAATTTTTTAGCGAAAATCAAACAAGTAAAAATAATTAACAATAAAAAATTATTAAATAAAACGTTTTTTAATTTTAAAAAAATTAAAAAATAAAATATCTGAAAAAGTTTTTCTTGGCCCATTTAAAAACTTATGGACGTATAAATTTGAAATTTTGACACGATATTTGTGATATTATAAGAAATTCCAACACCTATTTTTAAACACCTAATTTTTTTTATAACGTTATTATTAATGGTAAATCTTTATCAATTACCCTAGCATTTTTGTAATTGTACTTAAAAAACATTAGATTAAGAAGGCGTCACGTTGCTAGACGACAAAAAATAAATACTTAAGTTTTGATAAATAAATGCCACGTTAAAAAAAATACATTGCATTAATCAATGAAAACAGCCCTTTTCTACCATTAATTTAGAAGAGGCGGCTTCCAAGGCACGACTTACAATCGCTGCTAGAAGCCAAGAAAAACTCCAAGCTCACATAACCAGTGAAAGCGAAACATTGTGGTCCTTCGAGCCGGATATTGCTTAACACGCAGTAATCGCCCAACAACAAGTGCATAATATTAAAGACAGACGAAGCGGATAGCACTCGCACACAGGTTAGCCAATTACTTCACCATTCTTATTGCTTCCAATCCTTTAAGAACTGATTCAATTTGGTATTAATCATTTTTAGCCGATGCTTTCCGGAAAACTCTCTGATTTTTAATTTATACCGCACGTGTTGTACCAAATTTGCAATCCAAATTGCAAATTTACAATCAATTTTATCATATTCATTTACCCTACAATTTATCTTCATACCTCTCGCTAGCATATTTTCATTATGGCAAAACGAGAAAAGATGGAAATAAAATTACTGTTAGCGGAGTCTCATTCGCTAATGAATCAATTAGAAAAATTTAAAATCTTTTTAAATACAATTCAAACTCAATCTGAATTAACAAATGTAGCATTAAAGGAATTAGAGCTAAGATCAAAGCAATTTTCTCCTTTAGGTGAATCTTACTCAAAAGTCATGATACATTTGACAGCCCATTCAGCTTCCGACGAGGCCCCTATGACTAGCGATAATTTTGATAGTGAATACGTCAAATTAACTGTCATTGCATCTCTAATGTTGGAGAAACAAAAGCTTGAAAACGATCATTTAATACCTTCCCCAACGCATGCAGACCGAGTCTCTAGTGTAAAACTACCTCAAATACAGTTGCCAACCTTTTCGGGTAATTACATTGATTTTAAAGGTTATTTCGATTCATTTATGACATTAATACATAATAACAAAAATCTGTCATCAGTCGAAAAATTTATTTATTTAAAATCAAGCTTGGATCATTCTGCCTTACGTGTAGTAAGCGATATTCAAGTGACACACGAAAATTACAACATGGCTCTTGAAATGTTGCGGGAAAGATATGATAACTCTAAATTGATAATCCAGGGTCACATAAAAGCTATTTTTGATTTAAAGCCATTATCCAAAGATTCGTCTGCACAAATACGCAATTTGCATGACGAACTTTCCAAAAACATAAGAGCATTGCAAAATCTAAAGGTACCCGTCGAGCATTGCAACGTTTTTATTTCACACATTCTAATGCAAAAACTCGATTCTCAAACAAGAATCGAATTTAGCAAACTTAAACCACGAGAAATTCCTTCTCTACTTGAAATCGAGACATTTCTTAGGGACAAATCTCAACTGGTGGAGGAATTGAAGGAAACAAATCACAGTTCTTTCCATCAAAATAAACCCAAAGAAAAACGCTCAAATCAATTTCACAAACTGTCATTGGTAGCTACCAATCAGTCAACTTCTTGTTCCATATGCAATCAATTGCATTCAATTTCACGTTGTCCAACATTTCTTGCTTACTCTATCCAGCAGCGATCCGATACAATTGACCGTTTAAAGAAGTGCCAAAATTGTTTGGGCCATCCAAGCAATTCAAAGTGCAATTCACGCTTCACGTGTCGGCACTGCCACAAACGACATCATACGTTGTTACACTCTGAAAAAATTTCTAAAATAGAACCACAGCACCTAGACACGGCCGAAAGAACTCCTAGTGCTCCTTCAGGTTCAGCTGAACCATCACAAATTGCCTTACCTTGTTACGGTGGTTCCAGTCAAATATTACTATCTACAGCATGCGTGAATGTTAAAAATGCTGAAGGAAGATGGGTTCGCGCACGGGCTATTTTAGATACCGGAAGTATGAATTCTTTTATCACTGAATCTTTCTTTAAAGCACTTAATCTCAAACATCAACGTGTCAATACCAAAATAAACGGCATCAATGCCGCAACAAGTCAGCAAGTAAATTTCGCGGTAAAAATCCACTTTTCCTCAATAAAAGGCAATTATGAAAATGATACATCTTGTTTAGTAATTCCAAAAATATGCTCCTCTCTCCCATCTGTTTCATTCAAAAGAAATTGCATTGATATTCCTACAAACATCGAATTAGCAGACAATCATTACAACAAATCCGCTCCCATCGATTTACTTTTAGGCGTATCCATTTTTTATAAACTATTATGCATTGGGCAGATTTCATTAGGGAAAAATCAACCCACGTTACAAAAAACACTACTAGGCTGGATTGTATCTGGAAACATGATCAATAACAATAAAGATCACCGCTTAATGAAAATCCCAAGCCTTTCAACATCAAATTTATCGATATCAAATGAAGAGTTGGATAAAGGCATCATCAAATTTTGGCAACTCGAGGAAGTGACTCCGAAGAGCAAACTTTCGCTTCTATCACCACAAGAGCTCTTTTGCGAAAACCATTTTAATAACAACACAATTCGTAAAGCATCGGGGAGATTCTCGGTTTCTATCCCATTCAACTCAAAGTTGAACAATTTAGGAGAATCGAAAATCAACGCAGCAAAAAGGTTTTTAAATTTGGAAAGGCGTTTAGCGAATGACCCTGAGTTGAAAGAAAACTATTCTTCATTCATAAATGAATACATTTCCTTAGGACACATGTCCAAAATCACTGCTTCATCACCGCAACTTGATAATAACTACAAAATAATGGCCATGAATGTAGAAGTACCTTCATCAAGCTTACCACGTTATTTTCTTCCACATCATGCCGTGATAAAAACAGACTCGCTCACAACTAAACTTCGCGTGGTATTTGATGGCAGCGCAACCTCAAGCTCGGGAATATCAATCACACACAGTTAGTTGGGCCAGTCGTTCAAGATGACTTATTTTCGATTTTAATACGATTTCGCCAATACAGCGTTGCCTTGACCGGCGACATCGAAAAAATGTATCGGCAAATTGAAATCAATCCAAACGAACGAAAATTACAATGTATTTTGTGGAGAAATAATCCTGATGATCCCATAGACACTTATGAGCTGAATACAATCACATATGGTACGGCTTCGGCTAGTTATTTGGCAACGAACTCTTTACGAAAATTGGCAGAAATAAATGCAACAGCATTTCCAAAAACTTCCAATATTTTAAAGAAAAATTTTTATGTCGATGATTTGCTCTACTCGCTCCCAAGTCCAGGCGAAATGATGCAAACAAAAAGAGAATTAACAGAAATATTAGCCTCAGCATGTTTCCCAATTAGAAAGTTTTTATCAAATTATCCTGAAATATTAACGAATGAATGCGAAGACACCGACTCTTATAACACAATTCCACTGGGTGAACGAGAAAGTGCAAAAACTCTTGGTGTTTCTTGGGACGCCATCTCAGACCACTTGCAATTTGCAATCAAACCAAACCCTGAATCAAAAACTATTTCTAAACGTTCCGTTCTTTCGGTAGCATCACAGCTATTTGATCCATTGGGTTTGCTTGCCCCAATCACTATACGAGCAAAAATCCTTATTCAAAAATTATGGGAAGCCAAATTGGACTGGGATGAAAGCCTACCCCAAAGCTTGCACTCCGAGTGGAAAGCATTCAATTCAGAACTTCCACTATTAACATCACTAAAATTTCCAAGATGCGTCATGCCAGCGAAGTCATCTTCAGTTGAACTTCATGGTTTCGCAGACAGCAGTTCGATTGCTTACGGAGCCTGTGTTTACGTTAGAACAAAAACTTCCTCAAATCAATTCACCACTCAATTGTTATGTGCAAAGTCACGTGTTGCTCCTCTGAAAGGAGCCACTATACCAAGATTAGAGCTCTCAGCAGCAGTCGTCTTATCTGAATTAATGCAAAGAGTTCAAACAGCATTTGATGGGTCCAATTTACAAGTATTTTTTTGGACAGATTCTACGATAGTGTTAAATTGGATCAACTCTGCACCAAACAAATACAAAATCTTTGTAGCTAATCGAATTGCCACAATACAAGAAAGGACAAAATCAAGTGATTGGTATCACGTACGTTCGCAGAACAATCCTGCCGACCTAGTCTCACGTGGTATCAACGTTCAAAAGATCCTAAAAAATAAACTTTGGATAAACGGCCCAGATTTTCTAAAAAATCCTAAATCTGAATGGCCAAAATCATGTATCAACTCAAATATAGAAACGACGGAATTAAAACCGACTTGTTTAATATCTTTATGCGATTGCCCCATGACTTGTTTATTTAACGCAGTAGCTCCTAGAGACATTTTATTCACATCTGACATGATTTCCAAATTTTCTACTTTAACAAAATTAAAACGAGTAGTAGCCTGGCTTGTCAGATTCAAAATTAATTGTCAAAGCTCAAAACAATTACGCCACACGGGTCCACTCACTGTAAATGAGTTAAAAGTCGCATTCGAAAAAATCATTAGAAATTGTCAAAACGAAACGTTCCTAAAAGAAATCAATTCATTGCTTCATCATCAATGTATAAAAGATAAATCTAACATATCGGCTCTAAATCCGTTCTTGGATGAAAGAGATCTTCTCCGTGTAGGAGGCAGACTAAATAATTCTGATTACCCTTATGACAAAAAATTCCCAATTTTATTACCAAAGCAGCACCATTTAACAAATCTGATTTTTTGTGATTTTCATTCTAAATTGCAACACTGTGGTGCTCAACAACTTTTATATTGCGTTCGCGAAATTTATTGGCCAATCTCCGGAAAGAACGAAGCCAAAAAGGTCGTCAGAAAATGTATCAAATGCTTCAAGGCAAATCCATCATCCTACAACCCATTCATGGGAAATTTGCCACCAAAACGCCTTCAAGTTGAAGCGCCCGTCTTCCATAATACCGGTCTCGATTATGCTGGACCCATCCTCATACGTGATCGTAATACCAGGGGCTCAAAAACCATTAAGGCTTACATTTGTTTATTCATCTGCATGACTACAAAGGCCGTCCACCTTGAACTAATTACGGACCTCACCACTGAAGGTTTTTTATTAGTTCTAAAACGGTTTATTGGCAGAAGAGGAATCCCTCATACAATGTCAAGCGACAACGCCACCAACTTTACTGGTGCCAACAATTACCTAAAAGAATTGTATGAATTTTTAAATTGCAAGGTAAATCAAGATTTTATTCATGACTATTTGGCCCTCAAAGGCATCAAGTGGGAATTTATAATTCCACGCAATCCTCATGAAGGAGGAATGTGGGAGAGCAATTTAAAATCAACCAAATCTCACCTAAAAAGAATATTAGGTAATACGCGCCTAACTTACGAGCAATTTTCAACAGTATTAACCCAAATTGAATCAGTTCTAAATTCTCGACCTCTTTCTCCACTATCTTCCGACCCTAACGATCTTAACCCTCTTACTCCTGGCCACTTCCTTATTGGAAAACCTTTGAGTGCTATTCCAGAAAACGACATCACAAACTTACCGGAAAATCGTTTGTCCCTTTATCAGCGGGTGCAACAAATCACCCAACACTTTTGGAAACGTTGGAGTGCAGAAGTTGTTCCTAACATGCAAAGAAGAACAAAATGGTTCAAACATCTTCCAGACCTCATTCAAGTTAACACGTTAGTGTTGATTAAAGAAGACAACGTACCAACATTGGCTTGGCCACTCGGTCGCGTCGTATCAGTGCACGTCGGTAAAGACAATGTGATCCGTTCGGCATCTATACGCGTGAAAAACGGTTCTACGATTAAACGCTCTGTGACCAAACTATGTGCGCTGCCTGTTTAACGAAACCCGATATAATTAATTAAAACCTTCAATTCATTATATGTTACTCTTGTGCAAACAAACAATGTAAAAAGAAAATATTTTAATTGGTCTTTTCATACTGTTATATTATATTGATTATATTTATTGTTCTTTGAAATCCTCATATTTCAAGGCCGGCGGTATGGTAAATCTTTATCAATTACCCTAGCATTTTTGTAATTGTACTTAAAAAACATTAGATTAAGAAGGCGTCACGTTGCTAGACGACAAAAAATAAATACTTAAGTTTTGATAAATAAATGCCACGTTAAAAAAAATACATTGCATTAATCAATGAAAACAGCCCTTTTCTACCATTAATTTAGAAGAGGCGGCTTCCAAGGCACGACTTACAATCGCTGCTAGAAGCCAAGAAAAACTCCAAGCTCACATAACCAGTGAAAGCGAAACAATTAAATTTAAAATTGTTGATAAAAATCAATTATTAAAGTTTTGTTTATTTAAATAATATATGCATATAAAAAAATGCATGCTCAAAATTTTGTGAATTTATTTCATCTAAAACATAATTAAACTTTAATTACAAAATATACAAAAATTTTGACCTCCCTTGTATATTTTTGTGATGTTTAGTTCAGGCGTTATGACGCAGATGGCTCTACAATCGTAATAGAAGTTTTCTAATTTTTCTGTTTTTTTCTGTCTGGATGACCCAGATGTGATTTATGATTTATGATCACTGGGAAAACTACCTGAATATTTATAAAACAGGTAACGAATATTACTTTAGGTACCTTCGTAAGTTTTTACTAAGTACCTACCTTGTAACCTGCCCTGCTCTATCGCAGCAAGCCAACTGCGCGGACTCAGTTCAGAAAACGTTACCTCAACAACTTCTTTAGCGACGCTACGGCTAGCTTTGTTTGAGCATAAAAAAAAAGGGGGGGTCAAAGGAGTACAGACTCCGACTCGCTAAAACAAAACCAAGGCGCCACGTACTTTTTGTCGCTGATGATGTTTGCCTGAAAGTACGAAAGCTGAAAATTATAAAGATAAATGAAACGCGTTGTTGGGTAACAAAAGTTTAATAACGAAAATAATGTAACAGTTACTGAAAAAGCGTTATTAAAAAAAATATAAAAAAAAATGTCAAAGTGGTCAGACGCAGCTGAAAAACAAAAGGTATCGTCGTCAGATCTGATAACGCTAACAAGTTATTTCTTTTACAAGTACAATCAATGTCGTACTTTGCGCAAACATAAAATAAATTAATTACGATGTCAAAAATACTAGACTTCAAATGATGACGACGAACGCAATTTGGCTGACGAAAAACGCACAACACTAAACAGGTGTGCCACGATGTTTTAATAATAAAATTGAATTTTGGCTCACCCCAAATAGTCCGAAAGCCGGCACGGCACTGGATAGTAGGGCAGGAACAACGGGTGCGCTACCAATCTCGACAACTACTGCTGCTGATAAAATTATCTTCAAATCGAACAATATTATGGTAACCAACGGTATTAACGAACGGAACCTTCCCTGCTTCGAGTATATTAAAAAAAGGTTGATTGGATGTAAATATTAGATTTGGATATTCTTCAAAAAAAAACCAAGTATGATAATCGTATACAGTAAACAAATCCGCAAATGCGTGATCGGTACCTCAACCTCCAAATAAACCAAATGTCGGTCTCCGAATAAAGTCAGCTGATATGTAAATCCCAAAACGGTATGGAAATTCTAACAATAATTTTCTTTCCAAAAAAAATATACCAAGCCAACTACTGGACATCAAAAATCAACTTGACTTCTTCCAAATTCAAAACCAAAAACTTAATATCTGGCGTACGCTTATCTTCGCTTGTTTCTTATCGCCCCTAATCCATTTTATATTCAATTTTTAATACCAATTTTTAAATTTTTATACTACAGGGTGTTACGAAAGCCTTAATTTTAAATAAAATGTATCTATGTAAAAACCGAAGGTTACAGTCCCCCTCTTTCCTAAAGAATTGAACGTAGGTGAAACGCAGTTCAATTCTCATTCGGTAACTTTAAAGTAACTCAGAAAAAATTATCCCGTTGCGCCAACCCATATGTACGTCTATCCCTACAAATACTTAACATGAACATGGAGCAATACAAATTCTAGCATGGGCCCAAACTATATTTATTTACAAAACAAGACAATTTAATTTAGGTCAGGGGGTCGAGCCTTAATATCTTTAGCACTCCATATACCCTTTTCTACACCGTGCTCGTCCATTAATATATAAGTAAAGGGAGAAATTTTCTCTTTCACGTAAAAGGGGCCAACGTACTTTGGTGCTAATTTCTTGCTAAAGAAATCGGGGGCACTTGATAACGTAAAGTTCCTACGAAATACTTCCTGTCCTATTCTAAACTGCTCTTGTCTCTTACGCAAGTTGTATACCTTTTTATTTTTATTGGAAGCGGCTATCAGCTTTCTCTTAACTACAGCAAACAGCCTTTTTAAATTATCTACCCTATGATTGTCATCAATGACTTCCTCATCTACAAAAATATCCCTACGGTCAAAATCCTTACCCGAGAGGATCATTGATCTACCAAAATTAATAAAATATGGGGTTTGCTTAGTTGCCTCGCTTTTTGAAGTACGAATAGCGCAAGATATTTTTGCCAAATTTTCATCCCATACCTTATGATCGTCATTTATGTACGAGGCAATCATACCCTTAATTGTCCTATTAGAGCGCTCGGTTGGATTGCTCTGTGCATGGTAGTAAGGCGTATACTTAGGTTGCACGTCATACCGTTCCAATAAAGTTTTATATTCCCTACTTACGTATTGTGGACCATTGTCACTAATCGCTACTCTAGGAGCACCAAACATTAAGAACACCTCATTTTCCAACTTTTTGACTATGTTAATTGCTAGGGAATTTCTTAACGCAAAAGTCAATACAAATTTGCTAAAATAATCTGTAACTACCAATAAAAACCGATTTCCGCTTTTAGATCTCGGAAAAGGCCCCATAAGGTCCGAGGAAATCATTTCCCAAGGCCTCGAAGGTTGGGGATGAAATAACATTAAACCGACCGGTGGTTTATTTGACGATTTATGTTGTAAGCAAACCGTGCAACGTTTAACAAAGCGATGTACGTCGCTTATCATTTCCGGCCAATAATATGACTGCTGTAGCCTTGCAAAAGTTTTGTAAACCCCAGTATGTGCCGATGTTGGAGGGCAGTGTGCATTGATCATAAGAGCTTCTCTTTCGCCCTTCTGTACGACAATTTTCCAACACTCCCACTGACTTGTCAAAGCAGGGAATTTTGGAGGCACATATTTATATAAAACATTATTTTCTAATCGCCATTGTGGAAATTTCAGTGGCTCATCTTTAACACGTTTCACTAATTTCGCGTACCATTTATCTTCGCGAGCAATCCCTAACTGTACCGAATTAACCTTTACCGAATCAATAATAGGCACACCGCGACTCAAAGTGTCTGGAACTACATGGTCTTTACCCTTACGGTGTACTATTTGTACATCGTACTGTTGCATTTTCAATGCCCAACGAGCCAACCTACCATTCAAGTCCTTCAAATTTTGTAACCAAACCAAAGAATAATGGTCAGTAATGACCTTGACATTAGCTACGCCCTCAATATACGGTCTGAATTTTTCTAAAGCAAATAAAACCGCCAGACACTCTCTCTCGGTAGTGCTATATTTACGTTCCTGTTGCGTCAACGAACGACTAATGTAAGAAATCACCTTCTCACCATCCGGGTGAGGTTGACTTAGTACCGCTGCTATACCAAATCCCGAAGCATCCGTTTGAACTTCGAACGGTAGTTCATAATTAGGACAACTAAGAATCGGAGCTGTCGTTAACTTTTCTTTCAGGCGGCGGAACGCTACCTCGCATGCATCGGTCCACACAAACTTTTTGTTAGACCTTTTCAATAACGATGTAATAGGCGCAGCGAGTGACGAAAAATCAGGTATAAAACGCCTATACCAACTAAAAGTCCCAATTATTCCCCTAACACCACTCACGTTTTTAGGCGCCGGCAACTCCAACATGGCCCTAACTTTATCAGGGTCAACGTGTAATCCAAATTTATCAACTACATATCCTAAATATTTTAGTTGGGGACGACAAAATTGGCATTTTTCCTTTTTTACAGTAATGTTAGCCTCCCTAAGACGTCGAAACACCTCTTCCAAAATTTCGAGATGTTTTTCGAACGTATCCGTTACGATTATAATATCGTCCAAGTAGCAAAATACGTAAGGTAGAAGATCATACCCCAAGATCCCATCCATCAAACGCTGCCAAGTAGCTGGACTTGTAGAGAGTCCAAATGGAAGTCTACAAAATTCCCAAAGGCCTCGCCCAGGAACTATAAAAGCAGTGTATTTTCTCGAATTTTCAGCTAGTGAAACTTGAAAGAATGCCGATTTAATATCTAACGAGGATATGTATTTAGCGTTTTTGAGCTGATCAAGAATGTTCGTTACGTGCGGTAATGGATAACTGTCCTTTTCTGTAACAGCGTTTAATTTGCGGTAGTCCACGCAAAACCGATACTCACCGCTTTTCTTTTTGACCAGGATCACCGGCGATGCCCAAGGACTATGACTTCTACGCACAATGCCCTTAGAAATCATATCGTCCAATTCTCGGTCAAGGTGTTTTTGTATTACGGTTGAAACCGGGTAATACCGCTGACGAATTGGCTCCGCGTTAGTTACTATTTTGTGCTCTACCAAATTTGTACAACCCAATTTGTCTCCCATTAAACTATAACTTTTTTCCACTAGCTGATTTAACAAATTGCGCTGTTCTTCGCTCAGATTATCAGAATCCTGCAAATAGTTACCGACCTCAAAGCACTCTACAATGTCTTTGGCGAAATACCACTTTTCACTCCGCAAATCTGGAATTATACCCATGGTCTTCCAGAAGTCTACCCCAAGTATCAATAAGTGTGGCAATTCCGGAACTACAACTACGTTAATTAATTTAGTACGGTCCATAACTTTCATTGGTAAGGTACATTTGCCTATACTCTTAACTATTTGTCCATTAGCCACTGTACATTCAGTAGTATCGTTTTCCAATTTTATACCCAAATGGTCTAAATATTTTTGACCTGGAGACCCCATAATTGTGTGACTCGCACCCGAATCTAATAATCCTTTAAAGTTATGCCCAAAAATGTCGACGGTAAGATATGGTCGCTCGTCGCCTTGGGCATGCTCGAGTATGTAATTCAGCACGTGGTTAAGGTAATTATTAGTCGGAATGGATTTTCGGGTCAGTCTAGTACGACTATTTAGTACCGACCCCGCGCGTTTCCCGAATTATAACGTGCCCCTCGTTCGCTCCTAAATCTACCTACACTTCCATTTCTAGCGGAATTACTTCTAAATGAACTTTGGCAATTGCTACATTCATTTCTATATACACCTGCCTGTCCGCACCCAAAACAATGAACATTTTTCTTTTCCCTACATGCGAAGGCCAGATGCCCAAATTTATTGCAATTCCAACACTTATCTGTTCTTGTGCTACCGGAAGCAACTTCCCCAAAATGAGTTTGTGCCGGACTCGCAAATGCCAAATCAGGTTCCATACAATTAGTTTTACGCGGTGGAGGAACGTAATCTTTAGCGATATTTCGCTTAATGTCAATTTTGCGGCAACCCTCAACCAACTGTTGAACGGACTTTATCTCAACAAAAGCTAAAAACGGTTGATAGTAAGGATCTATGTTTTCTATCAAGATTTCCAACTTTGACGCCTCTGGAATATCGGTATTCAAACGTGAGAACAAATTTGACATAACCGCCACGTACATGCCTATGCTTTCGCCTGGGCCCTGTGTCCTACGTTTAATCTCCTCAAAAAGTTTCCGATCATAATTGGGAGGAAGAAACTCTTCGCGCAATGCTGCTACGAGACCGTCCCAATCGCCTACCCATTTCCTAGCAGCTTTAAACCAAATGCTAGCTTTACCGGTAAATAAGTCCGAAGCCGAAATAAATAATTGTGCCCTAGAAATGCCCCGTGGAATCCGCAACTCATCCACTTTTTCCAAGAATGCGTTAAGAGAAAGATCGTTTTTCTCACCCGAAAATTTAATACCCCAGTCCCTAACGGGTAAAGGTTTTACATGGCTCTAAACTAGTTTTATCTCTGTTTCCGAATCTGACTCTGAACAACCTTGGTCGTCATCGTCCCCTTCTCCTAACTGACCCACTGAACGATTTAGAACCGATAAGTCAAAAATATTATCTTGAGGCTTTTTTGCCTTTTTACCCTTCAACCTGAAATCATCGCTCAAAACTAGCAGTTGGGTATTGATAGCGGCCTTCTGCTTTACTTCCGCCGATGTAGTAGTAACAGATCTACCTAGGCGACCTAACGCGTGTATTAGCTTGGTTGATATTTTTTTATATTTACTATCCCGTTCTACTCCCGCATATTCATCGATCAAGACAGAAAGGTCATCTACGCATTTGGTTACTGCACTATAATCTTCCGCAAATGTGTAAGGATAAGCGGGTTCCGAAATAACTAAACCTTTCTGTTTGGCAGCAATAGTCGCCCTTAAAATTTTCCTCAAATCATCCACTCTCTTATTACTATGATCGTCAATAGTTGTGCGTATGGCAATTTCATACACCAACTCTTCACGCGCCAACCTATCTACTTCAATTTTAACAGATTCGGCCATCGTTCGTTTATACCAAACCAAAACAAAAATAATGAAAAACTAGAACCGATAGTCTCGAGCTCAGTAGTCCCGTCGAGTGCCGATTCCAAATATCGTGCCTCAAGAACGCGCAAATTGTAAGTTTTACTACTAAAAAAAATATGAAACAAAAATCTGCCAAATTGTATAATTCGCCAATACCAAAAAAAAAACACAAAACGATCGCGCACCTAAATAATTATTTGTTCTGACCACTATTGACTTAACTGTATATTTCGGTTGAAGACCCAAAATGGCTTTCCTACTATAGGCCCCACGTTGGGCGCCAAATTCTGTAACCTGCCCTGCTCTATCGCAGCAAGCCAACTGCGCGGACTCAGTTCAGAAAACGTTACCTCAACAACTTCTTTAGCGACGCTACGGCTAGCTTTGTTTGAGCATAAAAAAAAGGGGGGGTCAAAGGAGTACAGACTCCGACTCGCTAAAACAAAACCAAGGCGCCACGTACTTTTTGTCGCTGATGATGTTTGCCTGAAAGTACGAAAGCTGAAAATTATAAAGATAAATGAAACGCGTTGTTGGGTAACAAAAGTTTAATAACGAAAATAATGTAACAGTTACTGAAAAAGCGTTATTAAAAAAAATATAAAAAAAAATGTCAAAGTGGTCAGACGCAGCTGAAAAACAAAAGGTATCGTCGTCAGATCTGATAACGCTAACAAGTTATTTCTTTTACAAGTACGATCAATGTCATACTTTGCGCAAACATAAAATAAATTAATTACGATGTCAAAAATACTAGACTTCAAATGATGACGACGAACGCAATTTGGCTGACGAAAAACGCACAACACTAAACAGGTGTGCCACGATGTTTTAATAATAAAATTGAATTTTGGCTCACCCCAAATAGTCCGAAAGCCGGCACGGCACTGGATAGTAGGGCAGGAACAACGGGTGCGCTACCAATCTCGACAACTACTGCTGCTGATAAAATTATCTTCAAATCGAACAATATTATGGTAACCAACGGTATTAACGAACGGAACCTTCCCTGCTTCGAGTATATTAAAAAAAGGTTGATTGGATGTAAATATTAGATTTGGATATTCTTCAAAAAAAACCAAGTATGATAATCGTATACAGTAAACAAATCCGCAAATGCGTGATCGGTACCTCAACCTCCAAATAAACCAAATGTCGGTCTCCGAATAAAGTCAGCTGATATGTAAATCCCAAAACGGTATGGAAATTCTAACAATAATTTTCTTTCCAAAAAAAATATACCAAGCCAACTACTGGACATCAAAAATCAACTTGACTTCTTCCAAATTCAAAACCAAAAACTTAATATCTGGCGTACGCTTATCTTCGCTTGTTTCTTATCGCCCCTAATCCATTTTATATTCAATTTTTAATACCAATTTTTAAATTTTTATACTACAGGGTGTTACGAAAGCCTTAATTTTAAATAAAATGTATCTATGTAAAAACCGAAGGTTACAACCTACCGTTTTTCAGTCTAGCCTGGTTTAATATCAATATTATTAAAACAAACTCGGCATCAAAGACTTTTTGTTACCGGCAAAAACATTACCGTTTTATATACAGTGGCTCCAGAAATTATTAATACACTCCTACGTTAACCATGTTAAACGGACATTTCCATGATCTTTTTTCTCATATAAAAATCGATTTTATAGCAAAATGTTTCAAACATTTTATGTTGCACATTTCATTCCCTCTATTTTTGTTTCTATACATTTTTCTATTTTGTCGCGCCGTTTCTGAGTAACAGCGACTTTAAAAACACTCTTTAAAAATTTAAATAAAACCCGCATAAGAGCAATGTAATTTTTATTAAATTTTTTATAGTGTGTTTTTAAAGTCGTTGTTACTCAGAAAAGGTGCGACAAAATAGAAAAATGTATAGAAACAGAAATAAAGGTAATGAAATTTTCAACAAAAACTGTTTGAAACATTTTGCTATAAAATCGATTTTTATATGAGAAAAAGGATCATGGAAATGTCTATTTAACATGGTTAACATATGAGTGTATTAATAATTTCTGGAGCCCCTGTAAATACTATAAACTAGGGAGGTACTATTTAAAAAAGTTTAGTTCTATTTTAATTTTTATTATATTTATTAAAATTTATCAATTAAATTATTTTCGTATTATTCGGTATTATTCACTGTTGTTTTTTTTTTCTGTTCTAAAATATAATCGGGATCTTTACATCGTAGTCCTTTTTTGAGGTTGCCTCTTACAATTTCAGGAAGAATGCATGCAGTATAAAATTTAACTAATTTTCCAAGCATTTCATTCTCCCATTTTGATACTCTTGAATGCGGTATCTTACGAGGCGCCATTGTTACCCAAAAACGCTAGTTTGCTATACAACAAACAGAAGCTATATAACGTTTTTAGGAACAAATTGGTAATTTTTGGAAGTTTATGACCCTTTTCGTTATTGCTACTACCTAGCAGTTCAGTTCTTGGAATATTACCTAACATCCCACTTTCCCAACTTGGTATTGGAAACACATAAATGTAAGCTGAATGAAGATGTACAGTAAAGAATTTCATTACTGTATGTGACTGTACAGGTAAAAATAAAAATAAAACTTTTAATTTTTAGGGTTTCAGTAATCTTTTAAAACCACAAGGTGTATATGGTGATCTCAGCCATTTTTGCAATTCAACATTTTGAACGCTTCTTTCTTCTTCTGCTTCTATATCGATTATTTGGACACTCTGTATATACCAACCTATACTAGTTTTTAGAAAATTTCAGAGTGAAGTAGATTTGTTACATATAAGAGATCTTATAGTACCTAAATGCTTACCTGTAGACTGTCTATCTGTTTGATTGCGTTGACATTGGTCGCATGTGAGATTTTTTCTCACAGTTCACTTTTAACGTCTATTATTAATTTTATTTATGATTATTATGATTGTTATATAATGTTTTTACAATAAATTATTATAAGTACCAACCTAAATGTGTTTTGATTTTGATCTATCTGAGAATAAGTGGGAATGACTGGTCGCCACAAAACCAAGGACGTTTTACACTATAGGTTAAAAAAGCAAATGCCTAAAGCCAAAGAGTATGTATATATAGAGGGACAGCCATTAACAAATATTTGTCACAAGTTTTTGTTAATGGCTCTGCTACGCCATCTAGTAGACGGTGTGATCTCTACGATTTAATTTTTAATTTATGGCTGATCCTTTGTATACAGGGGGGTATTTTTACAAAAATAAGTTTTTACATGTTAATTTCCTATGTTCAGCTAACTTATTCAGCACCCTGTATATAGAGGACCAAAAATAAAGACGTAGAGATAACCCCCTCCACTAGATGGCGTAGCAGAGCCATCAAGAAATACTTGTGACAAGTATTCCCATAAGAACTGTCCCTCTATATATACATACTCTTTGCTAAAGCGCTAAATGCTAAAAGGCGCCGGAAATTTTAAGCTTTTCAGAAATTTTAGACGCTGCCGTGATTTGCTAGCCGGGAAAACCTGAAAACTTTAAAACTCCTGTAATTTAAATTACCAGAAGTTTGAAAATTGATTAAACTTGTCTCTTTTAGTAAATAAACATAGGTAATTAATGCACTTCCGGGGGGAGGGGGGTTCCGATTTATTTTTAGCCTAAGGCGCCTTAAAGCCTAAATACGTCCCTGCACAAAACATATAAAACTTTTTGACACGGTTGGTCGCTTAATGAGAGAATATCTCACAGAAGAGGTTAGATGTTGTTTACAAACGAATTTGCTGACAAACTAACGGATGCCGGTGAATCTAACTTCCGTTCTTAGTGAGACGGGGTTTTAAAAAACAAATAGGGGCGGTCGCAGGTACCAAATTTTGATAAAAATATTATAAAATAAAATTTTGGTGAGAGAAAATCTCATATAGCGACCACTCGCATGATTCTACTATTGCCTCATCAAAATTACAAATCACGTGTGCTAATACGAAATACAATGCAATTCGAGTAGTATTCCAAGACATGTGCAGAAACCTACTATAATAAGTTGTAATTTTCGATCGATGATGAGTAAATTTCAAAAAATGTTTTGAAATTTTTCTAAATTGAGTTGGAATTTCGTGTAGTAAATTTACAAAACTTGTGGTGCGTAAAAACTTCCTACATGTTTAGGAAGTTTACTATAGAAATTTCTAACAGTGTATAAGAGAGATAAAAAAATCCTTTATATCTAAACATCGAAAGCTAATTCTGTTTTAAATTTTTATTATTTATTTTATTATTTTATTATTTATTTTTAAATTTTAATATTTTATTAAATTAAAATCTTTTATTTATCGATTACACAAAGGCTTTTGATCGCGTGTTACGATATAAGCTATGGGAAATACTTCAAAAACGAGGCATTCCGCAACATCTTATATGGGCCATAAAGGAAATATATAATAATACACAAATATGCATTTCTGGAAACGAAAAATTCCGTACACATACAAACAGCGGACCGAAACAGGGATGTAGCCTGTCACCAATCCTTTTTAACATTTATATTGACGACGCTCTAAGAGAATGGAAGAATAATATAAATTTTTTTACTTATTTTGACCTTAATAAAGCAAAGTATGTGTTTACAATGCTATTCGCAGATGAGCAAGTGCTAGTAGCAGACAATGAAGACTCACTTCAATGTGCGTTTTATGGACTACAACAGATCATGAAAAAGTATAATATGTTAATATCAGCATCAAAAACAAAAACTATGGCATTTGAAGGGCAGGAATATGTCAGATCAAAAATCGTATTAGACGACACTGCTATAGAACAGGTGAAGAGTTTCAAGTTCCAGGGTTGCATCATGGACCTACACCAGGAAAAAGATATAGAAGAAAAGATCGAAAAATTCAACTAACTTAATGGCACTATTGAACGTACACTTAAGAAATGCACAAATAGAGATACCTTATTGAAGTTCTACAATGTAATGTCTGTACCCGCAGTTACTTACGGCAGTGAAACTTGGATACTAACAAAGAAAATGGAAAGCCGAATCCAAAGTGCGGAAATGAGGTTTCATAAGATCCGTCATGGGATATACACGACTAGATAGGAAGCTAAATACCGATATTAGAGAAGAACTTAATATTTTCAATTTGAACAACAAAATAAAAGAATATCGAGAAGCTTGGAAACAACGTCTAGACAGAATGAGAAACATTCGGCTACCAATACAACTTTTCCAATACAAACCGAAGGGAAAACGTAACATCGGCAGACCTAAGAAACGATGGATTGATCAAGGGTGACGTAACGGGTAAAATTAAACCTAAAACTTGCAGAAGAAGAAGAAGAATAATAAATAATAATTTCATAATTACATTAAACGGAACAACAAATAGTAAGTATTAAATTGTGAATAAAAATTTTTATTTTTTGCCTTTTAGTTAACTTGTTTTTGAAGTCGGTTTTCTTTTTTATTAAAAATTTTTTTGAATTAGACTATTCAATTCTTTAGCTGGTTGAGGGTAGGTTAGTCACAAAAAACACTTGAAATAACCGGGAAAAATATCCAAAATTGGTACCTATATCACAAAATTTGGCGATTTATTCAATATATTCAATATAATAAATATGAATATCAATTACGAGCTAAAGGGTACTAATAAATCTTATTATATGGATTTCGCAATCCTATATCTCTTGCGCATGCTCGGCGCCCATCAGCAAAGGGATTTTAAAAATATAGACTCATGGACTCCAATGTGCTGTGGGAAGATAAAGTTAATTTTTTAAAAATACGATTTGCATGTACTATATTTTTCAAAAAATAATTTTTTAAATTTACAATATTTATATTACATAATTATTTTTAACTTTACATAGTAAAATTTACACTAAAATCACAATTTTATACCAAAAGCTTGCTTGTTAAGCGGTGTCCAGTAATTGTTGAAACATTACAGGTGTATGAAGCTTGTAATAATGTTTATATGACCACGATTGATTTATACTACAATTATTCACTTTGAAGAATATGTCACGCTGCACGGTTTTATTACAACTCTTTGCAGCACTGCGTAAAATACAGTCCAATTTTCTTAAATAATGTTCACTTGGTTCAAATGAAGTACAATTTTTCTACAATGTTTGTAATAAGAATTTTAATAAAATGATTTAATTTGTTTTATACTTACATTTACTGCTGAAAGGTGAGGAAGATTTTCATATATGCGTGCTTTTCCACTAAGCTCTGCTTGTAGGAGCCAACCTTGGAGATATAAATGGGGATTTAAAGGAGGTTTACCATTTTTTGTTCTTAATATCGATTGCCATCTAAAATTAATAAAATCCTATAATGTAAGCAATAGGTATAAAGTAAAAATCATTTTTCACAAATAGATTAACAAAAACGGATACTACATTGAAACTGTTTGTTTGGTCCGGGCTTTTCATTCCCACACTGTAAAAAAAAGTGTAAAATGTTAATGCTAATGTTAAAATGTTAATGTAAATTTTACCTTGAAAAAAAGAGTAATTTTACTTTTTTTCAGGTAATCTCAAAAGTACTCTTTCAATTAGTGTAAATTTACTTGCCGTTGGGTATTTATACATTATAATGTAATTTTACCGTATTTGTATAGACTAGGAGCAGGGAGGTGGAGTCAAGAAAAATAATACTACTAGCGCTCGTAGTGGTCAAATCATAAATAAAGTGTGGAACACATTTACATGTAATCAAATGCAATAATAATAATAAACAGTGTTTAAAAATTTTCCCAACAGCAAAACACTTGTGAAAAATTTTCTATATAATCTCTCTATTTAAAATACTTGATTTATTCTTATATTTATTTTGTTCACCTTAGTGGTTTAAAATTACCCGATATTGGTATTTTCAGTTTTTTTAAAATATATGGGTTTCTAGTAATTTAAAATTTATCTTGATATATTTTCTGACACAATTATTGTACAGAAATAGTAATACTAATTTGAAGTTGCATTTTCTACATAATCTAGTTATAATTCAGTATTAGTTTACCATTTAATATTCGTATTTAAATATAAATGCCCATGGTGTTATTCTGGATTAATCACTGCAAGTAATAAGTACCATACCCAAAGATAAACATAGGCGTCGTTTAAGTTGTTTGTTTTTGCTTCAATTTGTACATTTGCAACTAAAGTTTTCTAGTAGGTGGAAGTTTCTAGTAAAATAATTTATTGTTTAAGTGTTGTTGAAAATAATTTGGTTTAAAACCACTACAAAAGGTATGTGAATTGTTGTTATTTATTTATTCAGCTATCTCAGTAGTAGACTTCAACAATAAATTAATATACTAACGCATGTTTTTATTTTAATTGTGCCATTTTGCAGGGAAACCTATTTTATTACATAAAAGATTATAAGGGGATGCCCGAATTCGCAAAAATCTGATTGGTGTTCATTTTTGTTTTTTGATGAAAATCTCGTTGATTTGTATGACAAATTTTCATTATGTTAATCTTGGACTTGAGGAAATTCCCGAGACAGAAGATAAAATACTTATTAGATGTATTAACAATTATAACGATATTCTTTTTGTTGAAGAATTGATATTGAAAAATATCGGTAAGTGATTATTAATAATATAATAATCAACGTAACATTTTTATACGTTGTTTTCAGAATCTTTCGGAAATCAAAGATTTTCACAGCAATTCTCCATCGATTGTAGAAGTAAATGATAAAGCAGGTAAACAGGCCTAGTTTGAAAAATATATATTATGACTAATAGTCTTCTTTTTAGGACACGACAAAAATTTTATATGATAATGGAGAGACCATGCATTAATAAATTAAAGCACTACATTAAGAAATGCATTATTGGAACTGATATTTGCGTTGTAGTTTAGAATTCAATCAAATATATTTTTAAAAAAATCAGCCAAAGGCAGGAAGTAATAATACAAAAAAAATTTACAAATTAAAATTCTGTCATATTATTTTGTGTATTTAAAGACAAGAAATAAATAATGCAAAAATTGACAAAATAATGTTTTTCTATTCGAATTAGTAAAGTAATAGGTAAGTATACTTGGTAAACTAAAATTTTCCAAAAAGGTAATAATACATCAAAGGAAATTTATACTATAGTGGAGAAATGGAAATTTCCCAAAAAGGTAAATTAAACTACCAAAACAGGAAAATTAAACTTAGTAAAAAAGTAAAAAATAGTAATTTTACATCACGAAACAAGTTTACCTTTTGGTAAGGAATTTAAAAATCTAGAAAGGGTAATTTTACATTAGAAAGGTAAATTTCACTAGGTAGAGGATTTAAATTTTCTCCAAGAATGTAATTCTACTATGTGCAGGTAAAATTGCATTAAAGGGTAAAATTACTGTAATTAATGGAGGTAACTCAGTTGCCTCCAATAGTTTGGGTAAAACTACCCAGTCTGTTTTTACAGTGCAGTTAACTAATAAATTTACAAAGTTACTAGTAAATTTAGTGATTTTTTATTTTTACAAAAATAAATTTTTTTTACACATGCCGGGTAAGTTCTAACTTGGCATATGTTATTTTGTTTGATAAGAAGAACCAACTGATACTGGAGGAATCTTGAGTTAAAAAGTGCCTACATAAAAAAAATGCATGGAAAAGTCTGTGTTAATAGATAATTAAAAATTTACAAATTTTTTTACATAATAATGTATACTATTTAGCACGATACACTTATTACCGGTATGCTCACTAGCAGGTTAGCTCTATCCTTCTCGCACTAGTTGACGTCAGCTTGGAGCCAGAAATGTCAAATTTGCAATATTTTTTACGTTTTTCAACCACTTCTAGGATTATTATGTTAATGAAGTATAATATATTTGAAATTGATATTGTTTGACCTTTTATTTTTATAAAATAATCTTAAGATTTATAATTAAAATTTAAGCGTATTATAATAAATATCTCCAACGTGACGTCAATGCGCAGAACAAACGAGTTTTAATTTCTTACTGAGCATACCGGTATAAGTGTATCGTGCTATTCAGTACTTAATCCATCAAAAAACAGAAATTTTTATATTTTATTTTTTTACTTCTGCTACGTATAAGGAAATTTAGGGTCGTATTCTCTAACTTTTAAGGGATCTTAACGAAGAGGATCTCTTAACTTAATGACAAAACCTATTCTGTAATAATAAAAAATCCTTTAGTTAGATACCGCTCTTCAAGATCGATCTTTACCTGGCAGAGTGGTGTGGGATCCCTTCAGGTAGAAGGATTTGCTCATTCTGTAACTCGAAGGGATCCGTAATCAGCGTCAAAATACACCAAGTTGATCTCTTAACTAAGAGATGGTCAGTAGGTGTCATTAAGAAAATTGAAGGCTTATTTGTATTAGTGAATGTAAACTTGAAACGTGAAAAGTGATTTTACTTTCAAAATAAATATTCAATTAAATAATATTCTTGATGAATTATGCAAAAGGTATATTTTAAACGCATAATATACGCAAAAATTATAAAGTATAAAAACGCTCTTATATGAAACGATTCCCTAACATGTCTTATTTCTTTAAATTAAAAATTAATAAATTGATTATAATTAATTATTTAGCAATGAATTACCACCCCACATTTGTAATCAAAATTATTTATGCCTGCAGAATACCGCATAACATCAAGCAATTGCATAATCTGGAAGTAGTAATTGTTAAAATTTCGATAACTGTTGTAAAACAATAATAATTACTAAATTGTAAAATTTTAGATGATGATTTGAAAGAAATTAAAGAAGAATTGCATAAAGAAGAAATAAAGAATAATCTATTAGCATTAGGAAGACGCTCTTGTATTATTCTAATATTATTCTTTTATTTAATAAATTTTTATTTTAATAGTATTTAGCATTTGATAATATTTGACAAATTATTATTATTTTACATGTTAGATAAATAATTAATAAATTATTAAACGAAATTTGCATATTGTTATCCTAAAAAACAATGTTTTTTCAAATAATTTATCTAGATAACATGTAAAAAATTAATAATTTGTTAAATATTTTAAATTACCGTACTTTAATTTTTTTTCAATTACAAATTGGCGTTTATTGTATCTTGACGTTAGACGTCAAATATTTTATAAGTTATTTTTTCAAATCAACCAATGAAAACACATTACTCTTTATACACCACGTGTACTATTACGATTAAAAACATTAACCTCTTCTTTAGTTAACGACAACTGCTAGGTACAAAAATTTACCTGAAGGATGAATTAGAGAATGGGTTTTTAAATGGATCCCTTTAAGTACCCTGTCCTTACCTAAGAGATCATTAACTAAGGGATAAGTTAGTGAATACGACCCTTATTTTACATTTGTGAGGTAGCAATTACATTTTCCTGTACCTGTAGAAGTTCTCAAACTGATAAACGATGATAATATCGACAAAATACGACACAAATGGACAAAGCCGTAACTCATTTTTTAAATATACATAATAATATATTGTAGTATGTAGGGGAATGTCGTCAGGGTTAGCCCGCTGTCTAGGTCGGCCCACTGCGATTTTTCAGTGTAGACCACTGATGACATACCTATGTGGGTGGATAGCTAAACATCCCACGTTGATAACGTGCGTAAACTTGGCTCCCCTTTTTTCAAAATTTAAATTTTTTTTGTAGTTTTTGATTTGTTATCAATTGTTTTGTTCGCTTGGGAGACGTCAAATTGCGACCCACCGCCAAGGGTACGGAAAAATTGCGTCCCATCAGCCCTCATGGTCAGAATGGTTAAGTAAAATCCTCTTATTCCTTAAGCTGCATAAAGGTTTACAATGCTTTGGGCATTGTATAGTACAGTATGTTACAACTATTATTACTAAATTGTGTTTCTATAAATATTTTTCTCTTATTTTTTTTATAGTTATTGCCTTGGTGAAAAATTAATTTATTCACTCAGAAAAAAACAATCTGAAGCAAAGAAAAACTTTGTTGTAGCATCAAAGAAAAACTTGATTTTTTAAACCCCCTTTAACATATACATAAGATATAATTATCCAGGGTGTCCGCGCAGGAACCCGACAGAAAAAAGTATATTAATTAATTCATATAATATATAATTATGATTTATTTTTACATAAATATTTACATATTTTATTGCGCGTAATCTAAGAACTTCGTTAAAACGAGTCCCAAGCTTTGCTAATCAAGGGCTAATCAAGTCCTTTGCCCCCCCCCCCTGGGAAATTGAATGGAAGAATAGAAAGCAATTTTTACAGACGAAGAAACAACATAATGAAATTTGGAAACTGTAAATATATGTAGTTGCCCCCCTGAGATTTATTCCTTCTGGCGCTCATGTTGCTAATCGCACCTTTTAGACTTTTTCCCACCCGGGGATGTTTTTATTTATTTGCAGCCACCTCCCATCAATAAATTAATAAAATACCTACTTAATTCTGAATTCTGAAAAAGAGTTATGTATTAAGTTAGTGATAATTTAAGATATTTCTTTAGCAAAATTGTCTGAAGATATGCATCGGTTATGTAGAGGTTAGTGTTAGTTTGCGATTTTTCTTTAACGATGTAACGTGCCAAAAGACGTTTTGTCCGTTACATTTACTTTCGTGCGACGCCACTGGATCGCTATTGGTGGCGATAATTTTTCGTTCAATTTTGATAAGCGGCATTATTCGTTAAATTTCGAAGGAGGTTGACGTTTAATCGCTGTATGTCCATTTTTAGTTTTTAATGGTTTATTTTATTTAGTTTTGCCGTTTAGCGGGTAATTATGTTATTTTTACTTCCAACTAATTTGTTTAACAAATTATTTTTAGCACCCAGGTTACTGGTTAAATGTACTTTTTGTAATTATTCGTTTTGGTTCTTATCATCTTTTAATTTGACATCTTAAAATGAATATGGATATCAATGTTGGAAATCTTTTCTTGTCCACATATGGTTCCAGTATTGGTTGATGATTTTCCGATGACGCTGGTTTTTCTTTCTGTCATCTGTTTTGAAGATTTGGGGTTTGAAACAGTATTATTTCCAAAGAATGGTTATTTTGTTCCTTGTGAATTTCGGTGCCGATGGTTGTTTTTTTATTCACAAGAGGATGTTTCCTTGTGAAGTTGTGATACCTAATGGATCGAAATTTATCTTCTGTTGGAAAGCCAGACTTCGAGGATTAGTCTTTTTGATGTTTCACCACTTTTCAATCCCGGACGTGGATTTACGTTTTATTATTTGGGATGAGATTGCCACCACTTCAAGCAGATGATTTGATTTTATGAAGATGTTTCAGTAGAGATTAATTGAGTTTGCAGTTACACTAACTCGGTTGATGAGTCTTGGAACTGGCAGGCTGTTGATTTTTTTAATGAGTATTTTGTGTTCTCTATTTTGTAGACTCTCATTCCTGGATGGTAGACCAATAGAATGATGAAGTAATGTTATTGAATTCGAAAGGTCCTGACGAAGGAAAGACAATTGCCGAGTCGTGAAGTTGGTAGTACTGCATTCAGGGTAAGTCTCATAGAGATGCATATACTTGTTTTAAATGATGCTGTATGCCAGGTTCTATTTTGTAAGTCAATATTCCCGAGATAATGACATCCGGTGTGCAATTAATCTTTGCTGAGCATAACTTCTTTTGTTGGGTTATCCTCTTCAGGGATACTCAACCGTATTTTTTTACTTGACTGAATCTACCCCTCAGGTGGATGTCAGTTCTTCACTTTTGTATTTTTATTTTATTTTCTAGTTCGTAATCTTCAATTACGTACTAGCTTTTCTTGATCCTTATGTGTATGTTTTATGTTTTGTTTTGATTGGTGAATTAATTAAACTTGTCGACATCTTTATTTTCTATCTATGTTAATACAATAAATCGACTCTTGATTTATTTTTATTTTTATTTGTATTAGCTGGCGTCCACTTTTCCATCGTACTTTTCATTTAGCAGAATTTAGATCTGAGCACTGAAGAACGTTTTGTTGCGAACCCACGATGTTTTTCGAAACACCCACGCTCTCGAGAACTGCGTTTAAAATAACACAGCTAGCTAACACGTACAGTCCATCTACGGTTAGGCAAGTGGCAGAGGTAGTTTAATTATGAGCAAGTTACGCTACAACGAAATCGCTCGTGAAAAAGATATCCGGCGAAGATGTGCATCGGTTATGTAGGTTAGTGTTAGTTTATGATGTTTCTTTAGTAAAATTGACTGTAAAAAGAAAGAAAAGTGTTTAATTTTGCATTTCAAGACGCATTATCCCACCCCGGTCTCCACGTAAGGACGCCCATGTGTTATGATTTGTTTTTGCGTCCTATGATTTCTTGATACCCACAGGTAAATTATTGTTGAGATTTGTATTAGAGATTACCGCTGATCCGATTAGGGTTCGGGACGCAATTTACCTGTACCTCTTTTTGACCACTTCAAAAACCTTCAAAAATAGTGACCACGGGACGCAATTTACATGCGCCCGTTCGCTTATTACGTTATTCGTTAATTCGTTGATTTCTTCGCACTTTTGTTTATTTTTTGCTTCTATCACTTATTTATTTGTTTGATTGTTAGTTTGTTTGTTTATTCATTCTTACGTAAATTTGTTTATTCGTTTGTTTGCTAATTTGATACTTTCAATATGTGCCAGTTTTATTATTCAAAACATTATTTATTAGTTAGTTCCGTTATTCATTCCTTCGTTCGTCGGTTCGATCGTTTGTTTGTTCATTCGTTCATTCATCCGTTTAATCATTTGATTCTAAAATTTGCTTCAAGATTTTCAAGATTAAAACTTATGCGAGAGCGGAAAGTGAGTGAAATCTGAGGAAATCTAAGGAAATCTTAGGAAATCCCAAGAAATCTTTAGAAAGAAGAAGGAATCTTAAGAATACTAGAGATGAGCCTTTTTTGCTTTTTCAACTTCTTCGAAAGAAAATCTGAAGGCAATTCAGGAAAAAATCCGGAATACTAAATCCCGCCGAGGAACTAAGGTTCTCAGCTTATTCATAAATAATAATCTTTTCTTTATGCTTTCCCAAATTTTTGAAAAAAAATGATTGCACAATCTGAGAATGAAAAGGTCATCTATTTTACGTAAATTTACCTTGTGACTCGCTTTTTGCGAGAGTGAAAAAGTAACGTGTCAGTGCGGCCTGCAGGCCGAAATTTCGAATTAATATAATATTATCTTTTTTCATTTGCTCTGAAGTGTCTTGTTTGAATTTAGTAGTCGTGTACTAACTCTACTTTATAATTTGGTAAAGCATTAGAAAGATATTGTAGTATTCGCAATTTGCAAGATTGGTTTATACCTTCAATAACAGTAAATTTTAAAAATAATAATTTATGTTTTATTAAAATATCAATTATACAAACAGTACTTTTAAAATCATATTTCTACATATATGTATGTACACACAACCGTGGTGCTTTTTCGTTAAGAAATTTAATTGAGAGTGGAGACTTATTAATCAAATCATGAAATTCCACCCAATGGTTGCCTCTCTTTACCCAGGCTGTGTAATGTCCTAGCGAATTTTATTATAAGAATTCTGGCAGTATCTTCTGTCTAATAATTGTATACAATGTGGAAATTCTTCAACGGATATATTTCTGTTCACTTCACATTCGATGAATTATAATTAAAAAAATTGAGATTGGCTTTAAATCTTATTTCGCGATTTTCGCGGTTATCATTTGTTTTAAAAAATTTATTTTTACAAAACAATTGACAACAAATAAAGAACAATCGAGAGCAATAAAAAAAATTTTTAATTTCGAAAAAAGGGGAGCTGGCGGAAAGTCTTATTTCGCGATTTTCGCGGTTATCACTTAATTTAAAAATTTTATTTTTACAAAACAATTGACAACAAATCAGAAACAATCGAAAACAACAAAAAAAATTTTTAATTTTGAAAAAAGGGGAGCTGGCGCAAAATCTTATTTCGCGATTTTTGCGGATATCATTGGATTTAAAAAATTTATTTTTACAAAACAATTGACAACAAATCAAAAACAATCAAAAACAAAACAAAAATTTTAATTTCAAAAAAAGAGAAGCTGGCAGAAAAAAAGTTTTTTGAGATTTTCTTCATTTTTTTTTGCAAAATCATAAAAAAAATATCAAAACAATTGAAAACAAATGGAAAACAATCCAAAACAACAAAAAAATTTTAATTTCGAAAGAAGAGGAGCCAAGTTCATAACGAACTTTTCGTGTCATTACTGATTTCGAAGTGTGAAGTTGAAACGTGTTGTGCACTCAATGACTAATTATAGACAAAAAAAGTTTTTAGTAGCTGTTTATCTTATAGTAAATGAAATTACAGCTTGATAGTTGTATCTTATAAAAACTGAAGCTACTGATGGCGCCTATTTTACAACTACACATTTTAATTTATGCAGTTTTTCTGTTATTGAATACAAATTATTTTTCTCAGTGTAGGAACCGATACTGTTCTGACGCGTCATCACATCACGTCAGACAAATATGAATCTACCTTTAATCTAATTACGGTTTTTTTTCACGCTTCACGACGCTAAGGGAGTTCTTGAGCAGCCGGCATTACCTTATTTAATTCAGTTCAGTTTTCAAGTTGTTTTTATCTTTCAAATTTTTAATTTTTTTGCGAACAACGTTTACGCTCTTTTACGTATCAAACAATATCCTTCATGTAAAATATCGACTCATTCTGAATAACAGAATTTTTGAGACCTTTTCCTGTGGCGCAATCGCCTTACATTATCATCTACTGGTACCACTACCTTATATTATATCGATGGCCAAATGCTAACATGTCATAACCCCAAGAAACAAAATTTTATAGTGGGATACGATTAGTACTCGTAGTTGTGTTTACTCTATATGACGAAATACTTAGGTAGTTTTAATAAATTGTTGGTTTATTTATTTTAAGGAAATATTTCTAAAAATACCAAAACTTTGGTTTTAAACGATTGTGCTAAAAATATTATTTTATACTAAATAAAACTAGTTTCCAAAGTATTTTTTTTAATTATTACTTTTAGGCATAAGTGCTTAGAAGTATTCACTTTTCAGGGATTAAAAGAATATCATTTCAAAACTAAAATAGCAATCTAAAGGTAACCTTGTCGTAATATTTGTAGGAAGAAACAATTTTTGAAGCAATTCAAAAATATTGTGCGTCACCGACTTTTTCCACTGACGACTGAGCGCTTCATTTTTTATTACAGGTTATATCAATCTTCCTTATTACAGTTACTAGTGCATTATGGTAATTATTACAGTTAGGGCACGTTCATTAATTACGTAAAGCGATTTTAGCGATTTTTCGACACCCCCTCCCCCCTGGTGAGATGTCGTGAGATTTGGTTCAATCCCCTCTCCCCTAATCTCACGTGAGATTGTTTGTTTTACCTTCTTAATTTAACCCAATTCTCTCGTAATTTTACAGTTTTGTGCGGAAAAAAATTACGTGATATTTGCTGAGAACCCCCCTCCCCCCCAAGTGAGATTCGGTGAGATTCTGCTCGACCCCTTTGTAACGGTTCAGAATTGGGTTACGATATTTTACTTTGTTTATTGTTGGTGGATTTCTGAAAATGTAAAATTATGTTGGAGGCCCTGTTTTCGGATATTTTATCAAGACACATTTTTCGTCGTAAAAAGATTGGCAAGTTGAAAAGTTTTTAGTTTTGGATCTTTTTAAAAGAGATTTTTGAATTAGCCAAGTGCATCGAAAGTGGGTTTGTGTTTTTTGTAGCCCTTCCGATTATTGGGATTCATTCGTTGCACTTAGCATTGAAGATATTTAATCTTATCTCCTTTGGAGGATTTAATATTCATATTTCTTTTTTTTAAAAGTGAAGAGTGTTTTGGTGTACTCATCGAAATTGAGTAAGTTCTTTTACTTTTTGTTTTGAAACTTCGTAGGATACATTTAATTTTGACGATGTGATCTGTGTTTTGGAGCTAACTGGAGATCTCGTATTCCTTCCGAATTTCCAAATATTATTTTTAAATAATTTACAGAGGTTTTGTTTAATTTATAGGAACCGTTATCGAGTATTGCTTGTGATAGTAATATCGTAGCTCGCAAATTTTCAACGTTAGATTATTTTCCAACTTTAAATATTTTTAACATTTAATATTCTAATTAAATTTATTTAATTATTTTGGTTTGACAATTAGCGTATAGTTGCTCGTTCTTAGTTATGTTTCTCCTAAGGATAATAATTGGGACGAGTAGCTGCGACTTTTTGTAATTATTTGTCGGTTGGATCACAACGCAATTTGGCGCTATCTTATTATTCAGTAAGTCACGTTATCCAATTCGGGTGTATTTTCTTGTACCAATTTCGTTTTTGTTTGAGTTTAATTACGCTATCGTTCGTGGTTTAGGTAGTAGCACGCTTTGGGAGGTTGATTTTTAACCACGTGGCGCCTAGGGCAAAACTTTCAACCCTCCCAATTATTTTTTTTACCAGTTTTAAACTCACCAACCACCTTTTATATTTAGTAGCTAGCCAGGGCATTGCCAATCATACCCTGAGATTGGGATTATCTCATCAATCCTTTCGCTCAATTTTGAGCGTGGCACCTTCCCCCCTCTAAACGCCTCACGTAATTTATGGACGTCCCCTTACTATAGTTATAATTAGAGTACGGACTTTTAAGCATAAAAAATCGTGAAAATAGCGCTTAAAATAGCACAAAAAATTGACATTATATGCATAAAAATATGATTTCATCTTAAATATAAGCATTAAAAATATCTTTTTTAATTAAATTTATTTTAAAAAAAGATAAAAAAGATAGTAATAAAAAGTAAAATAATAAAATAAAATCTCTACATTATTTTTTTTCTAAAAAATAAAATTATTAAATTTTGTTCTAAATTTTTCATTAAAAATTAATGGTTAATTGAGGCGTTCCTAAATTTCACTAAGGCGCTAGCTATTTGTTCTAATGTATAATCAAACACCGGTATAATTAAATCCAAAATTTTATCCCAATACTTAACCTTTTTTTGCCAAAAACCTGGAACTTTTGAAATGGTATTTTGAAAGATATTTACCCCATCTATAGCTTCTGTTAAAAGAAAATCTATTGTATTCACCTACCTAATAGATGAGCTAATTTAGCTATAAGGTGCTTTTATAAAAATGAGTTTTAGTTAAAGCTCCTTTTATTTAATAATTTAGTATGGTCGACGAAAGCCTATACTGTGATTTAAATTTTAAACCTATTTATTGCTCTTATCCTTAGGGGTAAACGACTGCCAATTTCAATTCTCTAGTCAAGAAGCACCCTATATTTAGCTCACAAAATTTTGTGACTTATAAAATGGGTTAGGTCAAATCGTCATTAGCTCCCGGTCTAAAATAAATGTAGATAACTGCAATTTTTTTAAAATTTATTAAAAATGTGCTAAAATAAGCACTAAAAATGCTTAAAAATAAATCTTAGCATAAAAGCATCAAAATAAGTATATTAGCATAAAATAATTAGCGCCAAATGCTTTATTTTTATCAAATCCAAGGACATTTACAACAATTACACTGCTGCTATCAATATTTATGTATAGCAAATTTGCTAGAAATCCGTACTCTAGTTATAACTAATAAGTATGTATACCCAATAATATTTTTTGGTCTCTTGCTTTGACTTACCGAATAACAAGTTGAAACAACCGAGAGTATTGGCCAAGCTTTCTTAAAACACGCGAAGCACCCAATATTGATTCTCTATATGATGTAGTAACAATTAAGGCTTTCCAGTAATAACGTAAAGATTGTACGTAATTTCCTAAAAAAAAATTATTAATATTAGTATATTACTTGAATTAACTAGTGTATCATACAATAACCGTGTACTATTATTATTATTATACAGTAACCAAATCGTATGAAATCCAGAGCCTATTTTTAACAGGCTTTAGAAAATTTTCGGGCCCCTTATATTCGAGTGTAACTAATAGCATCGAAGGCCCAATTTTTGGGTTATTTTATCAGTATTTGATTTTTATTTTACGATTTTATGTTCTCTCTTTTCGGGCCCCTCTGGCCATTAGGCCCTAGGCACGTGCCTAATACGCTTAGTGGTAAAATAGGCCCTGGTGAAATCATGATATTATAATTTGCAACTGTTTGGTTAGTGCACAAGTTAGTTCACAAGTGGAAATGTATAATCTATATCATGTGTAAAATTGATATTTGATGCAGATGTTTTTATACTGGCATACTTTGTTTTGTATTATTGAATTTAGTATTTGAGTAATGTACTCATGCAATTTGTATATTTTTGTTAATGGATGAATGCCCGTATATTTATCATAAACTAGCTGACCCGGCAGACGTTGTCCTGCCCATCTTCATTATGGTCATTGTTTGTCATTGCGGCTTATTTATGGTCCCTTGCAAATGCCAAACGTATTAAAAATATTAAATAAATAATCAAAAAATAAAAATTAAGGTTTCATTCTTATTATGCAGATAGATATATTACAGTGGAGTCCGCTTAATGTGATCACTTCGGGACTTGGGGTTTATTGATAACAATAACCGATTGATAACAAAAAAAGAAAAAAAATGTTATTGGTTATTTATTAGTAATTAATAAGAAAAATAACAAATTAAAAAAACTCATCTAAAGTTGTTTGTCTCTGCTGTGCGAGGAGTAAATTGTTTATAAAAAGTTCGTTTGGAAATCTGACGATCTCATCTGCATCTTGCAGCGTCTTCTATTTCAACATATTTTTTTTAAATTCTACAAAAAAGTGATTGTGAAATGTTTAATTGCAATGCTGCATTCCGCTGGCTTATTTTTGGTAACTTATTATATTGTTCTAAAATTTTTATTTTTTCAATTAAGCTCTAATCACGTCTCTTTTTTAAGTCACTCATTGCGAAGTTTTCAGATAGGATTGAATTACATCGTATATTAACAGCAAACTAGACAAATCTTCTTGCTAACACCTGATTTAAAAATCGCGTAATGAATATGTGGTACATATTTATACGAGTATGTTGGTGGCTCATGCACAATATAAAAATATGCTTGCCTACTGAAAACTAATTCCTTTGGTCGTGGGAGAAAATAATCGATTAATAAATTTGATAATATAAACCGAATTTTGATTACTATAAGCGATGTTTTTTGTGTGTAATCATATACGTCCGGCCCGTTCCTCGCAAAAGTGATAACAATACCCGAATGATAACATTAACCGTGATTCCAATAAGCGGACTCCACTGTATTTAATAATTTTTATTAAGTGAAAACCAATTAGATCCCTACTTCGTCTTCATCTTCTAATAATGAATTTTCAAAATCTTTCAGCGCTTTTGCCAACTTCTCTTCTTCTTTCCGTTTATTTTCCATTTTTAAATTGGCCCTTATCAACCGAGTAAATAAAGTTGCAATAAAAACAAATGCAATCCGAAATGCAATAAAACATAGATTTGTGTAAAATAAATAGCATAACAACACAATACTTAAGCGTCGTTCTCAGCCAATTAACGTGACACAACATAGCATAGCATAACTTAACACAATAGTTAATATTTATTGAAACATATCGTCGGCTTAGTTAGAAACCCTCGTAAGTCCATAAAATGTTTAAAATGACATTTTGGCGCTAAAGTATTTTAAAAAATGAGCTTTATCGACCTAGAAAATCTCATAAATGTAAAAAAATTACAAACCGATGTTTTAAGCTATTAAAAAATTTCTTTTACCTTTAACCACTGTTGGTTTTAAAACGTTTTGTTTCCCCTGTAAAATTGTGCAATCTGGACTTACGTGGGTTTCTAACTAAGCCGACGATATGGGTGTGTTCAAAATGAAAAATGACAAATGTCATTTTGAATACACACATATGTTTCAATGTATTTTAACTGTTGTGTTAAGTTATGCTATGCCATGTTGTGTCACGTTAATTGGCTGAGAACGACGCTTTAAGCATTTTCAGCTTTTCCTGAATTTTCTAATCTTTCGGGCAACTTTTTCAATTTTGCTCTCCATAAGAACCCTACTCGGACTACTACAAACATGAACTAAATCGGCCCAGCCGTTCTCAATTGATGAATTGATAAATAATATAAAATAGATTATTTTATACCAAATTACCTGAAGATGAAAGGGACCACATTGCTGTGGGTCAAATTACCGGCTACAAGTTTTTTTAATATTTTTTAATTAAATCAAGATGGCGGCAAACGCAATGAGGGGATTTCCCCGAAAATTAAGATTTAGACTACCAAACACCACCTCCTGAGGTTAAAACAAAAAAATCGTTCTACTGAGATTAGAATTAATTTTTTTATTTGAGGAACTGTAAAGGTAGATTTAGTTTGCGATAACTTTTTGCATTTTCGATAAATAGGAATTCCTTGTTTGGTTAATTTGTAATTTATTCTTATATAACTTAGGAATTTAAAGTAATAATAATAATCATGTTATGGTTTTTAAGCATTTTATATTTCGGAAGTAATACTTATTTGGTTTCCTAGATGTACTACCGTAAGTGGGTAAGTATAATTAAAATTAAGTAACAAATTTAACTTATTCGAACGATCGTTTAGAATATGTTTAAATGAAAGTTCGAATAATTTGTTCAATTTGAATACAAAAAAATTGTGTATACTATGAAGAAGGAACGCCTCATTTCTCCAACAAGAAAATGCCATTCATAACGTGCAATGGGGAAAGTACCTAATGCGACATTGTGTAGTTGATTGATAATTGTCTTTTAAAAAGTAAAATAAATAATTAATCATCCGAGGAACAAAAACTTTAATAATACATTTTCGAAAACATAATAATTTTTTGGGATGATTAGCCTGATTTAGTTACATAAATGATCAAAATACTAAACGCACTTCCTTATTTAGAACATTGTTGTTATATAAGACAATTAAAAAGAAAAAACTATAATTGCTACAGTCAGTGACCACTGGCCATAGCCAAACTCTTTTGCAAGCAAATCACTTGGTCGAACACCCAAATTAGTTTTAATTAATTAATCAAAAATTTATTGTCTTCATATCTTTATATTTACATTGTCATATATATAAATAGCATATAAAAAGTGCTTATTAATATTTTAATTATTTTGCACCGTTTCCGAGATATAGATGACAATATTTTTTGCATTTTACAGAGTCTTGTTTAAGTTGCTGTCAGTCAAAAACGAACAAAAAATTCATATAAACATAATTGAAGGCAATGAAATTTGCAACAAAAAATGTCTAAAAAGTTTTGCTGTAAAATCAATTTTTATATGAAAAATAGCGGCTTCAAAATGTCCAATTTACATTGTTAACATAGAAGTGTCCGGATATTTTCGTTACTCACTGTATATAGAAGCGTCGTTTTTAAAAGACCCACGAAGGTTTCTGTTAACTGAGGGGGGGTAAAGTTATGACAAAGGTGGAGCAAACTCCTAATCTCTATCCATTCTCAAAAATAAGTTTCATATGCGGGTCGTATCAGATATCAAACTGATAAAACAGAGAGTTTTGGTCAGGTGGTTTTGGTTTTATGCGATTTATTTCGCAACTTTTGGAGTTGATGAACTAATTTATCTCAACAATCGGTAAAAGCCTCTAACGACCACCGGGTGAGTATTTACAATAGGTAAATATTATTTCAGGCAGGTAGGTAGTACCAGGTCAGGTACTACCTGACGCGGCCTAATTCTACAGGGTGATAATCAAATAAACTCGCTAATGTTAAAATTTTTAAATTTGTTTTGCGAATTTCGAACTTTTTTTTGCATAAAACCTTGCCGGAGATGTAGACAGCAACTCACCAAAAAATCAGCCAAATCCGTCGAGCCGTTCTCAATTGATGAATGACCGTGGAAATTTCACACTTATTTTTATATATTAAGCCTGTATGACACGACGTTAAATTTGACGTCAAATTTACATGAAAATTTTTATGTAAATTTGCTCATATTTTTGCCAGGTAAAATTTTAATTTTATGCAGGTAAAAATAATTTTCTGTTTGAACAATGTTAATTTTAAAAACTGGGCGGACTCTAGACGGGAAAATGTCTACTACGCACATTTACACGCACTTTTACCGACAAATTTAGAACATGTTCTAAATTTTTTACATGAAAATTTAACATAAAATTTGACGATAAATTTTCTGTATGCAACGGTGTTAAATATTTTCTTAAAAATTTACATGTAAATTTGACGTCAAATTTAACGTCGTGTCATACAGGCTTTATATAGAAGATAAATAAATCTTAAATCTTCTATCTAGTCTATCTTCTATCTATCTTCTATCTGTCTTCTATCTATCTTCTATCTATCTTCTATCTATCTTCTATCTATCTTCTATCTATCTTCTATCTATCTTCTATCTATCTTCTATCTATCTTCTATCTATCTTCTATCTATCTTCTATCTATCTTCTATCTATCTTCTATCTATCTTCTATCTATCTTCTATCTATCTTCTATCTATCTTCTATCTATCTTCTATCTATCTTCAATCTATCTTCTATCTATCTTCTATCTATATCTATAAAAATGAATGTCTGTTTATTTGTTTGTCCTCCATTTTCTCCTGAACCATTTGACCGATTTCAACCAAATTTTGCACAATATCTTATTTCTTATTAGGACTCGGAATAGGTTTCAGTGAAACAAAAAGTTTAAAATTCGCGAAAAAAATTTTTAACAGCCGGATTAAGGATACGTGAGGCCTTGGGCTAACTGTTTTTAGAGGCCCCCCCTTAACACGCCCCCCCCCTTAACACGGCTCTGAACATTGCCGAGAACAAAGAGTTTATTGGTACTTAAGGATAGAAGACCTTAATATTACCAGCAAATATTAAGGTAGGTACCAGTGGCATAACACCACTTATTATAAATTGGTTTTAAATCTATGTTTTACTTTACACCCCCCCCCCTGCTCTGTTACTACCTAAAAAAAGGTAATTACAATAATTAGATGTTGACATTTCATTCTTACCGCAAACAAACACATCAAACATCATTTCTTAGCAGGCCCGTGCGCACGGGGGGAGGTTTTGGGGGTTCACCCCCCCCCCTTCCATTGCATTATTTTTCATATAGGTTATTGACGTAAACACGTTTTGTATATTTGTAAAATTAATATAAGTATTTGTGGCGACCAGTCATTCACACTTATTCACAGATACCTCTGTATAACAAATAAGTAATCCCAAATTTAAATCAAAACACATTTAGGTTGGTACTGTGGCGACATAATCCGCCAGGCTTTGAATTGAATAATGATCGGATAATTAATGATCCGATAATCTGATTTAATATTCTATAAAGGAGAAATTCTTATTAGAATGAACAACACATTGTATTAATATCCATATCAACTTATTATCAAGTATGCCGAAACGACAAGCGATTGGTCGATCTACATCTCAAGCACGCAAGAGAAGGGCATTACGAGCTTCACAAACAAGCGAGGAACGAGAAGCTAGACTGGAAAACGTTCGAGTACGCACTGCTCGATCCAGACAAACAATGCACGCTGATTTAAATCTTGCAGCATTCCATTACGATGTTAATTATGATTACAGTCTTCATCCGAGTGTGGTTGTTGGAAAGATGGATACATTATGCGTTTATTGCAGAGCCCTCAAATTTAAGCACGAAACAACAGGAATGTGCTGCGCGGGAGGAAAAGTTAAATTGCCAGAATTAAATTCACCACCCGAACCATTATCGACCCTGCTATCAGGTGACACAAGCCAATCGAAACATTTTTTGGCAAACATACGAAAGTACAATTCATGTTTCCAAATGACATCGTTCGGTGCAACACATATCGTGCGGGAGAACTACATGCCAACATTCAAAGTGCAAGGACAAATTTATCATCGTGTAGGATCCCTACTGCCACTACCGAATGCTGACCACAAATTTCTGCAGATTTATTTCATGGGAAACGCTGAAGAACAAATTTCTCAACGTTGTAGATTTAATACGGGAACTGAACAAGCAATTGTTGCTGAATTACATACTTTATTTGATCAACACAACGAATTAATTCGATTATTCAGAACGGCTCTAGAACAAATGCCAGCTGATAACTACAAAGTTGTAGTTAGAGCTGACAAAGCACCTGTTGGCCAACACGAAAGACAATACAATGCACCAACAATTGATGAAGTGGCGATCGTTATAGTTGGCGAAGAATTTAACTCGCGTGATATAATTCTTTCTCGCAGAAATGGTGATATTCAGCGAGTCTCAGAAACACATCGCTCATACGACGGATTACAATATCCGATTTTATTTTGGCAAGGAGAAGATGGATATCATTTCAACATCAAATTGAGAGATCCACAAACAAATGAGGAAACGAATAAGAAAGTCAGTGCCATGAATTACTATTCATATTGATTGATGATTCGCGAAAACGCTGAAAATCATATCTTAAAATGTCGAAAATTGTTCCATCAATACATTGTCGATATGTATGCGAAAATCGAAACCGAACGACTCCTCTACATTCGATTAAATCAAACCAAGTTGCGTTCCGAAGAATACATTCATTTGCGTGATGCAGTTGTTAATGATGGCAATGTGAATCCCAATGAATTGGGGAAAATGGTCATACTACCGGCCACATTTACAGGAAGTCCACGACACATGCACGAATATGCTCAAGATGCAATGACATATGTTCGTACCTATGGCCGCCCAGATTTGTTCTTTACATTTACGTGTAATCCTGGGTGGGATGAAATAAAAGAACTTTGTTACCTGGACAATCATCATCGGATCGCCATGATATTACTGCACGTGTGTTCAAACAAAAATTGAAGTCTTTCATGGATTTTATTGTCAAGCGTCATGTTTTTGGGAAGACCCGCTGTTGGATGTATTCCATTGAATGGCAAAAAAGAAGATTGCCACATGCACACATTTTGATTTGGTTGATTGCAAAAGTTACACCAGATCGAATTGATCAAATCATCTCAGCAGAAATTCCAGATGTCAATATTGATCCGGACTTATTTGAAGTCGTCACCAAAAATATGATTCATGGTCCATGTGGCTTACGCAACAACAATTCACCGTGCATGTCTGATGGAAAATTCACAAAACGATACCCAAGGGACTTACTTGCTCCTTTTCTATTTTCTATTTGCTCCTGTGAAAAAAGAATTTTGAACTTGGTCATTTTTACCCACAAGCCCACGATATATTAAAACATAGAAAAAATATATTAATTTCAAAAGCTAATAATCTTAATAATGTTTTTTAACATTATTTAGGTTTAAATATTTTTTTTTATTAAATAACATTTAAAATAATTTTTATGGCGCCGAGTTGGCCTAGCGCCGAGTTGTTCCTGCGCCGAGTTGTCCCTGCGCCAAGTTAGCAGCGCCGAGTTGTACCTAACCGTCTTTAGCACGGTAGCCACTATTGGACGCTACTCGAACAAAAGTAACACCACAACTATTACTTTAGAGCAGGTAAAAAGAAATAGAGGAAATTATAAGCAGTATTTCAAAACTCTTAGGGGTAGTATATTAAAACCAACCCAACAAAAAACCCTAACTAGATAGCTTTTTTTTACTATTGTCTAGCTTTTGGCCGCAGTGTGCGAAGGCCAATTGTCGCCAGGGCCAGTTGTCGAGTGCCAACTCTCTCAGGGGGTTGACTGACAGAGTTATAAAGACACACAATCATATACCGATTGCTGAATACGTTAGCCGAACATAGGAAATTAACATGTGAAAACTTATTTATGCAAATTCTTGCTTCCCTAATTATTGTAGAGAAAAAATGAAAAACACAAAAATAATGCAGAAATATAAACTGCAAATGATAAGACCATTAGATTCATCTAACTTTTACTTAAAAGGTCAAAAAATGCATTTGAAATTGTTAAAATTTGCATTTATCGCACTGGCCATGTAATAAATTCAATTTAATTTATATTTTCCAAAATAATTACCATGGAAACTTTCATGGTCAGTCCGATAAACGAAACTTTTAACAATTTCAAAAGCATTTTTTGGCTTTTTAAGTAAAAGTTAGATGAAATGTAATACTCTTATTATTCGTAGTAGTTTATATTTCTGTATTATTTTTGTGTCTTTCAATTTTTCTTTAAAATAATTAGGAAAGCAGGAATTTGCATAAATAAGTTTTTACATGTTAATTTTCTATGTTCGGCTAAGTCATTCAGCACCCTGTATGTTTTAATGCAATACTAAATTGTCGCGACAACTAGATGGCGCTATTTTTCAATGTAAATCTTCATTATCAATTATTATTATTGATCTCGCGATCCATTCCATTAGAACGTGTGGACAGTATAGTGCGCGAAGTGCGTTCGAGTGAGAGGGACATAGAATTTACAATTCTTCCATATAGCTGCGTGTCTTGATAACTCTGTCAGTCAACGCTCAGGTTCAACTGTCCTACAATCATATAACGTCGACTTTTGGGTGAACACTAACAAAAATTAATATTTTATTATTAAAGATTAATACATGTTATGTACGTGCGTATTAGAAAGAAGATTTATTGTCTTTTTGATTAATGATTTCTTTATTGGATAATTTTTGAAGAAGTGCATTAGATATAACGCGGTTATGCTTTCACGATTTGATGTTTATTTTGCTTGCACCTAGTCTTATAGTATTTCTAAATTGGTCATCCAGCAATCCCACGATAATAATCTGGGATGATAAAGTCATATAAACCCACTAGTTTTGTTTTAATTTGGATTAATTAAGGGCCGGTATTTCAGTTGTGGTTTAAACTAGGATCCGAGTTTAAACTCCGTTTATATTGATATCAGACCAATCAGGTAGCCATAAATGTAAGTTAATCCGTGAACGTAGTTTAACTAGCAACTGAAATACTGGACCTTAGTAAATGTATACTATGAATTGTCAAGGTAGTTAAACAAATTTATCTTAAACTCGTTTTGTTTTTGGCTGGTGAAACTAGTGAAAACCTAAGTAGTGAAAATGTTTTATTATAGTGTAAACTATGCTTACCTTTATCGAGTAGCCAGTGAGCATATAAAGTTACATAATAAGGATCACTAGGATTTAAATTTGCAACTTTGAATAGTAACTGCCCTACACTGGGATTGTTAGGTCCTGCTAAACGTGCTAGTTCTATATAAGCAGGTGTAAATGTAGGTTCCAATTTAATACAACGTGTTAACATTTGCTCTGATTCAAGCGATCTATTAGTTTTTCTAAAATAAATATAAAATTATATAGTAATTGTTGTGCATTTAATCTTTTACTACATTTTCTTACCTATATAATTGACCTAAATTATAATGAGCATTCACATGCTCAGTAGAATATCGGATAGCCGATAAAAAATGATGTTCAGCCTCTATTTCACTTTTCACTAGGGTTCCTAAATTGTTGTGGGCACTTGCATAAGACGGCCAAAGGCTAAAATAAAATTGCAATGTAATTAATTAAAAATAATGTACAGTACAACACACCTTACCTAAGAGCTACATTATAATGTGCTTTGGCATATTCCGATTTTTCGGAATCTCGAAGATAATTTCCAAAATTATAGTGCATTTTGGCGTTATGAGGAAGAGACAACAAACCAGACCTAAAAATCGCGTAAAGAAAATTTGTAGCATTAAATCTAAAAATTCCAACAATAAATTTATTAAAAAATTATTTCTTTATTGAAAACCCGATATTGCTTTTGGTTTTAGGTGTTATTTTAAACTACTTTTAGTTATATTTATAATACTAATCATAATATCATGGAATATGGAAATTCAAAAATGTTTAATCTTAAAATTAATTGTTAAAATTCAACAATATTCGGTATTAATATCCAGATTTTAAATCGTAATTAAAAGTATATGAAAAATAATAGATTAGAATTTCTGTATCACGCGATATTTTTCAAATATCGAAAATTTCACAATGTGAAAATTCTGGTTAACTATGTAGATTTCTAATTATTCTAGAATTCATTTGAAATCCCAGTCATCCAAACACACAGACATCTAGTATAAACAAGCCATTAATTTAAAATGCATGTAATATTCGGATTGTAAGGTAATTTTTTTAACGTTCAAGTTTTATATCTGCACTTCGCATCCAATATCGCTTGCCTTGGATGAAAACCGGGACAATTCGTATACCACAATTTTGGAAAACTTCACAATTAAACAGTTAACCCAAGTTCAACTGAATCACACTAATCTGGATAAAAACACATCAGCAATATGAGCTACTTTGTTGAAAGTATACTCGCTTAAGGTTCTTTTGTATAGTTTTTTTTTTCTTTAATTATGACATAACAATTAGTTATGCCGGACTTCTTCCAAATAGACCGGGAAATACTGACCCAAATTCCAATGTCCCATTTTATTATGATTAAAACAACTAATAACAACTATACTGAACCTCACTTTATTGCCCCTGACTGTTTTTTTATTACTCTGACTGTTTAAAAAAATCACAGGGTATGTGAAATTCATGTGTACAATATTTGTTTATACGGGTGCCCGTTTTTCGAGCATGGGGATCTCAGTTATTATAAGAGATACGAGGTCGGTTAACTTAGGATAAAGTTGTGCATTTTTATGTTAAACAATAAATTATCCGAAAGAAAATTTGATGTATAATTTTTCGGGATCGGACAAAATCCCGCAGCCATAATCCCGCGGCCACAATCTCGCTAAACCTAAATCTCGCGGAACCAAAATCCCGCCGGACCAAAATCCCGCCGGACCACACGTACAAACTCAAATTACCTTAATATAAAGCATAAAATTTATTATGGTTAAGTTAGTAGGTTAGTGTTAGATTATGATTTTCTTTAGCGAAATTGTCCATGAAAAGAGATATTTGCGGGAGAATATTGATCGGTTATGTAGGTTAGTGTTAGTTTATGATTTTTCTTTAGCAAGATTATCTGTAAAAATAAGTTATCCGCACGAAGCTATGCATAGGTTATGTAATCGCTCCATGCATTGTACATTGGACTCCTACTAATACTTCATAATCTACCCTGATCCAAATCGGTGGAAAAGTCTGCCGTCCATTTGGAGATATCACCAGTAGCTTGGTCTTTACTTGGGAGCGGAAAGTAAGATTTGTTTAAAAAATTAACTAGCAAGCTGAAAAGTTTAAAATTTTAAATCCAACCAAATGCTATTCGCACCAGAAATCTTTCACACAACAAAAATAGCCCGGCGAGATTTCGGCCCGGCTGGATTTTTGTTCGGCGGGATTTCGGTTCGGCGGGATTTTGGTCAGGCGGGATTATGGTACGGCGGGATTTTGGCGGCGGGATTGTGACCGCGGGATTATGGCCGCGGGATTTTGTCCTAGAACGTTAATTTTTAGTTTTTAAATTATTGAAAAAAAACGAAAATTTGTAATTTTTGTTTTAATTTTGTCAAGCGAAAACTAAAAGAACTAGACGATTTTAAGTAAGACGTTATTATGGCACTTTTTTATAGGGAATCTAAATCTGTAATCGTATTTTCCAAGGCGTTCTTAATGCCAGAGTTACAGCACTTTAATTTGGTTTTCCTTATTGGGCGCCATATCAGATTACAACGATGTATCACACAATATGATTAAATCTTACAGGCTGATCAAAATTGGGAAAAAATCGGTTTTGCGAAGTGCTTTGGAAAGAAAGATAGAAAGAACAATTTTTGTTTAACAAATTAAATTTTGACAGTTCAGTTAACCTTTCTACTGTTGTGTCACACAAAATCATTTAAGTCTGTTGCTTATGAGTATGTGTGTACCCAGTGCATATGAAATGTACGTTTTCTTCCAATTTTTCTTCTTAAAATTATTTCTTAGGGATGGATTATAAGTGAAAATGCCATTTTTAAAGGGAAATATTTTTGTACAAAAAGATGATTAGTAGTTGAAATCACACACCAAATATAAACCTTAAGATTTACTCCCCTTTTCTTCTAAAAAATTTCCAAGTTTGAAAATTTAACAAAACGGCGATTTTTGACACTAAATATCGCTGATGTGGGACCAGATAAAAATCTGAAATTTCATGTCATAACAGTACCCACTAATTATATAATGGCATTACGTAAAAAAATTTGAGTTTGAGATTTGACTACAAGCCGAGATTTTTTAAATGTACGGTACACAAAAGCACACCTCGAATAGAAAACAATAAAATTTAAATTTTTGGAATTATCGAAAATGACGCTAATTTCTATAGACGAAAAAGTTTTTGGCCCAAAAAAATTTTATTTGTCAAAATAAAATTTTATGATTAACGGCACAAAATGGCACAAGTGTAACCGGGAATATTTACCCCCGTGAAATTTTACCCCCCGGTAAAAATTCCCTAGTAAAATTGTACCCCCTAATCATTTTTTACTGGGGGTAAAATTTCCCTAGAGAATTTTTACCGGGGGGTAAAAAAGTTCAAAATAACCTCAGTGAATTTTTACCCCCTAAAGAAATTTTATAGGTAAAATCAGAATTTCTATTACTGTTTATGTATCAAATTCGATTATTAATAAAATATTTATTTTTTTATATTTTATACAAAATTAGTTATTTATAATAATAAAAATTAAAATAATTATTATTTATTTATACAAAATGTTTTTAAATATTTAAAATATTTTCAACGAATTCGAAATTATTAATGAAGGCGTCAGAAAATTCGTGCATTAATTCGATTGTAACTATTATGGTAACGAAAGCATTTACAAATTTGAGGTGTAGTGAATATGAACGCAACAACTGAACTATCGCGTTGCTTTATCTTTTTCAATCGTTGTTGTTATCATTTTTATCTCCCTTTTTCTCATTCGTTTTTAGTATGTGTTCTCTATTTCTTCTGAATATCTGTCCTTCAGGTGTTTCTATGTTGAATGACCTTGGATTGATTTCTTCTTTTATTTTACCTTGAATTGAAAGTGCTCCGTAGAACACCCTGTGTTTATATTTTGAATCCATACATCCGTAAGGTTTTTCTTAAACCTTATTATTTCTTCTTTTTCCACGTTTTCTAGTGGTCGCGCCCCTTGATTGTAATAATGCTTCATTTTGTCAATTCTGGCTTTCTTGATATTTTGATATCTATTTGGATTAATTAATTTGGGATATAAATTTTCTTCTATACTTGGTATACTTGGTCCTACTTAAAGGATTATCTTAGATTATATGATACAACACTATAAAGGAGAAAAAGCTAGTTGAAATAACTAACTAAACTAACTAAAATGGACAACAATGCAATTTGGGCAACAGATGTTGATATGCTTTTCACTGCAGCACTCATAGAAGCCGATATATATTCGTTTACTCAAATTTCAAAAAATCCTGCATGGCTAAGGTTTCCAAGTTCAATGCACCTTTCCGATGAACCTAATTACAAAAATCTGGCAATATATTTGAACCATAAGAATTCAAATCATTTTGAAGTAGTAATTTCGGTAAAAAGAAGTGTATAAAAAAATGTAATTTTTAAATAAATGTGTTAAACTTTTAAATTATCCTATTTTATTCTTCAAATATCTGAGATAGATATTTTAACATTTCGCAGTAAAATATTATGGAATTTGATACATAAACAGATATAAAAATTCTTATTTACCTATAAAATTCTTAAGGGGGTAAAAATTCACTAAGAATATTTTGAGCATTTTTACCCCCCGGTAAAAATTCCCTAGTGAAATTTTACCCCCTAATAATTTTTTACTGGGGGTAAAATTTCCCTAGGGAATATTTACCGGGGGTAAAATTTCGCTAGGGAATTTTTACCGATTCTGTGAATACAAAACTCCAAAGATATATTCAACTTAACAAAAGTTTTCACACTAACGGGAGTGTAGAAAAACTAATATTATGCATATATTTATTCCTTATAAAACGTATAATGCATATAGTTGGTAATTAAGAACATTGATTGACATTGAGAAGAAATTGGGTGTTCACAGGACCAAGATGTTCATAGTATCGAGTGTTCACGTTATCGAGCTTCTACTGTATGCATATCATCTGCGTCAGAACAACACCGTCCTTGAAAAAAATAAATTACGTTCACTGAAACGTGTACATTTTTTGACATTGTATGATTGTTATATCTCGGCTTGTAGTCAAATCTCAAAGTCAAATTTTTTACGTAATGCCATTGTATAGTACTGTTATGACATGAAATTTCAGATTTTTATCTGGTTCCCTACCAGCGATATGTAGTGCCAAAAATCTCCGTTTTGTTAAATTTTCAAACTTTGAAAATTTATAGAAGAAAAGGGTAGTAAATCATAGGTGTTGAAATCGAAACTCGTTTGAAAGGAATTTATCAGTAGCAGTCGCTCCAATCTAGAACGATCGTTTATTCACAAAAACTCATTTTACAATAAATATAAATTGACTTTCTTTTAGTCTTTCCTTATAACAAAACGAATATAATCAATTAAATTAATAAAAATTAAATTCTTCAAAAGCTTAGAGTTCTACTCATGAACAGCAAAAAAACTGTCCAATGTGACAAAATGTCTGACAGAAATAATTAAAATAAATATGATAGTTTTAAAGTTCGACACTAGGGCTCACACTTGCATTTCATGGTGTCAAGCTGCAACACCACAAGACGTCGACTCCCAACAATAGGGTTAATATTTGGTGTGATTTCAACTACTTATCATCTCTTTGTAAAAAAATATTTAACTTAGAGATATTCTCCCTTATTGCATAAATTATAATTTGGTTTTCGTCCGTATTTCTTAATAAATAAATAGATTTTCGAGATTATTGGACAGGGGTTATCAATAAAACAACTTGTTCAAAAAGTCGACGTTTCGCCCAACTTTATTGTGGGCTTCATTAGGACTAAAAATTAGGACATGTAAAATTAAAAACAATCTTACCCAATTAAACAGAATGTTTGGATGTTACATAAAATATAGCATATCCCCGAAATACGTCAACATCTAGATGTATCTATCTAGTAACTGTAATTATGACTACAGTTACTTATCTATCAGATACAGTACCGCAAAGGCCGGCCATATTGAGGCCCTAATTTATGCGGGAAATTTAAAAAAGTTGCAAAATTGTAACTGGGGTTATAATTTTTCAATAATGACAAGTTAAAACAATACATTTCGTCTTATGTATGTATTTTCTTGCATATTTTTGTTTATTTTAATTTTTAATTTTAATAATTTTAGGGAATTCTGGCGAGCCGCCACTGATTTAACCTTAAAAATTGTAAAAAATTTTTGGAATAACTTCGTTGATTTCTATCCATTATTTGAAACAGAAAAAACTCGACTTTCAGAAAGTAAATTTGTCAAAAACTGTCAAATCGACAATTCAAAACAAAACTGTCATTTGAAATAAATATTCTAAATTTGAATTTTGTTTTATTAATTAGAATTTAAAACAAATGGCAATAAATCTACTAGTGGAAAAAATCGTATATAAACTACGGCTGTGAAGACCATTATAGCCTACGCGCCTTATATTCCTCGGTACTTCGCACCTCGGAATATAATCTTGGCGCTAGGGCTTCACAACCTTGGCCTATAATATACTATTTTTTGACGTTTTCGGTGTGTTTGTGTACGTGTTGCTGTTGGGCGCTGTTGCCAGTTTCCAATCCAAGATTTCCAAGAAATCGACTACAATAGTTTAAATTTAACTGATTTAAATATTAATAATAATTAATGTTAACGTTCGTCAATACCATTTTTTTAATGCAATTACATTACAACTGTATAGTTTGAAGAATTAATAGTATTTAAATAAAAATTCTTTATTATGATATCTACTCTAATAAATAATAATGCAGTTATTAAAATTTTAAACACAAGAAAATGCTGCTTTCTTTTAAAGCTCTATGCTAGCAATTTGATTTTCAATCATTAATTACGTTTCGAAATGATCGATGAAGGGTTTTGAATTTTTGAGGATGGAGACTATAATATAATTGAAGTTGCCAATTTTCAAAAATAAAATTTTTTATCTACCATCAAGTATCACATGAACGTCCTTAAAGATGAAAAACGCCATACAAATTTATGTGTATCATAATTTTATCTCATAAGTAGATGGCAGCACTCCTGTCTGATAACAACTTTTAATTATATTTTCTTAGGTTATATTTTAATTAGGTTTTCTTTAGTTTGTCATAGATGTTACAACGAGGTTACAACCAACAAAAATATAGGTAGGTAAAAAAGTACATCCTGATGTTATTTCCGACATTTATGACTAGAGATGAGATTTTTAGGTTGTATAAATTCAAAAAAAGGTAACTAAAAAGGTACTAATAATAGTATATTATACATCTTGGGACTAAGGTGCTACTTTTCATCTCGCGTGCGAAGGTTTTTGCACGAGGTGTTAGCCGAGTGCAAAAATCGCACACGGGATGGAAAGAACCTTAGTCCCAAGGTGTATATACTATTTTTCACAATTTCGCTGAAAATGCTGAATTACATTAGTTAATAGGTAACTAACTTTAAGATTTTGAAATTGCAATTACCCGAAAACGGCGGTAGATATCGAAAAACTGACCAAAAAATTTACCCACGTTACAGTAACCCGTCAGCGATTTGTCGTAGAAAGCCATATGCAAAATTTCAGATCAATATCGCGCAATAATGGCGCGGAAAAAAAAGTATTACTTTAGTCCCGCAAAAGCGGGGTCACATTGAAAATTACCTCTCTACACCGCAAGATGTTAGACTATGTAACTATGTAAATTTCACATTTTGAAACTGTTTTTTGACATAAAAATCGCTTTTACAGCAAAACTTTTTGGACATCTTTTATTAAAAATTTCATTGTCTTCAATTTTGTACATATACATTTTTCTATCTCTTGGCCCCGTTTTTGACTGACAGCGACATAAACAAGATCTTGTAAAATACAGAAGAATTGTCACCTGTTTGTATCTCAAAATCGTTGCAACGAAAAAGAAAAATGTATAAGTAGTTTTTGTTGAAAATTTTATTCCCTACATTTTTGTTTATATACATTTTTCTATTTTGTCACATCAGCGTTTCTGATATAGGTACAGATGATAATATTTTTTGTATTTTACAGTCTTGTTTATGTCGCTGTCAGTCAAACACGGGGCGACAAAATAGAAAAATTTATAGATACTAAATTAAAATAACGAAATTTTTAACAAAAAATTTCCGAAAAGTTTTGCTGTAAAATCAATTTTTATATGTCAAAAAACGGTTTCAAAATTATAAATACGCCCTCAAATCTTAAAATTAGAACAATGTTTTGAAAATTCTAAAATAGATTACAAAAATTCAAAAATAGGGACCTACATTTTAGCAAATTGTTAAAAAAAAGGTAAAAAAGGTAAGAATAACTATGGGTCAGCTAACATAGTTTTTCATTTAACAAATTTTAGTTCCAATAAAATGTAAATAGCAGCTTAAATAAAGAAAAGGTAAAAACCTAAAAATCTCATCTCTATTTATGACACACTAAAGAAAACCTAATTAAAATAGAACCTAAGAATATATAATTAAAAGTTGTTGTCAGACAGGAGTGTCGCCATATACTTATGGGATAAAATTATGATACACATAAATTTATATAGCGTTTTCCATGTTTAAGTTTTAGTTTTTTTGGTTGTATAAAAATTACTTGGTTAAATTAAAATTTTGAAATTAATTTTTGAATTTTTATTTTTTGGAGGAAAAGAACATATGTATTTCATTCGGATGGAAAGGTAACTTCTTGCCATGCCAGTTTTCCATTCATTCTGTAAAACTCGCTAGGTAAAAAAAGTTAATCATTCCATCATTCCAAAATGATATAGTATTATATACATCTAGGTTACTATTTTAAAACTCACGTTCCCAATTTTGGAGTGTTCAAATAATATAATTATTATAACAAATAAAACAAATCCTTTTTCCAAGTTCTTTTTTATGAATTAATAAAGAGTATTAATCAGTGGTGCTGATTACTTCAGCACCCTAAGCAGAGTAGATTGGGTTAGTTATTAATTTTCTAGATGCCGTGTGCTATTTGTTTTTATTTCGTACTCATTATTGAGATCAAAAAGTGGTCCTAAGAAAACTTAATAATTTTGTATTTGTCAGTGCTATTAATTTATTATAAAATGAAATAAAATGAAGAAATAGGTATACAAAAGAAAATAATTGATATGATATTAATAACATTAATGATAGAACGTCCAAGCGTCCTTCCAGCAGGACCGAATTACATGCTAAAACCCTCACTTCGACGTTCTATCATTAAAAGAGCATTCAAGAACAGAATACGGCATTAAAATTCTATAAAACAATTTCAGTACCAACAGTGACCCATAGAAGCAAATCATGGACACTAACAAAGGGTGAAGAAAAGTGATTACAGACCGCAGATATGAGGTTCTTGAGGGAAATTTCAGGGTACATGAGGGTTGATAGAAAGCGTAATACCGGTATCAGCATAAATGACCGCATCAAGAACTACAGGAATAATAATAATTAAATATGTTATTTAATATATTTTCATTTTTAAATTTGTTAATACCTATAATGCATTGCAATATGTAATATCTTGTACAATAAGACTGATGTTGAAATTGCAATAAAAATTCCCAATACATAATTTCAATTAAATTATGGCATCGACTTGGAAAGAGAATTTATTTTATTTATTATAATTATTAATATAAATATTAATTATTTGTCCAAAATGTGATTGCTAGTTTTAGTGTAAAATAAAATCAGTAACAATTTTTTTTGCCACTCTATAAAATAACCTAAGTAAAGTTTCTCTTGATTTCCAATCCTTATTCCTAATCATAATTCTGAATGAACTTGCGACTAATAGAGATATTATTAGAACCACAATAGGCTGTCGATGTTTTACGTAAGCACTCCATAGTAATTGTATTCCATATGCAATTAGTAGTACACACCCCAAACTGTGAACAAAAATATTGTATTAATAGTTACAATGACAATTGTAATGACAATGACAAAACAATGACAATAAAGTGATAAATTCAATAATTTCCTAAAGTTTGTTTTATTATTTAGACCTCTTAAAAGTTTCGGAATATAACTCGCTTGATATTTTACCTACTTTTCTGATAAAGTTGTTAATCGTGGTGATGTATCCGTTATTAAAAGCAATTGAAAAAGTATGAAAAAGTATTGTTATCGTGCAAAAACAAATTGAGATTTTGATGAATTTAAGCATATTGAGGTCCTAGAAGCGGAAAATCATCATTTACAAAACATGTCTGTAGTATGTGTAGGTGTGTGGATCCCTCGTAGGTTGCGAGGCCATTGGTCCACTATTCAGCGGCGTTGTGAGGACATTTTTTGTTATGACGACCAAGACCAGGTCCTCGTAACTTTTAGACCTCATAATTGCACTCTACGTTGCCTTTAGATGATGGGAGTACAAAAAACTTTAATATGCATCAGTTGGTCCTCGGAACGCCATTTAAAGTTGCAGTTGTCGTTCGCACAATTTCCACTAGGGAGCGCATAAAAAGTATTTAATATACACTCGGTCAGAACTCTACGGTTCTCCTGAGGTCCTATCATACACATTGAATTTAGAAAATTTTAGCGGTATTTATAAGCCAGCAGTATGGCGTAAAGCCTACATCGGCCGACTGGAAAGCGGGCCACCGCAGTTCAAATTTTAGTCGCGTCGAATACACTGCTGTGATCTAAAGCCCAAAATATATCTGTGGGCTATGGGGAAGGCAACGGGAAACCACCTCATTCAATAAAAGTCCCTAGTACGTCATCTTGGCTTCGGCCAAGTGATCGCCTACGCACTGCATAGTGTATGGCACTTGAAAGAAGAATTTATAAAGCTAGTTCTGTAGTGCGATTCTGTAACTTCTAACATTCTATAATAGTTATGTTACGCCCTAAAATTACATAAATGTTATAAATTGGTTATCTGTAAAAAAATTACATCACTGTTACTAACATTTGAGTGCTAACAATCAATGCAATTTAACGTTCATATTGTAGATCAAGTTACGCACTGTTATGATTCTATAAACTTGACAGCTTGTTGAATGTGCGCCAAATGTGAGGTTTATGTGATAAAAGCTTCGTTTTTAGTCGACGTGTTTTGAATATTTTAAAGTTTTCTATATTAATAGTAAACTATTATTATAGTTGATAATGAATAACCTCAAAGTGTAAACGTTGTGATTCCATTATTTGTAAATCTTATTATAAGAGAACACTTAGAACAAACTCTTCGAGACTCACAGAATCAGAGACTTACCCAATAATTAGCTATAGACTTATGCCCGATTTCTTTACCTTGAGATATCTATCGGATAAGTAATATAACTATAAGTTGTATAACCAATCAAACAACCGTAAAAATTTGAATTACGGTTGTTTGATTGGTTTTACTTATAATTATACTTATCCGATAGATATCTCAAAGTGAAGAAATCGGGCATTAATCAATGAAATAATATCCCCTTATATCTTGTAGTAGAGCAATAATCTTTGTTTGTCATACAAAAACAAATGTGATGCTACCACTTTGGGTCCAATTTTCCACAATGGAAGAAGAAACGGCATTAATTAAAGATCAATAAATTTATAAATCATGTGCAAATCCATTAAGTCGCTAAACTTCACGTATTAGTTTTGAGGCCCGAAATTCATCCAAACGACCAATGTTGCCTTGGTTGTTCTCTTGTTGTTCCTCTCTACCGGAACCTTTTTAGATGAAATGTGGTGTAATATAGCTTGACGACATTCCTTTAAAGTTCAACTAAGGTTAAGATTAATTATTATAATATTAATATATGATTCGAGCAAAAGGTGTACATCATAATTGCAAGTCGATACATTAACAGGAAGTTAAGTTCAAAGACTCTTATGCAATTATGCTGCGACAAGCCGAATCAATATGAATAAAAGAAGTGTTAAGAGTAATGAAGAAGAGGAATTGTTGTTGGTCCGGCGCTATGCCCTAGTGTACGTACGAAGTGCCCTTCAGGCATATTTTAATATATGTATATAGTTAATAATAAGTAAACCATAATTAAGTGTAAGGAAGTAACAAATAAACTTAATGAAACAAACAACGAGTATTTACTCATCGAAGGTAAATAAGAAAGAACACCATTAAACTCAAGAGGACCAGAGTTTAGTATAGAAATTTAAACATTTAAACGGCTTTGTTCTCAAAGTTCAGCTGGTCTAAAATCATCAAATTTTCAGATGCTTTGAGTTTTGACTCTTCCAATAATTTCTTGATTACTTCAACATTTCGCAATCTTATGGGGGGTTTTCTCTTCTTTCTTCCTATGTAAAAATATTTTCATTTGGACATCGCATTCTCCGCTCAAAAGAAATATTGTCCAAATCTTTGGCGCAAACCACACGGTTTTACGAAACTTGCACATTGAATTCGATTTTTCACTATTATCACTTTCAACGTAAAGTTATCTTTGTGTGCCCGTTTTACCATTAAAAATTCAAATTATTTATCTATATGTTGCACTGTTAAAGACTGAAGATCTTTAAAAGTCCATACTTACTTTTCTTATGCAATAAATGCATAGCTTATCGAACCTCAGCTTCCAGATCTTTGTGGAACGAATTAATATAATTGTAAAGGGTGTCTTTTTTAGAAGTATAGAACTTTGAAATGGAATAAAATAAAGATGATTTTTTTAAATTGACATGAAATTTACTTTATTCGAAAGATAATCTTCTGGTATTATAATTTAAATATGATTTCTGGCATATGACCGCCACGGCTGGCTCGGATGTAGTCTAATCTGAAGGTCCAATTTTCGATAAATTTTTCCAACATTTGTGGCCGTATATCGGCAATAACGCGGCGAATGTTGTCCTCCAAGTGGTCAATCGTTTCGCGCTTATCGGTGTAGACTAGCAACTTCACATATCCCCACAGAAAATAATCAAGCGGCGTTAAATCGCACGATCTTGGAGGCTAATTCATGGGTCCGTTACGTGAAACTGTGCGGTTACTAAACGTTTCCTTCAATAAATCAATTGTGGCACGAGCTGTGTGACATGTTGCGCCGTCTTGTTGAAACCACAGCTCCTGCACATCATGGTTGTTCAACTGATGAACGAAAAAGTCAGTAATCATGCCTCTATAGCGGTCATCATTGACTGTAACGTCTTCCTCTACGCTACGCTCTACAGCAGCAATGACTTCTTCTGTACGCACTGTACGACGCCTCTGTTGATGCGTATTATCATTTAGAGTACACGTGGTGCGAAAACGTTCCATACTTAATCGAATTAATTGCTCTGATGGACGATTATGTTGACCGTAAAATGAACGTAGTGCGCGATACGTATTTCGAACAGAACCATGATTTTCAAAATAAAATTGCACAATTTGGAAGCGTTGTTCAGGCGTCAGTATATTCATGTTGAAATGCCAAACCAAGCTAATAATAAATCACTTGACAGCTGACAAAATGGCCGCCAGCTAAAATAGTGTTGCCAACTTAAAGTTCTATACCTCTAAAAAACACCCTCTACAATCTTTCATTTTCAAAGAATCATAAGAAATTTTTGAATGAATGTTCCGTTTTATTTTAAAATTAAATAAACAATTGAATTACAAAATTAAATTGAATTTCCATTTTTGCCAATTGCCCTCTTTTTCAACTATCCGTTTTATCCGCCGCGAGAAACACTTTTAACACTTAGAATGGTAATTATGCAAACCCGTCTTTATCTTCTTCTTGTATTCAACCCAAAAGATCCACTTTAAATTGGTTGTGAATCTTCTACTTCTTCACGTTACATGGAACTGCTCCCAGCTAATTCCAAATTAATTCCCTTCCACTTCTTCGAAATTTTATGTCCAAAAATCACACCTCGTTCGCTTTCCAAATTGAATTTGTTATTTTCGTTTCAAAAGATTTATTTTCATTTCACTTTGTGGTTTACCTCGCTTTACTGAGAACCACACACAACAACCTTCCTCTCTGGAGTTCTGTCGTCAACTGAACTTATTTATGTTATTTTTTTCATCAGCCCGTTATCTAGCAATTTTATTTTTTTTTACATTCAATTTTTCAAATCAATGCTTGTTAATGATAACGCGATTCGATATGTTTATTTCATTCGCTTGTACACGTACTTTTCCCAATTTGGTTATAACACCTGAAGTTATTTAACTTTCAATTATTTATTTTAACCAATTATTTCTTTCAAAATTAATTTTTTTTTATAAATTTAAATGTTAAGTTTCTTTGAATTTGTATTTTTTTGATTTAATGAAATTAACAACTCCGTAGGTTCGATTGCTTGCATTCGAGACACTGCAATATATTCTTAAATTAACAAATTGCTACAAAAATTTGAAAAATCAATAAAAATATCAACATAAAACTACATATTTTTCATCAATTGATAAAAACCGAATTGCGCATGCGCTTCATCTAACATTTATTTCTAATTCAATGCTTATGTCATTATTACAGTTTGTTGGAAATTCAAAAATATTGAATTTATTTTTTTTGTATTTTCCAATATCTTTGTTTTTTGTAAGCGTTAATCTCTTTCTGTTTATTAATATTATGCGGTTTTATTTTTTTGTGCGTGTTGGTGGAAAGGGATTAATGCGTTGCAAAAGGGCAGGTTTCAGGGCGTGAGATATGAGTCCGAGACTTGCTTGCGTGCGCTAAAAGAAGCAAGACGTGTTCCAGCGGGGAACTAACTTAAGCGGTTTAATTTAAGCGGTATTACTTAAGCGATATATGCGAAATTTATATATTTATCCTTTTATGTTGTTTTTCAAATTAGCTTTAATTTTCCATATACCGGGTGCTGAATGAGTTAGCCGAACATAGGAAATTAACATGTAAAAACTTATTTATGCAAATTCCTGCTCCCCTAATTATTTTAAAGAAAAAATTAAAGACACAAAAATTATGCAGAAATATAAACTATGAATGATAACACCATTAGATTTCATCTAGCTTTTATTTAAAAGGTCAAAAAATGCTTTCGAAGTAGTTAAAATTTTCATTTATCGCACTGGCCATGTAATAAATTCAATTTAATTTCAATTTTCAAATATAATTCCCATCGGTTTCCATGGGAATTATATTATTATATGGAAACTTATACCATGGCCAGTGCGATAAATGAAAATTTTAACAATTTTGAAAGCATTTTTTGACCTTTTAAGTAAAAGTTAGATGAAATTTAATGCTATTATCATTCGTAGTTTTTATTTCTACATTATTTTTGTGTATTTCATTTTTTCTCTAAAATAATTAGGGCAGCAGGAATTTCCATAAATAAGTTTTTACATGTTAATTTCCTATGTTCGGCTAACGTATTCAGCACTCGGTATTAATTATTGTAGACTACTTAAAAGTCAATCGAATTATTACGATAATTTTATTAAAAAATATTATTATACAAACATACATACATAATACCGTTGACTCACAGAGTTATCAAGACACGCAGCTATATGGAAGAATTGTAAATTCTATGTCCCTCTCACTTGAACGCACTCCGCGCACTATACTGTCCATACGTTCTAACGGAATGGATCGCGAGATTAATAATTGTTAATGAAGATTTACATTGAAAAATAGCGCCATCTAGTTGTCATGACAATTTAGTATTGCATTAAAACATATCGTCGCGTCGCGTCGGCTTAGTTAGTAAACTCGTAAGTCCATAAAATGTTGAAAATTACATTTTGGCGCTAAAATATTTTAAAAAAATGAGCTCTATCGACCTAGAAAATCTCATAAATGTTAAAAAATTACAAACTGATGTTTTAAGCTATCAAAAAATTTCTTTTACCTTTAACAACTGTTTGTTTTAAAACGTATTATGTTTCCCCTGTAAAATTGGGCAATCTGGACTTACTAGGTTTTCTAACTAAGCCGACGATATATGATTGCGTGTCTTTATAACTCTATTAGTCAACGATAATACTGTAAAATTAAATTAATTTAGTTTTAATATCGTATTTACGATTATGAAAAACGGATTCGTAAAGGGCCTAGCAAAGGGGTGTAACGTTCGTTGGAAATTTACCGTAGAAACTCCTCATTTACACTATCCGTTAATTCAAAACTTGAATTTAAACAGTCTCTATCTTGTCCGTTTATCACCAATTTTAAATCAAATTTTATTTTTTAAATTCATAATGCAATTTTACCTACCCAAATAATATAATATTAAGGGAATTCAGATTTAAATTAATTATAACATTTAATTTCATTAAAATATCTTACATTGCTTTTGAAATTTTCCATTCACGGGAAGTCATGGAAGTAAGTTTTGTCGCATTATGCCATTGCTTCTCCTTGTCACCCTTCTGGTACAATGTTAACCTGACCTTATCACTTGCTTCCATCTGACGGACGATCGTATACCCATCGCTTGCCTCCTCGCTAGTCCGATTAGGCAGTCTAGGTCCCTTCATACTTGATGGGTGAAAACTGGCTCGCTACACCCATTATGGCGGAAATCAACTTTGGAAATTAAAGTGTGGCTAAATTAACTTTGAAAATTAAATTTTGGTTCCAATAGTTCGTGGTTCACTACTAAAATTTAGTCATTTTGTTACCACCAAACATCCGGTGAAGCATTAGTGATTTTTTTTGGTAGTCTTAAGTCCAGTAACGCCGTCGCAGGCTAATGATAAAATTTTGGGAACTTGGTCCACAACACTTCTAACGAAGGAATCATATTCAAATAACCACTAAGACGCGGCGCCAATACTCGAAATTTAGAAAAATAGAATTACAACTTTGGGAGTTGGTTAACGGTGTACCATCACGGAACTTGTAGTTCGCGTCCCTTTTACCGATGTAACATCAATATTAAGGTAACAACTTAACTTTTGTTTTCTGACTTGACAACCTAATAATTGTGCTTCACTCAAAAACAACTTTAATAGTACCACTCATTACTTGCTGTATGTTCATAAACTTGTTTTACTTCCAACAAGAACTTTTTTGAATTCAACTACGTCATCTTATTACTCACTTTTGGAGAAAATTTTGTGCTAACTTACACTTTTAATTGCTAATATTGTGGTGATCAAACTTTTGTAAATTACAACCAGTATTCAAAAACTTTTGTCAATGAAAATTTATTTATTAATTAAATTAATTAATTAATTTAAATTTTAAGATACGGAGTCTACACACTTAAAAATCGATTCGATACTAATTGCAACATATCTATTTTTTTCTTGTATTTGTGTTCATGTACCAATTTTGACTTTATTTTCATTTATTATAACCTCTGTGAATTTTATGTTTTATTTTTTTAATCATTTTTTGTGTTTGTGAATTTGTTTGTTAGCGCGATCAACCGCCGCGGTACTGCCAGCGCCGTGGGAGAATCAAGTTCGAATTCACCTACTTGTACGTGCACTGTGGTTTCCACAAGGACCCAGTTAATTTGGCACTTGACTCTTGTGGTGGCGCCCATCTTAATGCTTGACGTTTATTATTACTGGCGATTCACCCAACTAAAATTTATTCATTGACTATAGCGCGGTTTGAACTAATAACGCCCCCCCCCTTTTTTGCATTTACCCACTACCTCCCGCTAGTTGGCCGAGTACCAAAATATTCTGGGAGAAGGGACCGTGTCGAACCGCATTTTTGTCGCGTAACAGGGGCCTTATTACAAAAATTAACAATTTTTCAACCAAAGATGAGAATAGGTAATCCCAAACGTTTTTAGTGTGCTGAAGATAAATCCGTTGTTAAAATTGTTCTAGCACCTCAAGATTTTCAGATATCGTATGTAACAAAGAAGAGAAAAAAAACTGTAAACCATAGCGTTTGCACGACTTGGGAGAAGAAGGAGATAAAAAACGCCGTCGTTTTATTGGTAAATTAGTGAATATTTTGCTTAGTTTAACCTACTTATACCTTTCTGTGTTCATTCATTTGCGATAATATTAAGATAAGTTAGGTTTTGCAAATTTGCATTGATGTACCCATCAAGCAGGAAATTTTTTCCCTTAGTACCGTATATACGGCATTGTTCAGTACTAGTCTTGACCTCCCAATTCTCATTAAACTTAACTGGTAGATCCGAAATCAACGCATTACATTTCATCTAACTTTTACTTAAAAAGTCAAAAAATGCTTCTGAAATTGTTAAAATTTTCATTTATCAGACTGGCCATGCAATAAATTCAATTTAATTTCTGTTTTCACAAATAATTACCATTGAAACTTACATGGCCAGTGCGATAAATAAAAATTTTAATAATTTCGAATGCATTTGAAATCAAATGGTCTTATCATTCGTAGTTTATATTTCTGTGTCTTTCATTTTTTCTCTAAAATAATTAGGAAAGCAGGAATTTGCATAAATAAGTTTGAATTTCCTATGTTCGGCTAACTCATTCAGCACCCGGTATATGCTCTCAAGTATATCTATAGTCTTTTTTAAGTCACCGGTACTTTCAACTTACTTTCAACACCGGAACATTACTTTACAAAGCATTTCATTATGTGCTTTCAACATTAATTATTGTCATAAAGTAGGTCATTTTGCAACACAAAAAATTAATGTTAAAAATTTGATTTTCATAACGGTAATAAATAGAAAACCTTAAAACATTTTTACAATTTCCATCGTATCGATGGATCTGATACAATTTTTAATTTACATCGGTGCAGTGATACTGATGTTCGCCGTGATTTCCGTTATGTAACTCAATCAGCGATCACAAGCCACTAGAAGTTAAATCTTTATTTTTTATTAATGATATTAATTCGTTTTGTTCCCTAAATATTTAAAAAAATCTGATGTGACAACACATAACTTTCCCATTTATTACTAAATTAATAATAATAATTAAAATTAAAATAAAAAAATAACAATAAAAAAAATGTTTTTAAATTAAAAAAAATACTCGATTATAATAATTTCCTTTACTACGTAAATGGGAAAGTAAAAATAAAAAAATATTTAAAATTTAATAAATAAAAAAATAACGTGTGGATTTCAACCAAAATCTAATCAGCTCTCGAGATTGCTGTTACAAACCAGTAGGTGAGAAGGGGGCTAGTTGTTACAATTTTCACTTATCATTTTTTTCACGCTTGCACAAATCCTTTAATAAAATTCTGAAAAAGCTACCTTATAACGTATGAGTCTAAAGTAGCTGGACAGAATTCAAACTTTAATTCAAAAAAGTTGGTTATAGAAAACTTTAAATTAATTTTTTATTAAGAAAACACAATACAATTGGAACACAAAAAAAAATATTTCAATACGCAGTGGTTCATTTTCTTCAAATTTTCTTACTTTACTTTTAACACCTTCCATCATACGGCGGAGCATATTCATATAAATTTTTTTGGCACATGACTTGATCCGTTTTTTTAATTGATCGGCTGAAGTTGTTTCCCAACCATTCTTATAAACTAATTGTGGAAAAATTAACTAGAAAATTTTGATTGGACGAGCTGCAGGGATATTTGCCGGATTTACATATTTTGGAACAAATCGTATCTTTTGACCATTTAGCCAATTTAATGTTTTTTTGCATAATGGCAAGATGCAAGATCCGACCAAAAGATGATTTTATCATCTTTATGGTTTTCATGCACAAAATTTACCGTTTTGATAAACATTTTTTAATGTAAGTGCCTGTGTCAATGGTACTTCGGCTGAACCCTTCGTTTATAAAATGATTTAAAACGCATCTCTTATCCTTCCCGCCAAGCATTTTAAAAACGCGTTTACGAAAAAAATTCTGTTCGCATACTTTCATAATGATAATTCAAACGAAACTAATAAAATTTGATAATAAACAAATGCAGGAAGGTACAGAATAAAAATCAAAAGATTTGCTAGATTATAACTACTGTTTTGACATAATTGAAATCTGTCCAGGTACTTTAGACTCATACGTTAGTCTAAAATGTCCTTTGTACATCTGTAATTTTTAATTAGTAGAAAATGTAAAGTTTGAGGGTGTACAATTGTTTTCTTCAAGCAATCCAAAGTGTAACAACTTACCCCATACCGGGGCAAGTTGTTACAGCTGGTGGGGCAAGTTGTTACAGCTGGTGGGGCAAGTTGTTACTGATGGGTTAGATAAGGTACAAATACAATAAAGTTCAATATTTGTATTTTAATAGCTTCAAATTAATCAGTATCCGACATACAATGAATACACATATAGAAATCGTCACCACTGCCGCAAGAAACATGTGCCTACGTTTTACAGCTAGTGCACTGAATCCAATCAGCATTTCTTGAGGTAAAATAAAAAAATCAGTATTAGCTGCTCCTAGTGGTACCTGACTGGCCATTATTGTAAAAGAGTAACAAAGCTTACACACACAACAGCTACATATACTACACAACACAACAGTCAACCTATTATCTATTACAGTAACAACATGCCCCACAAGCACTGAAACAACTAGCCCCAATGTCACAAAAAGGTTATGTTGTTGCCCTTGCAAGCATTAGTTTAATTATTTAGAAAATTACTAATACAAACTAAAGAGTAATGTATCGGCTTTGAAATGCTATAAATAGTTTAGGCACATCACTTACAGTTTCACTGTAATACGCTTCAGAGTGAAAACAAACGTTTGATACATTCTTCCGTGAAAAATTAATTTTCATTATTACAGGGAACTGCATGATTAAAAAAGTTTTATATTTCATCCATTAATGGTACATGAATAGGGGAATATTCAGTTGTAATTGTGGTGCAGTTACCAGCAGGCGAATTAAGTTATTGCATTTGTAACAACTAGCCCCTGTAACAACTAGCCCACTTTTCCCCTATATGAAATTTGAATAAAATCGGTTCACGCGTTTTGAAAAAATCGTGAACGAAAAAATCGCACACACACACTCTCGCACACACCCACGCACGCACATACGCACACATATCCGGACATCATTGCAAAATTTGTCTCAAACGATTTGTACGGACTTATAGACTATGGAAAAATGCTAGTTCAAAAATATTTTTTTACTCGATTACAATACTTTTCTTTACTACATAAATGGGAAAGTAAAATTTTAAGTTACAAAAAATAATAATGCTAATACACATTGAATAATATTAGATTCATATACTAGTATTAATTGCAATTCAATTAAATCTAATGTTAATTGTGTCAAATTTCAATACAGTATCAATATTTACTTGCTCTGTTACGCTTTACTAAAAATCTATATTGATGCATACATAAATAACTAAAATCAATTACCTAGGAATATAGAGAACTCGTTCGGCTATAACAAATCCAACTGTTACTACAAGATTGGTTGCTGGAAGAAATGGCAAGACTAGCAACAGTATACCAAGTACCAATGGACTTTGCTTTTGATTCTGAAAAAAAAAACAGTAATGATTGCACAACTTTAGTAGGTACTACTACTGACACATTTAAAAATTCAAACTAAGTAAGTATTTTGTCAACAATTAGTGTTCTACTTAATATCTATACAAAAAAATTCGGTGACCACACATTTCGCTTATGGACATTTTATTCCAACTCCTGAATTCTAAAATATTATTTATTTAGTACATCATCCTTCTATTATGTTTTCCTCATTGCGATACATAAAGTCATATATTTTGATCGTCATTTGAGTGACGAAAAGTCCGTTTTTGCCGGACTATGTATTTACAAAATTTTCAAGTCCGGGACTGTTACTTTCCCGGCCGGAAAATGAGTCCGGGAAAGTTTTTCTCGGACTCATCAAAAGCATCTCGGATCGTTTTGAATTTTTTTTTCTTTTATTACTAGTTGAGACTAGCCTCCATGACGTTTTTCGATTTTTTTTATCGTTTCATCAAGAGATACATATAAATTTTTAGAAAATTACGTTACTTTTTTTTGAAATGCTCATAACTTCGCGAATAATTTACCAAATGGCACGTTTTTTTTAATGTTTCTTGTAAAATGTACTTTTTACAAAAATTTCGAAAATCATTTTAAAATAATGTTACTATTAGATTTTCAAGTTTTAAAAAGAAATCGCCATTTTTGTACTGATCGATTTTCTTTAAAATTTTTTTGCAAAAAACTGTTATCCGTTATCCGGCGTAGAGACGAATCAATCATACACTTTTGAATGGAAACAGATCTGAATTTGTCAATTTTTTCATTATTCGCATCATACAAATCAGTTATTTTTAACTTTTTCCCTTTTTTAAATTTTTATGTTAATATTATATAACGAAACTTCTGTATTATGTCTTAAGTTTATGTATTTCCTTTTCAAATTTAGGAGGTATTATCATCTAGACGCTTAATTTTTAGCAATTAATTTTGGGGAAACTATCAAACCTACAGTACCGGCGGTTTTTTCGCAAAATAAAACATGTTTCAACTAACAACACACATTTTTATGGAATACTTGATTGACATCTTCTATATGTTATGCAGGTCGTAGCGTGAGACACTCGTGCAATCGGGCGCACAGATTAGCTAGGCATACACTAGCATTCAATCATCTCACGCATTCCTTTGACATTTATCTTGAGCGGAAAGATATTAAGGGGGGCGATACATGTAAAATAAATAGAAATAAAATAAATAAATAAATGCATAAATAGTTAAAATAACATTTCAAATGTATGGCCCTAGTATCGCTGACTAGTTGGTATGTCGCTGTAATCATAGAGTTTCTGTGTGTCAAAACTTGAAACAAGTTTTTCTCGCAACTACATTTTTTAAATTGGCGGGCAAGATAACTCGAAAAGTTCTCAACCGATTGTTATGAAATTTGGCATACGTCTTCTCTATAGTATTAGTTTCTAGTTGAACCTCAAAAATGCCAACAAAAATTTTAAAAATTACCATTTTTGACCCAAAAACTATCGAAAAAAGGGGTGAAAAATTGGACTTTTTTTTCTAAAGCGTGCCAATTTACGATTTTTTGACTTTTTTGTTTTTTTATTGGTTCAACTAGAAGATACATGTTTTATGAACACGCTCAAACCAAAATTTTTGATCTCAGATGGCTGTAACAGAAGCTAAAAATCCCGCCGATTGATTCCATGTGCCGCTAGGGTCTTAGGAAATTAGTTAGTACGGTGGCCATTTTGAAAAAATAAAATAAAAAAAATTTGGAACTTATATTTTAATATATAATGAATTAAACGAACTGAATTTTAAAACGATTCATTCATTCTATCCAATTTAAATAAGCCTCTAAAAAACGGTCAAAATTCAGGCGGTTACATGTATCGCCCCCCTTAATGTACATGTATTACCTATTAATCCATATTTATCTACTAATGAGCATTCTTTTCCTCCGGATTCGTCTTTCCTGCAGGAATGAACGCTCGTATATGCTTATATTTTGTAACGGTTCTAGCCGTCCGAAACAGAAGAACAACATTTTTTTTTAAATCTATAAGTATGAATGTAGTTATCGTCTACACTAGAAGTCAGTGCGAAAGTTTTTATCAAAATTGCAGCTTTTTGAAAATTAAGGTTTATATTTTTCGAAAAATTGTCATCTGAAACATGAGAGCAGGGTTAAAATGTTCAAGCTATCGGTATCATTCTAGTTCAGACGATAACTACTTTTATATAGATTTAAAAATATGTTTGTTCTTCTATTTTGAAAGACTAGAACCGCCATAATCTGTGCGCCCGATTGCACGAACGTCTCCACTCTTACGACCTACATAACTTATATAGATTTAAATAAATTATTTCACAAAAATTTGTGTTTGTTAAAATATATCTTATTATGCGTTAAACCCCGGGCACTGTAGATTTGATAGTTTTCGCAAAATTAATTCATAAAAATTACTTACGATATTACTATTATTAAATTTAAAAAAATATAAGAATAACACAATAGGTAGAAAATCAAAAATTCAAAAAATTTAAAAAAGCAACATTATCACAAAACAGGTCTGGATTAAGAATATTTGAAATTATGAAAAATTCATAATGTGATATAACGTTATTTCATGGTTGTTACCAATCTTCAGTCACATTTAATGAATAAAATTGAAAAAAAATTTGAAATACATACTACAAATTTACTTAAAATTTTTATTTTGGGTTCAATTCTAGTCTACGCCTTACGGTTAAAAACGTGGTAATTTGTTTGAATTTTGAATTTTTCAAAGTTTTTATAAATCAAATATAGGGGGCAGTTCCTTCAGATTTCAAGCTAGCAGTGCTAGCTAACGAAACCAATTTTTCGATATCAGAATCTTCCTGTAAATCGCTCATTTTGTCACAGAGATCTAAAACATATAAAATTATAAATATTATACTTGTACTCAACTTATAAGTTAATATTAATATAAACAATAGTTTATAATGATTGCTGCTTACCTTAATAAAATTAAACTGTTATTGTAGTTCAGCAGATATTTCCATAATAATAACAATTTTAAGTTTAGAATTATTAATGTATTCGTGCTTGACAAAAATGTAACTACTGAAAATTGTTTTAAACTACTGTGCACTCTACAACTTAGCAACGCTTTTAATTTAAAATCACAGTTGCACGTCTTCAGTAGCGTTCTCAGCCAATTAACGTGACACAACATAGCATAGCTTAGCACAGAAGTTAAAATACAATGAAACTTATGTGTGTGTTCAAATTGACAAATGACCAATTTGGCATAACATAACATAACAAAGCATTAACGATTTTAGGTATATTCTGAATTTATCTATTATATACCAACGAATTAATAGGAAGGTGCTGGTAGAAATAGAAAGTAAACGTCAGAAAGTAATAATAATTTGTATTGTACCATAATTAGTACAATTATCGCGAATTTATTATTATATAATTAGTTAATTTAATTATGTCAAATATTTATTTGTAGTGCTATGTTAAGTTATGCTATGCTATGTTGTTGTTAATTGGCTGAGAACGACGCTTTCTAGTGCATACGCATAGTTAAATTACAATTACATTTTTAGTATCTTATTCGAAACGCAATGAGGAAAACTCTTGTATGATACACGTAGGAAAGTTAATATTTCAGTACGCGGCTCTTTTTTGTACTGAAATATTCTACTTTCCATTGCTAGTAACATAAATAGCTATTTTTGTACCCAAATAATCTTTCTTAATTACTTTTCCGATCGTGGTTAACTATTTTTTTCAAATTTATTTAGTAACAATTAATTATGTTCATCTACTTCAAAATTAAATTCTACAATTTATTAGAATTCAATTTTTCATTTCTTTAAAACTTGTAAAAACAATTAAAACTAAATCTGGGCATCCTCGACTGGTAACATAGTTAACATTGAAAATTGAAATAGTCATCGGCATCGGTATGATACAGAAAATCTGGAAGTAAGAAAGCATACCCAGATTTTAGAAACAAAGCACTATTTCGTCCAATTAACAAAAAGTGCGATAAAACTGAGTGTGGGATTCCACCAAGTCAAGTACAGCTGTTGCTTGAAAATAACTTGCCTCCTCAGATGTATGGGTAGAAAATTGAGAACAACTGCCTGGTTCCAGTGCACAGTGGGTTAGCAGCTGCACCAGAGAATATCCTGAAAATGATTTTCTGCCGATGCACAAAAGATTGTGCCAGCGCACAGTGGTCTGAAATCACAAATTCCTGGACAAAACCCCGAAAATAAATTTTACAATTTCAGGTATATTTTGATTTCCCTTCATAGAAAAGACATTAATCTATATAATTCCAAAAATTTATACTTCTAAGTTTAACCTTTTGTTCTGTAGAGGGACTCAAACTTACCCTTTGTAATAGCCGCGATTTTACTACTGTTTCGTTTATTTAGAGCGCTCTGTTAGAAATATTGTAGTGTCGTTATTATTTGTTAAAAGTGAACAAAGTAAAATGGAAAATGATCAACAAAGTATGTACAATATTTTTCTATATATATATTAGCGCGGAAGCGAATTTGAACGTACTATAGGTACATACGTTATTACGGAGATTGATGATGTTGACATTATTTAATATTTTGTATTTTATTATTTTAATGTAAATATTTACTGTTAATCTATTGCAGTTCTATTTCAATAAATTCACCAATTATCTACAGTAGAATTATCAATTTATTTGCGTATAACATTAGAATAAGTCCAGATTCGTGACCTAGAATCCAAAAATTTCGTTATTTTGCATCGGCGATTTTGCATTTGAAACACATATTGACGAATTTGTAATAAAAAAGCTAAAAAAAATCGTACATTAATTTCATGAATATTTTATGAATATTTTCAAAAAAAATCCACATTTTTGGGAATCATTTCATATTTTCAAAAAATAATTTCGGATTCGTAATCAGCGACCAAAAAAATCCCTGTATACAAATTTTCATGAATTTACAGTGAAAATTGTAATTTTGTCCAACAATTTAGGATTTCAGACCACTGTGCAGCGGAAACTGTGGCTGCAAATGTTTCCCAGAATGCCAAAATTGTCTGGGAAACTGCCTGAATGGGGCCCTTCGAGTTGACTCCGAAGATGAAGAAAAACAGGAAGATGCTTTGACCGTTTCCCTACCGGGGTCCGATGGAGAAGATATTGGAGAAAATGAAGATGAAAACGAAGATGAGGATGAAGGACCTTCCCACCCCAAGAGAAAGAAATTAACTCAATGGTACCTACATAGTACCTACTGTTGTAATGTTTTATGTTAATCCACTTTTCTATGTCAATACACTTCTTTTTCATTTAATGGGTATAATTTATAATACAATCCCAATGCCTTACAGACACTTATACCGGGTGCTGAACGAGTTAGCCATATATAGGAAATTAACATATAAAAACTTATTTATGCAGAAGTCCTGCTTCCCTAATTATTTTAGAGAAAAAATGAAAGACACAAAAATAATGTAGAAATATTAACTATGTATCTTATTGTATTTTATTGAAATACCAAAAGTCGAGAAAAATCGGAGTGTGCAAAATGCATTTTTTGGCCGTTATTTGAAAAAATTCAAAATAATCCAAAAAAATTATGTGAGGTATCAAATTACAGAAAATTATTTACTAAAAATGATTATAATATTGGTTTTAATGAAAATATGAAGAAATGGTATTGTCATTGACGGAACTATTCAACATATTGATACAGGACTCATCACGCAGAGAATGCGGGCGTTTGTCTGTAAATCCTGATCTGCAAAAATTAAAAGATAACTTCAATTATAAATTATCTATACTTCATCCGTCACTATTTGATCGAGAAACTTACTTATATAGAAAAAGTGACAAATCATCATTGGCAAGAAATTGGCAAGAAAACAGCAACAAACTAACCTTTTTACAATATGATTTGGAACAAATGAAAACAGATTTGGAGCAAACGAAAACAGACCTGGAACCAATGAAAAACAGACTAGAAGCAAATGAAAAGAGATTTGAAACAAGTGAAGAATATTTGGAACAAAATGCAAACAGATTTGAAAACCTGAAAACAAATTTGGAGTAAATGAAAACAAATTTTCTACAAATGAAAATTTTAATATCTTCCTGTCGTATAATACTATTCCACAATCCACATGGTATTATTGTATCCACACTGGTTTGCATATCCAAGAAGATATTCCTGTGGCAGCCTTTAAAGTGCAATATCGGAAATGTTTTATAAAATAGGTAATTTAAATTCTAAAATAATTAGTTCTTGGTTGTTATTACGTACCTAACTAATTCAATTTTTCAGGCATTTTATCTTGCAATGGACGTTTTATGAAGGTTTAAAAGAACTCCATAGCAATTTGATAGGACCTTACAAATGCCTCTTCTATTATAGGAGTCTTTTTTTTACTAGATGCAGTGCTTATATTCACATTTAAAGCTTTCGCTATTGCTCTCCAATCTCGGTCTTCCTAATATGCTTTAAAAATCTTGCCTCTGACATTAAGCAAAATTATATCATATTTACCACGGGGCATGTTAGAACAATCATATGAAAATTAATTACAATACTTTGATTATGAGAAAAAGAAAACAGAAGTGATGAACAGAAAACTAGTAGTGAAAATATGGTTTTGGCAGATAAATCTATGCCAGGGCTACCACAATAAAATAAATAAAAAAATTGAAGCCTAGGCTTCGATGCTATGTTCGGGGACATAGCGGTTAGGTTTTACGTGAATACGTCGTCGAGGCATATGCGTTTTTGCCCAGGTCTTCAATTTCAATTCAATCGTGCTTTCCGTTGGGGAGATTTTGATGGGACGGACATACATACAAACTTTAAGTTTTATATATTAATAAGATTATTTAATTTACTTATTATTTTTATGTTAATTATTTAATTATTATTTAATCCGAACGGAATTATCCGATAATCCTTTTAGTACCAACAACAAATTTTGGTATATAAGAAGAATATTAAAAAATAAGAAAAGAGAATAAAAACAGACGTTCGTATCCGTTCATTTATCCCTCGTCCGTCCGTCCGTGCGGATGAGCGTAGTTCTTAGGCTTCTATACTTCTATCTTCCTGGTTAAACTTCAATAACATATTAAAATGATAAAAATTGTTGAGTTTTAGGTCTTTCAATCAATTAAATTGACCGACGTTTGGAGTCCTTTTTACATATGACCCATTTAGATTAGAATATAAGGTAGATACGGAAAAATTCTAAATAAAGCCTGCATTAAAATAGCGAATTCGATAATCCGATAAAGTACCAGCTTTAAAAAAATGTTAGTATATAAGAACATTAAAAGATGAGAAAACAAAATAACAGTTATATATGGTAAGTATAACGTACCTATGTTTTTCATACTATAACAATAAACAGAATACGCCAATAGTATAAAAAACAGCAGTACGTGTCCGCCCGCCCGCCCGTCCGTCCGCAGGTTTCAAATTTAAAAACTATGTCTATTGTTTAAATAAGGCCTCTTGCTAGACTTTGTATGGAAGCCTAAAGCTATACTGGAATGGTTCTTAAAGTTGAAACATGCGGACGAACGGACGGACACAGTACCAAAACATAAGGCTTCTTGCTATACTTTGTATAGAAGCCTAAAACTATACTAGAATAGTTTGTTCTTAAATTTAAAATATACTGACTGACGGACACGGGACCAGAATATAAGGCTTCTTACTATACTTCGTATAGAAGCCTAACAGCCGGCCCTTAATATGACAGTAGTTGTTTGGATAATTTACTAATAACCACCCCGGTAATACCAGAGGATTAGAAATATTTAAAATTGCATTGCTATCTAGCTATCCACCTATATCTTAACGAATAAAGCTTTATAATACCTCAAAATCAACTAAACTTTTGATCGACAGTAGCATAGCACATCCAAAAACCATACAAGTTGCTAGATTACGAAAATCAATAAAAGATGTCACCAATGGAATGGAACCCATCTGCCAGTCATGTGATAGTGTTGTTGGGCATAAAAGTAACCACCAATTGAATGCAGCTAAATAACAGAAAGTTAACACTCTGGAACAAAAAACGGTAATACAAGTTTGCAGTAAGTATAGAGTTCTATATTTCTACGCATATAATGTATACAATATACGGTGATTCAATTCCTCATAAAATTTGAAATATATTTTTAAAAACGTTTAAAATTTGTCATGTGTAAACAGATTTTTTTAAGGGGGGAAATACATATAACATTTTCAAATAACATAATGGTCATGTTTTTTATAAATGTTTGAAAAATGATAAAATCCCAAGAATATGTCACCAAATTTTCGATATTTATTTCATAGTATTTCTCATGTTGAGTGTAATGTAGTTTAGCGGTCAACTTTGGCTACCTGTTTTTTAAATCTCCTTACCTAACCTTTCCATTGTTAAAATTCGGGTGAGCCGATGCTCAATGGTTTGAAATTTTCCTATATTATAATGATTCCAAGAAAAGGCTAATTTTATAGTAATTACGAAACAATTGAGTGGCAGCGCATTGAAAAACCGGCTTAGAGAATACACCCTGTATAAATTTATATACAGGGTGTCTCCAAAACAAGTTTCGCTAGTAAATATAATTAGATAAAAACATGTATCCATCAATTATTTTAACTGATTATCTAATTATACACTTACTAGCGAAACTTTTTTTGAGACACCCTGTATATATATTTATACAGAGTGTATTCTCTTGCCTGGTTTTTTCCGCGCAGCTATTCAATTGATTTTTAAAAATTTGTTAAGCAAAAACCATTGAAAAATTTGGTGTAAGATTCAAATGATTTTTATAAAGCATTTCAATTCGCAAATTTTTTTTTAATTTTTAAGTTGATAATAGTAGCTACTAGTTAATAGCATTGTAAAAGCTGCTAAAATGTTGGTATTATGCATAGTTCTTCTAAAATGAAAGTTAGTATCATTTCAGTTGATAGAATACTTTTCTAAATATTTATTTGGCATCAATGCAAATTGTCAGCTTGACTACCTAGATAAATTGGACAGTTTACCTGCGATGCATAATATACCTAAAGCTTCAACAATAAGTTCAATTACACGGCTTAGTGTACTTAGGTAAAAACCACGCTTTTCACTAATTTTATTTTAATCTGCACCCTTGGTAAAATAGTACCGTATAAACGCCAAAACTTGAATTTCGGGAGTTTAATAAATAGTATATTAGGGCGCATGTAAATTGCGTCCCGTGGTCACTATTTTCGAAGGTTTTTGCAGTGGTCAAAAAAAGGTATGGGTAAATTGCATCCCGAACCCTAATCAGATCAGCGGTAATCTCCAAAACAAATCCCAACAATTTACCTGTGGGTATCAGGAAATCATAGAACGCAAAAACAAAACATAACACATGGGCGTCCTTACATGGAGACCGGAGTGGGGTAATCGGTCTTGAAATGCAAACACTTTTCTCTCTTTTTCTAAGATTTTTTTTCTATTCTATTCTAATTCTATTTTGGTTTTTAAGCTTTTTCTTAACTTACTCCCACGGGTAAAATTAGCAAAATACTTTTCGTCAAAGTCATTACCAAAATAAAGATTTAATAACAAAAAAAATACCAAAACAAAAAACCCCTTTGTAGAGAAAACAGAAATGTTCGTAATGCTTCCGAGCCAGCACCAGGATTCCATTTTACAACAAAGCCAAACCCCAATAAGAATTGATGATAATGATCATTTACATGATATGGAAGTAGAAAATGAAAGGGTTTGTTTGTTTGTTTTAATTTATTAGTTTAATTATAATTATAATTATCGTTATTGATATTAATATTTAATTTATTAGTTTAAGTAAAAACTTTTGTACAGATATTTCCTTCAGTTATATGGACAAATAGCGAAATGTCTGCATTTAATTATCATGTCTCCATTAATTATGCTGGTGATTCTCAGGTTTCTATTGGAACCATGACTGTCTTGCTTTAAAATGGAAAAAAGAAGCACCTTATTGTTGTGCGGAAAATTTTTGCTCGATCAAATTCTTGAACCACCAGAACCGTTAAAGAGGTTGCTACTTGGCACTCACTATAATTTGCATACTTTTCTTAAAAATATACCAAAGTACAACTCAACTATTCAAATGCCATTGTTCGGTGCCACTGATATACAACATGGGAATTTTATGCCAACGTTTAAAATTCTAAGCGATGTGTACCATGCAGTTGGTTTCCTATTTCCAACAACGCCAGAAGAACCGAAGGTTTGCAAATATACTTTATGGGCGATGAAGAATTGCAAAGAAGATTGTTCGTGGCTCCTCACACAAACAGAGAGATATTATATTATGATTTGCAAGAATTACTTCATAGCAATCATCCATATATGCGAAGCTTTAGAACTGCATTGGATTCGATGCCACCAAATTCTGAAGATTTTTTAATATAATAACTAATTTTTTTTTTAATTTTACTTTTTTAATGTTTAATTGCAATTTGAAGTTTTCATCCAGCTAAAAAACAATCTATACTTTGTTAACCTAGTAAACTTGAATAGTTGCAATTATAAATAGTTTAAATCAAATTTGCATGTACAAGGTGCTCAAAAGTTAGATAATAATAATTATACTGCCGTTATAATCTTCAATTCAAATGTGTATGGTTAATTGTAAATTTAAAAGTTGAGTTGGTATAACAAAAGATTGTACATAATATTATAGGATTAATTCATTAATATGGGATTAAAATACAATTTAAAAAAAGTGATTACTCGATTGTTTATTAACTTACAAACGCGGAATTAAGCTTAAAACCTGCTCCGCGATGTACTCTATCATTAAAAAAAAATCAAGTCGATCCGTTCAGTACTTTCAAAGATAACTCGTGACAAAAATACATTTCACATTTATATATATACTAGCTGGATACCCGGCTTCGCATTGGGTCTTACTAAAAATAAAATACTTTGCCTTTGTCTAAAGTATAGATTGTTTTTTAGCTGGATGAAAACTTCAAATTGCAATTAAACATTAAAAAAGTAAAATTTTAAAAAAAAATTAGTTGTTATATTAAAAAATCTTCAGAATTTGGTGGCATCGAATCCAATGCAGTTCTAAAGCTTCGCATATATGGATGATTGCTATGAAGTAATTCTTGCAAATCATAATATAATATTTCTCTGTTTGTGTGAGGAGCCACGAACAATCTTCTTTGCAATTCTTCATCGCCCATAAAGTATATTTACAAACCTTCGGTTCTTCTGGCGTTGTTGGAAATAGGAAACCAACTGCATGGTACACATCGCTTAGAATTTTAAACGTGGGCATAAAATTCCCATGTTGTATATCAGTGGCACCGAACAATGGCATTTGAATAGTTGAGTTGTACTTTGGTATATTTTTAAGAAAAGTATGCAAATTATAGTGAGTAGCAACCAAGTTGCCAAGTAGCAACCTCTATAACGGTTCTTGTGGTTCAAGAATTTGATCGAGCAAAACTTTTCCGCACAACAATAAGGTGCTTCTTTTTTCCATTTTAAAGCAAGACAGTCATGGTTCCAATAGAAACCTGAGAATCACCAGCATAATTAATGGAGACATGATAATTAAATGCAGACATTTCGCTATTTGTCTATATAACTGAAGGAAATATCTGTACAAAAGTTTTTACTTAAACTAATAAATTAGTAATAATTAGCCGGGTATCCAGCTAGTATATATATAAATGTGAAATGTATTTTTGTCACGAGTTATCTTTGAAAGTACTGAACGGATTGACTTGATTTTTTTTTAATGATAGAGTACATCGCGGAGCAGGTTTTAAGCTTAATTCCGCGTTTGTAAGTTAATAAACAATCGAGTAATCACTTTTTTTAAATTGTATTTTAATCCCATATTAATGAATTAATCCTATAATATTATGTACAATCTTTTGTTATACCAACTCAACTTTTTAATTTACAATTAACCATACACATTTTAATTGAAGATTATAACGGCAGTATAATTATTATTATCTAACTTTTGAGCACCTTGTACATGCAAATTTGATTTAAACTATTTATAATTGCAACTATTCAAGTTTACTAGGTTAACAATTTGTAACATTGCTGACAGCGGAGGAACGCCTGGAATCCGCCCTGATGACCAACACATGCATAAAATGCATGAAACACAATGGTTCATCCCCTTGCCAGTCCAAGGTGAAATGCCTTGTCTATTTCAAGGGACACCACACACTGTTATACGACTCGTTCAGCGTTGAAATAGAAAAACTGAATGATAAGTGGAGCAGAAAAGTAGAGGATTTGGAGAATCCTTGAACCATTTCAGCGTTGAAAATGATCCACGCCAACCCAGCACCATCCACTTCATCTCAGTCGAGAAATGAAAAGCTCGCGTTGCTGCTGTCAAATACCAAGAATCACATCCTGAAGTTCATAGGGATGCTGTTCCTCGCTACAACAAAGCCCACCCTGAAGTTTATAGGGATGCCGTAGCGCATTACAGCAAAACTAACCGGGAAATTAATATGGATGCCGATGCCGTGGCGCGCTACAGTTAAACACTAAGCGAAATTTTGCCTTTAGTTCGGAAAATCAAGAGGGCTGCACTTATTAACCTCCGGAAATTCACATGCGTAGGTGACAAATTTGGTGATGATTTGATAGCCATTCAACCACTTAAATTAAAAGCATAATCTTTGCTCTCTAATGATATACTTATATATATAGGTGTACATTTTGACAATATTTCGAAATGCAATTTTTAATTTTAAAAGGTTGGTAATTTATAAATTAGAGCAACTTAATGTCATTTTAATTGTCAAATTAATATTGTCAATGTCAAGTTAATAAACTTTTCTGCGGTAGACCACAGTGGTGGTTTGATGTGATCGCTAGTTGAGTTATGAGCGGAAATTCTGGGTTCAAATCCCGGACTCGTCAGAATTTCTTAGCTCAGCCCTCCGGTGAACATCAAACTGTGGATCAAAATACTAATAACTATCCTTAACATCTTAATGGAAAAGGGGGTACAATAAGCCTAGAGCTTCAGTACAAAGTGGGCATTGAACCACTACCCGTGCAGCTAATTTGAATTTGTGCGGTATTCTAACCTGTAAATTTATAAAAAAAAGCAACACGCTAGTTGTTACCAACCGTCGCAAAAATGAACAAAAACTTCAAATTTGCTATCCTAATCTATAAAATCCCAGCATGCTGCTCCTGCTCCTTTGCTACAGCGTGTCATTTTTTGGCAAAAAGGGAAACACTCTGGTTGGTCGATTTCTTTATACCAACCGAAAAATATATTAAACTAAGATTAGGACTAAAAATATTTGTCCAATATTAGTCCAAGCCGGGAAATTTGAATTTTTCAGCAAAAATGACGGAAATTTAACCTTATGTTAGAAAAAATTATAACTTGGAGTAGTACATACTTATTTAATTACCTTACTGCTCACGGACTCGGCGACGGACAACTCGGCAACTGGTCAACTCGGCGACGGTTATCTAGGCGACGAACAACTCGGCGACGTCACCGGTAAATTCGTAAAGTATATTATCATTATCTGTATTTTAGTTATTCTGAAGTACAGATATAGTAGTTTATATCAATTTTTTGTATGTCATCTATCCCACGAATCCATCAATTATTTAAAGAAAATTATAATATGGTTCCTATTTAAAGATAATTATAATGAATGGCCCCCTTACAAAATAACTTTCTTTAAATAATTTGAGGAATTGTGGTATACATACTATGTACTGAAAATTGATTTGAACTACTACCTATATCTGTAATTCAGAATAACTAAAACAACTTCAGAATAACTAAAATAGAGATATGGATAATTTTCTTTACGAATTTACCGGTGGCGTCGCCGAGTTAACCGTCGCAGAGTATACCTATAACCGAGTTGTCCGTCGCCGAGTTGACCAGTCGCCGAGTTGACCGTCGCCGAGTTAACCATGTCCGCCTTACTGCTCTGAGTTTAGCAGCAACTTTTACGTTGCCAGCTCTATCTCGTTCTTATTTGTCTGTTATTTGACATATTTAAAACTTTTGAGTTTGATAAATAATTGTAAACTGAATATTCGAAGTTCGTACTGATGTATACTACTTGTATACAATAATATATTATTATGTTTATTCCGAATCACAAATTAATAACCTTAAAAAATTGACAGTTGACAGTTAACCTCGAGTTAACCCAAGAAACTTCTGTGGGTTAAAGATACCAGAACTTAACCTAAGGTTTCCTTCAGACCAGCGATTGTGAAACACTTTTTCATAGGTTAAGTTATGGTTAGCACTAAACTGCAGGTTAACCAGACATTGTGAAACAGGCGTAAGACGGAAATAACAAATCGAATACTAGAACCTGCAAGTACGATCAAAACTTTAAAAAATACTGATAATTGATATTCCTTCCAATATTAAATTTGAAAACTGTAATAATGGATCATTTTCTATTAATATTAATTAAATTTTTCTTCATTATTCGTTTTATTAAAATGTGTATAATGAAAACTCCCTTGGATAGGTTTGTTCATATTATACTCCCTAGGGTAAAATGAGCTATTTCTGTCACAATTTCCATCATCTAACAATCGACTTCTACTCCCGGCCGTGTAAAAACGTGACTTATACAACTAGTTTCTTATATACAATTATGCGTGATTATAGAAATATATACATATGCGTAAAATCGCAAACAATATCGGTGTTAAATAAAGGCTATAGCCGGGTAAGCATGGGTAAATGGCTTTTACACCGATTTGGCTCATTTTTTTTAGAGGTTCCTCTCTTAGCAACATTACATTTTCCAAAATATTTTAACAAAAAGTTTAAGAGGGGAATACCAACCAATTTCACGTGGGGAAGAGGGGTGTCTCGGAAAATATCACGTAATTTTTTTTTATTCGTAAGAAACTGTAAAATTGCGAGAGAACTGCGTTAAATTAAGTAAAACAAACAATCTCACGTCTGATTAGAGAGGGTCTCTAGCAAATTCTCACGTCATCTTCCTAGAGGGGGAAGGGGAGTCGAAAAATCGCCTCACGTAATTAATAAACGTCCCCTAATGAACATTTAATAAAGAAATAGAAAACACCGTTTAAATATAATTTTATAACTAATCTTTTAAGTAACTAATCATTACCAATATCGTCTTCATTTAATATTAATCACTGATATGCTGTAATTTTAAATAAGTTTGTTAAGATTTCAGCAGATGTTATTATTTTCAAACAATATCTTGCATAGTATAAGTAATTGCATAATTATTGCTGCCAAATGAGAGCAACACCCAACAGTTCTCGTTCCATTGGCATACTTGCAATAATATATAGTGAACTAGAACTTTTAATATATTGGAATTATCCCTAACAAAACGCATATCTATAACTAGAGCCGTCTTCCTTAAGCGCCCTTTACACTATGCAATTTATCCTAGAATTTCTTGTACGAAGTTACTTATAGGATCTAGAAATAGACACCTCCCTAATCATAGGGTTAGGTTAAGATTTTGTTATGAGTTGCTTATGAGTTCAGATTCGAGTTTTTCCTTGCGACAAATCGTAAATTGTACACTGTAACATATCTGCTTACGACAACTCGTACGAGAAATACTAGGAACTAAGATAAATCGCATAATGTACATGGCCCTTTCATCTTTCAGCCAAATAGAATATAGATTGACTGTGTTGGTAAGTACCTGTAAGAAATATTTTTATCTCGGTTTCGGTCATTTCAGGGAAATCCAACCAGCCGTTTTGCTCTATTTGTGTTGTCAATGTTTTTTCTTCATTAGTCTTGCGGTCATACGGTCAAGAACTTCAGTAGTAATGGTTTTGTCAGACTGTAATCTTTTTCCAAATTCATTTAAAAGAAACGATATAATCCGGTAGTAACTTTTAATTTTTGGAAGCAAATTATTATCCAAAATATTGTCTAATAGTTGGTACTTCTTTTTTAGCATATCATGTGCAGATTCAACAACCTGGATTTTAAAATACTGGATTTATCTGAAATGGCTGAAAGCAAGTTAAAAATATTTTTTACAGGTACTTACCAATATAGTCAATCTATATCCAATTTGGCTGAAATGACTAAGGAAGACGGCTCTAATATAGGTAGATATTCATTATGTTAAGGACAATTCCAATAACTTCTAGTTGCATCGCGTCATTGTTAGAGAAAATCATATCCATATCGTTGCTTTTTGTTTGTTTCTGGAATCCCTAGATTTTATTGCGAGTGTGCCAATGTACTACAGTATACTAGTGACTATTATTGAAGACGATAGTGATGACGATTAATTACTTAAACAATCAGTAACTTAAATGATTAGTTATTAAATTACACTTAAATGGTGATTTCTATTTCTTATAAATCAGCGATTCTCAACTATCAACATTTAAGATCTAATATTTAGGAAAATGTTATGTTGCTCAGAGAGGAATCTCTAAAAGCAAAATTAGCCAAATCGGTGTAAGAGCCATTTCCCCATGCTTATCCGGCTATAGCCTTTCAACAGAGTTAAATCATTTTCAATACGAATTCAATTAATTGATTAATTCAATATACATATTCTATCAAATGTTCATAATGTAGTTAGTTTGTGTAGAAATTGAGTGTAGAAAGTATGCTTTTCAGAATGGTAGTAGATAAATATACATTACCTAACGTATAAAGATGGATGAAATGCTGTTGGATTATCTTGTTGTGAAAATTTAGGCAAGGAACCTTGTAGAAGTGCAATTCTGATTGCTAGAAGAATGCCAAGCTGTAAAAGTTAAAATTTTTAATATAATAATAATAGTATAGGAATCGGTAAAAGTATGTTAGTAAAAAGATCAAAGATAGGATTTCTGTAAATTAAAACTAAAGGATTTAAGTGTTCTATTCAAAACGGAGTTATTAGTACAATTTATAAATAGAAGCACATCATTAAATTATCAGATATTACTGATCATTATTTTCATCAATATTTTGATAATAAAAACCGGTTTTATATTTTTAATTAATTTCATATAAAATAGTCATTAACGAAAATTGCACTATTCGTGAGTTATAATCGAAAAATTAAAACAAGTGCAAAATTTTGAGGTTTTATTACGAATGCCAAAGTTACCTCACCTCTAGCGAAGTGGCAAAGCTGATAACGGATCCTGCAACCAAAACTACGTATAAAACCGTTGAGAGAAAAACCTCCGGAAATTTTACTTGGAAATGCCAATTTCGGAACTCATTTGCTTGAATTTTAGCAATTTATACTTGTCTATGAATCTGGGCGTTAATTAAGTAGTTGTGTAGTTTGTTTCACGATAAATGGAATTAAAAAAGGAATATATTAAATTACTTTGATATAAGAACGTATGAACATTTCCGCTAAAACATAATAATGCTACTGCCAATATGGCTAGTCTGCGATTAAAAACATCACCTTATCTCTATATTACATGTTTTTGTGGCAAAGTTTATACGATTTATATCAAAATAATTTGATACATTGATCTTTTTTAATTTTTAAAATTTTTTTAATTCCATTTAAATTGAAACAAACTATACTTATTCACAGGGCAACAGTGATTCTGCGGTCTGGGGTTTATGAGCCAATTTTGGGTAATTATGGTCTCCTGAATTCAAAAAAAATTTCAGATTTGTCGAATTAACTCCAGTTGTTGAGATAAAGACAACCCTTTTATATTGAAAATAAAATGAAAAAACAATATTTAATATAATTCAATGACCACATAGGGAAAGAGTGATTCTGTGGTGTGAGCTTTATGCGTCGATTTTGGGTAATTATGGTCTCCTGAATTCAAAAAATAATTTAGATTTATTGAATTGACTCCAGTTTTTGAGATAAAAACAATCCTTTTATATTGAAAATAAAATGAAACTAAAATATTCAAAGACTACATAGTGGGAACAGTGATTTTGAGGTGTGGGGTTTATGAGTCAAAGGGACGGTTACAGTCTGATGCTTACGTGCGTCGGCTACTAAGCAGAGAATCCTGGTTCGAGCCCGAGTAGAGCAACAACTTTATTCTAACCGTCCTCCCTCGGTGGGCAATGGCAAACTACCGAGGTAATCTGCCTTGAAAACCCTTCATAAAATGAAGTGGTTAGCCGAAACCCACTCTGTGTTGTAGCGCTACTAGATACATAATGGGAACAGTGATTTTGAGGTGTGGGGTTTATGAGTCAAATTTGGGTAATTATGGCCTCTTAAATTAAAAAAAAATTCGAATTTGTCGAATTGACTCCAGTTTTTGAGATAAAGACAACCTTTTTATATTGAAAATAAAATGAAATGAAATTGAGATGTCCGCGGAAATTCGCTGTCAATGGCTCATTTCTTCATAAAAGTTAATAAAAATTTCACAGTGTATTCTTCAAATGTCACTTTATTATGTAGTAATTATAGCAATAAATATATATTAATAGTTTCGTAAAAAAAAATTATCGAAATATGCTGATTTTGCTTAAAATTAACTTTACCCCCCCCCCTTAACATGAGAACTAGAGTCAATTTGAACAAAATAACTAATGTTTGGAATGGGTTAATGTTTTAAAATTTAATTATGCGTATAAGTTTTGTGTTATTTTGATGTGCCTGTAGAGGCGACTTAGATATATACCTCGGAATACGTGGACCCAGCATAGACAGCAGATTAACGCGACTTTTTGCAATTTCTTCAAAATTGAACTTTAATCAAAGTTTACGAAACGTTTACAAAGGCGAAAAATCAAATTAAAACAAAGCTGCCCAGGTAGCACCCGTTCGTATATTAAACGTATATTTTTGGAAAATTTCGGATATTTTTGGTATACGTCTAATATTGGTGTATTTAATATACGTATATAGTATACCATTATATATACTATCCTTAAAATATTCGTATATTATACGATGCTCATAAACTAAAAACTACTTATATTTTAAAGATAGAATTTTGATCTTGGAAACACGTTTAATAGATGTGTGCACACTCAAAAAAATCGTTTGAGATAAATCTACATAGCGCTGTGCATGTCAAATTGTACCAACTGTAAACTCAAATTGTGCAGTTTTTAAATCTACTGTTTGCTAGAAAAAAGTAAACTTTTGTACCTGAAGATTTCGATTGAAATCTTCAGAACTGTTAACACTAATTCTACCTAATATTGTGCATTTTAAATTTTACGGTTTCAATCCCAATTTGTGCTTATTTGTAACCACGAGTATGTTACAAAAAGAAAAATTTTTGTTCTCGACTAGTTGTGTATTCTTTTTTTGCAATGCATTAAAATTTTTTTATCTTTATTTAAAATTCTACAATATTTTGTAAACAAAAAATTGTTAGAAATTTGGTAGTTTATAGTTTATTTGTAATTGATTAATTAACGGAGTTCTAGACCTCTTTAGTCAAACATAACGAAAGAAATTAGTGAAAATTGTTTATTTTCCATCAACAGGACCGGTTTAAAAATAAATTACTAATACATATAGGGATTTAAATAAATGTTAAAAATAACGATAACAAGAATATTTGAATTTCATCAAAAATTTTTAAAAGCCTATATTGTATAGTAGACCATTAGAAATTAGAATAAAAATATTACGGTTGAGATATTGGTCATAAAAATCTACAACGTACATGAAAAAATTCACAAATAAACAAACGGCAATCAGGGCCGGCTTTAGCAACAACAATACATTATCGTAGTATAGCTTTGACAAGTTCAGCGCACGTGGACGGTTTCATGATCGTTTGAAATAATGGTAATAATATTACCATTTTACCAAAATAATAATCAATTTGGAGGCGTGAGGTGATTTTGGAGATTTTTAGACTCCCCCGCCCCCCAAGGTGAGCTGCCGTGAGATTTGGCTGGACCCCCTCCCCCTTTCTAATCACGTGAGATTTTTTTAAATGCGTATTTTTAATGTAAATATCTGTGCTTGATTGCGTTGGATTTATTAAAAAAACGTAATTTGCTTAATTATTTTTATTTGTGAATAGTTAACACAAAATAATTACGTGATATTTGCCGAGACCTTCCCTCTCCCCCACGTGAGATTGGGTGAGATTCGGCTCGACCCCCCCCCTAAACGCCACACGTTTGGACGCCCCCTTTGCAGCACAAATCTGATGAGATCAGTGTCGCGGCTAACACCGTGAATAAGATCGAAACATGTAATTCGGTAAGGTTTTTTTTAAAACAATTCATGCTATTATTTCATTCGTTTTTGTTTTGTTTATTTAGAATTTCTTCATCTACTTTGTAGATTTCTATGAGTCTATGACCAATATCTCACTAATGCCCGTATTCACAAACGTTCCTAAAACATTTAACGAGCCGTTTAATTTTGCAAACCAATGAAAATGATCTCGTAGTACAAGAAAATAAATTTCATTGGTTTGTTTAAATAAACGGTTCATCAAAATTTTTAAGAACGTTTGTGAATACGAGCATTAGTATATATTTTTATTTTAAATAAATTAATATGTTCAATTTTTGAAATGGAATATTTTTTCTATAATTCGTTCACAACTTTTGAAACTGAATGTAAAGACTTTCATAAATTACTTGAAGTAATTATTAATGCATATTTTTTTGTCCTATCCATTCTATCAGTAAAATTAAGTAAAGACGGATTATAAAAGATGTTATTCTTCACAATAATTTTCGCATTTAAATTTAAATTTAAATCTAGGGTTGTTAAAAACCACGTGCATTTTAAATGAAAGAAATAAATCGGCTTAAATTTACCGTAAGCCCAAAGGACCTACCTAGAAAAAATTAAACAACCTGAATATTCTTTACAAAATCTTACCTAATGGCACTAAAATCCAACAAAAGAAGTGGGAATTTTTACATTTTTAGTTTTCGTTGGACGAAAAAAATTATTCTTTCATATTATAACGTCAAACGTACACTGAGCACGAGAATATTTCTAAGGTAGGCGATAGAAACAATACAAGTCAATAACGGCAACTTTACAGAAGAGCGAAAAAAACTGCATAACTTTTGACATTAAAATTATAAAATTTTCAAAATATTAATTTTAGATATTATCTAAAAGCAAAGTTGCCGTTTTAGACTTGTACTGTTTCTATCGCCCACCATAGATTTGTTATTTTATCTACATAGTTTCGAGATTGATAGTTTTGTAATAGAAAATCGAAGTATTTCAAAAGGTAAGGAGAATTTAATTTAATTTAATTTATTTTTTTATTTTAACTCAATTTTTATCATTTTTATCCGTTGCATTGGTTTATAATTTGGTAAGTACGGGGTGGTGAAAATGTACAACTTCCAAATTTGTTTTCTTAAGAACAAACTGGTAACGATCATAAATCATAATATAGATAATATTCTTTAATTTATCAAGTAATTTTACAATAATTTTATCTGGTGTGCAAAATCAAAATCCGTTATAATTTTTAAGAAAACAAACAAGAAAGTTACTTTTCTTATTCTAATTTTTATTTTAAAATATTTATTTTGTAGTAAATTTTAACTTTAAAATCTCTTTATAATATTTTATTTTTAGAAAATTAAATTGAAGAAAATATTTTCCAGAATTTAATGAAGATGTCTGGGCTACTAAGTTTATATCTGGACCATGAGATCGGAGGCAAAACGCCGTCAATCGAAAATGACCGTTTCCTTGTTTTAAGTCATACGGAAGATGAACTACTGTTTCCTGAATATGGAAAAATTTTAACAATAAATTGTTATTCATCATCATTTTTTGTCTATCAATTTTTTTTGAATATGAAATATTTAAAGCAATAAATTGGTTTTGAACCACATTTTCAATCAAATGAAATTCAGCAAACATCCAACATTTTTACAATTAATGCACCTGATTTATTAATATACGTCCCCTGTCTTGTAACAACTGTTAATAATGTATTGTATACTTGTTTAAGATATTATTTATGATTGATAATTGTTCAAAAGTGTTTAATGTTTATATTATAATTTGTACTGTATATTGTGAATTTATATAGTTTGTATATGTTTTGTGAATTTTGTATAATTAATTTTATTTAAATTATTAATAAATAATTTGCATTTTAAACATTACTGAATTTTTATTTAAATATAAAATAAGCCTACAAGTCACACAAATCTGTTGTGGAAATCTGCAGAATTACATAATAATTTTTTATATACAATATTCTTGAAACTTGCATTATTTTATTCAGAAATATGCAACATTTTTTTCAAGAAATACTCAAATTTTTGTATTTGAAATATGCAAAATTATTTGATAGAAGTACACATATTTTGATACACATTATTTTAGATAATGTGCATTTTATTGTGCAGATTTTAAACTTACTAGTTGGGACATTTTTTTTCTCAAATCTGGTACCTGCAAATTACACAATTGGGTTGTTTACCAGCTTGAAATCCCTAACCCAAACGTTGACACTCTTTCAACACAATAATGGGTTTAGCGCCAATCTAGACACAAATTGTGCAGGAGTATTATGTAATTGTGTAAGTTATAGACACATTTTTCTTTCAGTGCAGTATACGTATAATATATGTGAAAATATACGTATAATTATTCGTCTACAACAGCACATTATCACGTATAGTCAACGTTTTTATTATACGAATTATTTACGTTCCATTTTTGCGATAACTATATGTGTATGAAATACATAAATTATACGTAAAAAATTATATGCCTACAAATTAATTTACTACCACCACATTTTCACGTACAATATACGTTGTTATTATACGCTTTATTAACGTATTATTTTTACGGATAATATACGTAGGGCCAATACGTACATTATACGTAAAGAAATATACGTCTGCATTTTAGTCTACGACCATTAAATTAGCACGTATAATCTACGTTGCTTTTATACGATTTATTTGCGCACTACTTTTGCGGATAATATACATAAAGCAAATACGTATATTATACGTATTTAATAAATATGTATAGGTATTTTTCTTCAAAACTTCAAAAAATTATCCCGTAAAAAATGGTTGCAAGTTACCACGTGCGAATTTGCAGGTTAATGCAACCATCAAAATTGTGGGGCACCATTTAAAATGTCGATATTATGGAAACAGTTAAATATTTTCTGAAAACAACCATGGCACTGTCTTCCTAGTAAAAAAACTGGTTGTTTTAATGTTTTAGTGAATCCAAAAATGCTATATATAACTACAATGCGGCCTTGATTAAATCATCAAAATTTTCGACAACTTCTATGATTTAAACAAATTTTACCTTCAAATTATACGCTAAATTCAAATGTATCAAAATTCTTCAAAGAATTTGTAATTTACATTCAAATTCAATTCAAGATCTGAAATAATTAAGACTTTTAGGGCCAATCCCACCAGACAAAAAAAATCGAGTTTTAGGCAAAACTTGTTATATTACCTAGGCAAGGGGGCGTTCATTAATTACGTGAGGCGAATTTGACGATTTTTAGACCCCCCTCCCCCCTTGGTGAGATGTCGTGAGTTTTGGCTTGACCCCCTCGTAATCTCACGTGAGATTTTTTAAAATGTGAATTTTTAGTGTGTACATACATTAATATGTGCTTGATTACGTAGGATTTATTTAAAAAACATAATTTGCTTAATTATTTTTATTTAAGACTAGTTAGGAAAAAAAATTATGTGATATTTGAGGAGACCCCCCCTCTCCCTCACGTAAGATTGGGTGAGATTTTGCTCGACTCCCCCCCCCTAAAATCCTCACGTATTTAATGGACGCCCCCCCTTGTTATTTTAATCTAAAGTTTTGTCAAAATCTCGATTTTTTTGTCTGGTGGGATTGGTCCTTACACGTATATTGCGGCTATAATAAAAACCCCAAACTTAATTTGCCAAGTCGGCAGTTTTTTCAAAAAGCGAAATATTTTGATATTATAACTCAAAAACGGTACGTTTCTGAAAACTTTTGCTTTACACTTTCTTGTTTGTAATGAATAGTACTACATACATATGTAATCTAGGTAAAATTTACTATCTATATTAGCTCATAAAGGTTGCCGAAAATAATCTAACTTATGTCACAACCATCAAGCAGTGACAAGCAGTGACAATTGTCCTCCCAAATTTTTAATCAACAGCACAGGTGCAACAAAGACACACTTCTATGAATGTGTCGTAATTGTTTCAGTTTTGACACATCGAAAATTGCGCAAACTTCATTTTTTTTCGTGATTACGACTATATTAATTTAATAAAATATTGCTGTTATATTTTGTATTTTTGGATTTACTAAAACATTAAAACAAGACAGATTTTTACTAGGACCACCATACCACGGTTTTCACAAAATATTTAACTGTTTCTATAATAACGACATTTTAAAAGGTGCCCCATTATTATGTACGTTAGATTAACCCAGATATGTCTGGGTGTTAAATTAAAAAAATAATCTCGTATAAAATGGTTTCAAGTTACCACGTGCGAATTTGCAGGTTATCCCAACTATGCAGAATATCTATTAAAGCATTGAGATTAATAAAGTTTATAATACAGAATTTATATTAGATTAATGCCCTTATTTACCAACTATACAAATAGCACTATTTGTCGAATAAAATGACATTATTACAATGCAAAACAATGCAAAATCTTGTTTTTATTCGATAAATGGTGCTATTTATAGTTGGTGAATACGGGCATAATACAGATATTATGTTTAATGCTCTACATAAAACCTAAAAGACGCTTTTAATAAATCGACAGAACCCGGCACCCTCTCTATAATATTTTCAAAAATGCTTTCAAAGGCATTATCTTGTGGTTTTGTAAGATGTAGTAATAATGTGTGACGTTTCATAAATTTGTAATTTTTTTATCTGGATATTGACAACAGAAAAACATGATTTTTTGCTTTGAAAGGGTATAGCCGGGTTTATATGGGAAATCTGCCCTTGCAGCCTTTTCGACTTATACTTGGGAGATCGTTTTGGTATCAAATAAAAATAATTCAGCCAAATTTTCAGCTCTTTATCTTAAACGGTTCCCGGGTTTTTCAAAAAAACCTTTTTTTTAATTTTATTTTTTTTAAATAGTAAAATTCAAATTAATGGATGGTTATTATTTTGCTAATTCTTAGGAGTAAAAGACAGGAAAAAATACTATGGTCATGATTATTAAACGTAAAGCCGATTTTTGGCGTAAGAAATAAATTTTAAATCTTATTTTTTTACACCTTTCTGAAAAGTGTCACTCACCAAATTTTGTCAGATAATGTCTTTTATACTCCCTTATACTCATGAATTTTTTTGATTTTTTTGAAGTGGTGCAACAATATGACAAAAATTAAAAAGTAATTATTTTCGTTAATTTTGCATTTAAAGAAACTTATATATTATTCACATTTCCGGGAGTAAAGTGGTCACTTTACTCCCACTTTTGCGGAAGTAAAGTAGTATTTTTTTTTATCTAAAATTTTGCTTATATACATTGATTCCTACGACAAATTACTAGACGTTTAAGGTAAACGAGGTGGGGCACGAAGGGAAATTTTTTTTTCTCGGTTTTTCGATATCTAGTGCCGTTTTCGAATTATTGTAAATTCAAAATCTCAAATTTAGCTATTAACCAATGTAATTTATCATTTGCAGCGAAGTTGTGAAAAATAGTATATAGGGTGCCGAATGAGTTAGCCGAACATAAGAAATTTGTTTATACAAATATCTGCTTTACTAATTATTTTAGAGAAAAAATTTAAAACACAAAAATAATGAAGAAATACAAACTATTAATGAGATTTAATGCTCATACGAATGAGCATTAGATTTCATCAAACTTTTACTTAAAAAGTCAAAGAATGCTTTTGAAATTGCTAAAAGTTTCATTTATCAGACTGGCCATGTAAGTTCCCAAGGTAAGTATTTTTGAAAATAGAAATTAAATTGAATTTTTTATTACATGGCTAGTACGATAAATGAAAATTTTAACAATTTCAAAACCATTTTTTGATTTTTTAAGTAAAATGTAGATAGAACCCAATGCTCTTATCATTCGTAGGTTTACATGTTAATTTCCTATGTTCGGCTAACTCATTCAGCACCCGGTATACACCTCGGGACTAATGTTCTTTTCATCCCGTTTGCCATTTTTGTACTCGGCTAACACCTAGTGCAAAAATCTTTGCACGCGGGATGAAAAGTAGTACCTTAGTCCCATGATGTATAATATACTATTCTATGGTTAAAAATTGTATAAAAAATTTTTTTTACCGAAAATTAATAGTTACATTAATTAGAAAACATTTTTAATCGTTTTGCTGCAAAGTGATTGCATAAAGACCATTAGAAATTATATAACTTTAAAATAGTTTGAAAAAATTTCTATGTATTGAAAAGATTAACCTTACTCAGAGCAGGATTTACGATCTATTTTGTATGGAATTATTACATTTAATGTCAACAATTTATGACAATTTTGTTAAACAGTATCGATAATATACTTAATATAATAACTTTTCTGATTGAAAATTTTGTTTCTATTGTTTTAAAACTGAAAAATTATTCCCAATAATACGGAAAAATTATATATAATTATAGGTACTAGTTATCTTAAGAGTAAAGCATGGAAACAAGATTTTTTTCAAGTCTCTTTAATCATTTTTCACATACTATATTATTTTAAGCAGGATACGTCTTAATTATCTATGGTTTTCTCTGGTGAGGATATATTTTCAGTAAAAAACAATTTTACTCTTTTTAACCATAGAAAACATAAAAGTTTGTTTAAATGCAAGATTACAGAAAAATATTACATTTTAATTTTTGTCATATTGTTGCACCACTTCAAAAAAATCAAAAAAAATCATGAGTATAAGAGACTATAAAAGACATTTTTTGACAAAATTTGGTGAGTGGCACTTTTCAGAAAGGTGTTAAAAAATAAGATTTAAAATTTATTTCTTACGCCAAATATCGGCTTTACGTTTAATAATCATGACCATAGTATTTTTTCATGTCTTTTACTCCTAAGAATTAGCAAAAAAATCACCATCCATTAATTTTGAATTTTACTATTTAAAAAAAATAAAATCAAAAAAAGAGGTTTTCTTGAAAAACTCGAGAACCGTTTAAGATAAAGAGCTGAAAATTTGGCTGAATTATTTTTATTTGATACCAAAACGATCCCCCAAGTACAATTCGAAAAAGCCGCAAGGGCAGATTTCCCATATAAACCCGGCTATACCCTTTAGGAGAATTTTTTGTAAGAACTACTATATATGTCTATGTGTAATCATAAAAACTTTTTATTTTAGTTATATTGACTGTTTGGTTATTATTAGATGATTCATAGCTTAAAACTTTTAAAAATCACAATTTTCGATTTCATTCTGTGTCTTTAAAAAAATTTTTTTTTTCAATATCTTTTTTACCTAGTCACGAAACGCTAATTTTAATAAAACATGTTAAGGGCATATCTGGGTTAACAAAATAATAAAACTGTATCACTCTTCGTAGCTTAAGGGTAAGGAGTTCACTACTAGATCAGGAGGTCGTGTGTTCGAATCCCAGCCAGGTCGAAAAAAGGTAAATAAAATTTAACATTTGTAAATAATAATATTTATTTCAGACTACAATTTAGGTATAAGAATAAGTTCGTCAGATGTCTAGACGTGGTTGAAGAAACCATATTTGCAATCAATACCTATAATATAATATACAAAATATACACCATATATGTACATTAAAGGGATTCATGTCACTTCGTACTTTCGTAGTTGTTGTACTTTTAATTTTTGTAGATTTGTGTGACGTGAACACACTCACCCTTCAATGTTTAGTAAATTATTTCGTACTTGTTTTTATAGATTATCTTGAGGTTTTGAGGTAGATTATTTAACTAATTAATTCTAATTCACATTTACTGACATTATTCATTGTTCAAATTTTTCTTGGCTACTATGTTTTGCCAACGTATAAATGTAACGAAACTACCTACGACATCTACATAAAGTACAACTGCGTAAATTTCGTAAACTAGATCTGCAATTCTACGAAATTTACGAAAAATGCAATCTACAACAAGTACGACAAAAGTACAACGTGAAATGAATACCCTTATTATACGTGAAAAATATACGTTTAGATATTAGTCTATCACTGCGACATTAGCACGTATATTTGACGTTTTTATTATAAGTTTTATTTACGTACTAATTTTACGTATAATACACGTTGGTCAAATACGAATATTATACGTAAAATATATACGTCTATCATTGCGACATTAGCACGTATACTATACGTTTTTATTATACGTTTTACTTACGTACTACTTTTACATATAATATACGTGGGTTAAATACGTATATTATACGTAAAAATTATACGTCTAGATATTAGTTTATCAGCGCGACATTAGCACGTATACTATACGTTTTTTTTTACACGTCGTATTTACGTACTACTTTACCGTACTACGGATAATATACGTGGATCAAATACATTATACGTAAAAAATATACGTCTAGATATTGGTCTACAGTCGCGACATCGACGCGTGTTATCTACGTTTTTGTTGTACGTTTTATATGCGTAAGTAACGTTACGAATAATCGACTATTATTCGTCTAATATACGATTTGGTGTTACTTGGGTGGTAAATGATGGGGTCGCATGCATTCTTGCTTTGTACGGGGCACCTAAAATAAAGAAATCATTGAACGAATTTGGGTATGTATTTATTTACTTCGGAATCTGAAGATATCTCTTATTGATGTGGCACCTTCGCTTTAATGAAACATTATAATCTTGATGACATTATTTTGGATTTTCATGAAATCAAATCGACCACGTAAAACCATGTAAAACATTAAAGCTGCTCAATTTGCTTCTTTGCCCCCTACCAATGATGCATCATCTGAACACTTGAAGAAGGTTCAATTGGATGTATGCAGAAACCTACCAACCTAATAAAACACTTATTGAGAAAATAAGTAAATAAATAAGACTTAATTTAACAATTATATTGAATAGAACACTGCGGAGGACAGTAGTGAAAATGCTTTTATGTCCAAAAGTCAATTATTTCAAAGTTACCTTTTAACCAAAAATACTATTTCCTGATTTTGTACAAGAATACTGCAGTTATGCGGGTTGGTAGTTTTATGCATATTATGAATATCTACAAAAAAATCTATATTAGTTTGTTGAATTTTTTCTAGCTTTTTGAAAGTCAAAGAATTGTTAATAAGAAATTCATTTCCGTAAATAACTCATTATTCGAAAATTGTGGTTTAGTAGGTTTCTGCATAACTACATCCAATTATTGTTCGGAAATAACTTATCTCAACAGAAATGTGGTTGGAAATATGACCGAGAACTTTTGACACCCATTAGAATGAACCAACAACCGGTTCCAGGCAATATATTAAAAACCCATGTTAAAAACCATATTTTACAACTGCCGAAATGGGAGTGGCTTAACTTGTAGTTGTAGAAAAAGTGAGATGCAATGCATTGAAGTTTGTGGTGGTTGCAAAGGAAACAGTTGCTTGAATTCAGCACCGATTGAATTCCCGAATAAGATAATGTAGAAGAAGAAGAAATTGATAATGACAGCTATGAGTAAAATGTCCCTTATAAACTGGGCATACAACACAAGTTATTTACTATTATTTATGTTCTTCTTAAATTTTACATCCAATATCCCAAAGGAACTCTAATTATACAATTTCTGTTGTTAAAAAAATTTACAAAAAGCAAGTGTTCTCAGGTGTTAAACTTTGATTAAAGTTATATTAGAAAGTGATTCCAAAAGGTTTCGTTCAAATCCTTAAACGATGCACGTATTCCGAGCTTTTTACGATTTATTGTCTAGTGTGCCTCGACTATAAAGTTGGTAAGATTATGATGAATATTGATCATTTTCGAATATTATTTGATATTTCGTCTGTATGTTTACGAAGAGATTATCCGTTAATGTTTTGTTTTTATTTGTCGATGTTTCATTTAGATTTTTCATATTATATTAGTGATGTTTTATTCATAATATTAAGATGATTATTAATAGTATATTACGTGTCAAGGCGGATAATGCTTCATTACAGCCGAGCACTAACTTAGTTGACTGAGGTGCGAAGCCCCGTAATCAACTGTAATCGCGACTGATGGAATGAAGCTTGAAACCGAGGTACGAAGGTTGCCTTTTAAGTTTCGGGAATAAAGAACTTTCCATTTGGTCAATTATTTGCGGACTTATGAACATTTCAAGAACAAGTAACGTAATTTTCCTTAAATTTATATAATCTCAACAATTAAAAATTCGAAAAAAGAAATAGAACTCATCGTTTGCCCATGATGAGACTAGGCTTAAAAGTTGTTCAATAGCTAACAGTTTTTTACAAAAAATTTTAAAGAAAATCGATCAGTACAAACATTGTTAAAAATGGCGATTTATTTTTAAAACTTGTAAATCGAATGGTAATATTGCTTTAAAATACTTTTCGATATTTTTTGTAGAAAGTACATTTTACAAGAAACATTTTCAAAAAAAAACGTGCCATTTGGTAAATTATTCGCGAAGTTATGAGCATTTAAAAAAAAAATAACGTAATGTTCAAAAAATCTATATCTCTTGAATGACATGATAAAAAAATTTGAAAAAAGTCATGGAGGCTAGTCTCAACTAGTACTAAAAGAAAAAAAAATTTCAAAAAATTCCGAGATGCAAAAGCAAAATGGTGTCCGATTTGGTGTAGAATGCCCCATATATATATTTTTTTTATAATTTTTTTTGTATATACAGTTGTTAGTGCAACATTTGGAAGTATGTTTCTGTAGTTGTGATTATCAAATAAACAAATAAACAAATATTTTATATCTAATTTAATGTAAAAATAGTATGTTATTCATTTTTATTATATTTTATTTTTTAAAACAAATGACTATTATTTACTCCAGTTGTGTGCTTTTCATAAGTGTCGTAGAATTCACCACCCGAGGTTAAGCGGAAGATCAGATTTCAAGCTCTCCGATGGACTAGCCCAGAGCAATTTGTTAAAAAAAGGTAACATGTTTACATATTCATTATGATATCGAATGGATGTATGTAGGTAAGCTTTCCTGCCACAAGTGTGGTTCTCACAAGAACAGAAAAACGACAATTATTTGATGCCCCTGTGCGAAATTTGTTTGTCTAGACTATAGAGCATTGCCACAGAAAAGTTACCTGTTCTACCTCCTTCGAAACCGAAACGGATGAAGTTTAACAATTATAAATTAATACTAAAGAAGAATTTCGTTTTTACTTACTAAACTGTTGAATCAATACAGTTTATTTAGTAAACTTTTAATTTTGAATAAAAGTTGTTTTCTTTTAATAATTTTTGTGTGACATGCAACATAATCTCATAAAATAACTCATATCTTATTATGCGGACCTAAGGACCCCAGCGCGACCGCTCGAATGAAAATAAGTGGCGCGGCTGCCGCAGGGTTAACAAGTTCTTCAGTTTCAAATTTAAAAGCTGCGGAAACCCTCAGGAACCTCCACATTTCCTATTCTATAATAAAGATCTACCAAATTATCTATGGTTGTAGAACATCTATTCAAATAGGTAAAACGGCATCTTCTCAAAGTTAGGTGACATCTATTTTTAATAATTTACACAATCATGAAATCCTAGTACAACATGGATTAAAATTCTTAATATAATATGTACCTTTGAGAGTGAGAGTATACTATTACATGACCTAAACGTTTTAAAGATCAGCCTTTTATTTTTATGTCATCCCTACTGATAATGAGTGATAACGATAATGAGGTCATTATGTAAAATCTTCTTCCCAAATTGAGAGTTCAATTTCTTGTACAACCTACGATCACCTTTTCTTCCACTTTAGTTGCATCACTTATGGCCAACCGGTATTTATCCACAATATAATTTTTTTTTAATTAATTCTATATCAGACTTTTGGATTATACTCTTTACATCAACCACAACCAATTCAATAGACTCCAGACGGAGTTAGAGTCTAGAGTTAAACTTAAAGTTCTTAGTAAATACCGCATTTCATATTTAACGTATACACGACTTGATTATTTTTCTCCCCAATTCTTTACCCTATCATACAACGAAACTGCAATCTTACTTTTTGATTTTGAAGCGCTCTTCTATCTATCACGCACCAATGCGTTCAGCTTCATACAATCTTTTTATCGGTTTCATGCTGAAAAACTAACTCGTTCCTTTTGTTGATCCGTATCAAAAAGTATTCAAATTGCTGTAAGCCCACACCTCCGTAAATCTGGATACAATTGACAGAATAAAGTTGTGGAATTTGTGGAGAAAACAAAGTGGGGAAATATAATAATATATAATATTTTATTATAATAATAAAACTGGCTGTTGGAAATAGTGGGTTTTTTGGGTCCTACTCAAATAAAAATACTCTATTTATATATTTGCTGACCGGTTTCAACCTTTATATTGGTCCTCATCAGAGTCTAAAAGAAAATTACAGACAATCATAATACAACAACTGATATTTTTCGCACGAACACTCACCAATAAATCTTCACATAGAGCATTATATTCATTAACATAACACAAATGTGTATGTAAAACAAATAAAAAAACATTCATATGTCAAATAGTAAAAAAATATAAAATCAGAAATGACATACAATACAAGTGCAATATCAAGCGGTTCATACCAGCGAGCAAAGACATCAAGCCTCGACACAGCGCAGATCCGTATTACCAAATTTTGAACAACACACAAAACTGTCACTACTATATTATTGGTTTAATGAGACCGGCGTAAAAACTACTTAATCTTATTGTATCGGTTTGAAAGTTTAATGATTCATTATTATTTTTATTGTCCGTAATATGTAGCATTTCCAACACTAATCTTTTGCTGTAGTTTTTTCCCGAGCCACGATGTTAATATCATCATACAGCATCTCATGACCAGATTCAATCACGTGCGTGAACAAACCTGTATTGCTTTTATTATTCTTGACATCATATTTATGTTGGTAGATGCGCTTCTTCAGGTATTGCTTAGTTTGTCCAACATAACTGAGGCCGCATTCGCATTGTACCCTGTAGACTACACCACTTTCATTATCCTTTTCAATTTTATCCTTTCCGTAATTATATAACGAGGAAGTGCTCTTCTCGCTATAGTATATGGTCTTAGTTTTCTCTGTGTCAAACAGACTCCTCAGCTTGGTCGATAATCCCGGCACATATGGGATCTTAACGTAGTTCTTTAATTGATCATCCTTAGGTTCCTTCAATATAAATTTCAACTTTTCTTCATTTTTGTATCCATACAAGATGTTGTTGATGAACCCGTTTGGATATCCATTTTTATTCAATATTGTTGTGATCAATTTATAGTTCTTTTCAAGTAGTTTTGGACCACTTATTTTGTCGATTTTGTGTTTCATCATTTTATCGATAGCCGTTTTTCGATTTATATGGTGTGCCGAGTTGAAGTTTAAGAGCCTATCCGACGAGATTTCTTTTCTGTACCAAGCGATCTTTATACAGTTGTCTTCTCCTCTATTAAGGCGTAAATCGAGAAAAGGGATGGAGCCATCTTTTTCTTTCTCCATGGTAAATGTAACACTATTCTTGTTTTCATTCAGAATCTGCAGCAATGTTGCTTCCTTACCCTCTGGGACCGCTGTGATGATATCATTTACATACAACAGTAAAAACGGAACCTCGAATGGGACGTGTATCAAACACCACATCAATAGGTCATTCATCACCATTTCCGCGAAGCCAGGCGACGCAGGGCCACCCATCGCACATCCAGAGACCTGACAGTAATACTCATCTCGGAATCTAAAATAATTTTGTTCAAATAACAGATCTACACATGTGACAAACATCTCTTCAGTCATCTGGGTCATCTCACTGATATCGTTCCAGTGTCTACGCACCGACTCTACCACAGATTTCTTTTTAACGTTGGTAAATAGAGCTGTGACGTCGTACGAAACCAACCTGTAGTTATCTGGAAGTTTAAGATTTCTTAGTCTATCTACAGCAGAATATGAGTTCATAATATTGTACTTCCATTTGTTTCTAACTCCTCTGAGAATGTCAACCACATATCTCGCCAAACAGTACAGCGGACCTCCCATATGTGAGGTTATTATATGCTTTCTGTATGACAGCATTCGTTATTTTAAGGCTATGTCTCGTTTTATCATCTATTACCTCCTCTATGTGAAGATTTATTTGTGAGTGTTCGTGCGAAAAATATCAGTTGTTGTATTATGATTGTCTGTAATTTTCTTTTAGACTCTGATGAGGACCAATATAAAGGTTGAAACCGGTCAGCAAATATATAAATAGAGTATTTTTATTTGAGTAGGACCCAATAAACCCACTATTTCCAACAGCCAGTTTAATTTATTAAACTACAGGGTCGAAAAAAGTTCTTTATATTATAATAATATAAATATAATCAGGAAGCATGTAGAGGGTATGCTCCCAAATAAAAACTTCCATATTGAGCCATTACCAACTAGAGGCATTTTTGCCTGTTTCAAGTTGGGGGGTTGAAAAGGAAGATGAAAGTGCTACGTTGGATCCCAGCATGTAGCCAAAAGGCACGGAAGTTCGACCATATATTTTTCGAGAACGAGCCTATGGTGCAGCAGAGTTCCAAAGATAGTGAGTGTGCTGGTGCTGAAGATGTGGATGTGAATTCTGACATTTATAAACATCTTCAGCAAGTTCTTTTCTTCCTGAACATTCGCAGCTTAAACGGAAAACACAGTCGTTTTCTTGTTTCCAAGTTATAAGGACGCCTTTTATCGGCTTAGCGGAGCACTGGCTGACGGAGTCTACCATTAATTTGATACCTCTTGGTAATTATACATTAGTAAGCAAATATTGTCGAAAATCATGTAGAGGCGGGGCATTGGTCTGTGGTGCCGTATCGAAAAGGATATATGCCCAATTGATTTGTCTTCAATGAGTAGTTATGTAAATTTTGAGTAATGTGGAGCCAAGTGGAGTACATCGCCGTACGGTCCTGCCATTGTACTAATTGTTTATTGTTCACCGAGCGGAGTCTTCTCCATTTTTCTGAATGGCCTCGTGATGGTTCTTGATTCTTTGTTCCGAGAGGGTCAGTTACTCATTCTCGCTGACGATTTTAACGTCGACTTTGGTGGCGTTTCTGTGGCCGGATCTAGTTTGACACACCTAATGGCAACTTACGGTATGGTGCCTCTTGATACTGGATCCACTCGTGACCTTGGTAATTCCTCATCAAGGATTGATGCTATTTTTACAAATTTGAGATCTGGCTGTGAGCTGCGGGTGGGTGAAACCTTTCTGTCGGACCACAAGTTCTTGTTGCTCTCTTGTGTGAAGCGCTGCAAGCCACATGGAGTTACGGCTACTCGATCTAGATGCTTAAATAATGTTAAACGTAGTAATAGGTTCCGCAAGTCTTTGATATGTGAGGACTGGTCACCAGTATATCATGCAGCCTGTACCGAGGACAATTTTGTGAGATTCATGGATATTCTGAAGCGCCATTTTGATCGCTGTTTTCCGGTCATTTCAGCTCATACCAGAGATAGTGCTCGTAATTGGATTACTCCCGAGCTACTTCAATCTAATCGGGATGTAAATGATTTATATATCCTAGCTAAAAGATATGAAATTTTGAGACCGCATTATGAGAAGAAAAGGGCTTAACACCACTATTGGTATCGAGAGTTGAATTTTGTCACTATGACTCTATGAAGGCAGCAGCGCGTAATAAGGGCAGGATGGCCTGGACACTTATACGTAACCGTAGTAATACACCTAGAAGGTCCACGAATCCTTTAGTTATACGGGTGGGTGAAGATATCATTGGTGATCCGGTAACGGTCGCAAACGCGTTTAACGACCATTTTATCAATGCACCCCGGGAGATTATGGATAGGATACCTTTTGCTGGCCGAAACCTGGATTGTGTTAACTTTAATGTCAATACAATGGCAGTATTACTGTTTCGAGCTCCAATTGTTTTATTGGAGCCGCCGCCTGTATTGTGGCGACCTTGATTAACGACACTTACGTAAATCGTAAAAACTATTTATTATACATATGTACAAGTGCCGGAGTTCGGCGTTTTATTTAAAGATGCTTTCTCTACGAAGCTTAACAACCAACTCAACTCAAATTACTTCAAAATCTTAAATCTAAAATATAAAAATTATCCCTAACTGAAGGAGGGAGAATACAAATAAAAAGCCAAAATACCTAAAAGGTAAAAACTTCTAAGAAAAGCAATTAAAACCTGTCGCCAGACATAAGTTGACAAAAGAAGGGTTAAAATTTCAATAATAAGGTAAAACCCAAAAAATGGTTTTTAACAATTACTTCTTGATGATCACGAGACTCTCGAGATTGTCCAGCGTCTTAGCGGTTCGACTGCTTGTGGTCCGGACGGCTTTTTGAGCCATCTGATTAAGGAGTTTAGCTATAACTTAGTTACTCCTTTGACTTATCTAATTAACCAGTCACTAACGGATGGTGGTTTTCCTTCTATTCTAAAGATAGCAGCGGTTATTCCGGTTCTTAAGAAGGGCGATTGGAAGCTTATGTCTAATTATAGGCCAATTTCTTTGCTTTCAGTATTCTCTAAAATACTAGAATATGCAATGCTTAATAGGGTCTTATGTTTTTGAAACAAATACAGTTTTATAAATCAATGTTAGCACGGTTTTATTAAGCAAAGATCAACTTCTACAGCTATTATGAGGTTCTATAATCAAGCGTTGTATTATCTTGAAAATCAGCAGAAACCAATAGGTATCTTCTGCGATCTTAGTCGGGCTTTTGATTGCGTGCAACACGACCTTCTTCTGGACAAGCTATTTAGATAAGGCCTAAGGGGAGTGGTTCTAGAATGGTTTAGATCATATCTGTCTGGAGGCTCCCGGCATGTTGTTATTCGTACTCCTAATGATTCGAGTTTAAATGGTAATACTACAGTTAGTTCTGATGACGGTCCTGTAGACATTGGAGTTCCTCAAGATTCTATTTTGGCTCCTATACTTTTCATTTTGTTTATTAATGATTTAGTCAACTTTATAACTAATGTGCATTTTACAATGTATGCGGATGACACTTCAGCGATTCTTGGCGATTCTAGTCTAAGTGATGGTCTCAGCCATGCGGAACAAGTACTCGACTCACTTTTTGAATTGCTTTGTGCGAATAAGCTTTATCTGAATTCTGATAAAACAGTGTTTATGATTTTCTATGCAGGCCGAATTTTTGACGGCGATATGCGACTTCGGGTACACAACTCGGAGCTCTCCCGTGTCAGAAGCGTTAAGTTTCTAGGACTTAACATATGTGAGAATTTACAATGGGAGAATCATTGTCATGCGGTTACTGGTACCCTTAGCTCTGTCTGCTACCAAATAAGAGCGCTTTCTTCTATCTTGAGCCTTTCGATATTGAGACCCTTTTATTTCGCAGAGGTGCAATCGCTCCTGATGAAGGGCCTTATTTTCTGGGAAATGTCGGGGCATGTAAGATAGGTATTTTTGATGCAGAAGCGCATAGTCAGGTGTATGGTGGTTGCACATCGCTTGGAGTCCTGTAGGCCTCTCTTTAGAGACTTGGAAATTTTAGCACTGCCATGTCTTTACATCAAGTCCATTGCTGTGTTCGTCCGTAACAACTTGAGTAGCTTCCAGACTGTGTCGGCAGTTCATGGACGTAATACCAGATTTGGTGATCAGCTGCTACTTCCTCCAACACTACCTCGAGCTTATTGATAAGAGTCCTCGTTGTATGGGCGTTAGAATCTTCAACAAATTACCTGCCGACATCAGGGAAGCAGTGACTATTAGGTTGTTTAAGTCAAAGCTTCATAGCTTACTTTTACGCGGCTGTTTTTACGATATTGCCAAATTCTTTGCTTCAGTTTAGCTGTGGTTGGGTTTTGGCTGCATTACGCGTCGATTATATGCCGATTACGTAATTATGCTTTGTATTATATTTTGTAAAGTGGTTTTTTTTTAGTTTATATTGAGTTTTTATATATTGGTTTTCTGACGATTTCCACTGTGTTTGTAATTGACTTGTAAATCCATGTAAATGCGATTTGTGCTATAAATATTATTATTATTATTATTATTATTAACAGATGTAAAATTTATCATAAACTTTTAGTATAACTGATGATTCCAGTCACGAACTTCTTTTGATCACCATTCCCCATTTTAATAGGGTTGATAATATTATCAACTTAAAAAGTTTGATATAACTTTGAAACCATGGAACTACAACATTTTATACAAATCTATCAATTCGACTAACTTAAATGAATTGGAATCTTCGACAACTTTTCAGTTATTGCAACTAATATAGTTAATTTAGAAGTTTTAGATCAACTACCGTAATCGGCTTGTTGTGTATTTCAAGTAGTTTAGTTTAGATGAAAGTGCACAGTCCCTGAATATATAACAGTTCCGATTTTCGGGGAGGTTTACCTGTAAAAATCACCATCAGACCTGTTCTTGTCAAATCGATTACCTTCTGTATACAGGGAAAACGAGTGCATAGAAATTTATTCCTTGATAATTTTTTTTATACTTTCAAATTTTGGTGTAGCAATTTGTTATCATGAGAATATAGACAAATAATTACAATTTTTTACTAACAGATAACCTTGTGACTTTGGCTACTAAACTGGAATGGGCAGGAATTTCAATATTGTATTTTCCAAATTTTAATAAAAATAAGAATAATACAATACATAGAAAATCAGTAATTCAAAAAATCAAAAAAAGACATCATTAACATGTATAACAGGTCTGGATTAAAGATATTTGAAAATTTAAAAAAAGTTTAATACGGTATAACTATATTATATTTATATAATCATATTGATAATCATATTTAATTGTATGTTCAAGAGCTAATAATTTTAATTAATTATATTATATTTATATATTGCAGTATCCTAAAATACAACTTAATCGAATCAAATGAAGATGTCTTTAATTGTCAATTCAAAAATTATATTTCATCATTTTAATTTCAAAGAAGCTTATATTATAAATTATGACAATGTCAAATTTGACAATTCACATTTTGAGGTTAAGTAAAACAATTGAAATGTAGGGGCAAGCCATGCGGCTAGGTGACGGTACGTCGACAGTGCGTTGCGATACATGCATGTGAATAAACAGAAATAAACAAATCATAAGATGAGTAACTTGCAGTAAATAAAAAATATGTGAATCTGAAAAAAAAGTTAAATTGCTTAGAAGCGGGTGACAAACAATATCTGAAATATTCAGTTAATCCTTGGACGAGGTCCGAGAAGGTTGATCTCTGGACACATTCCGAGGTAGTTCAATTTTGGACAAAAGTCCAAAGCATTGGAACACGGACTTGAGTCCAATCAAATTGTTTAAGTGGTGGTTTCAAAGAAACCTGAAGCCAACTACATGGTGATAAAAATTTCGACTTACTAAAATAAATACAATTTAGATACGCAAATGTGAAACAAGTTATTTAGAAAATTTTGCAAGTGGCATTGAAATTTACTGGACTCAATTTTGGACGTTGCTTCATATCACGTGGTTGAAGAGGAGGTGAACCACAAATCATTTCAAAGAGAACCGGAAGAACGAGCTACTGCTGTTAGGTTTGCATAAACTGATTTTTAAAGTGCTGTTGCGGATTATTGCGTATTTTGCGGAAAGTTAATAGATACGGGAAAAGCGCATCGTTAGGCGGAAATTTATGTCCTTAATTTTTGTAATTCATTTGTTTAATTTAATTGAAAAATAAATATTTAAAATTCATTTCCAAATTTAAGATTCTTTGAAAAATATTTTTGTTAAACAAAAACTGATCATTATTTTATTTCGCTCACAAGTTAGATGCAGAGGCTCGATAAGTTTTGCATTCATTGCATAAAAAAGAAAGTAAGTATTAGGGTGGGCCAAAAAAACCTTTAATTTTCTTTTCTTTAGCTACCATGAAAATATAGTTCAAGATGACGAAAAAAGAATTCTGGTAAAGTTTGATCACTTAATATTAATATTTAGAGGGGGCTAATCGTGATTTTTGACTTCCCCATTAAATAACACGGGAAATTTTACTTTTCTTATTTGGAAATTTAATGCGCTTGTACGAATTGTTGTCTAATAAAATTTAAAACTCATACTTGTAGGAAATTAAACGATCTACAAAAAAGGTCTGAAATGATTTTTCGCTAAGTCGGCTCGTTTAAAAGTTATTCGAGGTTTAAGTTGAACCTCAAATGTTAAATAATGATTTTCACAATTATTTATACTCGATCACAATATAATGGCTCAAAAACATAAAACATCCTATTTTATGTAAAGTTCATCAAGTATTCTTCGGTAAAACAATAGAATTTTTTACGAAATATCAATAACAGGACATTTATTATTTTTTAGGGAATGATTAATTTTTGATATTTAATAATTTATTTTTAATTAAAAACAGTTTATTAATAATTGCTATTGAAATTTCGTAAACATTTTATTGTTTTACCGAAGAACACTCGATAAACTTTACTTAAACTATTATGTTTTATGTTTTTGAGCCATTATTTTGTGATCAAGTATAAATAATTGTGAAAATCTCATTTAACATTGAGGTTCAACTTAAACCTCGAATAACTTTTAAATGAGCCGACTTAGCGAAAAATCATTTCAGACCTTTTTTGTAGATCGTTTAATTTCCTACAAGTATAATTTTTAAATTTTATTAGACGATAATTCGTTCAAGTTCATTAAAATACCAAATAAAAAAAATAAAATTTCCCTTGTTATTTAAATGGGAAATCAAAATACACGATTAGCCACCTCTAAATATTAATATTAAGAGCTCAAACGTTACCAGAATTTTTTTTTCGTTATCTTGAACAATATTTTCATGGTAGCTAAAGAAAAGAAAATTAAAAGTTTTTTTTGGCCTCCCCTAGTAAGTATGGACTCTTAAGGTAAGCGTTCACTTGTCCGCATCGACCTCACCGCGAGCAACGCCGTCATCGCATTTTCAGTTGCTTTGCATTATTTTAAATGAGCCAGCGTTCATTACATCGTATCGTTCTACACAGGCTCACCCTAACACGAAAATTCGTCCGATGCGGACGGTGACAACGGTGCGAATAAGTGAACGCCTACCTTTAACAGTCTTCCACTGTTAACAGTGCAATATATTTCACGGTTATTTCCGATATCAGTCGTATATAATGAAGAAAATATAACAAATATAAAAAATATTCAAACTTGGTTTCAATATTTTCTTCATTATATACGACTGATGATCGAAAATAACCGTGAAATAAGGACCTTATGTCTTTTTAGATGTTTTGAATTATTGATTTTCTACGTATTTTATTATTCTTATATTTATTTAAATTTATCTGTAAATACATACTTCATACCACAAATTTATTTAAAATTTTTATTTTAGGTTTCGTTTTCTATTGTATTTTCCGACAACTTATTGTTTTATATTATTGCTTCGCATTCTGAGCTATATACAGCCAACTGTAAACTACATCCGTGAAGTTGGCGTCACTTCTTCATCATTTTGATATAAAAATATGGAATCGTTAGGTCTTGAAAAGTCCCCCGGTTTTAACGTTAAGGTCGCTTCTAGTTTTTTCAATAAAAATTATTACATTTTTAAAAAATTTTCGTGCTAAGTCTCCCATTGACATTTTCGGTGTAAAAACAAAGAAAATCGATAGGAAATCTCCTGCTAAAGATTTATCATCTAGTCTTATGGTTAGGTCGTTATTAATTTATTTGCAAGAAATTAATTAAAATTATGCGTTTCTTCTGGGCATGCACACATCAGAAAAGCAGCAAATATAGTTGTGTAAAATTAGCGCTGATTCGAATAATAGATAATTTATATAAGTTACATATTTCCAAATAGTAGCCCTTATTAGCCTAGAAAGTTTTTTCATCTTTATTGTATAATGATTTAACTTACCGATGTTAGAACTTTAACGGCTCTGTTTGAAAATTCTTTGGTCTCTCTGGTCCAGCGTACTTCAATAATTGACCTGAAATCAAAGAAATAATTATATATACCTATATAATCCGTATAATACTCCTAACCTTGATTGTAAGTTTAATGTCACATTATTGTAACAAAAATGGGAACAATTTTTGGAGTTTAATATTTTTGTTATTATTGGTTTCCATTATTGCTTTAAACAGAATTTAGTTTGTTGGTCAGCAAGTTAAATTCTACTACATACATATATGTAGTTAATATTAGTTAATTTGGCGGGCTCTTATTTAAAAATAAAGAATAAATCCAAAAGAAGAAATTATTACTTTGCTAACAATATTTTATAGAAATATTACACTAGTCGTACTGATTATCACAGGTCTGCGATGAAAAAATTTTTTCAAAATTTTTTAGTGATTTTAATCGTAATTTTTGCGCTGATTACTGAAAAAATAATGAAAAACTTCCATCACCCTCTGTTTACCCACAAATCACATATTTCAGCGATTCTGAACCTGGGGGTCACGGAACTATTTTAAGGGGTAGCAGAAAATTTGGCGATTTCATTTCAAAATTAGTATTGAATTTGAATTGGAAATTAGTAACCGGAATTTTAAGATTGCCCTTGCTCAAACGATTGAATATAGCATTGATAAACTCATATCAAAACATCAAGATCAAAGAAGTCATTAATAAAAAAAGTCACTTCTGCCGCATTACTCCCCATCATCAGTACACCAAATTTGAGCAGAATCGGTTAAAACATTTCCGGAAATTTGTTTGGTGTGTAGGTACTATATTAGGGGCCACTCAAGAAGTACCCATTTGGCCGAAGGCTTTTTCCACACAATTCCCAAAATTACAGTACGGTTTTTTCACCAATACCCCAAAAAGGGTTTGTTTTAAACAAAAGTTATTTAAAAATAAAGAATAAATAAACAAGAAAAGATATATGGAGTATTAATTAAAAATTACCATTTTTAATATACATAGTATATACAAATTTTCAATTATTCTAAATAATTATTGAATTACTGATAACTGTCAGATTTGACCACTTTACATGTAAATAATACAATTAACATTAAAAGAAACCGTAGGAAGCAGGTACTTCTTTTTATGCCTACAAGAATGGTACAAAATACCGATCGATAAAATTAAATACTTTTTAGATATTGAAAAAAGGTACTGTCCAACTTGCGAAATGAATGTCACATCATTGTGATAATTATTATTTGTATTATTATATTTTTACAAGCCACCTAAGAAATTTTCACAAAATGGATAAATTAAGATTTCAGTTAATATTTTCTGTAATTTTCTTGCTTTTACATTTGGATCAATTGTTTCCTTACCAATACTTGTATTTTAAAAGCTCTATCAGCACACAAAATTTTATCTCAATCGGTTAAACATTTCCGTAGATGCAATAACATTTTAAATTTTTTTATTGTGGTAGGCCTGGCAAACATTTCTCTGTCTGTTTTAGCAAACAAAGTAATCTTGTTTTTCATGTTGAATTCCCGATTTTTATCAAATGGTTTCATATGCTGTTAAGTCCTGTGGAGGCAAGGTTCCTACATACGAAATTTGATCGAGATCACTTCAGTATACTTTATGAATAATTCACTTTTGAAGTTTCAACTTTGATTGCTTGTAATTTTTGACAGAAAGTTAATTTCACCTATTATGGATAACACTTTTCAAGGTCTTCAAAATAACTTGTCACAAAACAAAATCTTTTTTAAAAATGTTGTGATATTTTCTTGTAGTGGCTCCCCTGATTTGATAGATCATGACGAAAACCTTATTTTCAGCTTTCTGCCATAAACCATAAACCTTACTACCATACCAAATTTGGTCGTGATTGGTTGGACGGTTCAGGAACAAAACAAAGAACAAAATTTGACGACAAACAGTCCGACAGAGAAATTTTTTGCAAATCTTTATGTTTCTGAACACGGTGATCTCGAAAATGTAACAAGTTTTAACTTTTTTTCGATTATCATACCTCCAAATAAAATTTATTTTGTTTTGATTGGAGGTAAAAAAGAAAAGTTGAGTATTTATGTGTTTTTTATATATGAATCTTGTTTTAATATAAATTTTAAACAAAGTATATAATTGATTACTATTTTTTATTACCTACTGACTTTGTTGATTGTTATTGGGGTCGCAGAAAATAAGCATGCAAATTTGGGGGTCGCGTCGTAAAAAGGTTGAGAACCGCTGACATATTAGATTATTACTTTTCAGGGTTCTAAATAACACGAAATAAAAAAATTTGTGCATAACTAATTATAGGTCTGCGATGAAATATTTGTTACAAAAAATTTTAGTGTATTATTTAATGGTATTGGCGACCACTTCCAGCCGGCGAACAAGTGGTTTTGTATTTAGTGCAGGCAATATTACACACCTGAAATTGCAAACGTTGGTATCTTATCAGGCGGTAGTTTTTACTCCCATCTCTCGGTCTCGGTCCATTTGAACTTGTGCAATTTTTCGGTACAACAATGTTAAGTCGGTTAGAAATTAAGATTAACTGGGGCTTTTGTCGTTTTGAAACCGCAGAGTGCGGGCGTTGATCGGAGATCTCTAAATTTTTAATATTGTACTTATTATTGTATAATATTGTATTGTTGAAAGTTTGAAGTTTGATTTTAAACATAAAATTGATTAAGTTTTGTATGAATAAATTGTTTTGATTTTGTTTATTGGAAGTTGTGTCGAAGCTGGACAAGAATTAGAAAATTTGATAAGCGATATGGTAGGAGTTATTATTAACTCCAAGCTAAGTTGAGTGGAAATTGGGATAATTGATAAAGATAATAAAAAATTGGAAAATAAGAATAGATAATTCGAAAATTAAAACATAAAAATTGGAATGTTGCACGGGATTTCATGGACGTTGTAGCATTAGATATTTTATGTGACCAGATAGGTACGCATATTTTAATATTCGTAAATTTTAATGACGTAAATTGGGCATTGACGTCAATGGCGGGGCAATGACGTCAACGCCCGTTAACGGTGGGCAATGATGAAAATATTTTCATCTGATTGTAATATTTACGTCTTTGGCCGGTCAATGACGTTAATGGCCAAAATGGATTGGGCAATGAAGATATTATAATAAGGAACAGCAAAATGGCGATGCATTTGAATCCAGGACAATATTTTTTGTCATGCACGCGTTTTTCCGTGTAATTGACAGCAACTCATCCCTTTTCAAGGCCCCCCATAAGCGTACAGGGATTTTAATTTAATTTAAAAAAACAATCATTTTAAGGTAGATCCGTGATATGTCGTGTTTACGTCAGCCAAAGTGGCCCGGAGGAAAAATTAATTTAATTTAATTAATTCATTTTACGGTGGATTCGTGATTTGCCGTCGTTGTGCCAGCCAAAACTGAAAGAGTGATAGGAGTTTCATCATTGCCCACCTTATATTGGGCATTAACGTCATAGCCCTGATAATGATGTAAAAACCAAATATGAAATTTTAAATGTCTACATCGCCCAAAATGCATTGTCATTGGCGTTAATGGCCGAAATGTCATCATTGACCGTAACATATTGTCGTGTTTCATACATCAAATTTAATATTTTTTTATTTGGTACGAAGTTTTGTTTATTTTTATTATTTTTTGATTTTGTAACTAATTTTAAATGTGTTCATAACGCGGGAGATTTTTAAGTTGGCGACAATTTTGTGGGAGAAGGGGCTTCTTGCGGAGAATGGCCGTCATAGACGGTTGAGACAAAGTTTGTCTCCTTGATTTGTTTATGGATGTATAGGAGATACAATCGGAGACAAAAGTAGGATAAATTTGAATATCACGAATATTGGTCTCATGTGTGTAGTAAAATACTTTTTAAATATCATAAACGATAAACAAAGCTATAAAAATGCACGAAGAAAGGTTTTTTTCGTTTAAATCGGTGCATTTTCTGAAATTACAAATATTAAATTTGACATAACAAAATTTTTATTAGCGACTATCCCTGCAACCTACTATCTAAATAAAAAATGTAATAATTTTTATGAGTAAAAATTGATATTTGTTGATAAAACTAATAAAAACCGAGATATACAAAATATTTTTAATACCAACAAGTTTTAAATATATTTAGGGTTCTTTGAACGTCGAAATCCATTTTATTTTTAGCGAATTGAAACTATATCTGTTGTTCAATTACTAATTAATTTCTCGAGAACGGGGTAGTAAACCGTGATGAAATTTTGTTAAAACCTTCTATTTACAAGTCCATAACTACAGAAAATTTGAAAAAATTCTTATATTTTGATCATATATTTTAAGCTAATATATTATTCAATAAAATGTTTTTCATAAAATGATTTTTACATTATATAATTTTTTTAGGATTACTTAAGATTTAGCTTCAGATTTTTGTTTAGACAAGTATTTTACTGTTTAACACCTTGTGATTTTCCCTAAAAGCAGACTCTTAAGCAAAACCATAGATGTGATTTTCTTGAATTTTAACAAAAAGTCAACATCAAATTAAAACTGCAAGAACTATTGAACGGTGTAGTGAATCGATTTGAATTTTTTTTTATTAATATAATATAATAATAATATTTATTTAAATGTACAACTGTACATATAAGTACAACAAATCTAAAAACATAAACATACATAAATAAAATTCAATGTATATACTATCTAAGAATTCCGGATGGAAACAATTTAAATTATTCATTTTGTTTTTACAAATTCCAGTGCGCTCTGTTTGAAACGGCGCAGGTTATCTCGTCTCATTGATATTGGTAGGCTGTTACATCGCAAAGTCAATGATGACATGTGTACCAATTTTCATCGATATCTTATATTTTTGAGTTTTAGTTTTTGTCTTCTATACATCCTTAAAATTTGTTCAACATTTTATAATTTTGAAAATAAAACTGAGATTTAAAGTGAGTAATAATTTTTTAGTTAGATTTTATTTTGGAAACTGTCCCAACATTTGAATGGTGTATTAGAAGTTGATTTTGGATATTTAAATTTGGATTTAGAGGATTGAAATTGGATCCGTTGATTAATAAATGATACAATTGGAAATTAGAGCAAATTGTACTTGCTTTTTTTTTAAATTTAATTCGTTTAATTTAGAAGAAAAAGTTGAATTTGGATGTGCACGTCGCACCTGGATGATAAGGCGGCGCTCACAATCGTCGATTCATTTTCTATCAACAAGTACAAAAATTTATTTAAAAATTTTAATTTAAAACTTAGATTTGGATATTTTTTGGAAACTGGAAAATAATATGACAAATTGGCGCAGCAACGTGGGGCATTGAAAATTCGATTTCATCGAATTATTGGCATACCATTAAACGTGGGGAATATAAAAAACAGAACTTGCTGTCACCCTGTAAAAATAGTAGAGTTAAAAATGAGGATGACTTGATAGGAGAAGGAAGTCCAGTCTTCAACCCTGATGAAAAAGGGGACTGGATAACACTTCTTAAGGCGGGATTTTAGCAGTCGGAAGGAAATTGTAATCGATGCTATTATGATACCAAATTTTAAAGTTATTGCTGAAATTATCATTTTTATTTGTTTATTAGACATCAAAAATTTATTATTGTAAACCACTACGGAGAAATATTAAGAATAACGGAAATAATTTTTAAAACAAGACATTTACTAACATAAAATACGCAATTATTAAGGCACGGATAACAATGAAAATTTTTTTCCGGGCAGTTAAAGGTTGTTTTGAGAGCACTACGAAGTCAGATTTTTCAATTTTTTACTTATGCTTGCGCAGTTATATTTTAAAAATTGCTTATTTTCATGAACTTTGTGAATTTTTTTAACTGTTTTTTAACAAAAAAAATGCAAATATCTCTTCGTAGTACTTTACAATAACATCTTTTCAATGTCTAGTAAAAAAATGAAACTTATAATTTCAGCAATAACTTTAAAATTTGGTTTAATAATAGCATCGATTTCAACATATTTTCAGCTGCTAAAATCTCGCCTTAAGGAGTGGTTATGTCGATCTAGCTTTAATTCACGAACGCGAGGGGGCTTACAAGCTATGGTGAATAAATTAATTAATTAATTCGTTGGTAGGCAACAAGCTTCACAAATAGTCTGGTTGCATTAATGGGTAATTCAATAGCAAACTTACAGGAATCTACTTTTAAAACCTACGTTTAAGCTGAAATATAAGCTCCGCCTTTTAAAAATTATATCAATCGTAAGGGTGGGAATTTTGCACTTTACTTTAATATCTAATTCTTATTGTTTCCATTAAATATATTATAAGATCGTTTAAATTGTTTTATAATAAAATGGAAGAAACCTTATTCGAACTATAAACTATATCTATAAGCATAGGAAATTCGAATAAACTTCAAAGATTAGTTTACGAGTTATAATAATTAGAAATTGGATTTACGTACTGATTATTTTTAATTTAAAATATGTATAAATGCATAATATAAATTCGGTATAATATTATAATTTCGCATCTGTTGTAAAAAAATTTGCAATCGTATAAAACCATGCACAGTGCATATCTGCGATTTAACCTTGCAAGATAACGAATGCAGAAAACTGAAGTATTCCAATTTGCTTTTGCAGTTATCCAACGATAATTTATTATAATATTATGTTGTATTGAAGATTACTATATTATTATGTTCAAAATGATGAATACACATATACAGTGGCCGTAAAAAGTATTCGTACACCCCTATCTTAACCATGTAAATAGTACATTTTGAAGCCATTGTTTCACACATAAAAGTCGCTTTTACAATAAAACTTTTTAGACATTTTTTGTTAAGAATTTCATTGTCTTCAATTTTGTATCTATACATTTTTCTATTTTGTCACCCCGTTTCCGACTGACAACAGCTTAAACAAGACTCTGTAAAATACAAAAAATATTGTCACCTGTATCTCAAAAACGGTGCAACGAAATAGAAAAATGTATAAGTAATTTTTGTTGCAAATTTTATTCCCTACATTTTTGTTTATATACATTTTTCTATTTTGTCACACCGTTTCCGAGATACAGATGATAATAGTTTTTGTATTTTACGGAGTCTTGTTTAAGCTGTTGTCAGTCGGAAACGGGGCGACAAAATAGAAAAATGTATAGATACAAAATTGAAGACAATAAAATTCTTAACAAAAAATGTCTAAAAAGTTTTGTTGTAAAAGCGACTTTGTAAAAGCGACAAAAATTTAAATTTTAAGCTATGGTCTGTTTAAAGCCAAAAACAATACGATAGCATTGACGAGGTCACATTAGACCAGCGTTGTAAAAAATGCGATTAGGATTAAGCAATACGCAACACTGTACAATGTATACATAATCAAGATATACAGTGTTGACGTGTATTGTTTTTGGTTTAGGAAGACCGTACGACCATACCATAATAGTAATTAAAATAATTATACATTACACAGTGACGGCGTCAGAGGGGGGAACAGGGTGGACACATGCCCAATCCCTATTGACTGGAGTGCCCAACCAAGTGCCCACCCAAATTTTTTAGAATACCTATACGTTTTATATTTTCGCCTCAACCACGCTCAGATCAAATATTTTAATTTTACTATTTTTAAAAAATTCGGAATTGTTAATTAAAACATGTAAAAAAATCGGATGTGGCCATGCCCATAACTTTATCATACTTATTATTATGGTGCAAAATACAGTAGAACCCCTCTATAACGAGTCCGGTTATAACGAAGAATCGGCTATAACGAGTAAAAATTTAGTCCTTTGACTTTTGTTTACATGTTAAACTGACTGTTTATAGCAAAAATCTTGTTATAGAGAAGTTTTACTGTATAATAAAAAAATAAAATTTGAAAATTAAGAAAAAAGTTTTTTTTACATTTGAAAAAAGAATAATTACAAAAATTGGATATTTACACGATTATTGATTAATACTTTTTTAATATTATTATTATAGAGAAGAATTTAATAAAAATCTAAAATTTGAGAAAAAGAAAAATATAATTTTTTTAATTTGCCAAATATTTTTTTTGCGTTTCCGTGTACCGATTTTAACCAAAATCTAATCAGTTCTAAGTCCCAATATATCAGTAATACTAAATACGAAATTTTGTTAAAAAATTCCTATTACGTTTTGAAGTAGAGGTTGAGGTAAATTTGACCACATACACACACACATACAGATTACAGACATTTTTTGGAAATGATGATTTTCCGCTTCTGGAACCCCAATATGCCTAAATTCATCAAAATCAATCTCAAATTTCTTTTTCTGCACGATAACAATACTTTTTCATATTTTGTATGATAAAGTAAAAAAAAAAATTTTTAACGGCCGCCATTTCGTGAAAAAAAAATTGTTTTACTTTTCCACGGTTCATGCTATAACGGCATCGATAAAGAACATTCACACCAAATTTCAAATAAATCGGTACATTCGAACATTAGAACATCCTTTTTTTTGGACCTCCCACTTTGCCAGCTCATAACTTTGTGAATTTTGAGGGTTTTCTCGGTTAATTTTTATGCAATCTTAAAATATCCATAAATAAATGATAAAAAAATTGATAGTAAAAATATTTTTTGTTTCGTTTGTACAAAGCTTCAAAAACCGCCCGAAATTCATGCCTCTAAACTAGAATACCTACCCCTTTAAGCAGCCGTGGGGTCTAATCTGTCGGATTAAACATTTGTGGCCCCCTAGGTAGTTAAATTTTCGTGGTCCTCTAGAAAATTATTACTTGCGTAATTAGTTTTTAATTTTACTACTCAATAATTAAAATAAACAGTCTCAATAAAATATTTGAAAAAAAAATTTTTTTTTCGACAAAAAAAATCAACTTTAATTGTTTATAACTTTTTTGTTGTTAATCAATCGCTAAAATCGTATGTACTTCACTAGATAATCTAATGAAAAAGCTACAGTTAAAATTTCAAGTCAATCGGATGTAAACTTTTTCAGTTCTACTGCTCACCGATTGATTTTGATAGTGATTTTGCAGCATAAAAGTTGTTCGGTTAAAATTGATTTAAACGAATTTTGAGTTTAGATCAGTACTTGGGCGTTGTAGATTTTGATTCTATGATAGTTTTAGCATGATTTTAGCCAATACAAAAAAATTGGAAAAAAAAATAAAAATTTGGTGGACATTACCCCTTAATTATTTTTATTTAGGACTAGTAAGATAAAAAAAATTACATGATATTTGCCGAGACCCATTTCACCCCCATGTGAGAGTGGGTGAGATTCGGCTTGACCCCCCCCCCTACTATTTTTATATTTACTACTATGTACTTTAAAACACAGATTCTTGATAAACTTTAAAATGAAAATTTATAATTAAAATAAATATATTTTTCCGTTTTCACGAGGCTCCTAAAATTAACGATGCCCCTAGGCAGCCGCCTTTTCTGCCTTAATATCTGTAACAGTGTAATCCGGCACTGGGTCTAATCATGTCTAATGCTGTACGTGTAACCATGTTTAACCATTTTCGAAAGAGAAAGAAGCTGATTGTTCAGAAGTGTATTGAAGGGTTTTACTCTTTTGTTAGTACAATAATTCAATACTGAAGAAAATAAAAATTTGAATATTTTTATAATAATATTATATTATTTATTTTGATTATAGAAAATTACATTCATTTATTACCTACACTTATATTGTATGCTATTTTAATCGAATTAAAATTATGCGAATTTATATTATTTAATAAAATATTTTTGTATTCATCTAAAAAGTAAACATAGGTATTAAAACATTGGTGGTAGATTTGAAACGAAACGCAAATCCCCACCACAAAATATTTTTGTGTTGATAAGATAAGATAAGACGGGAGAACATTTAAAATATTTCTAGCATTGTAACTCAAAATATATATGAGTTACAAATTATCATTTCGATTTATTTGGACGACTGTATAAAACAGGCAACTGTAAATTTGCTTTAAATTGAACACAACACGTACCCATCTTTGTGATAATGACTGAACTATAATGATTCATTTCATCTCAAATTATTCCCGCCTGATTTTAATTGAACAATTATATGCAATTTCATTTATAATGTGTTATAGATGAAATAAATTTTCAAAAAATGTCTTTATGAATTCTTTTAGACGTGTACATTATTTATATAAGTAAAATGTTATTAATTGATAATTACAAATATGGTATTTAAACACAATGAATTCTAAATTACACAGATTGCAAAAAAAATATTTTACGACAGTCCTTAATTTATCGTTAATATAATTTCAAAATTTGAAGAAAATCCATTCAGCCGTTTTTTAATGCAAGGTGCTTTACTATTTTTTTTGCACCTGGCCAATTTTTTTTTTTTTTTAATTGATAATTCTTTGTTAGTAATTATTTAATCTATTTTAATTTTTGTTAAAAAAATTGCAAATGGGGTATTTAAACACACTTTATTCTAAATTAGACAAATTGCAAAAAAAAATTATTTTACAACAGTCGTTAATTTATCGTTAATATAATTTCAAAATTTGAAGAAAATCTATTCAGCCGTTTTTGAATGCAAGCTGGTTATACAAGAGCGCATCGCAATATCCTAGCCTTAAGACAATGTTTGAAAATCATAAAAAAGATTTGGATAAAAAATATGATGAAATGGAAACCGCGAATAAAAATATACAACAAGAACTACAAGACATGAAATTAAATACAACCGATATAAACAAATCACAAGTGGAATTTAATAAAAAATTAGATAATTTAGACAAGGGAGTGAAAAAACTATCTGGACAAAAAGATGAAAAGTTGAAAAATGATGAATTGGTTTGTTTGAGAAATAATAATTTAATTAATTTGGAAAATAAAAACGCGATAAACTAGGAAAGTGGAGGAGATTTGGAAATTTTAAATAATAACAAATTAATTCATTTGAAGAAAAATGATTTGGACAGATTAGAAGAAGATAAATTGGCGATGAAAAATATAAATTTACATGAAATTAGTGACTCTGAGAATAAAATTTTAGATTTCAAAAATAAAAACTTGGATAAAAATGTTAAATTAAAAAATGAAAACTTACATAAAATCATTAAATCCGAAAATGAAATTTTGGACATTATAGATACAGATTTGGATCGTAAAATTGGAATTTTTGAGGTGGTTTACAAAAACAAAGATTTGAATTATGAAATGGGAAATGAAATTGGTACCGAAACTGAGGATAAATTGGAGATAAAAAGATTGGAGGAGTCGATCATGATGATTTTCAAAGTCAAAGATGGACGGATACCGCCAATGCAAAAAAAGAACAGGAGGAGGAAGAGGAAATTTAAAACTTTTATTATAGTCATGGATTATGAAGAAAGCGTCTATCTTCACCGAGGATTGTGTTATGGAAGTCCATTAGATGGAAGAAAATGACAGAAGTTTGAAACATAACCTGGAGAAGATTTTTTTTAACCACCTTTCTTATGACGGTGATCAAAAAAAATCGGAGGAGTTAAGTGGTCGTGTTTCACACATCAAATTTAATATTTTTTTATTTAGTGCGAAGATTTTGTTTATTTTTATTATTTTTTGAAGTTGTAAATAATTTTAAATTTGTTTATAACGCGGGAGATTTTTAAGTTGGCGACAATTTTTGTGGGAGAAGGGGCTTCTTGCGGAGAATGGTTGAGACGAAGTTTGTCTCCTTGATTTGTTTAAAATTTGTTCAACATTTCATAATTTTGAAAATAAAACTGAGATTTAAAGTGAGTAATAATTTAGTTTGATTTTATTTTGGAAACTGTCCCAAGATTTGAATGGTGTAGAATTATTAGTATTATTAATATTAATATTATTTTAATTTTAAAAGAAGCACCAATTAAATATTGTAGATTTCAAAATCTTACTTTTTAAAGAATGGCCAACAGCGATACACATCATACGTAAAGTTGAGAAGAAAAACTGTTATTCCAGTTTCCTTCGCCAACATACTAAAACCTCCAAGTAGCACACTTATCCAAACGTGACTCGTTCCATCTGGATGTCTGTAATAGATTAAAATAAATATTAATTCAATTAAAAAAAAGAAAGTTAACATAAAATTTTATATTAAAATTAAATTTATAATTTTCCAAAAGTGAGATTCACAATAGCGCTCTTCAATAGTTAACGGTTTGTCAGTGGGACCGTTTTCCAATTCCAACAATTTAGCGAGTTGTTCGTTCAAGTTAGAATCGTCGGTGCTACTAAAATTGCAACGTACTCTTTGTTTTGATTGAAGCGTCATGGTACCCGTTACTATCCACCCAAATCTAGTGTTCTGGAAGATTTGCAGTTTAGGCCCAAGATTAATTTGATCTTTGCTTATTATTCTCCGAAACTACTCGGCTCCTATTAAAGAGATCGACCGGTCCTTGTTTGTGATAACTGGGATCCACCAGTTTGACGTAATTTGGTATAACAATTTGAGATGAGTCTACTACAAAATTCGGTAAATTGCCGGTTATGGTGTCAATTACCTAACACGACGTAACAATTTTAAAGAAAAAGCATCGCGATGTTATGTTAAGTGTGTCAGTGTGGTGTAAAGTACACAGGTGCAGACTAGGGAGCGTAAAACCGTGGTTCTAACCCTGGTGGCGTCGAATACACTGCTGTGATCTAAATAGTTGCAATTTACTATTTCTAGAGTTTATAGGATATATCCTCAGCTCAATTAGTATTAACTAATAAATAACTAATTATAATGTTACATTTTTCCAGCGCATTTGATGAGGATTGGCCTATGCCGTTGAGCGTTGACTAACACAACGGCTTTTTGCAAAGTCAAGGAAAATAATAATAATAATCTTTATTTACGGAATAAATCTCCTTTAAACAATAAAAAAATAGTACAAAAAGAAAAAGCAAAAAAAAACAAGGCAAAAAAAACAAAACAGGTTACATGTTTAGAGCAAGTCTAATCGACCATTTAAATCTCGTCGAGGAGCTTGCATGGAAATCAATTCCAACCTTATTGACAAGATTCAACATCCTTGTAATAGGCGAGTTCATTCCAAAGCTGGTCCTACGGAAATCGACCAGAATAGATCTGGCTTCCGTACTGTATACGGGTGAGCCCTGTAATTGATTTTTTGCAGGAACGATGGACAATCGATATCGTTGTTCAAGAGTTTGAACATATACAAAAGGTCTAAGTAATTTCTTCTAATATCCAACCTTGATAAACCAAGATATCCCAGCAAATCACAATTAGTGTCGAAGCAAATATGAAACTTGAAACATATAAACTTGATATATTATCTTCTTTGAAGTTTTTCTAATCGAGAGATGCGTGTTGAATGGTGTGGATTCCAAACCACAGAACAATAATCCAAATGCGACCTTATGTAAGCAGCATACAACAAGTTAAAAACTCTCAAGCTGCCAAATTCTGAGTATGTCTTTTGATGAAACCCAACATTTTGTTACACTTGTTGACAATTTCGTTCAAGTCCAACCTAAAATCAAATTTGTAATCCACCGTTACGCCCAAATCTTTAAAATTTGAAACAGTTTCAATGATGTTTCCCAACAAGTCATAAGTGTGCTCAATATGGTTCTTCTTCCGAGAGATATTAAGAAATTTGCATTTAGTGACACTTAACTCGATAAAGTTCGCACTACACCATAATTCAAAAAAACGAAGATCCTTGGAAATTAGATTGTAATCATGCACTGAGTTCGCAATCCTAAATATCTTGAGATCATGGGCATACAATAAAAATTTGCAATACTCGAAAACCGACTTAATGTCGTTTATATACAAATTAAACAGCAATGGATCGAGATGGGAACCTTGCGGAATTCCTGATTTTACCCAGATATCACGAGAATACGAGTTATCAATCTTCACCTTTTGATGCCGGTTTGATAAGTATGATGAAAACCGCTTCAGCAAGTTAACACCAATTCCTAACTTTCCCAATTTGTAAATCAACCGTTTAATGTGAACCCGATCAAAGGCCTTGGTAAAATCTGTGTCAATGCAGTCAACACTGTAACCCGATTCAGGGTTGTTTGTAACGTATTCCGAAAACGTACATAAATTTGTTGCAGTGGATCGATGTTTGAAGAAACCATGTTTCTGTTATAGCTTATCTGTTATAATCCATTCAAAAACTTTTGGAATTACCGAAAGTATGCTTATTAGCCGATAGTTTCCAACATGAGAACGATCTTTCCCTTTAAAAATAGGCGTGACAGCTGAAATCTTCCATGCACCAGGAAAATAGGACGTCTGCAAGGATTTATTAAAGAGGAGAGTTAAAGGTTTAACAAGACTCTCGCGACAATTTTTGACAAATATGGCAGGGATACCATCCGAGCAAGGATTCGAAGAACTATTAAGTAATAGTAATTTATCGGCCACTTCTTCTTCAGTTATAACAATATTTACCAAGTCAACACAATTCACTAAACAAGACTCCCAGTTCATATTCGGTACATTTGCAGGATGATCACAGTAAGCATTTTCGAAAGAGCTCGCAAATAGATGTAGCGATGCTGATAGCATCGTAACAACAACTTGTTGCATCGTGCATTTTTGATGGAATATCACAATCACTAAAATCTGATTTGGATTTCATGAGTGACCAAAATTGTTTTGGTGAATTATTCAATAACTTATGTTCGACATCTATAATATGATTTTTCCTATCATAATCAAGAGCAAGCTTGCAGCATTTTCTTGCATCCGTAAAATTTCGATATGATTCACGATCTTGAGAGATCTTATACAACTTTTGCAAACGCTTCTTGTTAAAAATGAAGGACTTGGTTCGTTTACTTACCCAGGTAGGAAAAGTGTCACATTTTTTCTTCCCGTGTATTACCGGTATGGCTGATTCAATAACATCAAGGATGATTTTGTTAAATTCTTTCACACAATTTATTATCAATAGATGAAAGTTCCTTTATAAAATTCCAATCAACATGACTCAAATGATCATTAATGTATTGATAAGAAGTATTCTTGAAATCCAAATAGCGAGTGGGCTCCTCCGTTTTAAAAAGATCAATGCCAATGTCAGAAAGAATAACAAGAAGCGACGGATGATGAACATCAACAGGAGTGCTCAATGATGCAATTTCTTCGACCGCTATGTGGGCATCGTTGTAAAAGACTAGATCGAGAGTTACATTATTCAAGTTCCTGATTGAGTTGAACTGAGAAAAGCAATTAGCGGATAGCTCGTCGCATACCATTTCCTTAATTTCAGAAATTGCATTAACTGCTGATAGTGCAGAACTGAAGTCGTTAGGTTGCCAAGACAATCCCGGTAAGTTATAATCACCAATGATACATATTCTGTGCCTCGGAAATTGTTAAACAAAACTGGCAACTTGAGCAAGATGACTATAGAGCAGGCCTGCTATAGAGTATATCTGTTCACATGAATGTGGTGGGATAAAATATACGTCGAGCAAACCAACATTTGTTTGCTACACACATTTATCGAGACCCATAATTCTACACGATGTTTGATTAAAACAGGAATCTCACTAGATGATAAGATTTCAGCACTGCAATTAAAACTCCTCCTCCACGTAATTTATGACTAGTGTGGCAAGATCTATCCTTCCGATAAACTGTATAGCTATCATCTTTGATTATGTATATTCAGATAAGCAAAGCTTATGCAAGTTTTGGAAGCCAATTGTGTAATTAAGAAAATTGGAAGAGATGGCGCTGCCATCGTCAAGTTGGCGATATAATTTTTAAGGCGCTACTATTCCTGTTAGCAAGGTGCAGAGAGCGTATCTCGCGGAGCGTGTTTATTATAATCGGCCGATCTGGTAATACGTGCTGATAATGCTAAGTGCGCAAATTCAAAAAGGTGTGGGAGCATAAGTTTTTTGTTCAGTTGCGTACGTTACAGGATAATGTTTCATATAAATTAATAAAAGATACTAATTACGAAAACTTTAAAAAGGACTTTTTGAAACAAGATGACGATCCCAATCTTATTAATAAAAACGAAATGCTAATTTTATTTCCCCGAACATTTAAAACATATTAAAAAATATTGCTAAACAAATTAAATGTGATATTAAGAATTTTCTATTGACAAAAATAAACTTTTTTTTACAATGCAGTATAGAACTACGATACATAATGAAAAATTTGTCGGCATCATTATCAAAATGAAATTGTTTAGGAATTGTCAGTGCCGGATTTAGCTAGTCTAGCGCCCCAGGCTAATAACTTGAGGCGCCTATCATATTTACTCAGATTAAACTACAATAAATTATATCACTCACGGTCGTATTCGTACACTCCTATGTTAACAATGTAAATTCAAGCTTTTGAAGACCTTTTTTGATACACAAAAATTACTTTTACAGCAAAACTTATTAGACACTTTTTGTCGCCAATTTCATCCTCTTAATTTTTGTTTATATCCATTTTTTCGATTTGTCGCACCGTTTCCGTTTTGCAGTGACTTAAAAAAGACTCGGTAAAATTCAAAAAATATTTTTTGAATATCTGTACTCAGAGGCGGAACTACCAGGGTGCGGTGGGTACAATGCACGCGGGTTCCCTGCTAAAAGGGCCCCAGTTTCAATCTTAAAAAATTCTCAAAAGTAGGAGGTGCACAACTAGATGCTATTTGAAGTTTGGGGGAGGTATAGAATAGCCTCAGGTCACCGTGATTGCCATGCTATTAAACTTGTGACTTCCATACCAGGAATTTTACTATAATATTCTGTGGGGTGTTCCAGACCCCCCGGTGAGAGATATAAAATGCTGTATAAATATACACTAAAACATTTTGTTTGTATACAAATGATATGTAGATGTATTTGTTCTAAGAGAATATAAAGTTTTCATAGGAAGGTAAATCACACAACGTATACACACACACCTTTGGGTTTTCAAACCGGGGGGTGTGGGGGTATGGAATACCCCCCAGTGCACCAGCAATTATAGTTAAAGGATTTTCCGTTCCAAGAATTTAACTTTCTAAAAGGTCTTACAATTACAATGTTCTGAGGGGTGTTCCACACCCCCAGACCCCCTGCGCGAATTTTTACGGTGCATGATGTGTGAATATGATGTATGAATTGTATACAAATGACGTATAAATATATTTCTTCTGCCAGAGTGAAAAATTTTTATGACAAAAATAAATCACAAAACGTATACACACACTTTTGCGCTTTCTGTGCTGGTGCACTGAAGGGTATTCCATACCCCCCATTTATATTTGTTGAAAAAAAAATTAAAGTTAAAACCCTCCCACGTTTTTATTCTGTTTTATTTATTTATATTGTTTGTTATGTTACTTTTCTCCCCCAAAATTCTTTGGAATGATAATCTCGTTAATCTCTTTATGCGCACCAGGGACAGACTATTAAAATTATGAAGTTATTGCAATCTAATACAGCCTTAAAATCTTAAACCAAGGGCGGATCTAGGATGGGGGAATAAATATATTATGTATTTTAATAAGAATATTTTATTTTAATATTTTTAAAATTTCAACAAAACAAGACGTAGTTAATTTTGTTCCTTTTTTAAAGCTCATGAGTGGGGGTTGATTTCCTGTTATATCTGCCTTTGCCAGGCAATCTTAGAAAATTAAAAAAAAAATAAAAAAATTAATCTATGGTATTTTAAAAATTTCCTAAATTTCCCAAGATTTCCTTGGGAAGAAAATAGCATTTTTAAGTTTTACTAAGATTTCTTAGAATTTCCCTAAAATTTGCTTGGATTTCTTTTCACTTTTGTATATCACGATTTTATTTCCTTCGGTTTTCCAATATTACTACAAACTATGGGGAAATCGACGGAAAAATTGTGTGTATTAGTGAATGGAAATCTGTAAAAATTCTGAAAAATTCCAAGACATCTCAAGAAACAGATTCTTAGAAAATTTGTAGAAATATAGAAAATCTCAAGAAATCCATAGAAATTTCAAGAAAATCTTAGGAAACTCGAGAAAATTTTAAAGCCAATGAAATCTCAGAAAACGGAAAAAGCAAAAAAAGGTAGTCTATAATATTTTAGATTTCCTCAAATTTCCCTATACTTTTGCATATGATAATTATTTTCTCTATCATTTTTCCACTTATTAGGGGTTGTCCTTTAATCACGTGAGGCTCTAACAGGGGGGAGGGGGTTAGAATAACATCATGATTGATCACGTGTATATTTTCTTGTTACCCCGTGAAATCCCGAGCGAGCAAATTTATGCCTAAAAAGCAACATAACAATATTTAGCTCTCAACTGGCTTCCGGCACTGGACCTTGTGATGCCACTTGTCGTCCCGCTTCCCGCGACTTTCTGTCTCGCCGTCTCTACTTGAAGAAATTTTTCAAAAAAAAATACACGTGATGTTGGGTAGGGGGGTAGGGGTAGCCTAAAACCTCACGACGTATCACCAAAGGGGGGGGGTAAAAAAATGGCATAAAAAACCTCACGTGATTAAAGGACGGCCCCTTAGTAATAAACGAGCGTGAAATTTTAAGAAATCCCAGAAAATTTTAGAAAATCTTAGCAAAAATAACCAAAACATTTTGTGAAGCGGGGGAATCACAGAAAATTCTAGGATATTTTAGGAATTTTAGACATTCTGAGAAAATTGAAAAATAAAAAACTCATCTATATATATTTTTTTATATTTAATGAAATTAAATAGGTAGTTACTCGTCTCTATATCCGCTCTTGTTTGGAAGGAATTCTTTGGAAATCGCTGGAATTGCATGGAAATCGTCATGTATACAATTTTTTTTGTCTTTTATAAAAGCAGGGTCCCCGTTAACAACTTCGCACACGGGTCCCTCACCTGCTTGTTACGCCACTGTCTGTATTTCAGCATTGGTACACCGAAACAAAAATATGAATAAACATTTATTATTGTATATTTCATTTCCTATAATTTTGTTCATATATATTTTCCCATCTTGTAGCACCGTTTCTAAGATACAGATGAAAATATTTTTTGTATTTAACAGAGCCTTTTTTAAGTTCCTATAAAACGGAAATGGTGCGACGAAACGGAAAAATGCATATAAACAAAAATTAAAGGGATTTCATTTCCAACAAAAAGTGTCTAAAAAGTTTTACTGTAAAAGTAATTTTTATGTGTCAAGAAAGATCTTCAAAAAGTAGAATTTACATTATTAACATAGGAGTACACGAATATGACTTAAAAAAATCTGATGTGACAACACATAACTTTCCCATTTATTACTAAATTAATAATAATAATAATAATAATTAAAATTTAATAAATAAAAAAATAACGTATGGATTTCAACCAAAGTCTAATCAGCTTTCGAGATTGCTGTTACAAACCAGTATATGAAATTTGAATAAAATCGGTTTACGCGTTTTGAAAAAATCGTGGACGAAAAAATCGCGCACACACACACGCACATACGCACACACATCCGGACATCATTGCAAAATTTGTCTCAAACGATTTGTACGGACTTATAGACTATGGAAAAAATGCTAGTTCAAAAATTTTTTTTACTCGAATACAATACTTACCTTCCTTTACTACGTAAATGGGAAAGTAATAATTATGTTTGTCGTTATTTTTTTTGATTAATAATATAAGTTCTTAGAAATTGAATACAACATCGAGCAAGTGCAATTCGCAGCTTAATTTGTATTATTAAAATCTTCAATAATATAATAAAGATAATTTCATAATTTAGTTGTGTCGGAATCTTATTTAAAATTGATGTTTTTATTTTTGTAGGGTTTTATTTATGTAGGTACATTAAATTTCATAAATTGCAAAAGTTTTTCTAAATTTAATGAGTAATTTATATTTACAAGAAATAATATAAACGTCTACTATTTAAAATGCGCACGTAATCAAAACGATTTAATTTAATTAGGAATGCACTCTCCGAGTTTGTTATCTTATCATAGTTGCTAGTGTTGTCCGCTGCTTTTAAAAGCACTAGTTGTCGATACGATTAGTTTATGGACATGGGACGGCAGGGGAGTAAAGATAAAAAAGAACAGATTGTTGTTTGAGTGAGAGGGACATACTATTTGCAATTCCTCCATATGCTTGCATCTCTTTATAAACTCATATACTCAATGATAGAGATTTGTTCCTTATCTCACCTAAGTTTATAAACAAAATATCAGTTTCATGATTAGATATTTTTTGTATAAACTCGACTCATTATTTACTTATATACATATTATTAGGGACCGGAATTCTAAGCTTTATGCTTATTGCGGCAGTTACAAGCATTCAAAAAATTTTAACAAATGAGCGCGATTCAAAAAAAAAACAAATCGTTTGACACCTACTTTTTTCTGCTTTTTTGTGCTTTTTTCAGTGAATTTTTATTCCATATTTAAAATTTTTTTACAAATTAAAAAAATCAATTTTATAGCAAAATGTTTCAAAACATTTTTTGTTGAAAATGTCATTCTCTTTATTTTTGTTTCTATACATTTTTCAATTTTGTCGCACCGTTTCTGAGTAACAACGACTTTAAAAACACTATGTAAAAAATTTAATAAAATTAACATTGCCCTTATGGGAGTTTTATCTAAATTTTTACAGAGTGTTTTTAAAGTCACTAGAGAATGCAATTTGCAACAAAAAATGTTTGAAAAATTTTGCTATAAAATCGATTTTTATATGAGAAAAAAGATCATGTAAATGTCCGTTTAACATTGTTAATATAGGAGTGTATTGATAATTTCTGGAGCCACCGTATCTAATTTTTTGTATTTTCTTTTTAAAAATAAATGTTACTTTTGTTTGTTTTCTAACGTTTTTAAAAAAAAATTTTATGCTTTTTTTGCAGAAGTTTATGCTTTTTAGAGGCAAATTTCGTGCTTTTTAAAGCGCTTTTTTCCGGATTTTTTGTGCTTATTTATCCGGAGCCTACATATTATAAAATAATGTACACACACTTTTAGAACTGAAATGTTTTAAAGTTATCACAAATAAAATACACTGTAAATATACAATATCGCAAACGTTTTAAAATAACGCATATTATCATACGGATAATTTTTGTCACAATAAAATTTTACCTATTTCATTGCGTTTCGGAGTTATGATGGATTATGTTTTATCGCTTCAAGTAAAACCCCCGTTCCCCCCATACGATTTCATCCATTTTCAATAGGCTTTTTGCCACAACAGATAAAAACTTAAATTTAAAATTTGGAGTTATTTCGTTTTGTTGCTATCGTGTTCACAGACATACATGAGTAATTCACGTCAAGCGGGACGAATTTTGGTAATAATTTGTAATAATTATTTTGAAATTAAATTAAAATTAAAAAAATTAGAAATTTTGAAAAATCGATCAAACGCTCCTATTCAAATATTAATATCTCTGGTTCTATTGAATTTACAAAATCTTGTCTTAGCTCATTTTGAAGCTCTTGAATTGTACTTCCGTTGTAAATTTTCTATATTTTATGAAAATTGAAAATTAGATGATTGCTGAACGAATTTAACTTTAAAATCGATTTTTAACTAATTTTACCACCTTGGATAATTTTGAAAAAAATATGAGCGTGTTCCTCGTTAAATTTCCTACAAAATATGTAAATTTCAAGATGGAGAACCAATGTACACTAATACAAAAAAATAAATTCGTTGCGCTATTGATGCCGCTCATGATATTATACGCACGAAGTGGATTTGATAGGGGATTGTTATTATAAGGATTTAATCATATCTCGTTAAATATTAAAGAAATTTACATGAAACTTTTTTATTTGCCTACAGAAACTGTAAGAAATCCGTAGCGGCTGAAAATCTTTTTGTTTTTAACTTTTGTTATGACACAGGTTCTACAAAGTGTAAAGAAAGTGTTCAACGGCATCTTGGATCGCGAATGCATAATTTTGGGAAAATACGCATATAATTAGGTAGTCTCCGGTTTTTAAATGATTCTTTCACTCAGAAAAATCCTTCGATTGCTGCTCAGCAATGAATGTATGAGTTACCAGTCTATCAAGTTTAACGCACAGCTTTTCCAAAACATCCTGTACAAGTGCTTGTATCGTCTCCAAATTTGTTAGATCAACTAATACCCACTGTCTGTACCTTACGGTGTTTAGAAACTCATTCTCGAATAAATCTTGAAACTGTTCTTCTAAATTTGTTGTACCAGGACAGTTAATAAGGTTTTTTTAAATGGCAGTCAACTGTTGGTGGATTGCATAACATTCGAGCCAAGCAGTCTTTAAGTTCTGAATTGGCTGTAGTGTGTTGGATGTAAGATAAGCTATTCTTGCACCATCAATCATCAATTTCATATTTTCTTGGATGCAGATGGCACAAACGCAAACACACTGAGTTCCACTCGCTCCAGAAAGTACACACTGTTTCGGTCTGAGTTCAGCAAACTTCGAAAAACCGATTTTGAGTTTCGGGAATTTTTCTGAGAAAATCCGATATGTTTCCTTCAAAAAAAAGTTCGAAATTCGCGAAATTAGCGAGTTTATTTGATTATTCCTTATAAAATTTATCTGCGCGCGCAAGTACTTAATGGTCAGAAACACCAGGAACTTAAATGGTTAGGTACACCCATTGACTATAGGAGTTATATCAAGACACGCAGCCATATGGAAGAATTGTAAATTCTATGTCCCTCTCACTCGAACGCACTTCGCGCACTATACTGTCCACACGTTCTAACGGAATGGATCGCGAGATTAATTAGCGCCATCTAGTTGTCGCGACAATTTAGTATTGCATTAAAACATATATGGCTGCGTGTCCTATAGTTAATGGTACACCACCTATTGTAAATACTCACCCGGTGGTCGTTAGAGGGCGTTATCTAAATACATCACAAATTATGTTTTTACCGATAGTTGAGAAAAATCAGTGATAAATCATCGCGCCCTACTAGGCGTCGTGCGCAGCGCACAGGCTACCTGGCGGATCGTTTAAAATACAATACTCTGAAAGAGCAGGTACAAGACGCTGTTGCGGAAGTCAAAAATGACAGCTGAAGCAACATGCTCGAAGAACTCATCTTCAGTGATCCTTCGGCATGGGGGCTAGCTATATACAGTGAGTAACGAAAATATCCGGACACTCCTATGTTAACAATGTAAATTGGACATTTTGAAGCCGCTATTTTTCATATAAAAATCGATTTTACAGCAAACCTTTTTAGACATTTTTTGTTGAAAATTTCTTTGCCTTCAATTTTGTTTATTTGAATTTTTTTATTTTGTCACGCCGTTTTTGACTCACAGCAACTTAAACAAGACTCTGTAAAATGCAAAATATACTTTCATCTATATCTCGGAAACGGTGCAAAATAATTTAAATATTAAAAAGCATTTTTTATATGCTATTTATATATTATATCTATTTTATATTATTTATCAATTCATCAATTGAAAACGGCTGGGCCGATTTAGTTCATGTTTGTAGTAGTCCGAATGAGATTCTTACGGAGAGAAAAATTAAAAAAGTTGCCCGAAAGATTAGAAAATTCGGGAATAGCTGAAAGTGCTTCGGATTAGTTGGTTGATTCTCACAAGTACCAATAAGAAAAGATAAATTCGTTCTGGGCATTGTGTATGCATGTTAACCGTAAAGCGTTGTTCTCAGCCAATTAACCACAACATAGCATAGCATAACTTAACATAGCACTACAAAACAAAATGGTATCGATTTATTTGACATAATAATTAAATTAACTAATTATTTAATGATAAATTCGCGATAATTATACAAATTATAGTACAATACAAATAATTATTACTTTCTGACGTTTACTTTTAATTTCAGGGCCTTCCTATTAATTTGTTGGTATAATAGGTAAATTCATATTAGATTTAAAATTGTTAAGGATGTATAGGAGACAAAAAATAAAACTCAAAAATATAAGATATCGATGAAAATTGGTACACATGTCATCATTGACTTTGAGATGTAATAAAAAAAATTTCAAATAGATTCACTAAACCGTTCAATAGTTCTTGCAGTTTTAATTTGATGTTGACTTTTTGTTAAAATTCAAGAAAATCACATCTATCGTTTTGCTTAAGAGTCTGTTTTTAGGGAAAATCACAAGGTGTTAAACAGTAAAATACTTGCGTAAATAAAAATCTATAGCTAAATCTTAAGAAATTCTAAAAAAATTATATAATGTAAAAATCATTTTATGACAGACATTTTATTGAATAATATATTAGCTTAAAATATATGATCAAAATATAAGAATTTTTTCAAATTTTCTGTAGTTATAGCTTATAAATAGAAGAAGATTTTAGCAAAATTTCATCACGGTTTACTACCCCGTTCTCGAGAAATTAATTAGTAATTGAACAACCGATATAGAGTTGTCACGTTCAATTCGCTAAAAATAAAATAGATTTCGACGTTAAAAGAACCCTAAACATATTTAAAACTTTTTGGTGTTAAAAATATTATGTATATCTCGGTTTTTATTAGTTTTAACAATAAATATCAATTTTTACTCATAAAAATTATTACATTTTTTATTTAGATAGTAGGTTGGATTGCAGGGATAGTCACTAATAAAAATTTTGTTATGCAAATTTAATATTTGTAATTTCAGAAAATGAACCGATTTAAACGAAAAAAACCTTTCTTCATGCATTTCTATAACTTTGTTTATCGTTTATGATATTTAAAAAGTATTTTACTACACACATAAGACCAATTTTCGTGATATTCAAATTAATCCTACTTTTGTCTCCGATTGTATCTCCTATACATCCTTAAGCTATGTTATGTTATGTTATGCCAAATTCTTCATTTGTCAATTTGAACACACACATAAGTTTCAATGTATTTTAACTTTTGTGTTAAGCTATGCAATGCTATGTTGTGTCACGTTAATTGGCTCAGAACGACGCTTAAGTATTGTGTTGTTATGCTATTTATTTTATACAAATCTATGTTTTACTTTACAAGCCCAGATTCATAGATTTAAGTAGGACATTTCGGATTGCATTTGTTTTTGTTGCAACTTTATTTACTCGGTTGATAAGAGCCAATTTAAAAGTAGAAAATAAACGGAAAGAAGAAGAGGAGTTGGTAAAAGCGCTGAAAGATTTTGAAAATTTATTATTAGAAGACGAAGAGGAGGAGGAAAGAGAAGTAAGGATCTAATTAGTTTTCACATAATAAAAATTATTAAATAATCAGGCCTCTTGAATCGGTCAATGCAGAAAGTGAATATGTCCATTGGCAGTAGATTTGAGTAAATCACAAAAAACTGTTAAAAAAATCACAAACGTTATTATAAAGGTGACAGTTATGACATAACATTAAAGGATTTCGGCAAATTGGTATTACCTACCGTTTTCTCAAACCATTATTTTAACATGATGTTGATAATAAAGGTTTTCTTATCATTTATAGTGCATACCAATTTGTCGAAACCTTTATTTTATTTCATAACTGTCACCTTTATAATAACGTTTGTGATACATAATAGACCTGATTATATCTATCTATAAACCTATATGAGAATGAAACCTTAATTTTTATTTTTTGATCATTTATTTATTTAATCGTTTTAATACGTTTGGCATTTACGAGGGACCATAAATAAGCCGCAATGACAAACAATGACCATAAGGAGGATGAGCAAGACAACGTCTGCCGGGTCAGCTAGTATAACATATATTAATTTTAAATTTTTACGAATGGTACGAATAAAAGTTCTTGCCTAGATGCACTGGCCAGCATTGACAGTCAACTGCGTAAGGGGATGTCAATTAATTATTTGATACGTTTAGAGAGGAATCTCACCCAATCTCACGTGTAGAAGAGGGGGGGTTGGAAAATATTATGTAATTTTTTTTATCCACAATAAACTGTAAAATAGCGATAGAACTGGGTTAAATGAAGTAAATCAAAAATCTCACGTGAGATTAAAGGGGGTGACCGATCCAATTCTTACGACATTTTACCAGAGAGGGGGAGGTCAAAAAATTGTCTAACGTAACAATGACGCGATGGAACTAGAACTTTTAATATATTGGAATTATCCCTAACAAAATGCAAATCTTTACTAGAGTCGTCTACCTTAAGGGCCCTTTACACTATGCGATTTATCCTAGGAGTTCTCGTACGATTTTACTTAGGATTCAAAAATAGGTACCTCCCTAATCATAGGATTAGCTTAAGATTTTGTTATTAGTTCCGATTCGAGTTTTTCTTTGCGACAAATCGTAAAATGTAAACGGTAGCATATTCTGCTTACTACAACTCGTACGAGAAATCCTAAGATAAATCGCATAGTCTAAACTCTAAAGGGTCCTTTAAGCATTTCAGCTAAATAGGATATAGATTGACTGTATTGGTAAGTACCTGAAAAAATCTTTTTAACTCGGTTTCGGTCATTTCAGGGAAATCCATTATATCTCTTAAAACCAGAGCTTGAAAGGGTAGTTTTTTATGTAACCAACCGTTTTGTTCTATTTGTGTTCCCAATATGTTTTCTTCATTAATTTTGAGGTCATATGGTCACGAACGTCAGTAATGATAGTTTTGTCAGACTGTAATCTGTTTCCGAATTCATTTAAAAGAAACGATGCAATCCGGTAGTAACTTTTAATTTTTGGAAGCATTTTATTGCCCAAAATATTGCCTAATAGTTGGTACAGTTAAACGATTAATTATAAAATTACACTTCAATGGTGTTTTCTATTCTTATTAAATGATTATTATGCAGTTGACTGTCGATGCCGGCCGATGCATCTAGGCAAGAACTTATATAAATATCAATATGTTATACCATTCGTAAAAATTTAAAATTAATATATGTTATAAGGGCATATATAAGGAATATTTGACAAAAATTTGGTGATTGTTGTACGGCCAAAATTTAATTTTTTTAATTTTTGAAAACTTTTTTCCCGTTTTTTTTACATTTTATGTGGAGCTAAAATCACAAAAAAATTACCACTTATAGGTCTTTAGTACCTCTATAACATATTCCTATATCATTCAATTTGCAACAATACTTTCTGAGAAAAACATTTTTTATTAAATTTCGAAAATAATTTTTTTCAAAGAAACTATCAAAATTTAAGATCTAATATTTTGGAAAATGTAATGTTGCTTAGAGAGAAACCTTCAAAAAAAAATTAGCCAAATCGGTGTAAGCGCCATTTCCCCATCATGCTTACTCGGCTATAGCCTTTTCTTGGAGGGTGCTTTATTATTTTATTTTATTTATTTTTAATAACTATTATTAAGGTTACGGTCTGATATTTAAGCGCGTTGGCTACTAAGCAGAGAATCCTGGTTCGAGTCCAAGTAGAGCAAGAACTTTATTCTGAAAGTCCTCGCTCGGCGGGCATTGGTAAACCACCGAGGTAATCTGCCTTGAAAACCCTTCTTAAAATGAAGTGGTTAGCCAAAACCCACTTTGGGTTGTAGCGCTTCTGTATATATATTATTAAAGAATAATTACCCATGATATGCCAGCAATGACATGAGGAAGAAGATGCATGCCAAGACGTCAGCTCTCCCAACAATTCCAGTCACCTGAAAACGAAGGAATAATTAATAATATTAACTAAATAATATACTATGCTATGTTTTATGTTTGTTAATATTGTGTAATTTTTAAAACAGGATGTGATAATATGTGACAATGATAATTGATAGGAAAACAGTAGTTTTACTACAATAAACGAAAAATACATAATTGATATATTATTAATATATTATTAATATAATAGTGCACTGTTAACACTGGAAGACTGTTAAGAGTCCATACTTACTTTCTTTTTTTTATGCAATAAATGCAAAACTTAACGAACCTCTGCATCTAACTTGTGAACAAAATAAAATATTGATCAATTTAAAAAGAAAATGTTTTTCAAAGAATCTTAAATTTGAAACTGAATTTTAATTATTTATTTTTCAATTAAATTAATCAAATGAAAGACTAAAATTAAGGACATAAATTTCCACCTAACGATACGCTTTTCCCGTATCTATTAACTTTCCGTAAAATCCGCAATAATCCGCAACAGCACTTTAAAAATCAGTTTTTGCAAACCTAACAGCAGTAGCTCGCTCTTCCGGTTCTTCTTGAAGTGGTTTGTGGTTCACCTCGTTCTTCAACCACGTGAAATGAAGCCACGTCCAAATTGGCTTCAACAAATTTCTATGCCACTTCCAAAATATTCCAAATAACTTCTTTCGTACTTGATTATTCAAATTGAATTTATTCTTAATAGGTCGAAATTAATTTTTAATCACCATGTGGTTGGCTTCAGGTTTCTTTGAACCCACCACTTAAACAACTTGATTGGATTCAAGTCCGTGTTCCAATGCTTTGGACTTTTGTTCAAAATTGAACTACCTCGGAACATGTCCAGTGATCAACCTTCTCGGACCTCGTCCAAGGATTAACTAACTATTTCAGATATTATTTTTCAGGCCGTTTCTAGGCAATTCAATTTTTTGTTCAGATCACATTTGTTTTTATTTACTGCATGTTACTCATCCTATGATTTGTTTATTTTTTCTTTATTCACATGCATGTACCGAGACGCACTGTCGACGTACCGTCGCTAAAAGAAGGATCACTGCGATCTTTGTTGTTCTTATAAGGTAGAACAACTGTCTGAAGAAGAATATAGACGTCACATTGACAAAAAAGAACAGGCAAGAAGTGAGAAAAAAAAAGACAAGGAAGCTGAATCAAGAGGAACATGCTATGTAATTACCATGGATGTGAAAGCAATTAAGTTGTGTCCCCAAAGATGACTCGGATTGTATCCCTGATAAAAATAATGTTTACTGCGAGGCTCTAAAATTTAAACAACTTTCAATTATTTTTATTTATTCCTTGATTACACAGTGTTACAAAACTGAACTTTTTCAGCTTCAAGAATAGGCGGGGGTCATTCTAATAGATTTTTTGCGATTAAAACGAATCTTACTATGAAATTGCTCCATCTCGTCAGGTTTTTTGGAAATTGAAGCTTAAATGGTAAAAAAATTGCTATTTTAACCATTTTCATGATTTTTTTCAAAGAACCTCTTTTTTTTGTTTCAATTTTGCTCATTTGCATCGCATAGTACTACTATACTTGGCTTTAAAATCCAGTTTTCAAAGTGGTTTTACAATATTTTAGTATTAATTAATTAGCGACCTCAAGAACCCATGTGTAGGCAGAATACTAAAGAACTTGTCAAAAATATAATTCAGCGCGGTAAAACGGGTAACTTTGCATGTCTAAACCTCTCGACTTAAAAATGATATAATCTTCACTTTTAAAAATCGTAAAACAATATTGTTAAGGAAAGTTATTAGTATTTCGATCCACAGTTTGATGATTTGAACCCAGAATTTCCGCTCATAACTCAACTAGCGATCACATAAGGCACCACTGTCTTAAGGTTAATATTTGGTGTGTGATTTCAACTACTTATCATCTCTTTGTAAAAAATAAATATTGTTAAATATTACAGTCCATTTATTTGAAGCAACACTTCCTACGTTCACTAGAGCTACACCTAAAAATGGCTATTTGGAAAAACTGTTGATTAGTCAAAGCATAAAAACAGAATTACCAATATTTTCAGGAGAGCCTATATTAGAATGGATTAACTTTATTACTCAATTAAGAAAAACAAACTGACGGGTGTGGATTTACATTAAAGTGAACATTAATCGACTACAAAAGTGTTTACGCGGAAAAGCAAGAGAAACAGTTTGTGCACTTTTAAATTTACCAGATTCTTATGACAAAATTGTATCCTTACTAGAACGAAAATTTGGGAGGCCAGAGTTTGTAGTAGAAGAAGTAATTTCAGAAACAAAAACAATACTATCTATTAAAGAAGAATAATTGTATTCTATTATTGACTTTTCAAATTTTGTGCAAAATTTAGTTGTCACTATGATGTCAATGAACTGTCAAAGTCATTTGTCAAATCTGCAATTGCTCCAAGATCTTTTAAGTAAACTTCCAATTAGTTTTTTGTTACAGTGGGGAGATAGAGTGAGAGAAAAAGAAATGGGTACATTGTCATTGAAAGAGTTTGCTAAGTGGTTAAAGAAAAGGCGGATGCTGTTAGTTTTATATGCAGTCCACAGCTAACCAAAGAAAGTAAATATGAAAGACCAAAATTTTATGGAAACAACATGAAGAAAGAAACGGTACTTGCTACTATACATTAGAAATCTGAAAATGTAGTTCCAAAATGCCAGTTATGTGGGAAACAGCACGGGTTATCGGAATGCCCTACCATTCAAGGTTTTGATATTGACAATAGGTGGAAATGGGTAAAGACTAACAAGGTATGTTTTTCTTGTTTAATAACAGGTCATCGAATTAGATTTTGTAGAAATAAACAACAATGTGGCGTAAGAAAAATCATCACTTTCTGCTCCACTCTGTGCCGTACAATAACAATGAAAAATTGAAAGAAAATGAACCATGTCTAAGCCACATAACAGTGAGAAAACGTAAAAATATCCTCTTAAGAATTGTCGCAGTTGTACTAAAAGGTTCTGCCGGAAATCTTCACACCTACGCTTTATTCGACAAAGCCTCAACAGTTACGTTAGTAGATAGTTCTATAGCCAAGCAAATTGATGCAACAGGACCCACCGAACAACTTTGTATGAGATGGACCAACTTCATGACCTGTCAAGAGATAAATTCGCAAGTTGTTTACATTGAAATTAAGAGTGAAGAAGGTGAAGAATATTATCAAATGAAAAATGTACGCACTGTAGAAAATCTTAGTTTGCCCGTTCAGTCTGTCAACGTGAAGAGAATGAAAGAAAGTTGGAAATATTTAATCACCTTAAAGACGTCTTCAATGATGAACACGAAACCGACTATACTTATTGGACAAGATAATATTCATTTAATCACAGCCAGATAAGTTATGGAAGGGCCAAGGTGGGGACCGATTGCTTCGCGAACCAAATTGGGTTGGATGCTTCACGGAAATGCGGCACGATTCCGAGAAAGAATTGACGTAGAATTTGCTTTACATGTAGAAGAAATAGAGAGAGACGAGTTACATGAATTGGTCAAAGCATGGTTTGAGGCAGAAAGCTTTGGCATTAGAAAGGTAGATCAGCTCTATTCCAGAGAGGACAAACGGGCACAACAAAGTATGGACAATACTACAAAAAAAATTAGTGGTAGTGACAGACGGGAGCTCGGGGGAGCTTGAAACCTCTAGAGAACGCGTCCCCAGGTGGCGGATATGAGTGTTAGGAGGGAAATTAAACACCTCCCGCGGACCAACAAACAGCAGTGTCTGCCTCAGATTGAGCGACTGCAACACCCTTGTCGAAGCCATTACGAACTAAATAAATAAGGGCCCAACAGGGATGGCTGTCCAAGGATAGTGGGCACGTCAAAGGTTGGCAACTAAAAATATTGACGGCGGCAACCAAAGTCTCGGTTACGAAGACTACTAGCCACTCACCAACACGTTCGGCAAGCGTGGCGAGTTAAATGGCAGTACCTCTTATGAGGATCCAAACCAAACCAAACCAAAAGCATATTCTTATGACGACGATTTTGAAAAATAGAATACCCCAGGTGAGCAGAGCTAGCAGCTCAGAATCTCACACTGATTATTCAGTCTGCCCCCCGGATTCTGGGGGGTTAGGGGAATTTATAAGGGAGGTATGATTGAACAAATAATAAAAATGATGAAACAATATAAAATAGATTTATTAGCACTGCAAGAGACCAAGCACAAAGACACTGGTATTTTTGACGAAAGAAAATGCACTTTTTTTATGAGCAGTGGGCCCAATAGGAAATTGGGTACGGGATTCAATGTAAGTGAACGATTAAAAGCAAACGTCGTAAATTTTAAACCAATATCGGATAGAATGTGTTCCATAAGAATAAAAGGCAAATATCAGAAAATAAGCATCATTAACATCCACGCTCCAACGGACGAAAAACAAATAGATCAGAAAGAAGAATTTTACGATACATTAGACAAGGAGTACACAGAGATCCCAGGTTACGATATTAAAATGATAATTGGTGATTGCAACGCAAAAATTGGAAGAGAGACAGTATTTCAGCCAACAATTGGAAAATATAGTTTACACGAAGTATCAAATGAAAATGGTGGCTTTCTGATCGACTTTGCAGTAGAACCAACGCAAAGATATCCACAAAGGAACATGGATAACACCAGACGGAAGAACATTGAACCAAATAGACCATGTTTTGATACAACAAAGAGACGACGCAAGAACAACAAACGTTAGAACCTACAGAGGTCCCGATATCGACTCAGACCACTTCATGGTGGGGACAAAATTTAGGCAAAGTTTACCAACAAATGTAGGACAGGAAAAAATGAAAACCAACAAATTCAGAAAAGTAAACTTTCAAGAGAAAACAACACGAGAGAATTACAGGAAAACAACAGAAGAAATGACAAGAAAAGTAAAAACAACCTAAACAGTAGAAGAAAAATCGGAGACGATCACTAAACTAATCAAGGAAGCAATATCACAGAAATTTACAAAACCAAAACATAGGAAAAAAAATGGTATGACTCAGAGTGCGAACATGAGGTTAAAGAACGAGAGAAATGTAGGAAAATTATGCTAGAAACAAAGACTGAAGAAAATAGACACAAACATAGACTACAAAGGAAAAAATGCAAGAACATAATCAGAGAAAAGAAAAGAAAACACACGATTGATAGATTAGAAGAAATTGAAGAAAATTACAGAACCAAAGGAATAAGAAATTTCTACCAGGGAGTTAAAAGAGTAAAGAAGGGATACCAAACAAAATCAATGATGGTTAAGGACAAGGAAGGAAACTTAATTGGCAACCATGATGATGTGTTGGAGAGATGGGCGGAATATTTTGAGGATCTGCTGAACAAAAACACTAATCAAACATACGAAAAGCAAATAATAGAAACAGATGAAATAAAGGAAAATGTACAAGAAGTACCAGTGCCCACATTAGAAGACATCGGAAAAATAATCAGAAGCTTGAAAAACAACAGAAGTTCTGGCGAAGATGAAATTCAAGCTGAAATGATCAAATATGGTGGAGAAGAGTTGATCCGATTAATACACGAGCTAATTGAAGAGATTTAGACCAAGGAGGAAATGCCAAGTTCTTGGAGGAGAGCAATATTATGTCCGTTGCACAAGAAAGGCAACAAAGAAAATTGTGAAAACTATAGAGGCATAGCACTATTAAATGTAAGTTACAAAATACTCGCCATATGTATAAAAGATAAACTCAACAAATACGCAGAAGAGATAATATGGGAGTACCAAAGCGGCTTCAGAAAAGGCAGGTCGGTAATAGACCAAATATTTGTTCTTAATGAAATTCAAGCTGCAAGCCACCAACACAAGCTGAAAACTCACGTGCTATTTATAGATTTCAAGCAAGCTTCTGACAGCATCAACAGAAAGCAACTCTTACAGGCACTACAAGATTTTGGAATCCCTATGAAACCATTAGCAGTAGACGCAATTATCAAACGGCACTATATGGATGATTATTTGGATAGCGTTGACACAGAAGAGGAAGCAATTCAACTTATAGAAGACGTCACTGCTATTCATAAAAAGGGGGGTTTTGTAATGTGCAATTGGATATCTAACTCAAGCGCGTTTTATTGAAAATACCTGACGAAGCAGGCAAGGATTTACCAACAGAACGAGTACTTGGTCTGCATTGGGATACCAATATTTAATAAAATAAACTTGAATAAAATCCATCCAGGAATTATTGTTGATAATAAGAAAATTCCAACTAAACGTGATGTGTTGCAAATAGTCATGTCTATTTTTGATCCAATGGGATTTGTTATGCATTTTACAGTTCACTGTAGAATACTATTTCAAGATATTTGGTAAAAAAGAAAAAAAAGAAGAAGAAGAAGAAGAAGGCACACGGGAATATATTACTTTGGTCCAATGGACGTAACAGTGCGACGCCGACATGAAAAGAGATATCGATTTTTGTTTAGTTGTTTAACAACGAGAGCCGTTCATTTGGAAATAACTGCATCATTATCCACCGACTCATGTATCTTGGCAATTAGAAGAATGTTTGGAAGACGCGAAGAACCAAAGGAAATGTATTCGGACAATGGTACAAACCTACGTGGAGCAGAAAGAGAGTTGAAAATTCATTTAGAAAAGTTAAGTCAAGAAAGTTTGATGGAATATATGTCGCCTAGAGGAATTACATGAAATTTTAACCCACCTTCGGCTCCACACATGGACGGATGCTGAGAGCGGTTAGGAAAGTCGGTCAAAGTAGCAATTCGAGCGAGTTTAAAATCAAGCTCGCCAAAAAAGGAAGGTTTGCAAACTTTATTTGTAGAAATAGAAAATATTGTAAACAGTCGACCGCTAACCCACGTGTCCATCGATTCGGACGATAAAGAGAAGTTGACTCCAAATCATTTTTTAATTGGGACTTCAAGTGCGTTACTAATTCCTTGTATAGTTGCAAAAGAAGATCTAAATTTGAGAAAGCAATGGAAGGTAGCACAAGCATTAATTGAAATGTTTTGGAAAAGGTGGATTAAGAAATATTTACCCACCCTAACTAGACGTACGAAGTGGATAATTAAAAGACAGCAAATAAAGATTGGGGATTTGGTTTTTATTATCAATGGAAATTTACCTAGGAACACTTGGCCAAGAGGAGTAATCACAGCTATATACCCGGGAAAAGATGGTACCGTCAGAGTGGCAGATATAAAGACCAAATTAGTTGGCAGCGCTTGATGTCGACCGGAATGTTAAAACTTAAAAATATTGAAGTTCAACGAGGGGGACTATGTTGTCGAAATAATTTAGGTCGGCAAGGTATATAAAAAAAATGAATTTGTTATGATTGTGTCCGTATGTTAATTTGTTTTGAGAATGACAAGTTGTCTTTTAATTGATTGTAAAAAAGCCAAAATAAATATTGTTAAATATTACAGTCTATTTATTTGAAGCAGCATAGGTTTTCGTGAGAGCCCATAGCCGTGGTTTTCGTGAGAGCACCTGATCTACATCGGCCGTAGATCGGAGGAAACACACACCAAAACAAAAGACAATAAAATTGAAATAATGGTCATTTAGTACTACTAATTATGTTAAGTGCAGTTTACGTTATGCGATTTTGCTTACGATTTTCCATACGATTTCTCTTGTATGACTGGTTTTGATGGTTTTCTATTCACGATTTCGTTTGCGAGTTTATCTTCAGGTCGAACTGTATAACGTGAACTTCGAAAAATTTGCTTACGGCAACTTGGAAGCAAAATCGTAAACAAAATCGTAAGCAAAATCGCATAACGTAAACTGCACTTTTGGATGTTTATACAAAAATAATCAATTTGTTAGAGTGGTTGAACTACTTGATATGGAATGACCCAGGTCAAATTAATTATTTTTAATTTTTAATTATTTTTAAAACGTTGGTTTTGGTTATAATAATAGTAATAATAATATTTATTTAAATGTACAACTTTTGTTAGTGCTAAATGAAATGTTTTAATTGCATATCATACATGTAAGGCAGATCGGCGTTTATTTTGTTATTTTTGCGAAACGCCAAATGTTAGTTATGATAATAATTGTCCTCGATGTCAGAAAAACTTTGAAGAGCGGGAGTAAGCAACAACCTCTTACCCCCCAGCCCTTTTCGTTTAAGGGCTGAGAGTTCCGAATGACAACATTGGTTGGCTAATATTAATGCATTTTGTAAAACCACCCCGACTGTTAACCCACTTCGGGCCAAGCGCCTAGGACGTTGGAATTTTTGTGTGAAACTTTTAGGAATGCATTATTTTAGCTAAAAATAATTTTATTATAATAATTTATATAATATATTATAATTAATATTTTCATTTAAAAAAATTATTTTTTTAAATTTTAAAAATTTTCGTTTTTTGTACATTTTTTTCGAAAAGATCAGTTGAACCGGAGCACAGATGAGAGAAGTTTAAAATATATTTATTTGTATTACCAAAATACCAAACCTCATGATATTATAATATAATATAATAAAAAAATAAATACCTATTCACTTATTTTTTTTAATTCTTTTTATGAAATGTAAAAGTTGACTGTGCCGGTAACGCAACATCGGGACGAAATGGGTTAACGCTCTGTTTGCACATCGACCGTTCGATAATAGGCTAGGCATATTAGAATAAAAATGAGGGTTCAGAAGAAAGTTTTGTATAGTTTTGATTTTTTCACCCTTTATGGTTTTTGGGTCGCTGAACACTATTTTGAAGTTTGCGGGCAAAAATTTGGCCCAAAACTTTGTTTTTTTGGCACTTTTTTCAGATTTTGGCTTATATCTGAGACACGAAGCGTTTTTTCAAAAACCCACCCTATATTAAAATTCAAGTAAACAAAATTTTCTACATTTCTTGTTTATCACATTTTTTTGGAAGACTAACCGTTACGTCGCTAGAGCACGCCAAAAATAGGCCGTATTCCCATATCTAGTGAAATTCACTGTTTTCGGGAAAATCACCCTTCCCATAAGATTTAACTGTTGCATCAATTTATTACATTATACAATTTTATGATATAAATGCTTGTCGCGAGATTTATCTATGGAAATAAACAAGAATACAACATGTAACTTGATTTTGACACAAGTAATTATATGAAAAAATGTACCTATGTATTTCATAAAATAAATTTACACAGGTAAATCTCGCGACAAGCTTTTATAACATTTTTAACTATTTTAACATTGCAGCACCAGGGGAGAGATTCCTGGTCAACGTATACGGCTAAACTGAAAGGACTGAACCGTCGATAAACCGTCTTAGATACATTAATTATAAGAAGGCAGCTTTCAGGACTTCATCAAAAATAGTTGCACTACCACCATCAACTACAGCAGCCACACAGCACAGTTTTAGGGTGTATCACCAGGTGCAGCATTGGCTGGGGGTTGAGCAAAATGCCGAAGATTGGGGTTGGAAACGAGCCACAAATTGCCTGAAACCCATTACCTCTCTACAAGCCTCTGCTCCCCACAAACTGCTGCATCTGGTGTCACGCACCAAGACCGTCAAGATGCGTCAAGACCTGCACAAAAATGTTGTTGCTGCAGAAAAGCAGGCCTCCATTGCACCAATCTGTGCATCAACTGTAAGGGGTCGTGTAAGAACGTGACAATCGAGACAGATCTCAAAAATACCTTTGAAGACGGACCATTCGACGTTGAAGTACAGGATGAACTGGGATTCACATTCTCCCCGGTTGTTGAAACCATCGAAAGAAGATGTGACAGTTCCTTGAAAAACGAAGGTTTTTCAGGATACAACAGTATCTTCAACAGTAAACATGTGCAGTTTACTACTCACCTCGTCGATCAATAAATTCATAAAATAACTTCTTCTGTTTGTTCCAGAAGGCAGACCAATTTATGACCGCAGCGACATTCATCTTCGTAAGATTTATCATTATAATGATATGAGTAAATGTTATACCACCTAATGACTATAGTACACTGTACATAACTACTTTAGTAATAACTGAATTTCATTCGTTTGTCTCCATTTTTTCAATTACTTTTCTTATTATTATTCGTGTGAATACCTCACATGGTTCGGGAATTTTTTTTTGCGCGCTTTAGCGGAAAACGGTTAGTCTTACAAAAAAGTGATCTATGATGAATACAGGAAATTTTGTCCAATCTAATTTTGTATGGAATGGTCTTATCGAAAATATTTTTCCAAAGTGCCAACATTAGGTAAAAAATGCCTAAAACACGAGATTTATCTGTGAAAATTTATTTTATGAAATACTTACATTTTTGCTTAGAATTACTTGTGTCAAGATCCAGTTACATATTGTATTCTTGTTTCTAAATTGATGCAACAGTTAAGCAGTATCATAGCAAGAGAAATTTTTGGGAAAACGGTGAATTTCACTAGATATGGGAGTATGGCCTATTTTTGGTGCACTGTAGCAACGGAACGGATAGTCTTCCAAAAAAATTTTATAATTAAGAACTGTTGGAAATTTTGTTTACTTTAATTTTATATACAATGAGTTTGTCGAAAAAATGCTTTGTTTCTGAGATATAGGCCAAAAACTGAAAAAAGTGCTAAAATTTGAGCAAAAAGTACCAAAAAAACAAAGTTCCGGGCAAAATTTTTGCCCGCAATTTTCAAATTCGTATTTAGCGACCCAAAAACCGTAAAGGGTGAAAAAATCAAAACTATAGCAAAACTTTCCTCTGAGAATCCTAATATGCCTAGCCTAATAGGGCTTACATCTTTGTTGATATCATGGGTGTGCGAGTGTTAAGTTTCATGGACACTGGGGCAAATGAAACGGTGCTAGGTCGCGAGAGACTCTATTTAATAAAGAAATTAAACCAATGACCAATTGACCAATCACAGCAAATACCATTAAAATCAGCAGATGGTACTTCTAGTAAATAAATACGACAAGTCTATTACTTCAAGTCTCGAGGCTACAATAAAAACACATTAAACAGAAATAACATGAATTTTACCCAACTTACACACACGTAAGGTTTGTCAGCTTGTAAAAATACAATAAAAAAGCCAAAAGAAACGACAAATTTCAAACATAAGCAAAACGCAATATAATTTTTGTAAAATAAATGGAAATACATATAAAATGATTAGCAGACTTATCACGCGGTTCAGCTATCAGCACCACTGCAACACAACAGGCAAAACAAAACGGTCGCTAAAATCTATTTGAATATTTAAATTGTCATAGGGGTGCAACTTCCGCGCCTTCAAGATCGCTATCTCTTCAAGATTATTCTGCACCGCTCCTTCCTTAGCCAATCTCATCACACGAAAACCCGTTTCCATGATATAATCATGTCCGGTGTCAAGAAGGTGGTTAGCAAAGATGAGATGGTACTTCGCAAAATGTTCATAGCACGGCTTTATTGCCAATAACCGATGGGGGCGTGACTAGAGATATTTCTGTAATCCTCGCTGATTCTATCGAATATCCTCTGACACTGGGTTAGGAATTCTGTAAGAATTTTAAGACTTTGAAGCAGATACACATAATATACCTAAAAAAATTCATGAAATGGCTTCTCCAAAACTCATTCAATCTCATGCCGACCTGTTTTACGCCCAAGTTCAAGAACTAGAGCAAGTCATCTCTCAGTTCAAGTCAATAGCTCCAACTAAATTGAGGAGAACCAAGTTGGTGAAACACGTTATTGATTCGGCTCAAAGTAATTAAAAAGTCATTTTTGGGATGGAATATATCTCGATATGTCATTAAATGCGAAGTTTGCCTGGCAAGCAAAGCTTCAAACCAATTGCGTCCTGGCTTAATGAAAAAATCAAAATGAGTAGAGTATCCATTCCAAATCCTTTCTATCGATGTAATGGGACCTTTTCCAAGAACTAAAAAAGGAAACTCATTCCTTTTAGTCATAACGTATTGGTTTACAAAATTTGTAAACCCATTGAAACAGGCCACTGCTGCGTCTATCGTGCAGAAAATCGAGGAAACTTTCCATTTGTTTGGTGTACCCCTAATTCTATTTCTATTATATACCAATTTGATACCTAAACTGAAATCCGCACTATAAAGATTGTAACTCACTTATCAGCACAGCGACTGATTAGCACAGCACCATCACATTTATTTACATGGGTTTAAATGGAAAAGCAACGTGCCTTGCCGGTGTTTGTGCTTGTGCTGTTAAGTGAGCGCGCATACATTTAAATACACATAAGTCCCGTTTCACAGTCACACGCGCTATGCGCCGCGTAGCGCGTTTTCCCGTTTCACACTTATTAGTATTAAAATTAACGCGGACGATTATACTTCGAACGTTGTTGCCATAGCTGCATACTATTACAATCAAAGTGCAAAGAACAAAACAAAACGATTATGGGTTCATCCATTGATTGAGAAGAGATTACTAAAGGGCGCTTTTGTAACGTTATATTCTGATTTAAGAGAAAACCCACGAAAATTTTTTATTTATTTTCGGATGTCTATAGCCACTTTTGACGAGCTAAATGTGAAATTGAAAGATCATTTAATCTATGTAAATACAAGAAAACTATCTATTAGTCCAACAGAACGATTATGCGTAACTTTAATGAACTGGCAACCTCATATATCTACGCGCGCATTATTTCAATATTCGTTTCCATGTCGCACGATACAAGCCGCACCGATATCGCTGACCGTTGCATAACGACGACACTGTTATTCGAAACGTTGAATAGTGTCGATAGGTGACGCATGCGTTTAATCAACAGCGAGCCACTTGTAGCATGCGGTACGGAGACTTGTTTTTTGTCGCTTCGTATTCCTTCAATGGAAGGAAAAATTTTCCAAAAAATGACTTATTTCCCGAGTCTAAATGGTTAACTCCCCTTAAAATGCTACCGTTTTGTTGTTATGATATGGTATGGCTATGCTATGAAGTGTCACGTTAGTTGGATGAAAACTACACTTAAATATTAATATTAAGTTAATGTATGATTTAAGGTGGTTGGGTAGAGTTTGCGTTCACGGGTGACCCAAGGTTTTTTTATATGAAATCAAAAGAATACAGTTTTTTTATGTGTTAGTGAATTTTCAACTCTTTTTACGGTGTAGTTTTTAAAAAATCATCTTTTAAAATGTTTTAAAAATACATTAGCTATCACTTATACCATTGACTATAGGAGTTATATCAAGACACGCAGCCATATATGTTTTAATGCAATACTAAATTGTCGCGACAACTAGATGGCGCTAATTTTCAATGTAAATCGTCATTAACAATTATTAATCTCGCGATACATTCCGTTAGAACGTGTGGACAGTATAGTGCGCGAAGTGCGTTCGAGTGAGAGGGACATAGAATTTACAATTCTTCCATATGGCTGCGTGTCTTGATATAACTCCTATAGTCAATGCTTATACTAATACCTTGCGTGTAAACATACTGAATAGTGCTTCGTAATTCGTATTAGCAAAGAATAGAAACCGATTCAATTTACTTAGCGACAAATCGACTAACCCCCACCAAATTTAACAAAGTACTTGGCGCTTGCTGAATCGTGTAAATACCTAGTCATTACAAGCGCGTTTAGTGACAAGTTGGTGTTCCATTTCTAGTTTGCTACTAATACCTGCTTTCTAATACCAACCTGTAAACGATTACTCATTCTATTACTTGTTTTACTTGTCCTATAGTCCAGTCAATCGGTGTTTAAAACTGCCGTTTTCGTAACAAAATTGCGAAAGTTTTTTTCTCAGCGGTTCTATTTGTTTTTTGGGTTGCTGAATCAAAATTTCAAGTTTTATCTGAGTAGATGGCGTAACTATACATACCATACTACAGTCACTAGATAGATACAGTATCGCAAACCTATGGGCTAATGAGTTGGAGAGAGAACGTTAATTAGGGCCCCAAAATGGCGCCATTCGGAAATGTCAAACGAAATTTGTTGTAATTTTTACAATTTTTACGGTTAAACCAGTGGCGGCTCGCCAGAATTCCCTAAAATTATTGAAATTAAAAATAAAAAAAAAACAAAAATATGCAGGAAAGCAAATACTACATAAGACGAAATGTATTGTTTTAACTTGACATTATTGAAAAATTTAAACCCAAGTTACAATTTTGCAACTTTTTTTAAATTTCCCGCATAAATATTTGGGCCCCAATATGGCCGAACTTTGCGGTACTGTATCTATCTAGTGACTGTATACCATACTATTCTGAATTTAATTGCAAACTGCATTTTTATTGGATTTATTACATTTTTTATTATTAACATTATCCTCTTTCTACCACAAAAAGAATAGCGTTAATACTCGAAAAAGCTTGCAATTGACTCATTGTGCATCAAAATTTTCAGGGCTATGTGTATATTTTCAGTGATCTGTTATTAATGTTAATGTGGGGATATTTTAGGTTAGGTATGTCAGCTAGTCATTGAATTGGATAAAGATCTTAACAAATTTTAATTGTCATTTAAATTATTTATAAGAGTAGGTATAGCAATTTGATAAATTATATATTTTCAATAAAAATGATTTTTAATATCGATTTTGCAATGTAATCATTTATTATTAATTAATTTGAATATTGGACTACATTTGGACTCGGCCAAACTCTACCGAACCACCTTAAACAATCAAAATTTATTTGTTACTGACCGCTTCAGTGTGAATAGGATGAGTAGCAAAGAGCAGTCCAGCAAGCGTAGCAAAAGAATGTTTCAATCCCGCAATATAAAGACATACGCGGGTGAACAATAAACTGGCTGTGGCGTGAAGAGTTACGTTTGTGACATGGAACCATAAAGGTTGCAAACCAAAACATAAATAGTTGGCTCTGGAACAATAAACACATAAAATAAGTACAGTATTGAAATATATATAGTTAATAAATATGATGTACAAAACACATATTAAAAAGACGACAATAGTAAATTGTCTTATTCGGATTAAATAGGAAACTTTGTTTGACAAGCAAATGCGAATGCAATAATATTGCACGATAAAAAATTCGTAATGCGGCATAAAGCCTTATTTCACGATTAAATTTACAATAGATCTCCAATGTCGATATCCACATCTCGACAAAAGTTAAACGCAGTACCAAAGAACCCACCAAAGCAAACAGCAGCTACCCACGCTCCAGTTAGTTGTCTGATCTCGCTGGCCGATACGTTTATATTGCGATGAAACGCGAAGCGATTGAATGTGAGGAACTTCCACGGCCCTGCAAAATTGTGCAGAAGGTCCCAACTTTGGGAACAGTTGGGTTGCCAACTTTTACTGATAAGAAATAAAGTATCGAATCTTTTAAAAGAGAAATAAAGAGTACTTGTAAGAAAAATCGGTATTTTTTTAATTTTAAGTTTTAAGCTAATAATATTATAGCATCTGTCGTTTGAATCATAAAAAAATAATCATCAGTAATCGATATATATCGAAATTCTATTCGCAAAAAATAAAGTACATACTTTATTATAAAGTATAGTTGGCAACCCTAGTCCTGTAAACCAACCACAAGCTTCCAGGATTTTTGGCAATTAATTTTAAGTATAGGTGTTAGAGGTGCTGTTAAGGGGGGAGATACATGTAACCGCCTGAAATTTGACCGCTTTTTAGAGGCTTATTTAAAAGGGAAGGAATAAATGAATCGTTTTTAAATTTAGTACGTTTATTCATTATATATTAAAATATAAGAATCTGATTTTTATTATTTTTTATTTTCAAAATCGCCGCCGTAGTAACTAATCTCCTGAGACCCTCGCGGCGAAAGGCATGAATCGGCGGGATTCTTAGCTTCTGTTACAGTGATCTGAGATCAAAAATTTTGGTTTCAGCGTGTTCATAAAACATGCATCTTCTAGTTGAACCAATAAAAAAAACAAAAAAGTCAAAAAGTCGTAAATTGGCACGCCACAGAAAAAGAAAGTCCGATTTTCAACCTTTTTTTCGATGGTTTTCGGGTCAAAAATGGTAATTTAAGAAATTTTTTTTGGCATTTTTGAGGTTCAACTAGAAGCTAGTACTATAGAGAAAACGTTTGCCAAATTTCATAGAAATCGGTTGAGAACTTTTTGAGTTATCTTGCCCGCCAATTTAAATAGAGTAGTTGCGAGAAAAGCGAGTGTTTCAAGTTTTGACACACAGAAACTCTATGATTATAGCGACTTACCAACTAGTCAGCGATTCCAGGGCCATACATTTGAAATGTTATTTTAACTATTTATGCATTTATTTATTTATTTTATTTCTTATTATTTTACATGTATCGCCACCCTTTTAAGCTGCAGGGAGGGCGGGAATATTTCGAACACTTTCAGCAATTATTTTATTAATGAAACGAAGGTTGAAAATTTCTATAAGTTATAATAATACGAATTAACAATAAATATAATATTAAAACAACAACCCTGTGCTTACAATTTCTGCCCTTAGCGCACTTGCACTTCTAAATCTTCTTTGCCAAATAATTTGACGCCTTAATGCCGTTATTCGGTATGTTATCTTTTTCGTTGCTAGGAGCAGTATGGCAAGCACAGGGAAGTATTCAACGCACACTAAAACCTAAATATAATCAAGTATTACTTCTTCAACAATAGGTACCTGTTAACTATTTATTGTTACGCCTTTGATTTTTATCGTTATAGAAAAATTAATTATTTCTTATTCTCCCTAATTAGCTTTAGTTAACTCCGTGTGGGATATGCCTCATCAGCAACCACGTTTAATAAATACAAGTTTATTTTAGTTTATACGTAATAAGATTCCGTATGTATTATCAAGCAGGATAAGATTCCATGAAACCGTGGGTACAAGATGTTGATCAGCAACCTTCAGTATGATCAGACGCGACGATAGGCGCGTGATAAGAAATGCATAAAAATGATGAAGGTGACAAAGGAAAGAGTACGGCTTCGATCACCATAAAGGGTTGTAACCTGTCACTTATGATTCAGTTTGAATTTGAAATTATTACAAGAAGTGTCGGTTGATTCATTTTGATTTCGATTCAGTATTCAGAAGCATTGTAGTTTGTGAATTGTGCTATGATTGTTTTGATCAACTTCCGTCGAATGGGCAACTTAGTTAGAATCCAGAATTGTATTATCACCTTGTCGGATATTTGTGATCACCTTGCAAAGAGAAAAGCATCGCCACAAGTGATTGGCAGGTGCCGTGTAAGAAGGCTGTTCGAATACTTGATGGCCTTTGATCGGTAGAAGTTGGAATAGATCTCCAAACAATAGCACAGATTTTTAATCTGTCTTAATTGAGCTTCAATCATCACAAGCATCTCGTAAGAGACCATTGAAATTTCATCAATATTAAATAATTCTAGATTTCTCCATTGTAGTCGAATAATTTAACACCTAAAATAAAAATAAAAAAAACACCAAAAGGAATAATTTTAGTGGGTGGAAGCATCAAATTTCAAAAAAAAAATTATCCATAACACTACGGACCACCCGAATGTCCAAGTTGATTTACTCCTTCAAGATTTATATGTTTCGATCCCAATTTTAACTCACTTCCTTAGAGGAAAAAGGACTTCAGGAAATTTGTAAATTTACAGTGATTTTATAACTTAAAGTCTGGGTTTACTGTATCTTTTAGCAGCAAGTGCGCACATATTATGATATACTATGGGCAAAAATGCTTGGGCGACCCCTAAATATTATTTAATTTTGCTCAAATTTTAGGATAAGTCTAGTATTCTATAAAGGAACATTTTTAACAGATGGGAGCAAATATTATACAACTTTTGAAAATAAGGACCACCCTAATGTACGCGTACAGTGGCCGTAAAAAGTATTCGTACACCCCTATCTTAACCATGTAAATTGTACATTTTGAAGCCATTCTTTGACTTAAAAGTCGCTTTTCCAACAAAACTTTTTACACATTTTTTGTTAAGAATTTCATTGTCTTCAATTTTGTATTTATACATTTTTCTATTTTGTCGCCCCGCTTCCGACTGATAACAGCTTAAACAAGACTCCGTAAAATACAAAAAATATTATCATCTGTATCTCGGAAACGGTGTGACAAAATAGAAAAATGTATATAAACAAAAATGTAGGGAATAAAATTTGCAACAAAAATTACTTATACATTTTTCTATTTCGTTGCACCGTTTTTGAGATACAGGTGACAAGGTGAGTCTTGTTTGAGCTGTTGTCAGTCGGAAACGGGGCGACAAAATAGAAAAGTGTATAGATACAAAATTGAAGACAATGAAATTATTAACAAAAAATGTCTAAAAAGTTTTATTGTAAAAGCGATTTTTATGTGTCAAAGAATGGCTTCAAAATGTACTATTTACATGGTTAAGATAGTGGTGTACGAATACTTTTTAAGGCCACTGTACTTATGTTTTTATACTATTGAAGTGCTTTGCAATAAAAGTACGTTATAATTAACATATGCAAAATTTTAATGTAATATAAAGAAACAACTATAAAATATAACAAAATTCAAACCTACAAAACTATAAATAAAAAATTTCATCTAACTCGGCTGGATTACCAAGTTCCTAATATGCGGGCCGCATTACCCCTTTGAATTTCCAGGCTAATGCGTTGAACAAAGAAAGACTTATGCCCGTTTTCATAAAACTTTTAACGAGCCGTTAAGCCAGTAACAAGCCGTTAAATCCAAATTTAGATTTCATAAAGGCTTGTTAGCACTAATCAGGTGTTAACTTTTAAGGCACTAATGCCCGTTTCCATAAAGACTGCTCTAATCATTCGTTAACTAATGGTTTGTTAACTTTAACAAGCCGTTAAATTTTGTTCAATTTCATAAAGCACATCTCTTGTTAAATTAACTAACGAAATGTCACTAGATATTCTAGTAATTGTTGCACTATTTTTCGGATGTATTCGAACTAAAACTTCACCTTTACTTGTCAATATTCTTATAAGTAGACAATTTAATAGAATTTAAACTTTCAAGTAAAGTTTTTTATTTCGTGATTTTATTTTATATCTTCTATTTCGTGAACGTTTCGCTTGTGAAAAATATTATTCTTGAAAACATATTATATTATTTTAGCAGGCCCGTGCGCAGGATTTCCTCGAGGTTTATAAAAAAAATTTCTAAAATAAATACATGATTAATGTATTAAGTTTATATCAATTTTTGAAATATATAAAAAGTATTTACTTGAATTGGTAAAAAAATATGTAATGAGAGGGATTTGAACCTCCAAACCCCCTCTTGCGCACGGGCCTGTATTTTATGATTTAAATTTATTCAGAATAAATAAAAATTATCTACTTTTATTAATATTAAGCCATTCATTAAAGAAAAACTATTAGGGTGTTTTCACACAGGGCGTTATAACGCTAGCAATAAAACGCCGCGATATTAAAATACATGCTAATAAATACTACCATACCATACAACGTTACACGTACGTGTAAAAATCTCTCATTTAAAAGCATGTATTTTTGATGCACAGCAATATCGGATACGTTTTATTGCTAGCGTTATAACGCCCCGTGTGAAAACACCCTTAATATAAATTTTTGTTGTTGTTTTTCAAAACAATTCCTAGTTTTGAGATTAGAAATCTCAAAAGAGAACCCCTTTCTCACCTCGACAAGTAAAAAAAGGTATATACGCTTCTTGCTCCGAAAATATCCCAAAAACATGGTTTGGTTTTAAAAAAAACCAAAAATTCAGGCAATATTAGCAAATCCAAAATTTAAATTTTTAAGCAAAATATCTGTTTTCCAAAAATAATCAATTTCCAAAAATGTGTTGCGTTTTGTTCGATAATAAAATCAAGGTCTACAACATAAATTATAGCCCAGGAACAGGACCGTACTAAAAGTTATAGGAAAGTTTATAATTTAATTTAAACCGTTACACTCCCCCTCACCTAGGAAAAAGGTAAATTTCCTTTACAGAAGAAAAAAAAATATGAAAACGGGAAATTTGCCAATTATTAAAAGAAATAAACAAAGAGAAGTCCATCACAAAATAGATAGCGGTTGTCGACAAAAGGAAAAACTGTAACTAATGAATTTAGTTTAGTCAGGAGCTGGATCTATGAATGGTTTTAGATCTTGAACATGCCAGACTCCCTTCGCAGCTCCTCTATCATTGACCAACTGATAAGTACAATAACCTACTTTTTTCTGTATGATAAAAGGTCCAACAAATTTAGCACATAGCTTAGCATTGATGTAGTTGATAGCATCGGATTGAACCTTATTTCTTCGCCAAACCTTGCCACCAATATTGTACTGAACTGGTCTTCTATGTAGGTTATAAACTTTCCTATTGCGCTCTTGAGCTTTTATTAGCTCTGCGCTAACCTTTTTAAACATCTTCTGAAATCCTAAATTTCTTTTCTTTATTTCATTAGGAAGATTTATCCTATTCGAAACGCTGTACATTTTCCGTTCATAATCACTACCACATTCAACATACTCACGACCAAAGTTAATATAAAAAGGTGAAAAACCAGTAGTTTCACTTCGAGATGTTCTTATCGCGCAACCAAGAGCATTTAAACTCTCGTCCCACTTTCTTTGATTATCGTTAAGATAAGAAGCAATCATAGTTTTAACTACACGATTAACGCGTTCACAAGGGTCAGCTCTAGGATAATATAAAGGGGTAAATGAAATCTTCACATCATACTTCCTGCATAAATTCGCAAATTCCTTACTTTTCATCTGTACACCATTATCGCATATTATAAACTGTGGAACGCCAAAAACCAGAAAAACACTATCTTCAATATACCGACAAAGTGATTTGGCGTTAGCAGCACGTAAAGGAAAAAGCAATACGAATTTACTGAAGGAATCGCTGACAACTAAAAGATATTTATTGCCATGGCTAGATCGTGGCAGAGGACCCATAAAATCTAAACTAATAGTTTGCCACGGTTTAGAAGGGTGGGGTCTCTTACCCATAAGTCCAGCGGGACTTTTTTGTTCTGGTTTATGTTGCGCGCAAATAGTACAAGCATTAACGTATTTCGCTATATCACTTCTCATCTTAGGCCATGTATAGCTATTACGTAACTTCCAAAAAACTTTATTTATTCCAACATGTCCAGATCTTACATCATCGCGGTGTTCTTGTATGAGAAGCTTGCGTTTATCTTTGGGTACTACAATCTTCCAATTCTCAGCGTCGGAAGCAAATTCCGGAATACCAATTTTCACATACTTATATATCAAATTGTTTTCCAATCGCCACTGGGAAAATTTATTGGGAAACTCTTCGATCTTTTTGCGAAGTTTCACATACCACTGATCGGTAGTATCGTGTAAAGATGTTTGTATACTAGAAATGGCTGTTAGTTGCGGTGTATTAGGTACTGATCGGGATAAAAAATCTGGTACTATGTTATCTTTACCTTTCCTGTGAATTATCTGGTAATCAAAGGGTTGCAAACGTAACGCCCACCTACCTAAACGTCCCGTCGGATCTTTTAAATTATTCAGCCATATTAAAGAAGCATGATCGCTAATTACAGTAAATGTATTCCCCTCGAGATAATGACGTAACTTCTCAACTGCCCAAATAACGCTTAAACACTCGCGCTCCGTGGTAGAATATTTACGTTCCTGCTGCGTTAAAGATCTAGATAATAAACACAGAACCTTTTCTTCCCCTTCAAAACATTGAGTTAAAACCGCACCGATCCCATATGCCGAAGCATCACATTGTAACGTAAAAGGTTAATTGAAATCAGGACACGTTAATATAGGCGAGGTGACAAGGCAATTTTTAATTTCATTAAAAGCATCTCCGCAAGAGTCATTCCATTTAAATGGTACATTCTTTTGAATCAACCTAGTCAAAGGCGCAATAATCGACGAAAAATTCGGCATAAATCTTCGGTACCAACCAGCCATACCTAAAAACCTTCTGACTTCGGTAGAATTCTTTGGAGACGTAACATTCAACATCGCTTCCACCTTCTCTACATCAGTTCTTAATCCTTGAGAATTTACGATGTAACCCAGGTATTTTAAAGAAGGTCGACAAAAATGACACTTATCTTGACTCAGTGTCAACCCAGCAGCAATAAGTCTATCAAAAACTTTATTCAAAATTTCCAAATGCGTTTCAAAATCGGGCGAGATAATAATAATGTCGTCAAGATATACGTGTACGAATTCTTCGAGATCAATTCCAAGCACTCTATCTATTAATCTTTGCCAACTACCAGGAGCATTCGATAAACCAAATGGCATTCTTTTAAATTGAAATAAACCCCTACCAGGTATAGTAAACGCTGTATATTTACGTGAAGACTCTTTAACCGGTATTTGCCAAAATGCACTTTTCACATCGATACTACTAATATATTTGGCTCCCCTCATTCTATCCAGAATGGAACTAACGTAAGAAATCGGGTATGCGTCTTTCTCGGTTACAGAATTCAGAGAACTGAAGTCGACGCAAAAACGATACTCCTTGCCTCCCGATTTTGGAACCAAAAGGACTGGCGATGACCAAGCACTCGTAGAAGGCTCAATAACATCTAATTCAAGCATTTTCCTAATTTCTTCGTCAAGAATTTTCTGCTTAAACGGTGGTACAGTATAATATCGTCTCTTAATCGGTTTAACATTCGGTTTAATATTAATTTCATGTTCAGCTTACTTAGTGTAACCAAGACCATTGCCCATTTTAGCAAATTTATCTTTTAATAATGAAGATAATCGTGATGATTGTTCAGAACAAAGGGTACTAGCATCTTGTATAGTCGAAATATTAAAGTTTATGTCAGAATCACCAAAATGCCAAACATCACGATTCAAATCCGGAACTATATCCATCGCATGCCAAAAATTCATACCCAAAATTAATTTACTTGAAAGATTCTTTAAATCAAAAACGTCAATAACTTTAACTTTGCCCATTAAGCACATTGGGACTTTAAGCATTCCAAGAGTAAGACAATTCTGACCATTAGCTACCTTACAAGAAACTGTCTTAGAAGTATCTAACTTTAAACCCAAACTCAAAAATGCACTTAGGCCATCTTGTCCCACTACAGTAATCGAACTACCGGAATCTAAGAGTCCCAACATTTCTTTTCCTAAAACAGTAATTTTCAAATGTGGCCGTTCATCATTCTCAGCATGCGATAAAATATACTCTAATAAAATTTTATGTCGCGATATAGTATTTTCTTTAGATTGTGTCGGATTGGGAGAATCTTGAGTCATTAACCGACTACCTAATGATTCGTGTTTCGGTTTTCCGAACACGTAGGACAAGTAAAACCAACCTTTCCGCAACCAAAGCACACAATTCTCGTTGGTTGCCTACACGATGATCTTCTGTGTCCTGGTTGGCTACAATTCCAACAATTCATTTCAGTACGAGAATGATTTCGGTAGTGGGCTGAGGCGAAATAATATTAAGATGTTGGAATTTTTTTATTGGTTTACGATAGGCCGATTCGGGTTCGACCAATAAACTGTCATAAGTGCTTGGAGGGCAATAAAGTTTACTACGATATTCACTTTCTTCCACCATACGCCCATAATGTAATAGTTCTTTAACCGTAGAAATCTTTACACATGAAAGTCCTTTTTGAATATGCGGCAGTAGATTACCTCATATGGTATCCACTCAGAAATCTTCAGACGGTTTATTGGACAGCTTGGCGTATAAATTTTCCATTACCGAAACATATAAAACTAACCTTTCATCAGCGCCTTGGGTTCGTTTCCTAATTTCAGCTTCCAATCTACTTTCGTACCCAGGCGGTAAAAACGAAGCTCTCAGTTGGCTAACTAAGTCGTCCCAATCTCTAAAAATGTGTCTCCTGGGTCGAAACCAAACTCTAGCATCGCCTTTGAAGAGTTCTATCGCAGACCGAAAAAGCTGCGCTTTAGTAACGCCCCGTGATTCCCTAAGCTCTTCAATAGTTTCGAGAAACGTGGTTACACTATTAGTGCCATCAAAATATACGTTCCACTTATAAATCGGTGGATTAATTTCATGTCGAAACTCATAACCGCCAATTGACGTACGTCTAAAAGGATCAATAATATCGTCGTTATCGTTCAAACTTTTAGCTTTTGGTTCCATAATATCATTTTTATGACTAATAGTTGGACTCGTAATAATAGGTTCATTAAAAGAAACCCGACGAACCCTGGTACTCGGATCGCGTACTGAATCTGTGCTACTCAAGTTCAATCGCTTCATAAGATCACCTACATTCCGGTTGATCCTTTCGTATAACATTTCTTGATCGTGATTACTAGAGCTACTTAGGAGGCATCATAGGCAATACAGCAAGATTATCGTTAATAGGAAGATTTGGGTTCAAAGGAATATCAGAATCGTTAGTAATATTAACTAGTGCCCAATTGCGCTTCAGGTGGATTCGGTGAGTCAAGAATAGAATCTGATAATGAAATCGCGTTATCATCAGGGACTAACCCCGTTACAAAATAAACCTCACTTAAAGATTTTAATAAACCTGCCACAATTATAGAAAAGTTTTCGTGTTTAGCTTCGTCTTCATTAGTAGTCAGTTCTAACCTATCCAATCTACGCTGAACGTGAAGAAGACGAGCTATTATGCGGGCATGTTCGTTGACTCGATTTGACTTATCATAGTCTTCTATAAGACCACCTAATTCGACCAATTTAGCTGATAAAGTTTGAAATTCAAATTTTGAATCAACAGGATTACTCACTAAAGGTAAATTTTTATTAATGGCCTCACTTAATAATTTTCGTTTTTCCGCAACCGTGTCGCCTATCTTAACACCCCTCCACAAGAGCTCGTAAGACAGCTCGTCACTCAATAATCGATTTACGTCCATTATAAACTTGGAAATATAAATATTGAATTAAATTGTTCTATCTTGTTTTTTAAAGAATAGGTTCTACCGAACAAATAAGAAATAAATAACTGAAAGGAATTCCCCTCCCCTTCCTAGTAAAAAAGAAATGGGCAAAAACTGGCCGAAAAAAAGAAATTGGAAAAGTAAAATACAGAACAAACCTCTCATAAAATGGTACAAGAATTATAAGTATCAAAAATTAAATACAAGACAGTGTTTGCCGTTAATAAAAACAACTCAAGGCAATTCTTGCCCTCTTTTCTGCGTTGGGCGCCAATTTGCCATGAACTGAAGTTGACAAGGGGAAATGGTGAAATTTTTCCCCAATCTCAGGGAATTTGGCAATGCCCTATGGCTAGCTCTGGAGCAAAAAAAATAAAAGATAATTAACTGATCGGCGAGTTTTCTTAGAAAATAAAAATTAATAGAGAAATACAAAAGTTGCCCTAGGCGCCACGTGATTATTTCGCTATCTTCCCTACGTGTTGTCCAGCTACCCAAATCACGAATAGTAGCTATGGTTAAAAACCCGCACGATACAAGAATTGCAAGAAATACACTTGAGTTGTGAACAGAATTATTTATTAAAATGATTATAAAAGCGCCGAAATTCGATTTCAGTAGGTAAGCAGATAAATCATACAATCGCGCGTCGCGCAATCTTGCAAAATAAACAAGATTAACCTCGGTATAGCTATACGCCGGTTTACAGTTGTTATAACAATTTGTAATTTGTAACAATTTTATCGAAGAATGGTAAAAATGTAAACTCGAAATCACAATTAAGGCGCAAACATAAATCAAAATTATCAATTAAACAAAAAAAGGACGGCACAAAACACTTATCTTGTTGTTGATTTTTATAAGAATGTGGTAGATGGTGAATTTAAATATTTCTATCGCAATTGAAGGTGGTAGCTGCATACACTTTTCTCCAACAATTACTCAAGACGGTAGCGATTACTCCAAAATAAAATTTCCAATCAAAACAATATAAGATTATAATATCTAGCCAGTTGTGCTCAAAGATGAAAGGAAAGCTCGGCTCCAGAAAATGACCAGGATCAAACAACCACCAAATGGGGGAGGGGGGAGAAGGACCCTAAAGAGGTTTTCATATTAAAATCAAAAGTTTATCGAACAAAACTAAAAAATTTACCTCGTAGATGGTATAGACTATAGAGGGTATATTCAAGAAAAACAGAATGGAACTCCTGTATGTGATATGGATATCGAAGCTCACAACTTCACAAACACAATCCTAAAAAGGTTTTCATTACAAATTCAAAAATTATATTGAACAAAACAAAACTTTACCTCGCAGATGATATAGAGGGTTTACTCAGCAAAACAGAATAGAACTCACGGGAGTTCTAAAAAAAATTTATGGAAAATTTAATCCTCCAAAATAGAACCTCTTTCTCACCTCGACAAGTAAAAAAAGGGTATATATGCTTCTTGCTCCGAAAATATCCCAAAAACATATGGTTTGGTTTAAAAAAAATACCAAAATTTCAGGCAATATTAGCAAATCCAAAATTTTAATTTTTAAGCAAAATGTCTGCCTTCCAAAAATAATCAATTTCCAAAAATGTGTTGCGTTTTGTTCGATAATAAAATCAAGGTCTACAACATAAATTATAACCCAGGAACAGGACCGTACTAAAAGTTATAGGAAAGTTTATATTTTAAATTAAACCGTTACACGTTACTGTATATGAACGGAATAAATAATAATTATATAATATAAAATTTGAAATTCATAAAATTCAATGGTACACCGGTGTAAAACCGACGTTTGTGCTACTTGAGTAGTAGGTATTTATGGTTAAATTTTAAAAAAATATATAAGAATAATACAATCCGTAGAAAATCAAAATTAAAAAAATTTAAAAAAGCAACATTATCACAAAACAGGTCTGGATTAAGAATATTTAAAATTATGAAAAATTCATAATGTGATATAACGTCATTTCATGGATGTTACCAATCATCAGTCACATTTAATGAATAAAATTGAAAAAATTTGAAAAATAAGAAACATATTCGAACTAAACAAAAAAGAATTCAAAAATATTGACTAAAATGCACAAAATTGACTTACCATAACCTCGCAAAATTATTAAATCTGAACGTTGTCACGTGTAGAAATGAACAATTTAAAATAATTTAAACTAAGAAATTTGAACTAGCACTGCTAGCTTGAAATCTGAAGACACTGCCCCTTATATTTGATTTCTAAAAACTTTGAAAAATTCAAAATTCAAAAAAATTACTATGTTTTTAACCGTAAGGCGTAAACTAGAAATTGAACCCAAAATAAAAATTTTATGTAAAAATTTTGTGGTATGCAGTATGTATTTATGGTTAAATTTAAAAAAATATATAAGAATAATACAATACGTAGAAAATCAAAATTCAAAAAATTTAAAAAAGCAACATTATCACAAAACAGGATTAAGAATATTTGAAATTATGAAAAATTCATAATTTTTCGAATAGTTTTCTTATTTTTCAAATGTTTTCAATTTTATTCATTAAATGTGACTGATGATTGGTAACAACCACGAAATAACGTTATATCACATTATGAATTTTTCATAATTAATGTAAATGTAAATTGCGCAAATGTGGGTGGGTACTACGGCAAGTACGGTATTAATTTTAATAGATTAAGGGCCAATTTCATAATAAAAATTAACTGGGCTTTTAAATTTAAAAGCCGACTTAAAACAAAACTGATGAGTTTTATTGGTCTGTTTTGTCTTAAGTCGCCTTTTAAATTTAAAAGTCCTGTTAATTTTTATTATGTAATTGGCTCTAAATATTTTATTTAATAGATTAAAATTATGAACTTTTTTTTCAAAGTTGTTCAAATTTAGCAAAAACTCGTTTGTTTGTTGTCACTGTTGTTGTCGTTTGTTTTTTATCCGGTAATAAATAGATACCAGTGGTATATAATAACCATTAAAAAGTCCGTGAATGGTAAATAATTGCGTAAAAAATTTGGTACAATAGTCAAATGTACTATCCATAGAAAATTTGTAGTACCTACTTACACATGAAAATATTACAATATGAGAATTGCGATCGTTAGTAACCAGAAAATTTTCATCTCTACTAGTTATAATTTCCATGTCCGTGGTCTTGCTGTGTACTTCTTCAATGTTTTTTGAAATAGTGTTTAAATAATGAAACACACTGAAAACTCTTATAGTATATTTGCTATTTAATATTGTTTGCTTATAAAATTAACACAATAATGGTTATATTACAATATCGCGATAATATCACACCACTATTCGCTTCTTCAGTCTACGCTCGACTGCCCCTGCTTCTTCGGACATGCGTAGTGGTAAAACACCCTATTCAAAGCAATAAAATTTTAACACTCGGCCATCCTGCTATTTACATCGGCCCGATGTAATTTACATCCACAGAATATACTTAAGTTAATTGACTTATAACATATAACAATTTATTTTAACTTAAATTATATACCCGTAATTTACAATTCACAATCATTGAACTTTACCGGTCTTTTCCGTTCCCTAACTCGCGAGTTAACTTGGTTCGATGTACTTGCTTCCATTTCCAAACGAAGCTCCAGTGCTGCCGCGTTCGCCTCCTCGCCCTCCGTTTCGCTTTCCGCACTCGATTCCGTATCCTCCACATTTGTCAAGAAAACCTTCAGCTGACTTACGTTCGCGGTAGTCATAAACCTTCTACCTTGACTGCCCTTCAGTAAAGCCACTCGATAGGTATCACTTGGTAGTATTTCTATTATCTCTAACGGGCCGCGATATTTTGGTTACATTTTGTACTGTCCCTCGTTTGTATTTTAACCCGTCGCATAAACACTATGTCCCCTACATTAAAGATCACTCCTTTGAAGCGCTTGCCGTCATGGCGCCTTTTCTGCTTAACTTGTTCAGTTCTAATTGTATTCCGCACTTTCTCTTGAATTTCCGCACTAGGAGTCCAAGTCGAATCAATTTCCGCAATTGCCGACAATGGCCCGTCATGGAATTTAGGTAAATAACCATGTAGAATCTCGAAGGGAGATCTGCTTGTCGTTTGATTTGGCGCTATGTTTAAATTTCGCTCCACTACCTGAATTACCTCGTTCCACGCGTCTTCATTTTCTAATGTTGTCATAACCGCCGGTATTAAAGTCCGATTTACGCGTTCTACTTGACCTTTCGCTCTTGGCAATTGACTACTATTCAGGGTATGATTAATTCCATGTTTCATTTTAAATTTTCTAAATTTTTTCGAAGTAAAGCTGCTTCCTCTATCCGAAACAATTCTTTCAGGAATTCCAAACTGACTAATGAAATTTTCTAATGCATAAATTGTAAAATCACTTCGTGTACTTGGTACTGGATAAAGTTTCACGTATTTGGTAAGCGCGTCTACCAACACTAATATGTGAACGTTTCCCGACTCGCTTTTTGTAAGTGGACCGACATGATCTACGTGTATTCTCGCAAATGGTCTCGCTGGTGGAGGAATTGGGTGCAATTCTCCCGCTAGTTTGCCTCCTGGTATTTTGTTGATGAGACATTCTGCGCACATACTAATATGTTGCCTAAATACCTTTTCATTTGCGAAAACCAATAAGTTTCTCGAATTTTTGCGCACGTTCTGTCGACGCTAAATTGTCCAATTAGATCATGATATTTAATCGCAATACGTTTTCGTAAAAAACACGGAATTACGTCAAGTAGTTTTTCCCGATCGTCACTTTTTATTATACGATACAATTTCCCTTCCCACAGTTGGTAACCCGACACTACTGACGGTTCATAATACGTCCGGTCATCAATAGGTTTTTCAAGGATTTCGATTATCCCTACCAAAGTTCGGTCACTCCGTTGGATCGAGAGAATGTATTCGCTTTCATTCAAAGTTTGCAATAGTGTTGAATTTTCGTAAATTTCTTGCATTGTGTCGCATGCGTCATTTACTGGAGCTCGTGATAACGCATCTGCATGACTAATTTTAATGCCCGGCCTATATTTCAATTCTACATCGTATTCACTAAGTAAGATATACCAGCACGCAATTTGTGAATTTCCCGTCTTTTGCGTATTTAAATATACCAACGCTTGGCAATCTGTAAACACCGTAAAATGTATTCCTATTAAAAAGTTTCTTAACCGCTCTATACAATAAGCAATCGCCATAAGTTCTAATTTTGAAGAGTGATATTTGCTTTCCACCATCCACCTCAGTCGTCTTTTTGCTAACATAATAAACCGGGTGCACGCAAAAAAAAGATATTGTTATATTAAGATTTTGCATGTAGTAAAATAATTGTGGTAACATGAACGACAATTGCAGTAAAATTAAACGCACCCCTCATGCTGTTTATACTACATCAGATGTAAAATGCACTTATGCATTGTTGTTCGATGCATGTAGATAATTTTACAATTTTGTTGTACTTTTAACTCGAGAGCGTTGTTGTTTTATCACTCAATAAAATAGTTGATTATGGTGTAACAATAAGATAAGTGAAAAATACAACACTGGATTGTAGTAGAATTTATCCCGTGTAAGCGTGTAACATGATATTGCAACTCTGATGTTTTACAATCTTGCAGTTTCTATAATTGAATCATGCTTTGATTACTATCTTTTGGCGCCTATGCAGGATCTTTTTAATCGTTCCTCATTTATGTTTGATCAGGAATTTAAGTAGTTCGCAATTAATATTTGGTACGTAAACAACTGTGAAGTAAAGTTAAGTTAAAAAGATTATGGATGATTACGTTGAAAACATTTTGAACGAGTGTGACATGAATTACCTGATTAATTCCTTTAAGGCGGTACAACAGCACGTGACTTTTTAAAATCAAAACATACATACGCAGTGATTTTCTATAGTATAGATACCAAGACATACGTCAATTATGTTCTTTACATATCAACGACAAATTATTTTCGGACATCTCTTTCTACTCTGTCTAGATTTTTAATATTTTCTTCAGTTGTCTCTCTCTACGAACCTCAACCAATACCAGACGGCCATATTAGGTGGCAATATTTTAAATTTTGACAGCTATTTGTTGAAAATGGTTAAAATATGGAAATATTTTTATTATATTATTAAAATAAATTTTTTACAATTATTAATATTGCTTTTATACAGTTTTCAGAAAGAATATAAAGTGGTAAATAAATCAACGCATTATTTAACCTCGAAATTTTTTAAATTTCAAATTCTAATTTAGTACATAGTATCAAGATTTATATTTGTACAAAAATGCTTTTATTTCTGTGCAATTAGTGGATTTTTGATAAGTGGACCTTGCCGACTCCGTTGATTAATAATGTGAATAATGTGAATAATAAATTTATTTTAACTACATCAAAGATTATAAATATAAATAAATTACAATTATATTATATAGATATCGGTGCAGGTTTTTGATACACTACCAAAATTTTAAATTGGTACTTCTTTATGATTGTTGGTATTTTACACGATTTGTTGAAAGAAAGAAATTAGTATTTCTTTGCGATTTTAAATTCAAAAATGTATAAAATATGTACATAACCTTCAAAAACTTATAATGACAGCTAACAAAAACGTAATTCCACAGTTGTTCCATACTAATACGAGCAAATCGAGGCTACAAAAGAGATAACTGCTATCTAACTAAAGTAGTAGAAAGAGATGGGCAGATAAACATATGGCGCGTAGTCCTAAGAACACTGCTCTTTAAGGCAGGTATACGGCTTTTGGTATCTATAATATAGAAAATCACTGTACATACGTCTTACGTCTTGCTTTTTGACAGTTTTCAATGATTGAAAGCGCCACCGTACGCAATCATTATGTACTATATAATAATAAATTTGCACCATTAATGCAGATTTCTTTATTGTATTGAAATTTATAATAAGGAGAGAAAATAATGTCTTGTTTCATTTTCGAAACGTCACATTTCATAGATAAGATAGTATTTGACCATGAATGAATGCAAGCAAAAGTGACCAACTGCATAAATGGCTAAAATAAGATACTTGACCAATTGAGTTGATTAACGATATAATAATAAAGAATAATTAAAATTTTAATATAATAAACTATATTATTAATTGTATAATGTTTAAAATTATTGAAATTTAGCATTAATTATCTAATTTTATAAGCGATATTTAACCTAAAAGCTGCTTTCATGTAAAATTCGAGTTTTGTAGTTAGTCAATTTTGCTTGTATGCCGACGATTTATTTAAAATGCAAAAATGGACCACTAATTCACTAGGCCAGTATTTTGTACCAAAAAAAATCGAAATCATATTATTTGAAAGGCACAGCAGTTTCAGCTGTTCGAGACATTGGTTTTTAAATTGCAAACCATTATTTCTACAATTTTTATTATTATGCTTTAAAATTTTGTAGCGAAGTATACAAAAAATAAACTCTATGTCCAAATGTTTTTCGTTTTAAAAAATTAATTTTTAAAGTTTATAGTTTCGAATTTGCAATTTATTGTATCATAGAAGCATTACACTTCGATAACGGAAAAATAATTAAACAATTAACCTCGACATTAAATATTTTAACTTTACTGTTACCCGTGATCAATTGTTCCTGAATTTAAAAACATCCCCGAAATGGCCCGAACTTGAAAATTACGGATCTCAAGAGATGGGATGTTAGAGTCGCCTCGATCATGAAAATCATTCTTCTATAGCCAAAAATCGAAGTTTCAATTTTGAAAAGAACGATTTTTTATGGATTTAATATTTTTGCGGTGATATCGTTTTTCTATAAACAATTTAGGCAAAGAAACGGGTGGATTTTGCTAAAGAAAAATCATACATTTATTTAATTTATTCAAATAATAAAATTTATATAAATTAAGTATTAACAGTTTTTGCAAAATGGTATTGGTTTAGGAAATTTTTAAAGATAAATATCGAACAGTTTTCCAGACCATCGTAATATTCTAATTTGGTATTGTATATATGTATATATGAGATACAATTCGTAGGCTCGTTACTCATATTTTCTATGGTGGGTTTCGGATCCCAAATTAAATAAAGGTTATTTAAACATTTACTTAATATGGCAGCCCTATATGCGATATTTATAAACATTACTAAATACAATAATTGTATTACATTTTAGAAAAAGTAATAATTGTTTATAAACATATAATAAATGTTGTTCCAAATTTCCAAATAATTTTTAAAGACGTATTAAGTCATTAAGTGCAGTTTACGTCATACGATTTCTCTTGAATGCCTGGTTTTGGTGGTTCTCTGTTCAAGACTTCGTTTTCAAGTTCATCTTCGGGTCGAATATTGTATATAAGTATACAATACTTATAAGTATATAATACTTATGATCTTTTAAGTGCGCGACTACAGAATTGTAGTAGTTCTAATTGATTTATAATCCAAATCTAGCAACACCAATATTATGTAAAAATAGCAGCAAGTTCACTGAGAAAAATGAACTAACACAATTTTGTAATAAAAAATTTGTAGAAAGAAATTATATAAATGTGTAACTATTTACTCTAAATATGAGAAGAATTTACAAACGTTATGCCAGAAATTTTATGTATATTGTATTGATGTTATTGTGACAAATTTTATTACTAAACCACCACAATGTATTATTTTTTGTATCGTATTAGTTATGCAATTTTTTATTCAGTTTTTGTAGTTTAAAATTATTTGACTTTCTAAAACTTCAACACAAAAAATCATAATTTTTACTACACATTATAATGTTTTATATAACACAAAATTTGTAGTACATCCCTACAGTAAGATGTGTTACATAATCCTACACATCGTAATACTTTATCAAACTTATGGGCAAATTTTGCAAAAATGCAAAAGCGAGGGAACACAATAATAACTTTGTATGTACAGACGCTAACTTACAGAGTTACAGTACAGACGCTAATCGTCCAGCTAACTTATCATTTTATGTAACGTCTTTATGGTCTATTCTATGGCATAATTAGTCGGCTTTAGGTTGTGATTGTTGTTCTATTTTGTTTAAAATGGATGAATATGTAACCAATAAATTAGTTGAGTGGAATTTGGAAGGTCTTCAAGAAGCTTTTTAAGTATAAAACTTACAACGAAATTACACATTTTTGCTACAAAGTACTACCGTTTAGTACTATAATTTTTGTAACCTTGTTCTATAATTTCTCTTGTAATTACTACAATTATAGCATTCTTCTCAAAATATTGTAGCAGAAAAAGAGAGAAGTAATAGCAAAATGTTACTACTACACTACTAGAATATGATCTTTTCCTAAAAAATAATTGTACTAAAAGCTAAAATATATAGTAAACAATAACATTTCATTTATAAATGCCTAATACAAAATATTAGTAAAAAGTAACAAATACTATGTTAAAGTAAGAAAAATCAAACTTTAACATATCAACCGACCGTATTATAATAAATATAAAAGTAAAACTACAAAAGTAGCTATAAGTGGATTTCGGCCGTTGAAGATCTATCCAATGATAGATACTCCTTTCACAATATGTTACCAATGCAATGAGTAACGTGGGGTTATTGCAAAATCAAAAGCCCCAGTCAAGAAACATACATGCAGATAGCTTAACACCATCACATGGACCGCTAGGTTTTATCGCACTACCGACGGTTTCGAGATTACTCCGAACAGATTTCTCTTCATCAGGTACGAATTAACCCGCAGTGCCGATGCATGAATGCAAACCACCGCATAAAAGTATGTGATTAAAACTTTGGAAAATGAAGAAGCATACCACGTCCTCTTTTGGAACTCATGTACTCATGAACAACATCGTACCTGATGAAGAGAAATCTCTTCGGAGTAATCTCGAAACCGTCGGTAGTGCGATAAAACCTAGCGGTCCATGTGATGGTGTTAAGCTATCTGCATGTATGTTTCTTGACTGGGGATTTTGATTTTGCAATAACCCCACGTTACTCATTGGTAACATATTGTGAAAGGAGTATCTATCATTGGATAGATCTTCAACGGCCGAAATCCACTTATAGCTACTTTTGTAGTTTTACTTTTATATTTATTATTAAAAAGGATAGCAAACTTATGGTTTTATGATATTAAAATATATTGAAAGATCATACACGGTTGTAGAACGTTTTACTGTAACGGCGTTTTGAAAAATTTCTTATAATTTTGTATTACTTAATGTTACAATAAAGTTAAGACAAAACTTTGTTAAATAATAGCATAAGTTGTACCTAGTTCATATTGAAATACAATTTGTAGCGATTATTTTGACAATTGTAGTATAATTTATAAAACTTTTTTCTTAGTGTTTGTAGTACAATTAACTTTCGAGGTCGTTAACATTACTTAACAATGTTGTGCAGGTAACAAGAGCACTAATAGTGAATTGTACTGAATAGTAGCAATATTTACTACACAGTAAACGTAAAGTTAACTACACCTACAGTTGTTAAAACAACATCACCATTAGTACTATGTACTTAAGCACAAGTTATTAGAACAACAAAATATTAAGTATTTCATATCACAATGTTGTTAAAATTTAACAACAATTGTAGTAAGCTGTACTGCATAGACATTTTACAACAATTGAGGTGTAAATTTTACTTATGTTTGGTGTTGTCACTCTATTTACAATTTATTATAGTAGATTGTACTGCAATTGTAGTTATTTTAACAAAAAATTTTTTCCGTGTGCATTTCACCGCTATCATCTTGTTTTTGGATCAAAATACCTGAAAGTCCGGTTGAACTCGCGTCTGTAAATAAGGCCGTTTCGGTCGTTCGCGGATTATATAGTTTTAATACCGGTTCCGTTGTTAACGCTGTTTTTAATTCAATAAACGCACTTTGTTCTTTCTCCTCCCACTGAAAAGGAGTTAGTTTACGCGTTAAGTCACTTAAAGGTTTCGCTCTTATCGCGTAATTTTCCACGAAACGTCGGAAATATGAAGTAAGATCTAGAAAACGCCTAACTTCGTGAACGTTCTTCGGAGCTGGGAATTCATAGATTGCCCGCACTTTACCGCTTCCTTGCCGCAGTTTGCCTTCTGAGATTACAAACCCCAGGTACTCAACCTCTTTCCGCCCACAATCGCATTTTCGCAACTTCAGAGTAAGATTCGCTCTTTTTAACGCTTCGAAAACCAATCTTAACTTCCTCAACATTTTTTCCCAAGTTTTCGCAGGAACGATTAAGTCATCCAAATATGACATCGCAATTTCGTTTCGTAATGAACCTAACGCTAAGTTCATTAATTTGGTAAATTCGTTTGGCGCATTTGTCAATCCAAAAATCATTCTTTCAAATTGCCCGGTAGAGTTTGGTGTTATGAACGCTGTTTTTAGTTTCGCTTCGTCGGTTAACGGCATTTGTAAATAACCGTGTGCTAAAACCAGGGTTGTAAACAAAGTCACCCCACTCATATTCTCTAAATGTTCTTCTACTGTTGCAATCGGAAAGTTTTTTTTTTGGTATTTCGATTTAGCGCTCTAAAAACTACATCTAAGCGAGGTTCTCCTGTTTTCTTCGGTACCAATAAAACTGGACTCGCATATTCTGAGTTTGTGTCGCTCACAATTCCGCATTCTTTCCATTCTTTTATAATATTACTAATAGTTTCTCTTTCCTTGAGATTTGTTCTGTATGGTTTTGCGCGCACAGGGACACCATGGTCAATAATATCCATCTTCATTAAATTTGTCACCCCAAGTTCGTTTAGGTTGAACGCGAAACATGTTCGAAACTCTTGAAACAAATTTAAAAGTTCCTGTTTATTCTTCGCAGAAATGCTTGAATCAACATTTAACATTTCTAGTGTAATCGGTGTACTCTTCATAGTATCTTTATCTGGCTTCCGGTGCATAATTTCGTTATCATCGAGGTCGCCTTGATGATTTTAACCGCTACCAGTCGCGCTTTGTCCAATTCAATTTCCACTTCAATATAGTTTTTCACAATTAACGGGATTTGGTTTCCGAACCCATAAAGCTTTTCGCGTGTTGGTTTCCAAACCACTCCCGGTAGCTTCCCTACACTACTAACTATTATTGTGCATACCGCTCTTCCACTATCAATGAACGAATTCATTTCAATGTTATTTATTTTCGCTTTCCTTAAAAATTTTTCAACTGCTTGAGTATACTCCGCTGTTTGTTCTACTTGCATAACGTTACTGTCTCGATTTGTTTGACTCGGTAATGATAGTAACTTGCTCAAGTTACTAGACTGCTTTAACCAATGAATTCAAAGTGTGAACGTATAACGTCATCTTTAATAATGCGCGCGCACAGCATTTTTGTATCGTGTAGTAGGCTATACTCTATTCATTTAGCACATTCAGTTGATGTAAACAATGATCGCTGCGTGATATCATTGACTATAGGAGTTATATCAAGACACACAGCCATATGGAAGAATTGTAAATTATATGTCCCTCTCACTCGAACGCACTCCGCGCACTATACTGTCCACACGTTCTAACGGAATGGATCGCGAGATTAATAATTGTTAATGAGGATTTATTTACATTGAAAATTAGCGCCATCTAGTTGTCGCGACAATTTGGTATTGCATTAAAACATATATGGCTGCGTGTCTTGATATAACTCCATTAGTCAATGGTAATATCCACATGCTTGCTTTATATTCAATTGCGATTGGATGCTCATAAGGTCAAGACAACCCTATATACCGTCCGTACTTACAGTTTTTCATTGTAAGTAGATGCATATAATTTTCACACGGCGCCGGCGTTTGAATTTCTAAAAATACAAGGCAACCTAGATTAGTCCCTCTCTGTCAAGCTCCTCCCCATAAATCACGTGCAAACTGCATGTATTTGTTAATGTCCACTGATGTGCTAAATGAATAGAGTATAGACGAAAATCACATCAGGAAAGTGGAAGTGGGGGTAGCCACTTGCGCCAGTAAATAGGATTGCATTCTATTCACTATACTGCAATTGATACTAAAACTAACACTGGAATTTAGTAGGAATACATGTTTACACGAAGATAGTACTAAAATCCAGTACTGGGTTTTAGTAACTTATACAAGTCACTATCTTCGTGTAATTGGCGCTTAAGGGACAGTCGCTATAAGAGACACTTATAAGACCAGTTGTTACGTACGCGGCCGAAACCATGTGCATCAACCGTAAAGAAGAAGAACAGCTAAGAGTCTTCGAAAGGAAGATCCTAAGAGTAATTTTAGGCCCGAAAACAGTGGATGGAGAGGTCAGGGCGAAAATGAACTTCGAGCTACTGAGGGAGATGGAAGGAGAAGACGTGGTGAAGTTCATAAAGGCTCAGCGCATAAAATGGTTGGGACACATAATGCGTAGCAATGACGAAGATGCGACGAAATTGTTAACATTATGGAAACCGGACGTGGAACGAACGAGAGGAAGACCGAAGGTACGATGGTGGAAATCGGTGACAGAGGACCTAATGGAGATGAACGTAGAGAACTGGCGACAGGTATTCAGTGATAGGATGAGGTGGAAGTTAATAGTGAAGGAAGCTAAAACACACCCAAGGTTGTAGAAAAGAGAAAAGCAAAACAAGTAAACAAATGTAAGTGGTGTGTAGTTGTGTCACGTTATGAATGTAATTACGTAATTAAAGGATGCAGAGGACTAATCCCCCTCAAAAAAAGGATCTTGTAAGTCTTTTAAAGACAGCTCAATTCCGCAAGGAATGTTATGCTATTTAATAATAATAATAATAATAACAAGTCACTATCTTCGTGTAATTGGCGCTTAAGGGACAGTCGCGTTTGAAATGATTCCCTTTTTTACATAGGAAACATAAATTGCTGTTCCTCGCCTTTGTACAGTCTTTTGAATAATGTCCAAATTCCGCACAATTGAAACATTTCGTTCGTGTGCCTGAGTTTGTCGGTTCCCCTTGATAGGTACTAGGTCTCGGCGTTGTCATCGCGGTTGTCATTGTTCGGTGTAACACTAGCACATCATGTAACAACTCGTTCGCGTCTTTATGTTTATTTGCCAATAAACCTGGCACAAAGTCTTTTCGCAATAAACCCGCTAAAATTTCTTCTTTCGCGTCGTTGAATTCTAATTTAACATCGCAGCACAGTTTGTATTTTTGGTGAAAATACACTTCCACATTCTCGCGCGGTTGTTGTGCCTTTCCAACCAATCTCTTCCACAGGTCTCCTACACTTTGCCTCAGGAAAAAGGTCGCTTTAAATTGGGTTTGAAAGCTCTCCCAATCGCTAATCTTGCTTTCCCACGTTTTCCACCACTCTTTTGCTGGGCCTACTAAATGAATCCTCGCTGATTCTAATTTGATTTCTTTGCTGCAGTAGTGTAAAATCGCGCAATTGTTGATCCTTTGTAGCCATTCCACCGCCGTTTCACCTGCGTCTCCCCAAAAATCTTCAATAGATTTACTTAAATCTGGCATCACACTGAACATAGGTGTACATTGTTCTGCTTGTTTTTCTTCTTTCGGTTCATTTAATTTTGCTAACAGAAATGTTCGTAGCATCGCGTCCGTCTGCGCGTGACCTTCTTCCGATTTTATCAGTAAATCCATGAGTCTCTCTTCACGGCTATGCGCACGCACATCATCCTCACCATTTTTACCCACATTATGGTCGACAGGTAAGCTTCCATGATTGTCGTCCATCTTGTTGATCACTTTCGTAATTTCGCACAGTTGTTTTTATTTTGGCATATCCCACTTCTGATATTGTTTAAATAATGAAACACACTGAAAACTCTTATAGTATATTTGCTATTTAATATTGTTTGCTTATAAAATTAACACAATAATGGTTATATTACAATATCGCTATAATATCGCACGACTATTCGCTTCTTGAGTCTACGCTCGACTGCCTGCTTCTTCCGACATGCGCAGTGGTAAAACACCCTATTCCAAGCAATAAAATTATAACATGTTTCTAATATGTCTGAGAATTTTTTCTAAATTTAAAGGGTTGGCGCCTACCTATACCAAACTTCTTCATTCAACATATATTAAAAAACCGCGGAAATCTAATATACGTACATTATGTCGGAGATATACGAACATTATACAACATAATACAACAGGTAACTTTTTAAAATAAAATGATATTAATATAAATAAATGCATGACTTACCTGAATGTTAATACAGTCAGCGGCCGATAAGATTTATGACTACTGGGATCTGCCATAGGTGTTCCCCAAAAGTCATTTTTGAATATATAACTAATTGGATTACGAATTAAAACATCTTTATTAAGCGTTACAGCTGGTATATCGTCATGTACAAAGTCACCGGTTATTCCGTTAAGATAACACGCAATAGCCACAGTGCTTACCACGCTATAAATTGGCCATAAACAAGAATGTGCATCTTTTTCGTTCTCGAATCTTTCACTAGTGGAAACTATATTTGTCCTTTGTCTCATTATATTCTTATCTTCCCAGTCACTTTTTTATAGCAAAACTTTTTTTCAAATTTCCGATTGAAGAAATTCAAGCAGATTCATTTTAAAAATACTTTCTTGTAATATACTATATTGTACGAGGTAATAGAACTTCTAGCCAGTTATCACAAAATCCTACTGGTGATTTTAGTTGATCGATACTTTATTTCTATTAGATTAATTAGATGCATTATTGTAGAATTTTATTATACCGACGCCATTCAGGAAAACTGTAAAAAGTGATGTTAAACTTGTAAAACCGGCTACGGTAATATCAAAATGTTTTTCTTATTTTATATAACCATAAAACATTAATAATCGAGTCATTGAAAAACACAATTTAAAAATTTGGAAGGTTTTAGTTCTCGTAACTATGAAGTTGCTGCTATATTCTGTAGTTTATAAAAAATTTTAAAATTTTAATCTAAATTATTTGTGACATCGTGTTATTACTGGAAATAGTATACTGCAATGGTCTTCAATTTAATCCTGCAACAAATCAATAATATTAATAGTTATAAATCATGTCCACATTTACATAAGTACTACTATTAATGCAGTAAAAAAGTTGTAAACATACAGGGTGCTGAATGACTTAGCCGAACATAGGAAATTAACATGTTAAAACCTATTTATGGAAATTCCTGCTTCCCTAATTATTTTAGAGAAAATATGAAAACACAAAAATAATGGAAAAATATAAACTACAAATGATAAAAGCATTAGATTTCATTTAGCTTTTACTTAAAAAGTCAAAAAATGCTTTTGAAATGGAAGAGTTTCATTAGAAATACTTTTTAGAAATAATATATAAACATGAAACTATAATAAAAATGCTGCATGTTGATGTAATTGGTTGGTCTTAAAACTCAGCGAACAATTTAAAATTTTTTTTGAATTTCAAAAAATATTTAATCTGCCGGCCACAGCTAACCAATCAGATTTAAACATGACATACATATGTCATAAAAACATAAATATTTTATGCAGTTAGGTTAATATTAAGTTAATGTCCGGCGAGATTATGGTACGGCGGGATTTTGGCGGCGGGATTGTGGCCGCGGGATTATGGCCGCGGAATTTTGTCCTAGACCGGTATTATGTACATAGCATAACCCAAGAATAAAAACAAAAAATCTGATGTGACTACACATAGGTTTCCCATTTATTACTAAATATAATATAATACCAAAGAGTATGTATGTACTCTTTGATAATACTAAAATTAATAATAACAATAATTAAAATTTAATAAATAAAATAATTAAAATTTAATAAATAAAAAATGGAAGAGATTTAACCAAAATCCAATCAGCTCTTTAGATTGCTGCTACAAACCAGTATATAAAATTTAAATAAAATCAGTTCACGCGTTTTGAAAAAATCGTGGACAAAAAAATCGTGCACACACGCACACCCACACGCATCCGGACATCATTGCAAAATTTGTCTCAAACGATTTGTACGGACTCATAGACTATAGAAAAAAATTCTAATTGACATAAAATGTTTTTTGCTCGATTACAATACTTTTTCTTTAAACGACACCAAAATCAGCTGTTTCATTATCGATTTTAAACATGAAAGTCAAGCTTTTCCTTACTAACATACATAAAACCACGTGGCGTAGAGTTTTTTTCGAAAGTAAAACTAAAAAAAAAATAACTTGAAATGTGTAATTTTGGTATCTACTTTTCCTAAAAATTATTTAAATAATTGAAAATAGTTGAGAGATTAAATCCAAATGTCCTTACTTTTGTATTATTTTTATTGCAATTTGATTAAATTGGTTGACTGATTAAAATTATCTACTTTTCGAATTTTTTGCAATTTTTTGCATATGCCTTCCTACCGATAATTTACGGGGGGTGTGTACTAAGCGAGGGGAGAGAATTTTTTGCTCAGTTTTTTGATATCTAGCGCCGTTCCCGAGTTATTGCCACTGGCGTACCTAGAGCTTTTGCCGCCCGGGGCGGTCTTAAAATTTATGGCTTATCCATAAGCCACACAAGTTTTCCATTCGTTCAGCTCGTTCCACTCACCTCGCAAATGAAAAACCTCGCTGGGCAGAAAAAGTTAATCTTTCCATTCTAATAAAACAATATACTAATTTCTCTACTACGTAAATGAGAAAGTAAAATTGGATATTTTAAAAGTGCGGGATCAACTTGAAAAACAGTTTTTTGAGATTTTTCGCGTTAGTTTTGCAATTAGAGAAAAAATATTAAGTTCACGTACTTAATGAAATAGAATTAATAACATATAATTTATTTATACTTACACGCAAATATAATATAAAAATACAATACAAGAACACTTTTGATTGACTTATAAACTACAAAAATGTTGTAAATAAACCAATGTGAAGGCACTGCAAATAGTGTTTTACATGTTGCATGCTACTGAAATGCGCAAATGTATCTGCGGCTTACATGTTATGTTAACAACCAAAATGCGCAGAGGAATCAGCGCTATAAGCTGGAGAGCCATGATGTGTAATATTTCAATATACCTCAATTTCCCACAAAATTTGTGTATCCATAAAAATTAAATCTTTTAAATAATTGGTAGGTAAGTAAACATATTTTGGAAATAGATATTGAAAAGTATAAGAAAATTCAAATTCAATAATCGCAATTTATCGATACTATTTCTAACTTTCTAACTTATAAACAAGTAAAATAGGTGAAACAAGTGAATAGGTACTAAATTTGTTTTGAAATAGGTGAAACGTAATAATTATTGAAAACTAAATAAAATAATATATTTTTATGCAAAATTTATTAGGCATACTAAAAAATTGAGCTTAGATTAGGTATATCTGTTGCATGCATGTTATATTGACAAATTTTACAAATTTCATAGCCAGAGAAGTCGTACAGAACAATACAAAAAAAATAAATATACTAGTAAATTATTTTGACCCAAAGAGCATTTCTACAGTACTAGAGTAGATTAGATCAACAAAAAATAGCTGCCGACTTTTTCAACTCGCACTCCTGTACGCCCTTTGAATATTAAATACAGTCTTAAGAGCTACTCTCAACTGCTGCTATACATCATCACTTTATCCCACTTGAGTGTTTGTAAGACCTTTCAAAAAATGAACTTTTACGACAAAGGTTTTTATAATTTTTTTCATTCTTTACCTTATGAAATTTTCCGGGGTCCAAATTTTCACCATTTACCTACTATAAATGCAAATGTCTATTTGTACAATAGGTAGGTAATATTAAAGCCTCAACAATTTTCATAATTATTATTCTGGGTCAGTAAAAAAAATAGTGAAACTGAATTGTATATTCTATATTATACATTATATATGTATATATCTCAGAGTACCTATGTAGATTAGTGTAGTTCTTTATTTCCATAATTGATTAGATGTAAATAAACTTACCCTTATTATATTGATGATCGCTTAAGCACCAAGCAAGTATTAATATCACTACGACTTTAACGAACACAACAATTATTTAAATAATCGGTCATATTGTAATGATTACTTCAAAAAGTTTAATCAAATCCTTTTCCAGAGGGCGGAAAATACGACTACCTGTAAAAGCTTCACGCTATCGACTACTCTGAAAACGCGCGATGACAACGCCAGCGCGTAGGAAATACGAACTATAGAATTTAAGGTTTTATTTTAAGGAATTTAAGGATAATTTATAATTATCCAACTAAATATAATTATCTGGATACTCGTGAAAAATTTGCATAAAAATTAATTGTTTTAATCGTGATAAACAATATAGGCTCAACTATGGCTGATTTGATCAGGTTCCTTCGTTGAATTATTATACAATAATTGTCGAATATGTTACTTTATGTACACATTTTTTAAACTAAAACTTGAAGTTTTTGGTCATTTCTGATACCATAACAGGTGAACACTTAAGAAGTTCATTTTTCAGAGAAGCATGAGATGTACATAAGTATTATGGGGTGTGTTCTCGATAAGAGGTAACAGTGAATAATTCTTATATCTTACTAGATACAAAAAAAAGTTTAAATACTTTTTTATTCAACTCAAAATTTGCCATCGGAAACTGCGGAAGTAAATTTTTTTGTACCGTCAAATTGGGCGACGATTTTAGGCTTCTTTGTTCAATATCAGTTAAGTTTGGACAGCATGACAGCAATAGTAACAAAAAAATTATTCTGATATGACAATTGATCTGGTAAATCGATTGTTATAATATAAAAGATCTAAAGCAGTGGTTCACAAACTTATTTGCCTCCCTTCTACCAAAAAATATTATCGGCGCCTCCCTTCAAAAAAGGTGCTTTTCCACAAAACAAAACTTTTCAATTTTTCAAAACAAGGGAAGGGAGTTTAAGGAAAAATAAATTTTTTTCTCAACTACATAAGTGGCCCGCGCCCCCCTTTGCAGGTCTCTGCGCCACCACTTTGAAAACCACTGGTCTAAAGCAATAACAAAAGTTAAAAAAAAAATAAAGAAGGCATGTTTCAAGTCTCCCGTCTGTTTGGGAGACTTGTAACACGCCTCTAAAAACCCCTTTAATATCATTTTTTAAACAAGTAAAGTAAAAATGCATGTTAAGTGCAAAAAAAATTATTTAAACAAAAAAGAACAATATAAATTGTAAAATGATTTATTCAAACGCAAAAAACAAAATTAATTCTAAAAAACCAATATGAATTCTAAAATAACAATATAAATTCTAAAAAAACAATATTAATTATAAAAAAATTATATAAACTAGAAAAATCGTTATACTTTCTCTTTCCCACAGTGCGTCTGTATTTATTTAGCATAATTTCACGAGTTTCCCCATATACTATAAATTTCACCCATATAGGGTCATTCCATATCAAGCGGTCCAACCCTATGGTTTGACCATTCTAAAAAAAAATTGATTTTTTTTGTGTAAACATCCTAACATATTAGTAGTACTAAATGATCATTATTTCAATTTTATTGTCTTTTGTTTTCGTCTGAGAGCTATATATTTGCTTTGCAATATGCGGCATATTTTGCAATTTTAAGGGTTTACGGCAACCGAAATATTGCAGCTCTTATTTGTCTTATCAAGATGAAAAAAAAATTGTTTAAAAAGAAATAGACTAGAATATTCTTTATTACATATTTTTACCTAAAAGCAATCCTAAAGGGTAAAATTGCAGCCTTAATGCTTATCTAGTTTTATAAAAAAACGATATTTTTAAAGAGAAGTTTATGCATGAAGGGAGAATATCTCAAAGTTAAATTTTTTTTTACAAAGAGATGATCAGTAGTTGAAATCACACACCAAATATTAACCCTAAGATTTACTCCCTTTTTGTAACCAAACGGCGAATTTTGGCACTAAATATCGCTGGTGGGAGACCAGATAAAAATCTTAAATTTCTTGTTATAACAGTACTACATAATGGCATTATGCAAAAAAAATTTTGAGTTTTAGATTTGACTACAAGCCGAGATATAACAATCCTAAAATGTCAAAGAAATGAATAATTTTATACTATATAAAATCAATTTATATTACAGAATACATAAGAAAGGTACGAAAATTGAAATAAATAAAAGAAGATGTGTAGGTATTTTTTCATAAAATGTGTCGGTAAATAAGGAACTATTTCCTTACAACTAGCTGTAATGTTAAAGAGCTAATTGATTTTTTGTTTTTGGATAGGTTTTTGACACCTGCACCTCATCAAAGACCTCAGAAAGTGAAGTGTGATAACACCTTATCATTATATCGTTCATCGGAACATATTTATGATACGATCTTGTTTTAGGAACAGGCAAGCAGTTATCAAACGCTTTTTCAGATTTATTCCGTTCGCGACCACCTCCTCACTTTTTACATAAATATATTTAATTCCTGGAAGGTTTTCATTGCAAAAGTTGAGGATGTCTTCTAGGGTCAAAATATAAATATTTACGACAGTTTCATCTGTTCTTAAAGCAAGCAAAATTTGATTTTCTTCACTGAATTCACTAATTAATTTGATATCTCGTGACACTGGACCATACAAGCTTTTATGACAATCTTCGCCAATCAGTTCACCCACATTACATTCCGTTTTTCAAACTTTCAACGCCTTAAGTACAAAAACACAAACTTCCTATGTGATGTGGTTATTACAATAGACCTTATGCTAGAAGAACATATGTCTCTATATGCATATCAGCTATGTCCGAACAATACCGCCCTTAAAAAAAAGCAATTATATGTTCACTGAAATGTATACATTTTTTAACATTTTGTGATTGCTATATCTCGGCTTGTAGTCAAATCTAAAACTCAACATATTTTTGCGAAATGCCATTATGTAGTACTGTTCTGACAAGAAATTTCAGATTTTTATCTGGTCCCCCACCAGCGATATTTAGTGCCAAAATTCGCCGTTTGATTAAAATTTTCAAACTTGGAACATTTTTAGAAGAAAAAGGGAGTAAATCTTAGGGTTAATATTTGGTGTGTGATTTCATCTACTTATCATCTTTTTGTAAAAAAATATTTAACTTTGAGGTATGCTCCCATCATGCATAAACTTCTCTTTAAAAATGTCATTTTTTTATAAAACTAGATAAGAATTGAGGCTGCAATTTTACCCTTTAGGATTGCTTTTAGGTTAAAATATGTAATAAGGAATATTGTAGTCTGTTTCTTTTTAAACAATTTCTTTTTTTTTGCATCTTGATAGGACAAATAAGAGCTGAAATATTTCGGTTGCCGTAAACCCTTAAAATTGCAAAATTTGCCGCATATTGCAAAGCAAATATGGCTCTCACAAAAGACAATAAAATTGAAATAATGGTCATTTACTACTAATATGTAAGGATGTTAACACAAAAAAAATCAATTTTTTTAGAATGGTCAAACCATAGGGTTGGACCACTTGATATGGAATGACCCTATACTATAACAAATAAATGAATGTTATCAGAAAAAGTATTCTTTTTATCCAGATATGTTTTGTTTGTTAGGTATTATGGAGAGAAATGTTCGTCTCACCAATAAAAAAATATCAGACAAGAATCGGAACAATAGGTTCGGTGGTGTAACAAGAAGTAAACAGGGTACAAAAATTTGTATATTTCTAATCTTAATTGTTTATATTTTTCTATAATCACGCATGTCACACTCACACAGCTCAATGAAACAAAGAACTTGCTAATAGGACCTGTAAAAAAATTTTATTCGCAAAAACTTTTCTGCGCTAAAGTACACCACCCTGATCTAAATATATAGGGTTGCGCGGCGGTTTCAAGACACCCAACCATTTCAAGTCACCCAATTTGACGGTACTTCAAACTCAACTGGAAGTAAACATGAATTTATTTTTTTAAATGGCAACATGTCGTTGTTTTAGTATTTTCGTAATTTGCAATTTTTTCTCTATACAGACATAAAATTATCATAAGGTTACATAAGAAAATTTTCGAGAAAAATGCAAGATAAATTTATGAATTAATTAATTTATTTAGTGTGCTATAAAAACAACAAGGTGGAACTCGCTTTCGCGACTGTTCTTACACTCAAAGAAATTTGCTTGAGAAATAAATCAAGAATGCGCTCATTAAATTAAGAAACTGATAAAATTCTTGAATTAATAAACAAATTTATAAGTTTTAGCATGAATAGGTATTAAATGAAGACTGCCATTCTTAATATAAACATAACATGATTAATTTAAGAATTTTTTGTAAATAAGTATATGTGCTGTAATGGCATTATTAAATTAAACATTGTACATACTTAACAGTTTGGTAATTTAAGAACTGTATGGATACATGATCCCTTATTATAGACTTTCAAGGCGCTTTTTGAGCGCCAGTATTTAGTACGATACTTAGCAATTCTTTATTTAATACACATCCATTCTTGTTTTTAAGAACTACCTGTTTATTTGAAAACTAATGTAGGGCTTAAATTATGAATTGCATCAGCTAAAAAAACTATAGGCTTACATTTGAAAAATTCAGTTGAACTTATAAGTTCATTACGAAGACTCACTTACCTGTCCAATGCCGGCTGAACCGATTGTAAAATTCACGCTGCAGATAATACATTTTGCACCATTTTTATTTTGAGGATCACTTTTTATCCATTCGTATTGTTTTTCCCACTCGGGTTTATATTTTTGTAATATTTTCGATTTCGTTATTTTAGCTTTTTTAGGAGTGACCGGTGTATCGCTATCAGAATCACTTTCCATTTTCAGCAATGCAAAACAATTAATATTCACTTCAATTGATTCTTTCTTTCTTCAAACAAACACTTAATAACTCAATTACAACGTAAGTAATGACTAAACGGACACCTGATACTGATATAACTAGACGATTAATAATAATACCTACCCAACTTTACAGGAGACGCAAAAACCGTTATTTTAATTTTTTTATAATTGCTGAACTTTTATTTTGAAAATTTAATTCCTACCTCACAAATGTATCACAGATCCTTACAGTAGAAGTAAAAGAAAATAAAATAAAATAAAAAATTACTGATTTTTTGATGAATTTTAAGTATAATTACATCTGTAAAAATATTCAAAAATTTTCAACTATTATATGACGCAGACTTTTCTTTTTTTACCAGAACTTGATACCTATTATTATGAATCTAATTCTACAAAAAAATGAATTTGGATATAAGTCGACTCAAGGTAGATTCATATTAATTTGTCTGATGTGATGTGAGGCGTTTGAACGGTATCGGTTCCTAACAACATTTAGATGGGGCGTTTATATTTTGTACTCGTACTCGTACTCCGTTCTGTTATTACGCATACGGGTGTTTTGTTTTGCCCATCACAGTTTCAAAGTAAAGATTCAAAATAAAGTATTTTCGCATACTTTATTTTTATGTAAAAGTATAAAGTATATTCATCAAAAATAAAGTAGGATACGTTATTATAAAGTATGGTTGGCAACCCTATTACGAACAGCAGTGCTTTATTTTATAAGTCGAATTGAATTATAAAAATGACCGATTGGGAAAATTTACTGTCGGATGTGTTTCTTTTAGACAATATTATACAAAGTAATAGTCAACCTAGTGTAGATTATAATTCTGAAGAAATTAGTTTGCTGTTGGGTTCATGGGGTTTCTCAAGAAGTTATTCGAAAAGTGAGAGGTAAGCGATATCAGATTATGGCTATATTTTCTGTGTAAAGTTTTGATGTATATGTAATAAAAATCTAGTACTAAATTTATAATTTCTGATTTAAAATTAAGTCTTGGGCATCTACAAACAATTGAAGATTCCGATATCGATACTTTATTCCCTCTAACTGAACTTGGAGATCGAATAATTAAGTTTAACAATTTAAATTGAATTGAAAACTGTGGCGATCCAGTAATAATCAGAACAGGGTATTAAGACAATAAAAGTGATAAATATTTTGTTTTACAATCACAATTATTTTCAGTCTGCAACACCATTATTAGATAATTCTTCTCTACCACCTTCAAAATCATCAGAAGAAAACTTTTTGGTATGTACATATTTTTAATATCGTAAAACTAAACTGTGACTTTGAAATTAATTGAAAAGCTTTCTGTGGAGATTAAAAAATTGTTTCGTTTAGAAAGTAAAGTAAATTTATTGCTACTTACTTAAAATTTACTAATTTGAAAAGCACATAATTAATTATATTTATTTATAGGGAACCTAATGCACTGCTAGACAAATAGGTGGATACCCGAAAGGAAAATTGTATGATGGGGTTTAAAAATTTAAAATATACTTTGGCAAGAAAAGGCTTATTTAGTAAATATACAAGAAAAGCACCATTTGCAACTACAACTTATAGTAGGTAATAATCTCATTGCAATTAATTTATCTATAAAATTATTTATTGTATATTTTAATTATTTCCAGCTAACGAATTAAGTTTCCCAACCCTCCTCATTGGATAATTGGTTGTCATCTGGTAGAAGCAGATAGCTTTGATAAATATAAGTAAAATTGAATTTATAAACATTAATGATAATTTAAATATTGTAGTTCAGTGCATTACCATTTTGTACTACGATAATCACTGAAAATGTTATATTATGGCATCTTAAAGAAATCAAGAAAATTACTATCTGAAATGTTTTAATGATTTCAGTTTCTATCCATTTCATATACGTTCCAGTAATAAACTTTTAACTTTTTAAGTTTAAAAAGTTTTGTTAATAATTTATAATATTAATCTAATTCAACATAATTATATTTTTTATATTTTATAAATTTTTCTTGTAAATTTTTTTAATTATATTAAACCACACAATAAATAAATAATAATTTTAATTCGCTAAAACAACCTACCATAAGTTTAAAAAAATAAGAATGGACATACTACACTGAAAATCAAGAATGAGCGTGCTTTAGATCTAGTAGGTATATTCAGAATGGAAGTTCTTAAAACTATATTGTTTCAAACTAGTTTTAAGACTGTACATTCTAAAATTAAGAACTCGAAGGCTTGGAAATAAGAATTTTTCGCTTTGAAATAAACCTCTGCATGTATTGATATTAAGAATTGGCATACTTAAATAGAAGAAGACATGCTTAAATTGATATTGATATATGATGTGATATATGATACGATGTTGATAAAACAATTAAGTATAGCATTCTTAATTTATTCTTAAAATAAAGAACGTCCAATGATTGGGTCAATTTCCAGTACGTTTATTCTTGATTTAAAGTTCATTTTTCTAGCTGGTGAGAACGGATTTCTTTGAGTGTAGGCTTTATACATCTACTTTTTTGATAGATTAAATTATTTGGGCTTTATTTTATTAGAATTTTTAATTGTCTTGTAACAACTGTTAATAATGTATTGTATACTTGTTTAATATATTATTTATGATTGATAATTGTTCAAAGGTGTTTAATGTTTGTATTATAATTTGTACTGTATATTGTGAATTTATATAGTTTGTATATGTTTTGTGAATTTTGTATAATTAATTTTATTTAAATTCTTAATAAATAATATGAATTTTAAACATTACTGAATTTTTATTTAAATATAAAATAAGCCTACAAGTCACACAAATTTGTTGTGGAAATCTGCAGAATTACATAATAATTTTTTATATACAATATTCTTGAAACGTGCATTATTTTATTTAGAAATATGCAACATTTTTTTAAAGAAATACTCAAATTTTTGTATTTAAAATATGCAGAATTATTTGATAGAAATACACATATTTTGATGCAGAATTATCTGAATTTTTATTTCAGATAATGTGCATTTTATTGTGCAGATTTTAAACTTACTAGGTGGGACATTTTTCTTCTCAAATCTGGTACCTACAAATTACCCAATTGGGTTGTTTACCTGCTTAAAATCCTTAACCCAAACGTTGACACCCTTTCAACACAATAATGGGTTTAGCGCCAATCTAGACACAAATTGTGCAGGAATATTATGTAATTGTGTAAGTTATAGACACATTTTTCTTTCAGTGCAGTCTTCTGCGACACCTTAATGAAAGCGGTTATTATACCATTGGGTACACTGATGATATAAACATACCGCTTAAAGGAAAATTCGAGAATGTCCTGTGCCATTTGATGCAGGATGCTCTACGAATCCTAGAGAAATGGTGCACGGAGCAGTCTCTCTCGGTCAACCCGACCAAGACGAAGCTTGTTCTGTTCACTAAAAAAAGGAAGCTAAGGGACATGAAAATGCCTATGGATAGGAAACTAAATTGGCATCTTCGACACCAAAACCAACAGAATTCGGCCTCCGAAATTGTCTAACGAATAATATCTGCCGGTCGTCTTTAATTAATGAATATTTTAAATTGTTAACACACGATAAATAACATTAATTATTATTGTTCTTGTTATTGCTCTTGTTTTTATTATTCTTATTGTTAAATATAATAATGAGCTATGTGTATCTTTCTATCAATCTATCTATCAGTAACGCGCCTTTGATTGGTAAATTTTTTTTACCAACCTAAAAATATTCTATTACAAAAAGGTGTAACTGATCTAAATAAAATATGGAATGAAAAATGCGTTTGTATCCACGCTACATCATTCTATACATATTATTTAAAATTAAAATTTTGATTTATAACTAATTATTACCATAATGCACAAAGGTCCTTAGAAATAAGTTACTTATATTTAAAAACAAATTTTGCAATTTTAATTATGAATTATTATTTCATGTCAGATTTCGTCGTAATTTATCTCCTGGTTAAATCGTTTATACCCATAGTTCAACAAGTGTATAAGTTTTTACTAGTATAAAGAGCTGGTTTAGACTAACTACGACTTGAAAAACCAATCAACAGCAGTATAATATTATAACCAGGTTAAATCATGCTTAACTGACTCTTGTAGATACGGACCTGTACAAGTTATCACCAGTATAAACAGCTAGTTTAGCTTAACTGTCAATTGTAAAATCAATAAACACCAGGATAAAATTATCCCCCGGTTAAATAATGCTTAACCGACTATTTTAAAAGCGGAATGGTCAAATTTTTGATATTTCTTTAGCAAGTGGCGCGCCATAGTACCTCAAGGTGGAAAACTTGGATTTTATGTTATGGGCCCAACACTAACAACATATCAAAAAATCAAAACTACCCGACCTTTTGCACAGCAACCCCCATATTTTCTGACATATTTACTGGACCCAAGTTTTAAAAGGTTTACCGTTCGCCTTCAAATACATCGACGACATCAGGATAGCATCAAAAGATCATGATAGCCACATCGAACACGTTCGTATTGTATTTCAGAGATTTCGAGAATATGGCCTAAAAATCAACATTTCCAAATGTGAGTTTTACCAAGACAAAATAAATTTTTTAGGTCACATCATCGACAAAGACGACATCCGCCCTTCTCCCGAGAAGGTTGAAACGATTCGCAACTTTCCTCAATCAAAAGTCGCTCAAGAATTACGCCGATTTCTCGCATCCATCAATTTTTACAGGCGATGCATCCCCAACGTGGTTATCTCTCAAGGCATACTTCAAAAACTAATCCAAGGTAACAAAAAGAATGACACCACGCCAATTGAATGGAACACAGATGCGTCTGCCGCTTTCGAACAATGTAAGCAGGAATTAGCTAATGCTGTGTTGCTAGCCCACCCATCGGCTGACGCCGACCTATGTCTTTACGTAGATGCATCAAACATGTCCGTCGTATCGGCACTTCAACAATCAAGAAATGGAATACTTCAACCACTCGGATTTTATTCCAAACGACTGACAGATACATAGAAGCGCTATAGCACCTATGATCGAGAACTACTAGGACTCTACCAATCTGTAAAGCATTTTCGGTTGTCACTGGTAGGTAGGCACTTCACCATTTACAGTGACCATAAGCTACTGGTTTTCATGTTCAACAAAACGCCAGATCAAGCTTCACCTCGCCAACTACGTCAGATAGATTACATCAGCCAATTTACCACAGACATTCGTCACGTTTCCGGACCAGAAAACGTAGTAGCCGACATGCTATCAAGAAAGACATCGGCGCAACATCCTCTGAACTGGTATATGGCACCACACTGAGGTTACCAGGAGAATTTTTCGAGAAGATTCGTAACAATCCACCGCAAAGCGAATATGCAAACTACCTCAAAAATATTATGCACAATTTGCAACCAACTCAAAACACAAATCATGCAACCAAGAGGACCATATTCGTCCAAAAAGAACTGGATAAATGTAAATATGTTTTTATTCGAAATGACGCCGCCTCACCACCTTTAACACCTCCCTACGACGGACCATACCAAGTAATCCAACGTAAGGAATCCACTTTCATAGTACACGTAAAAGGACGCAGTCAAGAAATTTCCATCAGCCGACTCAAAGCTGCCTTCACCGAAGATACAAGCGACGACCACCTGGAAAAAGTTTCACCACTCAGCACTCCGCCTACACCAGCCCAACCAAAAAAGAAGGTTACGATTCAAGAAAAACCTTCCCAATATCAACCGGCGATGCAATCAAGATCCGGACGCTCTATCAAAGTTCCGAAAAAATTCGCAGATCAATCGTGACTTCGTCATCGGAGAGGGAGTAGTGTGGCGGCTCTGAAAGAGGTCAAATTTAAATTTTAAATTTAATATAGGTGTCGCGCCTCGGTAGGTTGGCAACCCTTCTAACTGTCAACAACGGAGCTACCCATGGGAGCTACCGACGAAGAGAGCAGCAATTAGCACCAATACCCGGTAGTTCAAGACGACTTGGAGAAGTCGCTCACCACCACGTTTGATTTGTTATATTTGTTATTCGTTTGTTCTGTTACATTTTACCATCTGACAATAAATTAATTTTGTTACTCGTTGATTGAATTAAATTGTGTGGTACAGCCAAGACATCCCACAGGTTCATATAACTTTTACCCTAGGATCGATAGTTGTAGAGTTAGACTGTAAATAGGGTAATAAACAGTTTTCCTCAATTATCTCGTTTATTATCATGTTTATCGTAAAAATGGTAATATGCAATTACGTAGACAATTTAATTTTCTTCAACTTTGGTTTTTACCATTTTTACCCTAGGATCAATACATTAAGACTTTTATTGAATTCAGGTGTGGATTCCTGTTTATTTTCAGGTATCTCATTTTTTTACATATTAAAGCGTTTTTAACTGCTAAGGTCATTACGCATATTTACATGTTGTTATGATAGGTATTAGTATATTACATGACTAGTGGAGAAACCGAAAGATTCGCTCACGCATTTGCCAATTTTGCACGCGAGCCGACAGGCGAGTGTGCAGAGGCAAATAAGTGAGCGAAAGGGTTTCTCCACGAGTTATGTATAGCGTTTTGTTCAATCCTGCACTTATAAATCTAAAAAATTTATGAAAATACAATTTATTATAATTCGTGTCATCAATAATTAAATTTGAGATTTTGAATTTGCAATAACTCGAAAACGGCGTTAGATATCGAAAAACTGAGCTAAAAATTTACCCCCCTTTGCTCGTACTCAACCTCCCGTAGCGATTTGTCGTAGGAAGCTTTATGCAAAATTTTAGATCGATAGCGCGCATTTTGCGCGCAAAATAATTTAAAAAAAAGTTAGCTTTGGTTTTAAAACATTTTAATATTATTATAAAGAACGTAGGCAGGTTAATGAATGCCTGCATTTTTCACTCACTAGTGGGTGAAAAGTCTTTCGCCCACTCGTTACCATAGATATAATTTGAGTGAGTAAAACAAACGGTTTCTAGTTGCGTATCCAAGTAAGAAACGTCATGTTTCAATAGCAGGATTGAACAAATTACATTTGTTAGGGCATTTTATATTTTTCGATTTAATCCACAGTCCATTATAAATATCATCATTTCTTTAATCATCTCTTCGTTGTCTGCTATATTGTCACTAATTTTGTTTCCAAGGCCAGCCTGTTTTCGCTTCTCTTCATATTGTTGACATTCTACCAGAAGATGCCTTATTGTTATATTTACTCCGCATATCTCACATTTCGGTGATTGATCTTTTGTTAATAGGTGTTCATGGGTAATTTTGGAATGACCTGTTCTAAGTCGGGTTAGAATTATCTCTTCAAGTCTTTTGGATCTGTTTGCCATTCCGCATGTTGATTTTTAACTTCTCTTAATATATTATGTTGCAGGGTATTCCAATTAGTCTCTGTTTCATTTTTAATACTTTCTTTTATTTCCTTTAACGTTGCCCAGCTAACACGCAATATTGGTGCTTTAAAGTTTAAATATTGGCGCAATGTTACGGTATCCCCAAGGGATACCGTATGCGTTTTCCTATATCCGCAATGCAATTTTTAAAAATTATAAAAGATGATTTCTACTTCTGATCACCCGTGAAGGCAAACTCTACCCAAGCACCTTAAAAGTGATTAAATTATGTAAAAAATAAGGAGGCGAAAATAAAAACAATTGTAGTAAAATGAAAATTGTAATTGATCCTAGCGTAAAAAATTTGATGTGACAACACATAAATTTCCCATTTATTACTAAATTAATAATAATAATAATTAAAATTAAAAATAATAATAATAATAATAATAATGGAACTAGTTTGGACTCGATTAAAATAAAACGTGGCAATTTTCAAGGAGATTCCTTTAGTCCGCTTTGGTTTTGTCTAGCAATGAATCCACTTTCGACATTATTGAACGATTCCCCTGCAGGATTTGGGCAAAATTTTAAAAACAACTCTACGATAACTCATTTGCTTTACATGGACAATTTAAAATTATATTCTCGAAGTGAAGATCAACTTTTTAACTTAATACAAACTACAAAATTATTTAGTATGGACATTTGCATGAAATTTGGACTTGAAAAATGTGCAAAAATTGACATTCATAGGGGTACACCAATTTTTAAATTTGATGTATTAAACGAAATTCCCAAACTATTACCGCATCAGTTGTATAAATATTTGGGAATGCAACAAAATTTTGTTTTGGACCATCCACTTTTAAAAAAAGATTTTAGTCAAAAATAATGGAAAAATTAAAAATTTTAATGAAAAGTAAATTAACGTCTCGGAATATGATTTCGGCTATTAACTCCTGGGCGGTTCCAGTCGTATCATATTCTTTCGGAGTTTAAAAATGGTCGAATACAGACCTAAATGCCTTGGACAACTTAACAAGAAAAATGTTATATAAATTTAGATATTTACACCCGAAATCTGCAGTGGAAAGACTATATATTAAGAGAAAAAAAGGAGGACGCGGTTTAATAAATTTATTTAATTCTTGTAAATCTATAACTAAATTATTGCGTGATTATTTTTATTCAATTAACATTTCTTTAATTCGTGAAATTATAAGTCTGGATAAAAATTTTAGTGGTTTAAATTTAAAAAATCAAAATTATAATTCTGAAGAAAAATCTAATTTAAATATTATTTGGAAGAATAAGGTGCTTTACGGCAAATATCCAACAATTTTGGACTCCGAAGGAATTGATGGAGAAATGTCAGTAGAATGGTTGAAGCGGGGATTACTACACTTTGAAACTGAAGGATTCATGTGTGCGATTCAAGATGGTGTAATTGTCACTAACAATTACAAGAAGCACATCATGAATCTCGATGTTGCAGATCGCTGCCGAAAGTGTGGTGTCCTCAATGAAACCATAGAGCATATTATAGGAAGATGCTCATTCTTGGCTCCTACTGACTATCTCAGAAGACACATCCAAGTTTGCAAGATATTACACCAGCAGCTTGGTAAAAAATGTAACTTGCTTGACAATTTTAGGCCCTATTATGACTACGTACCTGAACCTGTACTTGAAGACGACTTTTCGCTACTCTACTGGGACAGGACTATATTGACGGATAGAGAAATTAGTCATAATAGGCCTGACATTGTCTTGATAAGAAAAAGAGACCAAAATGCAGTCATCATTGACGTTGCTGTGCCTCTGTCAAAAAATGTCATAACCACCGAGAAAGAAAAAATCCAAAGGTACGAGAAAAGGTACGAGACACTAGCGATGGAAATGATGAGTGTATGGGGTCTCAATAAAATAGTAATAATTCCTATAGTGATATCGGCTACTGGTGTGGTATCTTCCAAATTTAAAACCCATTTGTTAAAGCTGGATCTATCAACAAAATTGTACCCAGAAATACAAAAAGCAGTTATTTTGGAAACGTGCCATATTGTCAGAAAGTTTTTAAATTCTCAAAATTAAAAATGCACTAAACAATTTAAAATTTTAATTATGAAGCGTACTTATAAGTTAAGAAACACATTGTAAAGCATACGATGGTTGGAGCTAAATCCCCCATCTTATGCTTATTACCACTGTATGTGAGAACTAAAATAAATAATAATAATAATAATAAAAAAATAATTAAAATTTAATAAATAAAAAAATAACGTATGGATTTCGACCAAAATCTAATCAGCTCTCGAGATTGCTGTTACAAACCAGTATATAAAATTTGAATAAAATCGGTTCACGCGTTTTGAAAAAATCATGGACGAAAAAATCGCACACACATCTGGATATCATTGCAAAATTTGTCTCAAACGATTTGTACGGACTCATAGACTATGGAAAAAATGCTAGTTCAAAAATTTTTTTTACTCGATTACAATACTTTTCTTTACTACGTAAATGGGAAAGTGAAATGGTAAAAACCAAAGTTGAAGAAAATTAAATTCTGTGCTTAATTGCATATTACCATTTTTACAATACCCACGATAATAAACGAGATAACGGAAAATAAACAAAAATCTGCTCCTGAATTCAATATAAGTCTGAAAATATTGATCCTAGAGTAGAAATGGTAATTATCAAAGTTAAAGGAAATAATATTCCCTATTTAATTACTTTTTATCGTTTTTACGATAAACATGATAATAAACGAGATAATTGAGAAAAATGTTTTTCACCCTATTTTCAGTCTAACTCTACAAATATCGATCCTAGGGTAAAAGTAATATGAACCAAACTTGTGGGAAATTACATTCCCCATAATTTTGAGTATTAACATTTATACTCTAAAGTTGAGAAAAAGTGAGTTATTTGAAAAACAAGAAAACATCATTTAAATCACGATGGCGGCAAACGCAATGGGGGGATTTTCCCGAAAATCGAAATTTATACTAGCAAACAACCCTCCTTGAGTTTAAAAAAATAAAATCGCTCCCCGGGAATTATTTCCAGGTTGACCGATTGTTAGTCCTAATTTAACTGGACTTAATAGCAAATTTGATAATATTAGTATAAATATTATCAAAGAGTATGTATATATAGAGGGACAGCTCTTATGGGAATACTTGTCACAAGTATTTCTTGATGGCTCTGCTACGCCATCTAGTGGAGGGGGTTATCTCTACGTCTTTATTTTTGCTCCTCTATATACAGGGTGCTGAATGAGTTAGCTGAACATAGGAAATTAACATGTAAAAACTTATTTTTGTAAAAATACCCCCCTGTATATAAAGGATCAGCCATAAATTAAAAATTAAAACGTAGAGATCACACCGTCTACTAGATGGCGTAGCAGAGCCATTAACAAAAACTTGTAACAAATATTTGTTTATATTACACTGAACCATAATTTGTTTTTTATACCTTGACAACGAAATATATTAAGTAGATTATAACGCCCTAGGGCCTATAAATCATAATGCCCGCTTATTATGCCCTCTCATACGCAATTATAAATATACAATAAAATTTAACCATTTTATTTAAAATTAAAAGTACAATTTGCAAATGAAGATCCACTAATTGAACAATTTCCTAAATCTACACTATGTTTAATTGAAGAAACGTTCAGGTTAGAGGCATCAGTTCGGGAGGTTCCAGCTTCATCGTTGCCAGTACCAATTAAACGGCTGATTTTATTCTTTGAAGCCATACTATCTTCAATGTATCCCGATGCAACCGTATCGCTCTTCCACTGTCCATGCCTTTTTAAGGTCAACATATCCCCACCTGCATTTACAAGAAGAGTTGCCGATGTTCTACGCAGACAGTGGCCTGTGAACTGTTTAGGATCGGCATAACCTAGATATTTTGCAATTTTTGACGGTACACTTCCAAAAGTATTTTTACCAACCACTTGAGAAATGCATTTGCCATTACGGTATCCCAAGAAATAGCGTCGTTCTTTTGTTCCCTTCGGCCGCAATGACGAATATTTTCGCAAGAAACTTAAAGCGTTCATCTCTTCTTCTTCTATAATCGTAAAACTCTTTGGGCCCCCAGTTTTTGTATCTTGAATTTTTATAACCATAACCGCACCTCTGTCATCTACGTCATCAACATTTAATTTAACGAGTTCGTCCCTTCTTAGGCCACCGAAAATTCCCATCAACAAAACAACCTGTGTTTAACATAAATATGTTTTAGTTAATGCCACAATCCACTACCTTACAACCTTATCTAAAAGAAACATGTCGTCTGGAGCCTCTTTCATAAACTTTAGCACATTTTCTCGTGTCAAAATTTTAGATTTTTTTGGTATATACCCTTTGGAATATTGTTTCAAGGAGGTTTCCAATCTACTATAATTTTTCATATCTATTTTTTTGTAGACTAATAATGTCGAATTTAGCATTGAATATTTCGACCATAGTGAATTCGGGCTGAATGACTCCGACTATAAAATACCCAGACTGTAAAAATTTATTAAAAAATGTACAAAATACATACCAATTCTTGAAAATATCCCATTAAGACTGTTTCATTGACTTGGGTAATTTTTAGGTCATTTTCTATCATCCATTGCTCAAAATTATAATATTCCTTGTCATATAGCGGACGAGATTTTGGGGGTAACAAATTTTCGTTAGCCTTATCGGCTCGTTCCAGTATATTTTTAGGAATTTTTTCCTCCATTCTCAATGTCACTGTTTTTTTTCACAAACAATAAAACAAACAAATCGTCATAGATACAAGTCACCGCAAACTAGAAAATTTAGCAAAATCAAATTCAAAATTTATAAATTCTTTTAAATCTTCTGAAATTCAAATGCAGTGTAATATAAAACGTTGTATGCAACACGGGCATTACTCGATGTTTATGCTCTCGGGCAACATAAAAACTCTCGGGCCTAGCGGCCCTCGACCTTTTAAATTGGTTGCCCTCGACATAAACATCGTCATAATGCCCTTGATACATAAATAACTATAATGGCTGTCCCTCTATATATACATACTCTTTGATATTATAGTACCATGATATTCCCCATAAAATATTAATATTAGCAATGTAATAAGTAATAGTATATTATTATGACCAACTCTGTATCCAAAAGTGGAGCACAAGAAAGTTTAATGAAATTGCGCACGCATAATGTTGTGGCGCTAATGTGAGGTTAAAAAAAATTGTATTACTGTTGGCGGTAAACTGTTGAGCTTATCTAGTTTATTTTGTATATTCTAATTTATTTGTTATTAATTTTTAATTTGTTTGCTATCCTAATATATCATTTTAAGAGTATGAAGTGCTCCATTCCGGAAATATCGTGGCATAATCGAGATCCTGTATTAACCGCAGATATTCAACCCCTATATAATGGTGAATTTTATAGGTTAGCTACAGGAGGTGCAGATTGTCATGTATTGGTTAGTGACTGATTGTATTTTTATTTTTATATTAAAATATTATAATTTTATAGATATGGCATTTAAAAATTCGAGACAATGGAAGGGTTAATGTTGATGTAGTTTGTGATTTAACAAAGCATCAACGATCAGTTAATGTAGTTCGTTGGTCGCCTACCGGTAAATTTTTAGCTTCTGGAGATGACGATGCTAGTATTATAATTTGGAATTTAAAAACAGATAATTCACCCTCAGAGGGAGAAACAGATGATAAAGAAACTTGGATTGTATATAAGGTAAAATAACATGGTCTATCTAAAACTAAAATCGATACACCTCATGAGCATTGACGACGTTGCATTAAACCAGCGTTGTCAAAATTTTAAATTTCATGTGATTATAAAGTGACGATGCTGGTCTAACGAGTATTGGTTTTGGTTTTAGATAGACGATAGTAGAACATTGATAAATATTTTGAATAATAATTACATGTTGGGTTTCCATTTTATATTTGGTTTGCATTAAAAGTTACTTTGTTTTCAAGAGCACTTAGGTACCTTTTGTTTTTTTGAATAGTATACTAAAGCCGGTTCTACATCAATAAAAATCTAAGCTGTATTTTGAAATTCAACAAAAATATTTGAAGCGCAAATTTAAATTGAGCAAGTATTTTATCACGTAAATATTTATCTTGTGTGTTGTACTGGCGAATCTATTCGTAAGTAATTTTACTGTTTAACACCTTGTGATTTTCCTTAAAAGCGGACTCTTAAACAAAACCATAGATGTGATTTTCTTGAATTTTAACAAAAAGTCGACATCAAATTAAAACTGCAAGAACTATTGAACGGTGTAGTGAATCGATTTGAAATTTTTTTTATTACATCGCAAAGTCAATGATGACATGTGTACCAATTTTCATCGATATCTTATATTTTTGAGTTTTATTTTTTGTCTCCTATACATCCTTAAAATGCTGTATTAACATTATGCATTGGACATAATTATAGCAACTTTTGTATTTCATGCATTTTTAATCAGTTTCTTGCAGTATTTCTAGAGGCAAGTATTTTATTTGATAAAAGGGTGTTTTTAAAGATGGGTCACGGAAAAACAATTTTGGTAGATTTAAGGTAACGAATTGTTAACTTGTATAATGATGGTGTAAAAGTGACATAGCAAAGGATTTCGACTTGAATACATCAATAATTGCTGCGTTCTATTTACCAAAATCTAAGTTAATCTAACCTAAGTAGAGGGGGGAAAATCTAAGTTCCAACAATAGATGTTAATACAGTGGAGTCCGCTTAATGTGATCACTTCGGGACTTGGGGTTTTTGATAACAATAACCGATTGATAACAATAACCGATTGATAATAAAAAGAGAAAAAACATTTTATTGGTTATTTATTAGTAATTAATAAGAAAAATAACAAATTAAAAAACTCATCTCGAATTGTTTGTCTCTGCTGTGCGAGGAGTAAATTGTTTATAAAAAGTTCGTATTGGTAATGCATTTGAAAATCTGACGTCTTCTATTTCAACGTGTTTTTTTTAATTTTACACAAAAGTGGTTGTGAAATGCTTAATTGCAATGCTGCATTCCGCTGGCTTATTTTTGGTAACTTATCATATTGTTCTAAAATTTTTATTTTTTCAATTAAACTCAAATCACGTCTCTTTTATTTAAGTCACTCATTGCGAAGTTTTCAAATAGAACTGAATTACATCGTATATTAACAGCAAACTAGACAAATCTTCTTGCTAACAACTGATTTAAATATCGTGTAATGAATATGTGGTACATATTTATACGAGTATGTGGGTGGCTTATGCACAATATAAAAAAATGCTTGCAACTGAAAACTAATTCCTTTGGCCGTGGGAGAAAATAGTCTTAAGAATAATAAATTTGATAATATAAACCGAATTTTGATTACCATAAGCGATGTTTTTTGTGTGTAATCATATACGTTCGGCCCGTTCCTCGCAAAAGTGATAACAATACCCGAATGATAACATTAACCGTGATTCCAATAAGCGGACTCCACTGTATTAACATCTAATTTTAGGGAATTCTGGCGAGCCGCCACTGATTTAACCTTAAAAATTGTAAAAATTACAACAAATGTCGTTTGACATTTTCGAATGACGCCATTTTGGGGCCCTAATTAACGTTCTCTCTCTAACTCATTGGCCCATAGGTTTGCGGTTTGTATCTATCTAGTGACTGTAGTTTTTTATACAGTCACTAGATAGATACAGTACCGCAAACCTAACTCGTTACAGAATATACTATTAATGAACTCAAATTTTGTGTTATTAAATATTAATTATTTTAAATAAATAGATTTTTGGTTAATTTATTATTTATGTAATTTTGTTCTATTATATAAAAATCGGATGTAGCCATCACATAACTTTCCGAATATTAAAAGTAACTCCCAATTACTAAACTAAATTATTAAATCATTCAGCAAATCGAAATAATAAGCAAAAGCAAAAATACAAATAAAAAATATATACTTATCACAAATAACTAAAATTTTATGTAAAAAAAAATTTGCTTATTTATAGGCAATTTAGAAATTTAAAAAAAAATTTTTTAATTTATAATTTTTTTTTTATTTTAGAAAAAATTTTGTAGAACAAAAGTTGTAGGTAATTTTATACCGATAATTTTTGTCATAATAAACTTTTACCTATTCCATTGCGTTTCGGAGTTTTGATGGATTATGTTTTATCGCTTCAAGTAAACCCCCCGGTCCCCCCCATACGATTTCGTCTATTTTCAATAGGCTTTGTGCCACAACAGATAAAATTTCGTTAGTTCGTTTGGTTGCTATCGTGTTCACACACACACACACACCTATACATACAGACATTTTTCAAAAATAATAGAAATGGTTTAAGGAAACCTCAAAACATAAAAATTTGATAAAAAAATGGGGGGTCAATTTTATTTTTCAATTTCAGATTACAATACTTTCCTTACTAAGGAGTTCGGAAAGTAAAAATAGGTTACGGAGAGTGTATTTCAATAGAAATGACATTCTTAGTTGCAATTAAATACGAAGTAATAGGTTTTACAAAACATTAATAGTAATAAATTGTAATGTCACAAGTTAGTGTAGGATAAAACCGCGCCAGCTTTTTAAATTTGCTCCGTACTGATGACGTCAGTTTGGAACAAAATGTGACAAGGACAGAAAATATCTGCGCATAGGCACACCATATAATCCTAACACCACGGTATAACACTAAAAAAATACACTAAACCGCCGCACGGTAATCGATGTATAACGCGCCCACGGATAAACCGCTTCACGGATAATCGAAGTTCTACTGTATGTCTAAATTTTATATTTTTTTAATCAAAATGCTCTAATTATAAACGTTGATATCTTACACAATCATTTAATTAAAAGCAACTAGAAAAATAATTTTCGAATAGAGCCTAATTGAACTTTGAAACAGAAAATCGCGATAAAGTGGTTTAAAGTAACCTCACCTTACGGTATCTCTGTTTTACTTTTTTCTAAATCTTCCAAAATGTAGGATATACTTCAATGGATAATAACAAATCAATTGTAATGGTTAAAGGTCCACAATGATTTAAAACAAATTATTCTCATTAAAAGTTTGTTAAGTGCCGACAATCTAAAAACGAGTTGTTTGTATTACCAAGACTATTTGTTGGTGTTAACTTAAGATTTTATTGTTTTCCGAATAGTAATTTGTGTTTCAATTTTAATAATAATTTTTTATATTTTTGTTTTATTAATTTTTTATTTTTTAAATTATTTTTGTTTTAATAAATTTATTATATGTAATTCTTGTTTTTAATCTTCCTTTTAAATTAATCAAACCACGACCTGCATATTTTATTAAAGTCTCTGTAGTCGTAGTAAACGATTAATAAATTATATATATTTAAAATTCAAACAAAGGATTATCATTACAACTTCTGAATACTGGGCAGATAAATGTTTTGGGATATTAACCCTTAATCGATCCACACATTTAGCCCAAACAACTTTGTGGTTGCTTTGCTATTTGTTATATTAAAATCGGTAGGTTTTCATATAAATGGTTTAGCAGAAGCTTATCAATTATTATCCAAATATTAAAGAACTTCACAATACTTAATTATTAAGGGGCTTAGTTAGCACTTATGTCACACTTAATTTAGTCATTACATAATTTTCATATACGAAGGTTATAATTTGGCCTCACTCAGGTGAGTTACAACCATATGTGTACTGTGTAGGTTACAGTTACTTCATTTTTAAACTAGCTTGTAAGAAAATTATGTCAATATTTGCAGGTATTTTTAATAAATTATTTTTCAATTTTTAGGTATTACGTGGTCATATAGAAGATGTTTATGATATTTGTTGGTCTCCTACAGAAACAAAATTATTATCAGGATCTATTGATAATACTGCTATTATTTGGGATTTTAAGACTGGCAAGAATGAGCGTATTTTATCTGATCACAAGGGATTTGTGCAGGTACTATAAGTCTTTATTTCTTTCAACTATATTACTAACTTTTATTTAGGGTGTTGCATGGGATCCAAAACATCAATACATAGCAACATTAAGTAGTGATCGAATATGTCGCATATATGATACTGCTGGTAGACAAATTAAATTTAAAGCTCACAAAGGATTATTACCAGTATCAAATTCGCATGCATTACATAATAAAGAAGTAAAATATTTTCACGATGATACATTGAAATCATATTTTCGACGATTAAGCTTTTCTCCAGATGGCAGTTTATTAATTACTCCATCTGGTTGTATTGAAACCGAGGATAGAAAAATGGGTCGTTATGCTTCTTTTGTATTTGTCCTAGAATCTGCTGTTCAGTAAGTTGAATTTTTTTTTATCATAAAATGAAAGTGATTTGCACAAAATCTAATTTTCAATTAAAAAATTAAAGGATATTCATGCTTTCTGGGTGTTTATAATATTTATATGTTAAATTAAACCTTCTTAAGTTGAACTATGCAGGATGAGAGGGATGATGATAAATATCTTTCTCAGTGAATATACAAAATTACCTACTTATTTATATACAGTAGAGCGTCGATAATCCGGACGTCAAAAATCCAGACCGTCGATAATCCGTATTCAATTCCGGGGAAAATAAAAGTTGGAAAAAAAATTTGTCAAACAAAAGTCAAAAAAACTTACCGCTACAAAAAAATATATGTATAATTTTTCCGACATAGCAATCATACATAGCAAATACCGTAGTGGTCAGATAAAAGTTAACACCCATGGAATTTTTGAAAATTCCACTATTAACCAATACAGACGCAATGAAATAAAGATATAATTTAAAAAAATGTTCTTAAATGTCATTTCAAAGAAAAAAACAAAATATTTTTCTCCAGAAAAATAAAATAATCTATTTATTATAGCTTATACATAAAATCTTTAAATTTTCGATTACAAAAATTAAGTCATATTAAGTTGAAAAAAGATATTAACCAAAAAATAATTATTATTTTAATATAACAAACGTATTAACTCTTTATATGGTAGTCTCGAGTCTTTATAACTGCTTTATTCCTTCTTGGTATTGCCTTTATTAAGCATGTATAGTATTCGACCTAATATCATATTTCCAAGCATCCATTGACAGTTTTAAATTTGATTTTGGTTGTAAGATTCCGTTGGCGTATACTGCGCTTAAAAACCGTCCAGCAATTCTCGATAGGATTCCAGATATGAATTATTTCCAGACCAAGGAAGGGTAGTAATACCGGTCTTTTTAACAAATTCTTGATCTCATAGATTAAAAACGGGAAAAGCTTAACTTCAATTCATATTTTTTAATATGTATGATAGTAAGGAATACAAAATCATCAATACTTCCTTTCCAAACACGTTGACAGGGCGCAGAATTGTCCTGAAATGTGGGATCATAAATTACTGGAAATAGTCTCTCAATTGATGGGATTAAACAGGCTTCAACGATTTTGATATAAGAGTTTCCATTCGTGAATCCAGTGAGGAAGGTTAAATTTCTCATTCCAAAGTAGTAAATGCACCCCAAACCATAAACTGAGTGGAAACTTGTTCCAAGTTTTACCAAGTTTTCTTTTTTTTATTTATAAAACGACCTTTTTGGGTCTTTTTGATAATCCGGATATTTTGATAATCCGGACAGAGTCCGTTCACAATTAATCCGGATTATCGACGCTCTACTGTAATAATTATATAAATTAGAATTATCAATATTGAGCTACAGGACAAATTCATATTAAACTTGAAAATGAAAAAGTCATTTTTCGAAAGCTTGTTTAAAAATGTGTTTTATTTGTGTCCTGTAGCTTTTACAAAGAGATGATAAGTAGTTGAAATCACACACCAAATATTAACCCTAAGATTTACTCTCTATTTCTTCTACACATTTTCAAAGTTTAAGAATTTAACAAAACGGCGATTTTTGGCACTAAATATCACTGTGGGGGACCACATAAAAATCTGAAATTTCATGTTATAATAGTACTATATAATGGCATTACGTAAAAAAAATTTGAGTTTGAGATTTGACTACAAGCCGAGATATATCAATCACAAAATGTCAAAAATGTACACATTTCAGTGAACGTAATTTCTTTTTTCAATGCCAGTATTGTTCGGACACAGATGATCTGCATCCAGTAGAAGCTCGATAACGTGAACACTCGATACTATGAACATCTCGGTCCTGTGAACACACAATTTCATCTCAATGTCAATCAATGTTCCTAATTACCAACATTATGCATTATACGTTTTATAAGGAATAAATATATGCATAATATTAGTTCTTCTACACTCCCGTTAGTGTGAAAACTTGCGTTAAGTTGAACATACCTTTGGATTTTTGTGTTCAAAGAATCGAGCTTCTACTGTTTACGTATTATATTATACACGAACAATACATTGTCCGAACAATACCGTCCTTGAAAAAAACAATTACGTTCACTGAAACATGTACATTTATGGACATTTTGTGATTGTTATATCTCGGCTTGTAATCAAACCTCAAACTCCAATTTCTTTTTGAGTATTGCCATTATATAGTACTGTTATGACATGAAATTTCAAATTTTTATCTGGTCCCTCACCAGCGATATTTAGTACCAAAAATCGCCGTTTTGTTAAATTTGCGAACTTTGAAAATGTTTAGAAGAAAAAGGGAGTAAATCTTAGGGTTATTATTTGGTGTGTGATTTCAACTATCTATCGTCTTTTTGTAAAAAAAAATTAACTTTTAGATATTCTCCCTTCATGCATAAACTTCCCTTTAAAAATAGCATTTTCTTATAAAACTAAATATGAATTGAGGCTGCAATTTTACACTTTAGGATTGCCTTTAGGTAAAAATAAGTAATAAGGAATATTAATTGTAGTCGGTTTCTTTTTAAACAATTTCAATCACAATAACAATCACAAATATCAAAATAAATACCGAAAAAAGCAATTACGTTCACTGAGACATGTACATTTTTTGACATTTTATGATTGCTACATCTTGGCTTGTAGTCAAATCTCAAACTCAAATATTTTTTTGCGTAATGCCATTCATTATATAGTACTATTATGACATGATATTTCAGATTTTTATCTGGTCTGTTAAATTTTCAAACTTTGAAATTTTTTAGAAGAAAAGGGGAGTAAATCTTAAGGTTAATATTTGGTGTGTGATTTCAACTGCTTATCATATCTTTGTAAAAAAAAAAATTAACTTTGAGATATCCTCCCTTCATGCATAAACTTTTCTTTAAAAATGGCATTTTCTCATAAAACTAGATAAGAATTGAGGCTGCAATTTTACCCTTTAAGATTGCTTTTAGGTAAAAATATGTAATAAGGAATATTAAAGTCTGCTTCTTTTTAAACAATTTCATTTTTTCCCTATCTTGATAGGGCAAATAAGAGCTGAAATATTTCGGTTTCCGTAAACCCTTAAAATTGCAAAATATGCCGCACATTGCAAAGGAAATATGGCCCTCACCTGAAAACAAAAGACAATAAAATTGAAATAATGGTCATTTGGTACTACCTTAGATCATATATATTACATAGATACCAAGTACTCCTAAATGTTGAGACGCAAAACGGCAACGACGTATTATTATATCTGCGACTCTGTCATACATATACACACCTGGTTTTGCATCTCTTTGAATTCAATACGTCCCAATTTCGGTTTTCTGCATTCTATTTTGGCGGTAATTTTAAATTTAAATATTTTTGAATATTTATGAAATGAAACAAAGCAATTTATTTTAGGTATTTTAAATTAGTACCAATTCTAAAACGAAGTGTAAAATATAAGTTTTTCTGTAATAATAAATAATCCAAGCTAAGGCAAACAAATCAAAATTTTATAAATACATTCTTTTTATTAACAAGACAATATAATACAGAAATAAATATAAACAATATTAATTTTGATAATTAAACTAAATTAAAACTAAAGCAATAGCACAATAAAAAAAAAACAAAAGCTCATTCTTATTGATGTTGAAACAAAATCAGTCTGGCATATTTTGTTCTAATATTGGTACCTTTTTCGGATTTCTTTCCTTCATAATGCATTTTTATATTAATGAATATTCTAATATTAATTTAATTAAACTGTCTCGATGATTATGTAGGATGTCTTGATCTAGTATATGTAATAACTTATCATTATTTACAAATACATCGCTTAATCTTATCATGCATTTTGTAATTAGAAATGTAATTCCCTTTGCCATGAAAATTGTGTTCTGAAATTCTCTAATTACAATTTCGGCAACTTTGCAAATTTTGAAAACGTCAGGTGATGGTTCATATAATTTTCCTCTTCTTTTTATTGTAATTAAATTATAAGATGATATACTATCACTTGTTTTGGTTAGCTGAAGTGCACAAATTTCACATATATGTTTCTTCATTATTTTTCGAATAACAAAACCTGTTGTGTATTCAACAACATCTTCTTTAAAAATGTTTAAGGTGTTAAAATCAAATAAATATTCTTCTTCTTCATCATCATCTGGTTCATCAAATTCGCAAACTGCATCTGTAATATTTCGTGAAGCACTACTAGCATACAATATCATAGTTTGCTCTAGTAAAGCACAATTACCATTCACCGAGCCAGAAATTTGATGTCTTACAAGTAGTCTTTTGTAAGCACTTTTAAACTGACGTACTGAGGGATTGTTATTGTAACCACCTCGACTTCTTATTGCGCTAAAAAATATTTCTAGGTGGTCTTGGCTAAGTTTATATGGAAGTAAGTAGCTTTGATATAATCGTACTTGGTTATAAAGATTTACTAGATTTTCTAAACATATAATCATACCTAAAAAACCAGTCTTTCGATTACCATGAATTAGTAATTTTCCACTTTCGTCTTTTAAATTCGATATGTATTCCCTAATTTTTAAACTTTCTGTTTTAACAAAATTAATTGTTGAATCTTTTACTGGCCTTTTATAAATATATTTTGCAACAACACTTCTACCATTTAGCATATCGAAAGCATTATTAAGTGTTAAACAAAATTTTGCAGTAGCCGACGAATTTCTAAACTGCTCGTGGTTCATCCTTCTTTCGCAAAATGTAATTGCTTCCGATACCGATGCACTTAACGTTTGCACAGCAAGTTTTACCTTCATTTTTTCATTTCTATAATTCACGGGCCGAGATTTTAATTTGTTTGCTACATGAAGGCCTTCTTCTTCTTGAAGATCTACTAAATTTTGGATATATTTCCAATTTATTTGTTCTCCATTAGGATCGATCAAAATCCGTTTCTCACCAAATGTATTGCGACATAATTTTATCATATGGCAAGCATCCCAAAATGTATATATTGGGTCTTTGGTAATTGGATGTGGAAACGATGGTTTCAAATTATCGATATCAAATGAAGCTCCCAATTCTGTGCACATATTTAAATTAACTGGTGCACCATCAAATGTTACAGAATGTGTTTTAGCATCTGTTTTATGTAATAGGTACAAACATTTTTCTAAAAGGCTTGCACGTTCAGAGCCATTTAAACTAGAAATTAAAAAATAACCTAAAGGGACTTTGAAATGTTCATTTAAGCTAACAGCTAAAAATACTAAAACATTTTTAGCAGCGGGTAGGTGCTCGCCATCTGATATTAAATCTGTTCCAATATCAACAAAACCGTGATACTTCTTGCCATCCCATTCAATTAATTAACGAATCGACATTTCATCAATAGCAATGTTTACTGTTACATTTTTTTCTTTGCATCTTGCTTGAAGAGCATCAAATGCTTCCTTGGTAAATCCTTGGTTGCCACCAATTACATTATACCATTTTCTTATACTTTCAGGATGCGGTAATAAATTTTCAAACTCTTGCCTTACAAAATTATATGCTCTTGGTGAATAATAATGCAAGGTTAAAGCAAATTTTCTTAAATTTGGATCATATTTTCTTAATCCATTGGAAGATTTCAGCTGTCTTTCGATTATGTCTTTCAGAGACGATGGAATCATTGCCTACAATTAAATATGATGATTATTTCAATATTTATCATATAAAAAATTCCATTAAAAATAAAATTTACCATGTTAGAAACAGAAAGAAGAAACAGAAAAATAGTTGGAGTGATTTGAAGTTGAATGAAGTTTCTACCATACCATTAAATCTTCACTTGAGTTTTTATTTAATTAGTTTTCATTTGTTATTTTATTCAAAACATCCTGCAGCAAACTAAGCCGTTGTGTTAATCGTCGGCATTTTTGTTTCAATTGTCGATTTTCTGAACGCATTTCTTCGTACTTTGCCTTCACAAATGAAACATTTCTTTTTCGAGGAGATGCAAAATGTTCGTCTTGAAGTTCAGAAATAAATCTAACATTTTCTAAAAACAAAAGTTATAGATAAATAACTTATAGGTACCAGCGGTACTGTATATAACTAACCTATTAAACCTGTATAGGGAGTTCTCTGGATAGTGTTTGAGGTGGTTGCAATTTCATTTGATGGAATCGAAATTGTATTAGAAGTATTCAGATTTGTGTCACCATTGCTTGAACTTGCATCGGAGATACTATTAACTGAATTTGCATCAGAGATACTACTAACTAGATTTGCATTGAAGTATCTAGATTTTGTCGTACTTGCAATAGGTGGTATTGTCAGGTTTGCTTTTCTGAAATAACACAAATTTTAAAAAATAAACAAATACAGCCGATGCAAGTAACTACATACCTCGTTAGATTTTTGTTTTCATTAAAAATACTTGGTACAACATCTTTTTTCAACTTTGCAATACGACTACTAAAATCTTCTTTATCATAATCAAAGTCATCTTTCTTAAAATGTTTCGAACATATCACTGAAGTTGAAAATAAAGTGTTACCATTTATTTTACAAGCGTCAACCCATTGTGCTCGTCTATTTTCTTCTTTTGGAAACCTAAATTTACATATTTACATTTAATTTATAGGAAAATTATGTAACTGTTGATATGAAATAATATAAAACAATAAATTTTCTTACTTGTGAAACGATATTTGAGTTCCAGTTTTAAACTGTTCGTTACATATTACACACTTAACCATTTTCACGTTTTAAAGATCGATGACAAAATATTAGATTAATTTAATTACAAATTATTCTGTCGTAACTACTTTGCTTCACTAGCTGCAATGCATTGGAATAGGGCACTTGGTATCTATGTAATATATATGATCTAAGGGTACTACTAATATGTTAGGATGTTTATACAAAAAAAATTAACTTTTTTTAGAATGGTCGAATCAAGGGGTTGAACCACTTGATATGGAATGACCCATTTGTCTTCTTTTTGACGATGTAAATTAGGTTGCATATCCTACAGGTTTATGCAGCAGCCCAAGGGGTAATCAAAATTAATTTATATTAATAATATTTATTATTATTTATACTTCCATTTCAGGGCAGTATTTACGCGCAGTATGGACCCGCAACTCAAAAAAATGTGTTTGAAAATTTCAATTTTGATTAGACTAAAATAAAAAGAAGTCCACTGATATAACTTAAAAATTTGCTTGCATGTTACAATCCATTTTTTCTATCTTGAATTTACCTAACAGGTTTACTTAAAATAACAATTCATTCTCAAAAAAACACCGAAGGGTCCGCACCATACATTTAGCTGTATACGTCCTTAATTGATAAAATAATTTTTCAATAAAAATAAAAATTTTGTGAATTTAATTCTTTGTTTTGTAGCTACTTTTTTATTATTTTCTGGTTTTCTATGAAATAGGTAGGTTTTTCAAAAATTTTTACTAGACAAAAGTTATAGTCCGTTAAATTTCCTATCTGGAATGGGGAGTCAGATTTTTTGTAAAATGTTTCGTTTGAAAGATACAGCGATTTGAAAAAAAAAACAAAAAGTTTAAAATTTTTTTTACTTTAATTCATAACCCGAAAGCCGTCGATTTTAGACAATAAATGGTTTAAATCTAGTTTGCAGATTATTTCACGCTCTTTAAAAAAGCATTTGACTATTTTTAATGAAAAATTATATTTTCCGAGCTATAGCCATGAGAAGGTGGAAATTTAAAAATATGTTTTAAAGAGACCTAACTCTCGAAGGTTTGAATTAGGAAAAAAAAATTGTTAAATATTTTTCTTAGAAAAGTGCCCTTTATCACCACTGAAATAATGTAAGGGGGTGTCCATTAATTACGTGAGGTGATTTTTAGGCTCCCCCTCTCCCCTTGGTGAGATGTCTTGAAATCTGGCTCGCTCACTCCTAATATTTTTAGAATTGTTTTACAGTCTGGTATTTTATTGGGGGGGGGGGATGATAAGTTAATTTTTCGAGTTAAGGGTCCGAGAGTTTATGTTGTTGAGTGAAGAAGAAAAAATTATTTTTTTCTTTTTAATGGGAACAGTAGTTTTTAAAGTATGGTGCTTTTACAGTCAGGGGTTTTTAGAATTTTGACTTACTGACCATCGGTGCAGTCTACATACTACGTACCCTAACCAAACCCGGTGTAATCTACATGTCGGATTATGATGAGACCCTTTGACCATCGGTGCGTCTACAATCGCCCAAACTAAAAGTGTAAGATTTTACATTTCGCTGAAGTGACTACGATTAAAATCATTAATACATCTTTGCTTTCGAAACGCAATGGTAATACTTACAGCGACTTTATAGGGATATCTCTATAAAGTCACTGTAGTAATACTTAGAGAGGTGCATTACAGTATTTGATTACAGTCACTAGATAGATACAGTAGAGAGAGAGGGCCCTTAATTAGGGCCCAAAAATGGCGTCATTCGGAAATGTCAAACGACATTCGTTGTAATTTTTACGGTTAAATCAGTGGCGGCTCACCAGAATTCCCTAAATTTATTAAAATTAAAAATAAGAATAAACAAAAATATGCAGGAAAACACATACATAAGACGAAATGTATTGCTTTAACTTGACATTATTGAAATGTCCCAGTTACAATTTTGCAACTTTTTTTTAATTTTCCGCATAAATTAGGGCCCCAATATGGCCGAACTGTGCGGTACTGTATCTACAGTCACTAGATAGATTTATGCGGGAAATTAAAAAAAAGTTGCAAAATTGTAACTGGGTTTATAATTTTTCAATAATGTCAAGTTAAAACAATACATTTCGTCTTATGTATGTGTTTTCATGCACATTTTTGTTTATTTTTAATTTTAGGGAATTCTGGCGAGCTGCCACTGATTTAACCATAAAAATTACAACAAATGTCATTTGACATTTCCGAATGACGCCATTTTGGGGCCCTAATTAACGTTCTCTTTCTAACTTATTGGCCCATAGGTTTGCGGTACTGTATCTGTAAGGTGCATAACAATAGAACGATCTCTGTCTGAAAGCATTTTACTAAGGAATCAACGTGTAGTGTACGTATTCATGGGGCGTTTTAATTTTGTTTTTTGTAATATTTCTATTGTCACGCCGCCTGTCGACGACACAGTTTCTGTTAGAACTAGATGAAACTTTTATCGAAAACCTTGAATAGCAGTGTCGATAGGAGATCATTACATAGCTAACCATGCATTGTCATCTAAACTATATATACGTGTATGCAAAATTTCAGTTCAATCGGAAAACGGGAAGTGGGTCAAATTAACCTTCCCAGATTTTCTTACATAGTTAGTTACAAGTGAAGCTAATAAAAGCGTATTAATAAAAAACAAGAGAAAAATATTTTTAGAAAAACAATTTAGTAATAGTTAGACATATGCTATGCGATGTTATCGCTACATTCGATGTTACAGAGAATTTGTAAAATAAAATAAATTCACGTCAAATACACGACAGTTGGTATTATACCAAATTTTTTTGTCGGCAAAAGTAAAATTGTAATTAACAATTAGCACCCTTAGCTAAAAAGATGTTTGTCAATTGTGGCCACGTTGGTGCCATCAGAACGTTTATTTTCAAAAGCAGGCAAGATTGTAAGGGGTTGTCCTTTAATCACATGAGGTTCTAACAGGGGTGGAGGGGGTTAGAATAACATCACGATGGGGGGGGGGGATGTTGTGACAATCACGTGTATATTTTCTTACGACCACGTGAAATCCCGAGCGAGCAAATTTATGCCTAAAAAGCAACATAACAACAATATTTAGCTCTCAGCTAACGCCACTCGTCGCCCCGCTGCCTTCTGTCCCGCCGTCTGTACTTGAAAAAAAAATACACGTGATGTTGGGTAGGGGTAGTTTAAAACCTCACGACTTATCACCAAAGGGGGGGGGGGTAAAAAAACGGCATAAAAAACCTCACTTGATTAAAGGACGACCCCTAACTCAAAAGCGAAATAGTTTGCACAGTAAACGTCTTGGCCAGTTGCTCTTTTTGCAGTCCATTGATAAAAAGTTTTGGGACTTGTAATTGTATTTTGTAAAAATTACTATGTATTGTAACTTGTGTTTGGTTTATTTCTAAATGAAATTATACTGTTTTATCATGTTTTCCCTTGATTTAAACTAATAGGCAATAACATCCATGTCGCGAGAACATCAATGTTTTCAACCGATGTTATCGATGTCCAGGTTTAGACATCGATGTCCCATCACTAGTTGTAACACCTGTACTGTAAAATGACCAAAACATTGTAAACCTTTATGCAGCTTAAGAAATAAGAGGATTTTATTTAATCATTCTGACCATAATACCAATGGGACGCAATTTACCTGTACCCTTGACCGTAGAACGTAATTTGGTCTTTCTGAAAAAAATACGTGGTGTAAAACCGCCATTAGTTATTTGCCTTTTGAATTTCTAGTGCTTAATACAGTTCAAAAATAGTCATATTTTTACTGCTTGATTGACTTGTGGTTACAGCGGACCCATTTGTCAATGACTTATTGAAACCAAAAATTATAATTTGTAGGTACTCCTGGAATTAACTAACTATTAAAAAGCAATTTTTATTATGAGATTTCACAACATTTCAAAAATAGCCAGTTAGTATTGTATTCTTTAATTTTTTAATAAAAGTTTAAATTTTAAGTACTATATAATAATTTATTGTATTAACTAACTTTTTGTTTTTTTGGTAGGCCAGTTGCAATTTTACCTTCACCAAAACAAATCACAATTGCTGTACGCTGCTGTCCAGTTTTATATGAATTGAGGTGCAACGGTACAGATCCTATTATAGATCTTCCATATCGAATGATATTTGCTATAGGTACTAACACAGACATTGTGCTGTATGACACTCAACAACTTGCGCCATTTGCACACCTGCAAAATATTCATTACACACGAATAACAGATTTAACATGGTCTTTAGATGGTTTATTATTAATTGCATCTTCCACTGATGGCTATTGTACTCTTATTACATTTGATCCCAACGAATTAGGTATTGAATACAACAATAGTGAAGAAAGTGTTTTAGATACTATTGAATGTAAAGAACTTGAAGAAGTGAGCAAGATTGAAAAATATAAAAGTGAAGAAGAGTTCAAAGTAAAGAAACCAAGCATGTTAGAACAATGGACAATAAGAAAATCTAAAAATGTATTTGACAATGGAGCATCTAGCATTGATAGCAGTTGTGAAATTAAAATAAATAAATCTAATATATTAAAAGTGAAAAAAAGAATAGTACCAACAAAAATTGATGACTGCAAAAGAGTTGGTGAAAAGGTTTTGTCAACAGATGCAATTACTCCAGACGTTCAACATGTTAGTAAGGAGGTACCAATTAATAATATTTCTGAAGAGGAGAAAAGTGTATCTCACATAAATAAACAAAAAATTGAAGTAAAAGCAAGTAGTCCTTTACTTAAATATTTTAAGCCTAATACAAAGGCTATTGAAAAAAAGGTCAAAGTAAGTGACAAAATTGGTGTCAATTCATTAAATAGGAATACAAAAGTTATTAGCAAGGAAATAATTCAAGAAGCAGAAATTATTGAAATAAATGATGATTCATGTGATAGCATCTCTGCAAATACAAAAATCAATTATACTGAAGTAAATTCTTTGAAAATATTCAATGGTGATGCCGAATTAAAATCTCCTGTTGAAAATAAAATGGATGAAGCTACAGAAGAAATGAAATGCATTGCAAATAAATTAACTCAACATGAGAAAGAAAATTTGAAAACTAATGATATATTAATTCCACCAGAAACTACTGTTACTGAACCAAGTAGTTCACATGAAAATAGAGTAACAATACAACCTAAAGTTATTAGAAGAATACCACTTGTTACTTTATCTAGTCCAAAACGTAAAAAGAAAAATTAGGAATTGTTTCTTAGATTATTATACATTAATCTTTCTCCAATGCAAACGGAAGGTGATTTTTCTCTTGGAAAATATGCTTGGCATTCAATTCTATAATTAACCACTTTGTATTGTTACATAATAATTCTTTTTTTTTTTTAAAGATGTAAAAACGCCAATATTTTAATAAAATACTTTTATTTAAAAAAATTTAAATTATTGTGATGCTTTAATGCTTTTCAAAGTATTTTTTCTTTTCCACAGGATTTGGAATAATCTGAAAAATTTGCAAGTTCATTAGAAAAAGTATCTAATTTTTTAGCTAAACTTACAGTATCTTGTCCAGGTTTCCAACCTGCAGGACAAACTTCTCCATGTTTATCGGTATATTGAAATGCTTGAACCAATCTTAGAGTTTCATCTACACTACGTCCTACAGGCAAATCGTTCATTGTTATTTGGCGTAATACTCCTTTTGGATCGATTATAAATAAACCTCTATCAAAATATAGCATATTTAAATTTATAGATAACATTTTACTTAACATACCGAAGAGTGTGTCCTACATCTTCCAAATAAACTCCATAATCTTTTGAAATACTGTGGTCTAAATCAGAAAGAATTGGTATATTAACTTTCCCTAAACCTCCCTCATTTCTTGGCGTGTTAATCCATGCCAAATGTGTAAAATGAGAATCAACGGAACATGCCACAACCTCTGTATTTATATTTCGAAATTCATTTATTCTATCGCTAAACGCTAATATTTCAGTTGGACAAACAAATGTACTAAAAATATTCAGTTCGTGTTAACGAAAAAATAAAATTACACTTGGTAATAATTTCACTAATTTCTAAAAAAAAATTGGGAAACAATACCAAGCATTTTTACAACGTTAAAAGTAAAACTTGAATTAACTTACAAATCTAATGGGTAAAAAAAGAAGACTACATATTTTCCGAGGAAATCGGTTAACTTTAATTGTACAAATTCACCATTTTGTACTGCCGTACTTTCCCAAATAGGCGCTGGTTTTGCTACTATAAATTTAAAGTTGAATTAAGTTACACATCGTCAGATTTACTGAATTTCAACTCACTTAAAGCTTTAGTCCATTGTAATTTATGTTCTGAAGTTTCGGGATTTGCACCCAAAGGATAAACTGATCCATCTCCATAGGAATGACAAGATTCATCACCGGGAATAGCACTCAATATAACAATAATTAAATTAGAAATAATAATAGCTAGGAAGTACATTTTTAGGTTAGAAATACAGCGTGGCATTATAATACTTCTATTTTAAATTACGTTTTCTTCTTGAAATATTGAAACACTCACTTAGATTATTATAGATAACTTATTTGAACAGATATCAATCAGAAATATACAACTTCATAATATTCAACATTCGATAAACAACAAACTGTCATAGTATTTCCAGTGGCGTAGTAATCGTATCGTGGCAATCGCAGTGGCGCAGTGCTCAATGAGGGAAAAAGCAAGAGCCTAAATAATAGCAGTGAAGGTGTCTTGGGAAGAAATCAGAATGAAGCTAAGTGCACGAATCAGTCATTACGCCGACCAGTTTTTGTTCGGCAGTCATTTTGCAGACATTATTTATTTTTTGGAAAATATTTAAATAAATTAATTATATTGTTATACTAGCTGACCCGACGAACTTCGCGCCTCGTGCGGTGCATCAGAACTTTAACAATATAAATTATTTCTTGAATTCTAGAACAGCGTTGCCACCTTTTTGAAATGTGATTATAGTACCACGTTGCTAAAATTATAGTATTTAAAAAAACATTATAGTACATGAATTTAATCCAAGTAATATGATGGTTTATCAATGGTAACACCTTTTTTTCCTTTTTTTTTTTTATCTCATTTAGTTACATTTTATTACAATATAACCCCGCTTTATTCCGATTCTTAAGTTATCAAAAACATTTATTATTAGAAATTTTGAAAATGTACTATAGATAGCCGGGATTATAAAGGACACTTAAATCGTTAGTTACTTAGTTACTCTCGAAGTAAATTTACTTGATGAGTAAAATCTACCGAGTAAATTTTGGGGACTATAAACCAAAAGTATACTGAAGCAAAGAGTATGTATACTCATTACATACTCTTTAACTCATTACATACTCTTTGACTGAAGTTAGTTACCTTGCGATTTAATTTATTTAACTGTTTATTAGAACTAAACTCCTGTCTATTTGACAAATTGTGTCAAAATCATATAAGCATTAATAATAAAAAAAGAAGAGATAGACGAAATAGTGGATAAATTTACAACTACACTTAATTTATAGGTTAAATTAATACCACTATTCAACTATAATAGCGCAAAAATAACTATAATTGGTCTATTTTGCAATATTTACTTGACAAGTAAATATTTATCCCTAGAAATTGGGAGTTTAATTTATCCATAGATTTAACCTAGCTAGTAAATTTATCCGTCTTTTATAATACGCAAATCTACGGAGTAAATTTTATTCTCGTGAGTAAATCGAGAGGTTAAATTAATTGATAAATATAAATTTATCAGTCTTTTATAATACTCAAATCTACGGAGTTAATTTTATTCTAGCAAGTAAATATTTTACTATCTTTTATAATCCCGGCCATTAATCGTTAGTTAGTTATTCTCGAAGTAAATTTACTTGATAAGTAAAATCTACCGAGATTAGATTTAGATTTAGACTCATTTATTGTTTTGAATTTTATTTACATTTTATTTTTACCTGTACCTATCTTGCGATTTAACAGGCAGGTTTGTTTGTCAATTATCTTGATATTTGTATGAATGAATTTTCACTGGGAAAGGAGTACAAAAACCCAGCGCCTTGTTTATTAGAATTAACTTAAATTAAACTAAAAACTTAAAATTAAATTAAAATAGTTTAGAGGGAGGGAAGAGGAGAAAAATTTAGTACGAATTGTTTCGTTATGAGTTTGTTAAAGTAATAAGTTATGTATTAGTCGGTGTTTTTGCCTGAAGGGCATCGTCGAGTTGGTAAGTTTTGCAATGTGGCTAGTCGTCGGGTTCTGTTGTACTGTGTCCGTGAAGAATTTGGTTGTTGTGTGGAAAATCACGTTCGAGAGTGTCGGTATGTCTGCTAGGTCATGTAAATGATAGATTTCTGTAGGTCTCGGTTCTCCGGTGATAATTCGGAGGCACTTGTTCTGTACTGTCTGTAGTAGTTTTGTGTTTGTCTTTGAGGCTTTACTCCAGATGGGGCAGGCGTATAATAAAATCGGTCGTATCATAGTTTTGTATAGTAACAGTCGTAGTTTTGGGTCGAGTTTGTTTTTGTACGTTAGTAAGGGGTAAAGTGCGTGTAATGCTTTGGTTGCTTTTCTAGCCGTTAATTGCAAGTGGGTTCTAAATGTAAGTCGTTCGTCGAGGGTTATTCCCAGGTATTTCACGGTGGAAGCTTTTGTAATGTCGACGTTGTTGATTTTAAGTGGTGTCGTAAGGAGGTCGCGTTTGTGGGTGAAGGTAGTGAGTGTCGTTTTTGTTTCGTTGAGTTTTAATTTCCATCTGTGGAAGTATGTGTTTAGTAGGTCGGCATGTCTTTGTAGGTATATTATGGCTTGGTTTTTCTTAAAAGATTCTGAAATAATGGCTGTATCGTCGGCGAAGAGTGAGATGACGGTGTTTGGATGGGTCGGTATGTCGTTTATGTAATATGTAAAAAGTGTGGGTGCTAGGACGGAGCCTTGTGGGACTCCGGCCGGGACGTGGTGCGTGTTGGAATGGCTGTTTTTGATTTTAACTTGGAAGTATCTGTCGTGTAAAAAGCTTTGGATAATTTTGATTAGGTGTGGAGGGTAGTTGTTTGTTGTCAGTTTGTGTATTAGTCCGTCGTGCCAGATGGTGTCGAAAGCTTTTTCCATATCTAGTGTCATTACTGCTGTGGTCTTGTTTAGATTATAATTTTTTGTAATTTTGTCGACGAGCATGGCAAGTTGTAGTGTGGTGCTGTGATTTTTCCTAAACCCGAATTGTTCGGGGATGATTGTGTCGTGTTCTTGGTCGTGTAATTTTAATCTGTGTAAAATGATTTTCTCTAAAATTTTGGAAAGTACGGGCAGAAGACTGATGGGGCGGTAGCTGGTCGGAAGGTTTGGAGGTTTGCCTGGTTTTGGAATGGGGATAATTGTTGCTTTTTTCCAGCAAGTGGGAAAGTATTGGTTTTTGAGACATGCGTTTAATATGTAATAAATTTGGACTATAAGCTTTTTGGGAAATTTTTTGATGAGTGAAGCTCTTAGATTGTCGCTTCCGGCAGCTTTGTTTTTAAGTTTTCTGATAATGTTTCTAATTTCTGTGGGAGAGGTGAGATCTTCAGGTGGTGTGGGGTGATTTGAATTTTGAAGTGAATTTATGGTTTGCTTGACTTTAGTTTCTGTTTCAATATCTGAAGGATGCGCTGTTGTATAGTGATGTGTCAGGAAGCTGTCAGCTATGGCGTTTGCTTTGTCTATGTTAGTAATTTTGTTCCCTTGTGGTGTTTGAATTGTTGGAAATGATGCGTTTGTGTTTTTGCTTTTGAGTGCTTTGGTGATGCGCCATAGTTTTTGAGTGTTTTTTGGTGTGATGTTTGACAGTGCTTTCGTCCAGTTGTCGCGTTTAATATTGTCGATGTCGTTGTTGATGTCTTTCGTTAGTCTGTTTATTTGGTTTTTTAATGTCGGGTAGTGATGTCTTTGATATATTTTTCTTAATTTGTTTTTGTTATTAATTTTTTGCAGAGTTTCGGGTGGTAATTTTAGTTTATGTGTCGGGGGCGGGGAGTCTTTTGTGTTGTTTTCGTAGATTTGCATTATTTGATTTGTGAATTTTGATATGGCTTCGTCAATTTCTGAGTTTGTTGTTATGTTCGTGTTAATTGTTAGTGTGCGTAGTTGTGTGGCAAAGCTTTTCCAGTCGGTGGTTTTTACTGGTCTTGGTGGATTTACAGGAATTTTTAGTGATGTGATTTGGATTAGGATCGGTAAGTGGTCGGAGCTTAGCTTGTTTAGAGTTTCTATTGTTTGCACGTTAAGGTGCTTTGTAACGGCCAGGTCAATTGTGGATGGGTTGTGGTGGGGGGTGTATGGATAGTGGCTGTAGTCGTTTGTTGGGTACGAGAGGTGAGCATCGGTATTTTGTAGGTAGTTATGTAGTTCGTTACCGTTTGTGTCACATTTTGTATTGTTCCAAGTCACATGTGTCGAGTTAAAGTCTCCGACGATTATTGCTTTGTCGGTGTTTTGTAGTATTTCGTCCAGTTTTGCGAAGTCATGTTTGATGGAGGGGGAGAGGTAATAATTTGCTATGGTAAGGTCGCCAATTTGGAAAATTTGTGTCTCTGCTTGAGTGGTGGTTATGTCGATGATCGTTAGGTCGATAGAATTTTTAACGTATGTAAGTAGACCTCCGTGTTTGGTGCGTGGTTTGTTTATTGCGGTATAATTTGGAATTTTGGCAGGATTTCTTTTATTGAGTTTGGTCTCTTGTATCAGTATAATGTCTGGGTTTGTTTGGTCGATCAGTACTTGTAGTTCGTTGTGTCTTGCCGTCAGTCCGTTTGCATTCCATGTTATGAGTTTCAATTTGTATTTGTTTGTATTAGACATCGTATTTTGTGGCTATGTTTGTTAGGATTTGAAGTTTTTGAAAGGTGTCCGTGACCCCCATCATGTTTGTTTTTATTTCTCTGACAATTTGAATCATTTGATTAATAATTTTTAAATATTGTTGACCTTTTATTTTATCCTTTTTTGAAATTGTTGATATTAAGGTCTTTTTAACAATTAAATTGTCTGACGTTTCGTGTCGTTTATTGGCACATTTTCAAAGCTACAAGTTAATAAATTAAAAAATTTTTAAAAAATTAAAAGATTTTATAAAGGTTTTAAAAACTTACATTGACAGATTGTCAATATGATGTTTTTGTTTTAATATAACATTAAAACATTTGACTAAAAATGATGAATTATATAAAAACTTTTTAAAATCTCTTAAATCCTATAAAATTGAACATAATAAATTAAATTAAACTAAAATTTGACCATAAGTCATGGCATCGTTTTCATGATATCTAGGATGTGTTTGTATCCACCATGAAAATATTGAACATCCCTTTTATCATTCATCGCTTTATTGTTCATATGAATGTTGATTGCTTCTTTTATTTTACTTTTTTTGTCTATCTTTTCCCTAGCTAGTACTGTAATATCTTTACGGTTTATGGAATGAGAGTTGTTAGTCATGTGTTTGCATAAAGCGGTGTAAGCGTTCTCATCTTCTTTATTAAAGAAAACGTGTGCTTTATTCACATCTCTAATATGTTCCTTTATGCGAACACCTAACTTTCTAGAACTCTCACCTACGTAAACAGAATCACAATCCTGACAAGGGACAAGATAGACCAAACCACTCTCGTCCTCTATGGGAGTAAGATCTTTCGTTTTAGAGAAGAATTTGAAAGTTTTATTAGGGCATTTTAGACCAAACTTTATGTTAGGTATTGGTTTGAAGATTGACATTATTTTATCAGATAGGCCTTTAATGTATGTTAAACTGTAGAAATTTTGAAAAATGGGGGGTTCTGGTATAGACGTAGTAGGTTTTATATTTTTTGAAGAATTGGTTTCTTTGTTTTTAAAGAATGAGTTTATGATAGAATTTGGAAAATTGTTAGCTGAAAGAATAAGATTTATATTTTTATAATTTTCGGATTGAAATTTTGGATGAGATAGGGAGAGAACTTTATTAACAAAATTTTGTGCTACATTAAAAATCTGGTGTTTTGGATGGCTGGAGAAAAAATTTAATAAACGTCCGGAGTACGTAGGTTTATGATACCAAGAGGTTATAAGTTTTCCATCAAAATCATCTCTATGAACGCGGATGTCAAGAAAAGGAATACTTTTATTAATTTCTATTTCCATTGTAAATTGAAGATCTTTATGGAAACTATTAAAATGATCAAGGATGTGGGGTAAGCAGTCTTTACCAATAATGAAAAAGAGATCGTCAACATACTTTTTAATCAATCTGATACCATTTGAATGATTGGCATTAAAAGTGGAAACTCTATCATCAAGGAGGATATTCATGCAAATGTTTGCTAAATCAACGGATATACTACCACCCATAGGAACACCTTTCTTTTGATGATAAGATTTTCCATTTGCTAAAAAATAACTATTATAGGTTATAAGCCTAAGTGCTTGTATTAAGGTGTCATTGGGCATTTTAGTATCAGTTGTAAGTATTTGAGAGATTCTGTCTTCTATATGGTTGATGACCATATCCACTGGGACGTTAGTAAAAAGTGATGAAACGTCAAGAGAAATAAGTAAGTCATCAGTATTCAGAATGTAATTAGATAATATATCTTTCATTTCCATTGCGTTTTTTACATCATATAAATTGTCAATATAAAAAGGTTTAAGAAATGGTGAAATGAATTTTGATAAAGGTCGAAGAGGACCATTAAGGTCAGAAATAATAGGTCTAAGGGGATGTCCATCTTTATGCACCTTAGGTAAACCATATGCTTTTGGTGTTATTTCAGTGTTCTTTCTCCAATATAAAGATTGAGGTCGAGTTATATAGCCTCCTTTTTCCAAATATATAAAAATGTCGTTGGCTTTAGATTTTAATGAAGAAATAGGACATTTTTTAACAAGCGTATATGTGTTATTATCAGAAAAAAGTTTGTCAAGTTTGTTAAAGTAATCTAATTTGTTTAGGGCAATGGTATTATTGCCTTTGTCTGATCTAGTAATGATTAGTGTGTCTTCATGATTTTTTAAAAAAGTTTTAGTGTCTTTTGAAGCTTTTAAGAAATTATAGTTAAGATTAAATTGAAATTTCTTGTGTTTTAAACCATTAAGATGGTTATGTAAAATGTTACAGGTTTGTGCCCTAATATTAATTGACTGTTTTTCATCTAATGAACTAGTTGATTGAATAACGTGTTCTACGTCTGCTATTATATTAGGTAGATAGGAAGATGGTTTTAAAGGAGTTAAACTAAAAGTAGGACCTAATGATAAAAATGTTTTAATATGTTCGGGAATTAGAATATCTGAACAATTTTGAAACCAAGAAGATCTGAAAGGATTATTTTCTAAAACAGGATCAGAAGCAATATTGTTAGATAAGTGAATATTCCTGAAGGGATTAAACTTGCAGTCTAACAATCGCTGAAATTTTTTAAACAATTTTGGTTTTAATGAATTAAAGTAATCAGATTCTATTTTATCAAAAATGTTTAAAATGAGGTTAACATCCAAAGAGCTTCTAATGAATTTAAAAAGGGTGTTTTTTACCTCACCAATGGATACCCGCATCCTAGATATCTTACAAGAAGCATCACTTATGGACAAATTTAACATTCTAAAATGAAATATGTGACAAGATTTTTTAGTTTTTCCAATGAACGTTTTAGTTAAATTAACACTTTGAAATACGTTGCTTGTAGTGTTCTTGATGAAATTAGGAATAATATTCTTCTTTTTACATTTAAGTAAGAAAACTAATCTGCTTCTTTGTCTTGCACATTTTCTAATAAGATTGTATAACTTGTACATATGTGTTTTTTGTCCAAATTCACTAATAAGTGCTTTGATTTCCATAGCGTATTGCTCTCTTGCTATTTTATAATTTTTAAATATTGTTGACCTTTTATTTTATCCTTTTTTGAAATTGTTGATATTAAGGTCTTTTTAACAATTAAATTGTCTGACGTTTCGTGTCGTTTATTGGCACATTTTCAAAGCTACAAGTTAATAAATTAAAAAATTTTTAAAAAATTAAAAGATTTTATAAAGGTTTTAAACGTCAGACAATTTAATTGTTAAAAAGACCTTAATATCAACAATTTCAAAAAAGCATTTGATTAATGTTTACGGTTTCGTTTAGTTCTCTAATTTCTTTAAATAATGTTTTCAAGTCATTTGAGTTGTCCTGAGGGTCGGCTTGAGTCAGGTTTTGTGCGTATGTTTGTTTTTGTGCTGTCGGTGGGGCAAATTGTCGGTATTGTTGTGTGGGCGTCGGTAATGTGGGGAAGTTCTGATTCAGTTCATATTGGTTTGAGTTTAGGTTTAAGTTTTGCTGTTGACTTGAATTTTCACTAAAAAATTGGCTGGGACGCAGGGTTTTTGAACTTACTTTATCTAAATAGGAGGTATACGAAGGGCAGCTGTTGTAGTTCGCTGGGTGGGCTTGGCCGCAATTGCAGCATCTCACTTGATCGTCGATACTCTTTCTGGGGCAGTCTTTTGTTAAGTGCGCATCCAGGCACTTGATGCATCTCGGGGCCATGAAGCAGTTGGTGGATCCGTGACCAAAGTTTTGGCAACGGTAGCATTGGGTGCGCGTGTTTCTTCGTGAGTACTCTTCGAATTTAACCATGACATGGCCAAGACTTCTTATTTTTTTGATTTCCGTTTGAGTGGTAGTGGGGTTGAAAGCTACTAAAAAGGAACCGGTGGTGTCGCCGTATTTGTTTTTTAATTGAGTCACAGAATTTGTTGTGATGTTATATTCCTTGGCAATATCGTCTTTAATTTCGTTTTCGTTTGTATATGGCGAGCCTTTCATCACCATTTTGATCATTTTATCCTCTTTTAGCTGATAGCTGTAGCCCCGGTTCGTGGGGTCTGAAAGTATTAGTGCTTTAGCTGCCCGATGATCTTCCGCCGTCTCCGTGTAGACCCAGGTCTGGTTTCTAATGTATTTGAACATTAATTTGCCTTTGACTATTGGGCTAAGCTTGTTTAAAAATACATTAGCTTGGCCGATCGGGGTGGTTAGAATTATGGGAGGTGGTGTCGTTCTAGATTTTTGCCCTGGTGCTGCGGGTTCTCTGGTGGTTGTTGGACGGACATTTCTTTGAACCGATGTCCATGGTTCTTCGTTGAAACGATGTGGTGAAGGTATTTCTCTGGCAGGTTTTTCTGGCGCATTTATTAACAGGCCAAAGCTGTTGTAAATAGGAACATTAACTGGATGTTCCACTTCCATGTTAGTGCTGGGAATACGCCATGGCAGTACGCCAAAATTTTTGCTTGTTGTGACATTGACATTTGCATTTTTGCTTTTATAAGGATATATGCAGTCTTTATATGTGAATTTTATACCTAGCTCGTCGGCCGCTTCCTTGAGTCTCAGGTCTTCGGGGTGGAGGATGTCCTCGTCTACCGGGGCTGTTTCGTTATATAGAATGAGCTCCTCAGTTGTTCTTATGTATGGGATTTTGTGGGGGACTTCAGTTTTGCTTTCTGAGCTGGATTCAGCTGCTGTTGTAGATTTTGCTAATTTGCAACGGTTTAGCATTGGACTAGTACTAGTCCGTTTGCCCGGCTGAATTTTATTGGGTTTCTTGTTGACCCGCATGCGGGTCGTATCAGATTTTAGCCTGATGTTAATAGATTTATTAATTTTTTACTTGACACTTGACACTTACGTGTATGTTCGACGTTGACGCGATCGCAACTGTGATGATGAAAATCTACCGAGTAAATTTTGGGGACTATAAACCAAAAGTATACTAAAGTTAGTTACCTTGCGATTTAATTTATTTAACGGTTTATTAGAACTAAACTCCTGTCAATTTGACAAATAGTGTTTTGGCAGACGCCGTTGATGGTGAATTTTTGTCTGCTTGAGAGATCAGAGCGAATATAATTTTTCTTATTCGACAAGACTCTGAATACTACTCTGGCTTGGCCTTTTTTTTTGAAGGACCACTTTATGTTTACTTCGCTTTATTTGTAATAAAATCACTTTAATTATTTAATTATTTATTTTTAGAACAATTTATTTATCGTTACATTGACGATCTTATTTGACTCGACTCTATTATGCGAATGAATAATTTGCTTGTCGCGACGGGTGTGCAAAATTTAAGAAATCCCCACTTTTTACCATATTTATCGTATTTGTCCAAAACCGCGAGAACATACACCATATACACCTTGAAAGCACCCTTTCAAAAAATAAAACATTAGAACAACAACAAAAAATAATATGAAATTACAATAAATGCAAAAAAAAATGTTAATATTTAAACAATACCTACATAATATTTGTAAAATTTCGGGAGCGAGATTTTGGAGATGAGCTGACTTCTGAGCGTTGGCAGCCTCACCAACGAATTATTAGGCTTGGATTCTCAGAGAGTCGCCGTGGTGTAGAATAAAACTTGTTAGGTTTTAGACTGATTTATTGGGTAGATCGTCCGCTTTTTATTTACAATTTTTGCTTATCTATTAATATTTATTATTACTGTTTAAAGTTAATTATATAAAAAATGCTGATACGTTTACCTACTTAATGGTTTGGAATTGCATTCGTTACAGGATATTATTTTGCAAATCTATTAAATAGGTAAACTCATCATATATACAGTATGGTTTTTTAGTATACACATTTAATAAGATACAAAAAATTTTGTTATGTTTAACGTGGTTAAACATACTGCCACCTCGGGAAGTGCCAGAGATTACAAAGGATTGAGCTCGATCATCTCGGGATGTGTAGGGTTGTCTCCTTGTTTGGCCTTAATGATTTGGTTAAACGTTTTTTGATACAACGGTAACCTAAAAGGCAACAACCTGTTATTAATAAGATTACCAGTCCGGTGGTAATGTTTGACAGGATTGAATGATGCTTGATTTTTGTCCAATGATGTTCGGCTAGGTCTTGAGAAATGTCCTTTTCCATATTTAGTAGATCTTGAATATCTTCCGAATTAGTCAGGACTGGTTCTAACATTTGAGTTGGATTTTTATTCTGATTGATGAATGTATTGTTGTCTATTTGTAGTTGTTTGTGATATGAAGCTAATATTGGTGCTGTGTTAAAACATTCTGTTTTGTTTTGACGATACATTCTTGAGAAATTTGAATTATGCATGTTTGGTTTAAAATGTTTTCTTGGGGTTGATCCTTACAAATTACATCAACCCGTACTGGATTTGGGGTTATTACCAACCAAGCATTTGGCGTATACAATTGTTTCCAGATTGTGTTGGTGATATTTTTCTTTGTGGTTTTGCACATCAGTGGGTTTGGTCGGTTATATATTTGGTCTATTACACAATTTGGTGTTGCATCGAAGTTCATGACAGCAACTGGAGAGTAAATACGGTTGACTTCTGATATCCTGATTGCTTCTTTGAATTCTTGGTTGTTCATTTCAAAATATACTTGCATATTATAATCTATTGCAAAAAACGGGTTTGAAACTTCGGTTGTCCAATATAAGTTGTGCTTTATCTTCTGTGGAATTGGGTTGATCTTTACCAAGCTGAATTTGTTTCTTCCGGCTAGTACAAATTGACTAAATACGTGGATGTTCTTGTCATCGGTTATTACTTTTGTTTTAATGATAGGACTTTTTACGATTTGTAACGATGCTGAAATCTTCCGTTGTGCTTCTGCAATGATTTTGTTTACATGAACTGGTGAGATCAGGTCATGTAAGTTGCCTCGCCCAAATTTTAGCTTGAGAAGGCTTTCATAATAATTACAAGTTTCTATAATGTAATTATTTGCGATTTGGAATGATGTTAAAATTTGAATTTCGAGCTTTTCCTGACCTTGGTACCGTTCCCATTCTTGTATTGTTTTTATTGCTTGATTTAATTTTGTTCTCCAATGTTCCATACTCCAAACAGTATGGTTTTTTAATATACACATTTAATAAGATACAAAAAATTTTGTTATGTTTAACGTGGTTAAACAAACTGTTTGTCCTCGACAAACTGGATCTGGTGTATGATCAGAAAACAGAAACGAATAAAATGATAAATCAAGAGAGATACCATAGCTACAAAATGGACAAGAACGATTCTATGGCAATCCACATCGCAAAAATTGAAAGTTTAGCGAAAGAAGTTAAAAATTCTGGAGACACGGTAAGTGACGTGTCAGTAATGACAAAAATCCTGTCAGAACTACCAGAAAAATATAGAACTTTTAGACAAGCTTGGTTATCCGTCGACGAATCCAAACAAACGCTAAGAAACTTAACGGCAAGATTGTTAGACGAAGAAGCGAACCTAACAACAGTGGAGCAGAATGACGAAGCATTTTCAGCTCAATTAAAAAAGAAAACATTCCCGAAAAAGACAAAAACCATAGTAACATGTTTTAATTGTCAAAAAGGGGCATTTTGCAAGAAATTGTAGAGCGCCGAGAAAAGAGCGCGCAGGTGTTCAAGACGAACGTACAAGGCGGGAAAATGAATCAACTTCGAAAGAAGGAAATTTGTCAGCATTCGTAACAAACGAAGAAAAACAAGTTGATGAAATCCTAACAACAGCTGAAAATGAAGAATGGGTCATGGATTCTAGAGCCAGCGCCCACATGAGTTACATGAAAGAATTTTTTCAACCTACGAAAAATTCGATAGTGAAAACACAATAAAGTTAGGTAACGACAAAACTTTAAAAGTGCACGGTAAAGGAACCATAAAAATAGAAAAAAAAATAAAATAAATGGGAAATGGTATGATGCCATAATCAAAAATGTACTTTTCGTACCAGACTTACGACGAAATTTATTTTCTGAAGGCGTATTAACCAAAAACGGATTTAAAATTGTTAAAGAAAATACATTTGCCTACGTGTTTGAAAATGATGAACTTGCAGCCGTCGGGATAAGAAGGTCAAATAACTTATACACACTGCAATTTAAAACGGTAAGACATTACGAATTAAATTATGTTGAAACCGACATGCAAAAAATGACTACGTGGCACAACAGGCTCGGACACGTAAATATTAAAACATTAAAAAGTTTAGTCAGCAAAGGTGAAATTTGGGGTATAAATTTGGCAAAAATAAAAGATCTAAAATGCGAAAGATATATTTACGCGAAACAACACAAGTTAAAATTCGGTCGGGTAAATCACCAAGTAAAGCCGGGAGAAGTTATATTCAGCGGCGTATGTGGAGCATTTAGCGTAACGAGCGTTGGTGGGTCAAATTACTTTCTCCTATTCAAAGATGAATCGACGGGCCACAGAATTGTGTATTTTCTCAGACATAAAAGTGACGCTTTAGAATGTTTCAAATCGTTCGTTAAATTGTGCAATAACAAATTTGGGCATCCAATAAAAACATTACATGTTGACAATGGTACGGAATTTATTAACAAAAATTTCAAAGACTTTTTACGCGATCGGGGAATTGAAATTGAAAGAACCGCGCCATACACACCCCCACAAAACGGGCGCGCAGAACGCGAAATGAGGACAATAGTTGAAAGTGCACGAGCGTTATTGTATCAAAAAGACCTAGAAAAGGAACTATGGGGTGAAGCTGTGAACACAGCCGTATACGTGTTAAACAGAACACCGAATACAAACACACCCGAAACAACGCCATACGAACTGTGGACTGGCAAAAAAGCGAATCTGTCACACATAAAAATATTCGGAAGCGTGGCGTACACACATGTACCGAAACAAAAGCGTACAAAATTGGAACCAAAAAGCAAAAAGACAATTTTGGTGGGTTATGATGGAAATTCAACCAATTATCGTTTATTCGACGTAGAAACCAAAAAAATTACGATCTCCAGAGATGTTACTTTCTACGAAGATTTGGTAGGACCAATCGAGAGAAAGAACTCCGTAAAAGTGGATCTAGAAAACTACGAGGAAGAATACAACGAGCAGGAAGAAAACCAAAAGCCACAGGAACCCACACCGGAAGTCTCAATAGTCAAAGAAGTCGAAGAAGACGAGACAGTGGTGGAACAGCCAAGATATGAACTACGTTCAGGAGAGAAAATATCGGCACAACACAGGTATGATGACTTTGAAGAAAATTTTGTTATAGAGGAACCACAATCCTACGAAGAAGCAATGTCATGCAAAAATTCAGCGGAGTGGCAAGATGCGGTGAAAGAAGAACTGAAGGCATTAGAAAAAAATGCAACCTGGGAAGTGATTGAAAGAAAACCAAAGCAAAATGTCATAGGTTGCAGATGGGTTTTCAAGATCAAAAGCAATCCAGATGGACAAAAGCGATACAAAGCACGCCTCTGTGCTAAAGGTTTTGCACAACGAGCAGGTATTGACTACAAAGAAACCTTCTCGCCCACTACAAGATATGATTCCATCAGGACTCTTTTGTCAGTGGCAGCAAAACACGACTTGAAAATTATGCAATTTGACATCAAGACAGCTTTTCTCTATGGAGAATTGGATGAAGAAGTTTTTATGAAACCACCAACGGGTACAACCATAAAAAGCAATCTTGTATGCAAATTTTAAAAAAATCGCTCTACGGGCTCAAACAGAGTCCTAAATGTTGGAACCGGAAATTCGACAATTTCCTAAAACAATTCGGTTTCGCTCAAGCGAAAGCTGATAAATGTGAAAAGGTGAAATCAAGAAAACAAAAATTTTGTTAATAATATTTGTGGACGACGGATTAATTTTATGCAAAGACATGAAAATCGTAAATAAAGTGTTAAGCAAACTTAAAAGTGAATTTGAGATAACAATAAACGAACTGAAATATTTCGTCGGACTTGAAGTGATCAGAAATCGAGAAAAGAAAACAATTTTTATTCACCAGCAAAGTTATGTGAATAAATTAATAAAACGGTTCAATCAACAGGATGCAAAAATAGCTAGCGTACCAGCAAATCCAAGTGCAAAGTTATCGCGCAACCCTGAGGAAAAAACTAATATTAGATTTCCATATCGTGAAGCCGTGGGATCGCTCATCTTTGCAGCAATTGTTTCGAAACCTGATATCGCATATGCATTGGGCGTTGTCAGCAGATTTCTAGAAAATCCAAACGAAGACCACTGTAACGTGGTCAAACAAATAATTCGCTATTTAAAAAATACCAACGACCTCGGAATCGAATATGATGGAAAAAGCAATGAATCTAATAAATTAATTGGTTTTACAGATGCGGATTTCGCAGGTGATGTTGACTCGAGAAGGTCAACTTCGGGTTATATTTTTAAAATAAATAACGGCGCGGTAACATGGTCAAGTCAAAGGCAACAAATGGTAACCTTATCTAGCACGGAAAGTGAATACGTCGCGTCAGTGCGAGCCTGGCTACACGTGAGATTGTCTGGTTGAGACAATTACTGTGCGACATCGGTGAAGAACAGAAGCTACCGACAATATTGGGAATAGACAATCAAAGTGCAATTAAATTAATAAAAAATAGCGAGTTCCACAAGCGAACAAAGCACATTGATATCAGATTTCATTACATACGCGAGAAATTTGAAAACAAAGAAATAGACATTAATTATGTAGAAACGAAAGAGCAATATGTCGATATATTTACGAAACCATTGAGTAAATATCAATTCAATAATTTAAAATCACATTTAGGGATGAAAGGTATTGAATTAATTTGAAATGTTTTCTTTTGTTAATTTGTTTATTATATAATATGTTTTTGTTCACTTGTAATGTTATAAACGTAGTTTATATTTGGCGCTTAATGAACGATTTTAAATTATTTGAAATTACCACCAAATGCATACTTATTACTTTGGAAATAATGCACGAGATGGCAACCTATGGCTTTACAGCGCCCGACATAACCGAGGGAGGAACGATGACGACGAAGAATGATGGTGGGGATGAAAGGGTAGTCAACGGCAGGAGAACGGTAGAAAGGAAGAAAGGAGACATCTTGCTGAAGCCGTATTGAACACGTGCTTTTAAAATCGTATTGTATATAACAGTTTGTAATTGTGATTCAACTTTGTGGGTTTAACCAGTTTAACCAATTTAAAGGTAATAATGTTTAGATTTGATATATTCCAAAGATACGAGTTTCGTGTAATGGAATTCAATGAACATATTTGTTATATAATAAATTCTAATCTTATGAGAACATTTGTTAGAGACGAGCTTGCTGACCCCAGTAGTAAAAACTCACAGAAGACCTATGGGTCACTGTGGGACTACTAGACAGAGTCCATTGCAAAACCACAAGAGCTCTAGACATCTCAAGATTTGATGAAATAAGATTAGAATCTTTGTGCGGTAGCCATTTTATTATGAAGGGCACGACACGAGACTTGATTCTTTGGATCCACGTGGGAATCTTACTGATTATGTTTTAACAGTTTATGGGAGATTAAGGATGTCAATCTCTTTATATTCTGAATGACACTGTATATTTTATGTATTACCAAATTATGCAAAATTCAACATATAAACTAATGGCCGGGATTATAAAGGATAGTTAAATATTTACTTGCTAGAATAAAATTTACTCCGTAGATTTGAGTATTATAAAAGACTGATAAATTTATATTTATCATTTAATTTAACCTCTCGATTTACTCACGAGAATAAAATTTACTCCGTAGATTTGCGTATTATAAAAGACGAATAAATTTACTAGCTAGGTTAAATCTATGGATAAATTAAACTCCCAATTTCTAAGGATAAATATTTACTTGTCAAGTAAATATTGCAAAATAGACCAATTATGGTTATTTTTGCGCTATTATAGTTGTATAGTAGTATTAATTTAACCTATAAATTAAGTGTAGTTGCAAATTTATCCACTATTTCGTCAATCTCTTCTTAATTAGTGACTGTATTCTGAATATGAAAACCACGACATCTTTTTTTATTATTAATGATTGTATGATTTTTGATACTATTTTTCAAATTGACAGGAGTTTAGTTCTAATAAACCGTTAAATAAATTAAATCGCAAGGTAACTAACTTTAGTATACTTTTGGTTTATAGTTCCCAAAATTTACTCGGTAGATTTTACTTATCAAGTAAATTTACTTCGAGAATAATTAACTAACGATTTAACTGTCCTTTATAATCCCGGCCATAACTGTATGTAATTTACCTAACGAAATGACAGAATTGATATGATAACCTATAAGGTAACAAAAGCTAACCACAAGGTTGAATAGACAAATGTAATGACAACTGACAAATTATAAACATCAAAATTTACTGTATTTAATTATGTGTTCGCTTTGCGTTTCTTTCGATTAACATTAAACGTCACTTTAAATCGGTAATTTAACTAATATAACCTTAAATATTTTTAAAATATTTTCTAACGTGTCGCAAACTAATTCACTTAATTTGCATATTTTTCGGATTAATGAACAGTAAGCACTTTCAATCATTCAGGTCTATTATGTATCCCAAACGTTATTATAAAGGTGACAGTTATGACATAACATAAAGGTTTTCGGCAAATTGGTATTACGTATCCATTTCACAAACCGTTATTTTAAGATGATCTTTAAAATAATGGTTTTCTTAACCTTTATAGTGCAAAATATAACAAGTGCTTAATAGGTGCCATTAAGAAAAATAGATTAGAGAAAAAATAGCTTTTAACGCCGGATTAATTTATATTTTTGTTCTGAATGTATTAGAAAATGCGGATTGGAAGTATTTATTTAAGTATATAATTTATTATAAAAATGTAGTTTATGTAGGTTTATATAATTACTTTCGAGGTTTATATAAATACTTTTTCTGATTGATCTGTAATTGAAGTGAACACACAGAGAATTATTTTCTTCCGTTAAGTAAATATTATTTGATTCAAATGCAAGGTACTTTCGTATATAAGCAAGTAAACCGTAAAATTAATTTAAAAAAATGTAATTTAATTAAAACAGTAACTCAATATATTTGACTGTAGTGTATGATAGTTGAAATTCAAAAATCTGCTTTATTGAGAATGATAATACGGTATACTTGAGTGTAATGCATCGTATGTTTGATTCAAAAGCTTATTTTACTGAGAATAATGATAACACATACTTGAGTGTAACACATCGTATATTAAATTGGATAATATGATATTTTTGTTTTAACCTTTATGTGACTGGAAGGGTACCCGGCAGTGTACCTTTTGCAGTTTAAAGTATTCATATTTTTTGTATCTAAAGTCGTTGAGTTTGGAAATTTGGTAACATCTCTGAAATTTTCAAACTCAACGACTTTAAATAAAAAAATTTGAATGCTTCTAACTGCAAAAGGTACCCGGGTATCTTTCCAGTCACATATAGGTTAAGGCAGGATTCTACTTTGGGCGCTCAAAAAAAGCAATTTTTGTGCTATAGGGTTTATATAAGGCTTAATAAATACTCTCTTGAAATACTTAAAAAATTTTTTTTATATATTTTATGCATATTTTATATTCAGAAACATTATTTAAATGTCAAGCCTGGATTAGTAGCACTGGTGGTAAAATCTTGAAAATGGGCCATCTAAAACAAAAAAATCATAAGTTTTAGGTTCAATATAAAACTAGCAACCGATTGAATATTTTATTTTGCAAAAAACAGCGGAAAATACAATTTTTCTTTTGTTTTTCTTCATCGCCATTTTATTATTTTTGCTTGTAGCTACATTAAAAATGTAAACGACATAAAATTTTGTAAGATTTTTTAAACATTAGGTTTAGTTTATTTTCAATAATTCAATAATGTTATGAACAACAATGTAAAAATTATGTACCTTTTACCAGCACAATGCATACAGCCACATCCGAATTACGATTGCACTTCAAAACGAAATAAAAGCCATCTGATGTCCTTTATACTTGAATCAAATGTATATCGGTTAATTTATATTTGAATCAAATATTCCTATTTCAGAGACATTCTAATGAAACAAACTCATATTCCTGCATTTTTAAATTGAATATATTCAATATTTGTTTGAATTAAGTAGATTTTCTTTTTGGATTTAACTTACATTTCAAATAAATGATTAATTCATCTTAAGTTTACTCTTTTATTTCATTGAAGTAATATGTTGTTACAGCAAGTAATGTTTATTTGAATCGAATATATATTTGTAAATTTATGTGTATATTTACGGCAAATAATAATTTTTCTGTGTGAAGCATGAGAGAAGGTTGAAAGAAGAGTTTTAAGGGAAAAGAGTGATCCATTTTCAATGTGTAACAGGTTTTTTGTTGAAAAATACCGTTTAACAAATGATCTGATGCGCATACTTAATTACCACATACGAAGTAAGCCGAAAGAGTAACAGCAGTGCCAATATATTTAAAAGTACGTTATTTATTTTGGAATATGGAATTATCTGCAGTTAAAAGGCATTTCAAACACAGTTTGTTGGGGGCGTTAAAGTTATCTTCCAGGTGGGTAAGTTGAGGATGTGAAAGCTAATGGCACATTTTTATCAAAATAAACTTTTATTGGCGATGCTGCTTATTCATTGCAACCGTGGCCGTTAACTCCAGTAGAAAATGCAGAAGCAAACTCTCCACAAAGTAGGTACACCGAAGCACACATTAAAGGAAGAAACTGCATTGAAAGCAGCTTTGGTGTACTGAAAAGTCGATTTAGGTGCCTTTATAAACATAGGATCCTCAATTATAATTCTGTCAAAGATGCAAAAACTGTTTATTCTTGTGTGATTTTACATAACATTGCAGTGGAAATCAAATTACCACAAGAAATTCTGCAACAGTTTGAAGAAGAAGAAGAAGCAGTACAGCAAAGAGCTTCAGGTTAGCTGAAAACAGAAAATTTGCAACATTGTAATCCAAAATTTTCGTTAATACGAGTATAGTAGTTGTAAGTTAGCTAGTAGATTAATTGTAAATGTAACTATTTTTATTAGTTTATGAAATAATTTCTTAAATAAAAGCATATACAGAAACTTAAGTACTTTTTATTTTATCATCATCATCATCAATCCTCGCTTTGCTATATTACTTATAATTGTTTAGGTATCCGCTTGTCGGTCATTCTTTCAAAGTGTTGTTTCCAATTATTCCTGTAATTCTTAATGCGGTCATTTATGCTGGACATGTTTAACTCGTTTCTGGTATCGGTGTTACGCTTTCTATCAACCCTCTTGTACCCTGCAATCTTCCTCAAGAACCTCCTTTCTGCGGTCTGTAATTGCTTTTCTTCACCTTTTGTTAGGGTCCATGTTTCGCCTCAATAGGTTACTATTGGTACTGAAATTCTTTTATAGAATTTTAATGCCGTATTCTGACCATTTCTGTTCTTGAATGTTCTTTTAATGGTTCCATTTAAGTAGTTGAACTTTTCGAATTTCTTTTCTTCATATCCGTTTCTTCATTTAATTTCATTTTATAAAAATGAAAAATATTTTAAATTTAAATAACATTTAATAGCACTGACAAATGCCAAATTATTATGGTTTCGTAGGACTGTTTTTTGATCCAAAAATTTAAATATTGTTATCCTTTTCCGACACTTGTGAGCTACAATAAAGCTTTCTCGCTTTAGAAGTACTCAAAACTTATTATTATTTTATGCTTTAAAAAATAACGTTGACTGTCAATGGTTATTTTAAAGGTGGATACGTAATACCAATGCTGTAATAAACGCTAAGCAACCAGTTATTTTGAAAATTTATTATAACATAAAGGTTGACAGTTATTTTTAACGGTTGGGATACATAATAGACCTGATTGTAATTCAAAATTTTCGTTAATACGAGTATAGTAGTTGTAAGTTAGCTAGTAGATTAATTGTAAATGTAACTATTTTTATTAGTTTATGAAATAATTTCTTAAATAAAACCATATACAGAAACTTAACTACTTTTTATTTTATCATCATCATCCGCGCTTTGCTTATATTACTTATAATTGTTTAGGTATCCGCTTGTCGGTCATTCTTTCAAAGTGTTGTTTCCAATTATTCCTGTAATTCTTAATGCGGTCGTTTATGCTGAAGATGTTTAACTCGTTTCTGGTATCGGTGTTACGCTTTCTATCAACCCTCTTTTACCCTGCAATCTCCCTCAAGAAACTCCTTTCTGCGGCCTGTAATTGCTTTTCTTCACCTTTTGTTAGGGTCCATGTTTCGCCTCTATACACTCAAAAAAATTTTCTCAAGAAGTGAATCAAGAACCCGAGCATTAAATTAAGAATGTTGAAAAGTTCTTGATTCAAAGAACGAACTTCTTATTTTTAACATGTAGGAGTTAAATCAAGAACGGAATTCTTATTCTATACCCTACTTTATAAATTTAAGCTTAATTTTTAAAACGATAATCTGTTTTAGAATGACGTTCTTACATCAAGAATATCATTGCTGATTCATTATAGAATCTAGAATGGCCATTCTAGAAATTGAAAATGAAAAAGAGAAAATCCGTTTATAATATAAACATCAATTTTTCATCCGTGCGCAAAGGGGCGGTTTAGGGGCTTCAATCTCCCCCCATTACATATTTTTTACTTATTAACGACTTTTTATAAATTGAAAACGTGATATCAAAGTAATAACATTTAGGGGTCATCCATAAACCACGTGGTTCCATTTTTGCCACTTTAGAACCCCTCCTTCTCTTCATGTAGCCTAAAGTGTAGTTTACGTTATACGATTTTGCTTTCAAGTTGTAAGCAAATATTTCGAAGTTCACGTTATACGATTTAGCATACGATTCGACGCGAAGATGAACTCGCAAACAAAGTCGTAGGCAAATCTTATGAATAGGATCGTCTCTATTGTCATGTGATTTTCCTTACGATTCTGTTATTTAAAAAAGGTTTACCTTCATTGACACATACCGTCCAGTACCTGAGAAAGGGATTTGGAGGGATTATGTGAATTTACAGGTACGCGCTCATCAATGGGAAACATTGTCCACAAGAAATATAATAACAGAAAACTACCAAAAGAAATTGTACGTAAAATCGCGAGCAAAATCGCATAACGTAAACTGCACTTAACGTAACTTTTACAATTAACTCCCCGGGAATGAAACGTAGTTTTTTTCCTATTAATAAATACCCATACATAATTTATTATGTTGTCACTTATTCTGCAAATTGTTTTAATTGTCAAATAAAATAAATCATAATAAATAAATAAGTTTAAATAGTATATAAAAATGTACTATTTATTTTATAAATATTTTTTTGCTTGGTATTATCATTATATTTTATGTTATCATTCTGTGTGCACTCGCTTGTTCCTAATATACCTAGTAGGTACCTGAATTCTTACAATACAAAAACGTGTACAACCCATAGATGAGTAGGCTAAGGAGAAGCTTCGTAATACGAGGGTAAGGCGTTCGAATCCCAGACCAGGAAAGGAAAAGAAAGTAAAAAAAAAGTAATTTTCAAAATTTAATTTAAGGATGTATACACGGAAAAAACTAAATGTTATTATTTAGTAAGATTTCTACTAATTTTTAATGTTTTAAATAATAACCGGGAACCAGCCTCGGAATATGTTACTTATTATTACTAATTCAATAAAATATTTTATATTAAAAGAGAAAAAATACAGAGTCACGCTACAAATTTTAAAGTTTCAAATAATAAAATTATCCATTTTCACGAGTAAAATTTAATACAAAATAAGTATATTTCCATACGTACATAAGAATATGTGACAGGGACCAGAGTAAATAATAACTCTCAACCTTTAAATTTTAATGTTTCAAACACTAAAAATCTTCAGGTTCGATATAATATAATTTCACTTGTAAAAATAATTTTTTAAAGAATATAATTATAGTAAATATTCTAATCTACATTTAAAATTTCGTAGTTTCAAACAATAAAAATTAACAATTCTATCGGTAAAATATTTACTTATAAAAATATAGTAATTACCGTTTACTATTGCACTTTTTAAATATTAATAAATTATTTTTTTATTATGTATATCTGTGAACATGATAAAAAGTAACTTGTCAAATAAAATAAATAAATAATACATAAGAATATTTTTTAATAATTTTTATTTAAGAAAATAATATCTATTCTATACCTACCTAATAATACATTTTCCATAAAATAAAAAAAATTATAATAAACAAACATTAATGATGATAAAATAACTTATAGTAAGTAATTAATAATAAACATTAGTTTTAATGCTAAATACTTTGGAACAATTACATACAAATGACATTTTAAAAAATACTCAAAATAATTTTACAATATGAATGTTAAAAAATACTGATAATATAATACGGAATAAATATATAATAAAAATTGAAGTAAAAAATTAAAACTAAGAAAAAAATAGAATATATAAAAATAATATTAAAAGCGGAGTTAGTTTTTGAGATAAAAATCAATACTGAGCTCACCGATTAAAGATTTTACCAAAGTCGGAATCAGTTGGCTAGGTTGAATTCCTAATTTGAAAACAGCCTGTTCAATGAAGATCCAGGCTGATTTTGCTTCCGGAGGGTACTGTGCGTTTAAAGCCTAGTAAGTTTTAAATGCAGCTTCTACGGCTCGGGCACTGGATCCAAAATCGTATTGTACTTCATTAATAATAACATGAGACGAAATTATATTATTGACACATCCAACGATTACTGGCCGTGGTTGGAGTGGTAGGTTGTAGTTGGCCAAAGTGTTTTGCAATCGATTTAAAATTACTAAAACATCATTAGCTGTCTGTGGAGTTAAAAATTATGAATTAATTGATTGTAAAATACAAAATCGATTTAACAGCAACATTGCCTATAATTTTAGTTTATATGAATTTTTTTAATTTGTCACGCTGTTTTTGACTGAGCAACTTAAACAAGACTCTGTAAAATGCAAAAAATATTGTCATCCATATCTCGGACACGGTGAAAATAATTAAAATAATAATAAACATTTTTTCTTGTAAGTTTTATTCTCTACATTTTTGTTCCTATGCATTTTTCTATTTTATCGCATCATTTCCGAGATATAGATGACAACATTTATTGTCTTCTGCAGAGTCTTTTTTAAGTCGCTGACAGTCAAAAACGGCGGGACAAAATAAAAAAATTCATATGAACAAAGTTGAAGGCAATAAAATTTGTAATAAAAATTGTCATAAAAGTTTTGCTGTAAAATCGATTTTTATATGAAAAAAAGCGGCTTCAAAATGTCCAATTTACATTGTTAACATAGGAGTGTCCGGATATTTTCGTTACTCACTGTATGTAATTCGTTAAATAAAGTATCTCGGTTATCCGTGGTTTTCATTTATCCGTGCAATCCCTCCCCACCATTACTCCGGATAAACAAGATTCTCCTATAAAAATAAATATCTATAAAATTAAATATTAAAATATATTTTTATACAAAAATAAATGGAAAAAGAATAAATAAGTGATACCTACATCACTATCTCTGGCGGGATTTCTGCCGTGCAAAGGCAAAACAATCTAATCCCAAAAATTGCGATTTTGAGGTTTTAATACCGTTGGATTGTTGGATAGCAACTTTTTGGTGTGTATCTGTACACTATTTTTCGTGGATGTAGATGTGAATAGATGTAATACACTAACATAATATTATCGGCTTACAGGTAAAACAAGTATGATTTGCGGCATAATGAAAAACTTAAAACTGTAATTTTAGTTTAACATGAAATTTCATGACTTAAAAGATTTTACCAATCAATAGAATGGAAGAAAATATATAGGATAGTGTCAATAAGTCAAAAATGAAAAAAAATGACTTAGTCTGTTTTGCTTGTAAGCCGATGTATTATAGTTTCGAGCGTGGTTTCGAGAAAAACGCTTTTCTAACTTACAATTCTAGCAGAATTATTATCTTGATCCATTAACAATTTTTCTATACAGTTACTATATTTTATAGTACTTACTATCCCAAATTTCTTCACCATCATATAATTTGACCTTTTCTTAATACGTGTACAGCTCTAACTCAAAAGCAGACAAATATGTGATTTACAACAACTATTCACATATTCTCAAATTAAAAAATTAATAACAATTTTTTCTTGTAAATTTTATTCCCTACATTTTTGTTCCTATATGCATTTTTCTATTTTGTCGTATCATTTTGGAAATAATATATACTAGATGACAATAGTTTTTAAATTTTACAGAGCCTTGTTTAAGTCGCTGTAAGTCAAAAACGGTGCGACAAAATAAAAGATGTATAGAAACAAAATTAAAGCTCATGAAATTTGCAACAAAAAATCTTTAAAAAGTTTTGCTGTAAAATTGTTTTTTATATGAAAAATGTTCAATTTACATTGGTAGGTAACAAAGGAGTGTCCGTATTATTTCGAGTCACTGTAACTTTTTGAGATTACGCTGTTTTGCTTTGGCACGGCAGATTTGCAAGTCGTCGTTTTTAATTATTTCTGAAATTTTTAATATAGAAAGTAAAAATCTGATTATATTATGTTGTTGTTTCAACACTGCTTCGAGAAAACCAATTTCTTTTACGTTTTCTTAGATTGAATAAAGTTCCGGGAAGTACAAAAGAATATAATTTGTTTTAGTATATTATAAATAATTAATATTTTGATTACTTACCTATTAATTCTTCGATAACCTTTTTTCACTAAACTGGTGACACTTTATGGCGCAATGTTCTTGCAAAACGCGTACTATTAAACCGTTATTAAAATTAAACTATGTGTCTAAGCTCATTATTTGCGGAGGAAGGGACAGAAAATCACGTTTCAAACATGAAAAATTATAATGTAAATAATAAAATTGATGAGTTCGAAATATACTTTTTACAGTTTGAAGATAATAATAAGTAGAAAGAGAATTTAGTTTTGTATATAAAACTTAGTATTTCATTTAATAAATTTTTATGGAGCTCATTAGTAATATTTAATAATTTTTTAAATATTAATTATACTTTAGAATTCATTATTTAACATTGAAAAAGTTTTATTTAATATTGTTTTTATATAAAATATAAGATCTGCAGATGTAAATTTTTTTTATATGTAATATATTACAAAATTTAGTTTGACTTATAATTTTATGTTTTGCTAATTAGATTTTTTACCTTTCAGACCACAAATTTTTACTTTGTAAACGATAAATATTGGAATTTTTACTTATTAATTATTACAATTTCACTTTTTTAATAAGCACATTGTAATTTTTCAATTTTATAATACTACTTCTTTGCATATAAACTCAAAATTCCAGCGTTCAAATAATGATTATTGTGAATTAATTGCCAAAACAACAATATTATTGTTCGAAATAGTAATAGTTAGTGTCATTCCTACTATTTATTAAACATTAATCTTTACTTAGTATAATTCAGTTTTTTCCGTGTAGGAGACAAAAAATAAAACTCAAATATATAAGATATTGATGAAAATTGGTAAACATGCCATCATTGCCTTTGCAATGTAATAAAAAAAATTTCAAATCGATTCACTACACCGTTCAATAGTTCTTGCAGTTTCAATTTGATATTGACTTTTCGTTAAAATTCAAGAAAATCACATCTATGGTTTTGCTTAAGAGTCTGCTTTTAGGGAAAATCACAAGGTGTTAAACAGTAAAATACTTGTCTAAATAAAAATCTAAAGCTAAATCTTAAGAAATCTTAAAAAAATTATATAATGTAAAAATCATTTTATGAAAAACATTTTATTGAATAATATATTAGCTTAAAATATATGATCAAAATATAAGAATTTTTTCAAATTTTCTGTAGTTGTAGCTTGTAAATAAAAGAAGGTTTTAGCAAAATTTCATCACGGTTTACTACCCCGTTCTCGAGAAATTAATTAGTAATTGAACAACCGATATAGAGTTGTCACGTTCAATTCGCTAAAAATAAAATAGATTTCGACGTTAAAAGATCCCTAAACATGTTTAAAACTTGTTAGTATTAAAAATATTATGTATATCTCGGTTTTTATTAGTTTTAACAACAAATATCAATTTTTACTCATAAAAATTATTACATTTTTCATTTAGATAGTAGGTTGGATTGCAGGGATAGTCACTAATAAAAATTTTGTTATGTCAAATTTAATATTTGTAATTTCAGAAAATGAACCGATTTAAACGAAAAAAACCTTTCTTCATGCATTTCTATAACTTTGTTTATCGTTTATGATATTTAAAAAGTATTTTACTACACACATAAGACCAATATTCGTGATATTCAAATTAATCCTACTTTTGTCTCCGATTGTATCTCCTATACATCCTTAATATTACAGCTAATAATGTTATAAATAAAAACCTTAACCACCTTCTTAGAAAATGGTAACTAAGAGAAATTAATTTGCAAAATGAAATTTAATATTACAAATCATTATAAATAAAACCAGAACTACTATCAGGAATTTAAAGTGTGAAAAATTTAAATTATATATTTTATAATTATTATTTATTAAATTAAAATGAAATGAAATTTTTTAATATTAAAAAAAATTGTTTTTTTTATAAAATTTTAAATAAATTTAAAAGGTGAGATTAGCATAAAATAAGAATGGGCATGTTTAAATAGAGGATGCCTACCTAAGTAGGTACTAATACTTAATATAATCCGTAAGGATTATACAACCGTAAATATGCATACCTTTAGTATGCCATTCTTAAATTATTCTTGAATCAAAGTACTCGGCATGATTGGGTCAATTTCAAGAACTTTTATTCTTGATTTAAAGTTCGTTATTCTAGCTGGTAAGAATGGATTTTTTTGAGTGTAGGTTACTGTTGGTACTGAAATTCTTTTATAGAATTTTAATGCCGTATTCTGACCATTTCTGTTCTTGAATGTTCTTTTAATGGTTCCATTTAAGTAGTTGAACTTTTCGAATATCTTTTGTATATCCGTTTTTTCATTTCATTTCATTTTATAAAAATGAAAAATATTTAAAATTTAAATGACATTTAATAGCACTGACAAATGCCAAATTATTATGGTTTCGTAGGATTGTTTTTTGATCCAAAAATTTAAATATTGCTATCTTTTTCCGATACTTGTGAGCTACAATAAAGCTTTCTCGCTTTAGAAGTACTCAAAACTTACTATTATTTTACAAAAAAAAAATTTTTTTGTTAAAATAACTACAATTGCAGTACAATCTACTACAATAAATTGTAAATATAGTAACAACACCAAACATAAGTAAAGTTTACACGTCAATTGTTGTAAAATGTCTGCAGTACAGCTTACTACAATTGTTGTTAAATTTTAACAACATTGTGATATGAAGTACTTAATCTTTTGTTGTTCTAATAACTTGTGCTTAAGTACATAGTACTGATGGTGATGTTGTTTTAACAACTGTAGCTGTAGTTATCTTTATGTTTACTGTGTAGTAAATATTGCTACTATTCAGTACAATTCACTCTTGGTGCTCTTGTTACTTGCACAACATTGTTAAGTAATGTTAACGACCTCGAAAGTTAATTGTACTACAAATTTGCTGCTATTTTTACATAATATTGGTGTTGCTAGATTTGGATTATAAATTAATTAGAACTACTACAATTCTGTAGTCGCGCACTTAAAAGTATTGTATACTTATGACTTTTTAAGTGCCAACCACAGAATTATTATGTGGCTTTGACAACAAATGGCAGTTGTAATACATTTATTAAATTAAATTGATGTAAACATTTTTATAATTATAATAAGGTAATAAATTACTTCCATTGAAGCGAAAACCCACTTTGAACTTCAGTTTTTGAGGGCCTCCAATGACATCCAGAGTTTTTAGATTTTACGGCTGCAGTTCCAAGAAGAACAGTAACGCCAGTACTTCAATATTACCTACAAAACTGATTATATAAAACAAGAGATTATATGATATCTATAAGGAATACTTACCGTTAAAAATCTTTGGTTTTCATTAATTGCTAAATAGGTTTGTGTCTTTAAACGATTTTGCAAAACGAACTAATTTAGTTTTTATCTCGGACTATTCAGTAAAAAGTGAATTACTGGTTATTTTTGTATTTGTGTTGCAAATCTGTATCCAGCTGAAAAAAACATGTTTTTATTAATTTGCAGTTGTTATAAATTAAAATAAAAATGTAGTATAAAACCATTACATTAAAAAATTATTCAATATTTACCTTTAAAGGAATTTATTAGGTATTAAGTCATGTCCCATTCAGTTAAAATGTCTTGAACGTAGTCACTATAACTATTTTGCACTTCATTTCAAAATATTTGCTACTTCTCAGTTTGCAAGATTGCAAAACGTCCGAGTTGCAATATTGTGGTACATACGAGTACTTATTATACGGGTCAAATTGTACTACAATTGATGTGTACTTTTTACTTATCTTATTATTACATCAAAATCAACTATTTTGAGCGATAAATCAACAACGCTCTCGAGTTAAAAGTACAACAAAATTGTAAAATTAACTACATGCCTCGAACAACAATGCGTAAGTGCATTTTACAGCTGATTTAGTATAAACAGCATGCGGTGTGCGTTTAATTTAACTGCAATTGTTGTTCATATGACCACAATTATTTTACTACATGAAAAATGTTAATATAACAATATCTTTTTTTTGCGTGTATGCTTTAAAAAATAACGTTGACTGTCAATGGTTATTTTAAAGGTGGATACGTAATACCAATGCTGTAATAAACGCTAAGGAACCAGTTATTTTGAAACTTTATTATAACATAAAGGTTGACAGTTATTTTTTACGGTTGGGATACATAATAGACCTGAATACCAAGTAATCACAAATAATCAAGTATAATCATGAATATAATTACGAATAATCACTGATAATCAGATAATCCTAGATAATTACAAATATAACTTACTAATCATTAATAATCAAAATAATCACTAATAATCTTAAGTAATCACGATAATTTTTTAGTAATCTTAATAATTTTTTACATAACAATAATCTGTGTACAAAAAAATTTTGAGTGAACAACCCCTCGGGTCAGACACAGTTACTTTTGCTGCGCAGTTTTTTACTGCGGCTGCATAAGCTATAGGTCAGGTTCACACACAGACCGTGAAGTAGCCTTCAGCACGCAGTTTTCTGTACTGCGGCTGCTTAAAAAAGTTGCAAGCTTTGCAAAAGTAGCGAAGCTATTCACACTTGCTGCTTTCACTTCAGCTTGCAACGAATGCCTTTGCTGCATCCGGTGGATCGGTACATCCGGTGGTCAAACAAGGGGCTTAACGAATGCGTTTAGGACCTAAACCCGCTGGTCATCTCGGTCAAGAACTAAAATTTCGACCCATTGAATATTTACAACTATTAAATTATTTAAAATACTAATACAAGTTTGTGAAACCAAACAATAGTGTGGTATTTGATTATATAATATAATTATTAATATTATAGATTATATATTATTTGATTATAAAAAATATAGTGTATTTGTAGTAATTTTAAATGCCGTTTGCTCGAAAACTAATGGATAATTCAAAAATTCGTATTCTTTATAAAATGCTTCAAAAATTGTCCTCTTTCCAATGGTATATAGGAAAAGTTAAATTCGTAGTACAAATTCCCAGTTTTCTATAAACTGCACCTGCAGCCGCAGCAAAAGTTTCACCCAAATTGATATTTTTGACTGCGCTCGCAACTTACAAATGTGGCGATTCACATTAAGCTACTTTGAAACTGCGTGCGCGTTAAAAATGTTACAGGTAGCGCTACTGCACGCGCTGTTTTTTAAGTTGCAGCAGTGTTCACACGACAAGCAGCTTAAATTGCGCAGTTTTTAAATTGGCAGCGCAGCAAAAGCAGCTGTGTCTGACCTTAGTTAATACACAGACATTTTTTGGAAATGATGTTTTTCCGCTTCAGCGACTCAAAAATGTCTAAATTCATCAAAATTCATCAAAAAATACTTTTTCATACCTCGTATGAATACATACATACTATATTACTCATTAAAATTTGAGATTCTGAAGAAGTATTTGAAATTGTTTGCTTAATTTTAATTTGCGGATTTTTTGTCGTATTAAGTCGTTTATTTAAATTAACATTTGTAGGAGTTTTTATAATGCCGGATGTTAAAGGTTTAAACAATCGTTCTAAATGATTATTATTCAATTTTTTCTTAGATGAAACTTTTTTCAACCAACTGCAAAATGTCGATTCGTTTTCAATACTTTTATTAAGTTTATTTTCTTCATTTCTACGCTGTTTTTCTTGTTTTTTCATAAAAATAATTTCTTTTAAGTTATTTCTTCTTTGCAACTGAAGAGTAGTTAATCCATATTCCGATCTTAACCCTGTGTAACTAGGGAGTTTCTGTTGAAATTTACTTTTTTCACAGCATTTACGTCTGTGTAACTTTAATCGAGGTAATTTTACCATTCCGTCTTTTAGGTTGATAATTTTTCTTAAATATGTATTTGAACAATCAATTCTTTCTATGCAATGTTGATTGCAATATATATTTTCAACATAACTGAAATTCTTAGAAGCTACAGATTTTGATTGTTTTATATTTAATTTATGTTTACTATTAATGTTACTGCTTTCTAACATTATCAAAGACTCCGATGTGTTCATACACGCTGCTGTTTTATATTTCAAATTTAAATCAAAACTTTCATTTTTATCATTCACAATACTGGTTTCCAAATCTTCTGAAATTTCATCATCATTAATGTTTTCTTCTCTTTCATTGTTAATATTGATTTCATCATTATTTTCTGTAGTATCAAATGATTTTAAAATTAATGTAGATTCTAACCGTTTCTCTAATGTTATATTATGATCGACTAAAATATAATCATCAACGTTATCTTCACTTTCATAGCTTGATGCTTCTTCGTATGAAAACTCGGGTTCGTAATCAACCAAGTTATCTTTAAATTTAATTTTTGATTCCTTAGTTTTTAAATCTATATTATTTTCTCTATTTAAAGCCGTATTAGCTTCTTTAACTTTTTGCGATAAATCATAAGGGGAAGAAACTGGTTGTAAAACTAAAACAAGAAAACAATATCAATATTAAAGTACCTATCAATATTAAAGTATCAATATTAAAGACTAGAAATTATTGTGTTTTATTATTTTACAGCCGTATTCACCATTTTCAACTTAACAGTTTGATAAGTTAGTAACAAACTGTTAATACTTGACAGTGGACAGTCTGTTAAAATTAATTCGTAATCACCATCTGTTTTCAAAGTTAAAATAGTAAACAAGCGGTTATTGAAAAGTAACTATAGGTACAATTATTATTGTTGGTACAACTCGCCCCAGCTAATTTCACTGATTTAAAATCATGTATAAATTAACCTTAAACATGTAATTGAGTGGCTGCGCGGAAAAACCAGCTTAGAGTAGTGTATATAATAATCATTTCCACACGGAAAAAATTTTTTTGTTAAAAGAACTACAATTGCAGTACAATCTACTACAATAAATTGTAAATATAGTGACAACACCAAACATAAGTAAAGTTTACACGTCAATTGTTGTAAAATGTCTGCAGTACAGCTTACTACAATTGTTGTTAAATTTTAACAACATTGTGATATGAAGTACTTAAATTTTGTTGTTCTAATAACTTGTGCTTAAGTACATAGTACTAATGGTGATGTTGTTTTAACAACTGTAGGTGTAGTTAACTTTACGTTTACTGTGTAGTAAATATTGCTACTATTCAGTACAATTCACTCTTGGTGCTCTTGTTACTTGCACAACATTGTTAAGTAATGTTAATGACCTCGAAAGTTAATTGTACTACAAATTTGCTGCTATTGCTACATAATATTGGTGTTGCTAGATTTGGATTATAAATTAATTAGAACTACTACAATTCTGTAGTCGCGGACTTAAAAGATCATAAGTATTGTATACTTATGACCTTTTAAGTGCCGACCACAGAATTATTATGTGGCTTTGACAACAAATGGCAATTGTAATACATTTATTAAATTAAATTGATTTAAACACTTTTATAATTATAATAAGGTAATAAATTACTTCCGTTGAAGCGAAAAACCACTTTGAACTTCAGTTTTTGAGGGCCTCCAATGACATCCAGAGTTTTTAGATTTTACGGCTGCAGATCCAAGAAGAATAGTAACGCCAGTACTTCAATATTACCTACAAAATTTATTATATAATAAAACAAGAGATTATATGATATCTATAAGCAATACTTACCGTTAATAATTTTTGGTTTTCATTAATTGCTAAATAGATTTGCGTCTTGAAACGATTTTGCAAAACGAACTAATTTAGTTTTTATCTCGGACTATTCAGTAAAAAGTGAATTACTGGTTATTTTTGTATTTGTGTTGCAAATCTGTATCCAGCTGAAAAAAACATGTTTTTATTAATTTGCAGTTGTTAATTAAAATAAAAATGTAGTATAAAACCATTACATTAATAAAGTAATTGAATATTTACCTTTAAAGGAATTTATTAGGTATTAAGTCATGTCCCATTCAGTTAAAATGTCTTGAACGCAATCACTAAAATTTTTTTGCACTTCATTTCAAAATATTTGCTACTTCTCAGTTCACATACTAGTACTGTTGTTCAAACATAAATGAAGGACGAATAAAACATTCTGCATATTCGTCAAAGCATGATTCAATTATAGAAACTGTAAGATTGCAAAACGTCAGAGCTGCAATATTGTGTTACATATGTACTTATTATACGGGTCAAATTGTACTACAATTGATGTGTACTTTTTACTTATCTTATTGTTACATCAAAATCAACTATTTTGAGCGATAAAACAACAACGCTCTCGAGTTAAAAGTACAACAAAATTGTAAAATTAACTACATGCATCGAACAACAATGCGTAAGTGCATTTTACAGCTGATTTAGTATAAACAGCATGCGGTGTACGTTTAATTTAACTGCAATTGTTGTTCATATGACCACAATTATTTTACTACATGAAAAATGTTAATATAACAATATCTTTTTTTTGCGTGCACCTAATTCAAAATTTGTATTTTTAATTATTAATATGTAGTATAAATGAAGGGTCCAATGCAAGAAGTTACTATGTCATTTTCATAGTATCCAGCGTTTCACGCTCTATCAATTGGTTAAATCAGTTTGACTGTAAAAAAATTTTAAGCGTCTTAAACAAATATACGGTCGTCATAATGGTTGGACCATTTCAACGCAAGAAGTTACTAAGTCTGAACAGTATGTAATTTCAATGGAAAAAGTTGGATCAATACATTAAGACTTTTATTGAATTCAGGTGTGGATTCTTGTTTATTTTCAGGTATATCTCATTTATTATCATGTTTATTGTATACTTATTGTATTATTATATACATATATATTATATATATTAGGGTGGGCCAAAAATAACTTTTAATTTTCTTTTCTTTAGCTACCATGAAAATATCGTTCAAGATGACGAAAAATGGCTAATCGTGATTTTTGATTTCCCATTTAAATAACACGGGAAATTTTATTTTTTTTATTTGGAATTTTAATGCGTTTGAATGAATTATCGTCTAATAAAATTTAAAACTCATACTTGTAGGAAATTAAACGATCTACAAAAAAGGTCTGAAATGATTTTTCGCTAAGTCGGCTCGTTTAAAAGTTATTCGAGGTTTAAGTTGAACCTCAAATGTTAAATAATGATTTTCACAATTATTTATACTCGATCACAAAATAATGGCTCATCATATTTTATGTAAAGTTTATCGAGTGTACGTCGGTAAAACAATAAAATTTTTACGAAATATTAATAACAGGACATTTATTATTTTTTTAGGGAATGATTAATTTTTGTTATTTAATAATTTATTTATAATTTAAAAAAGTTTATTAATAATTGTTATTGATATTTCGTAAACATTTTATTGTTTTACCGAAGAACACTCGATAAACTTTACATAAAATATGATGTTTTCAACAAAAAATTTCCAATAAGTATTGCTGTAAAAATAATTTTTATATGACAAATCACGCCTTCAAAACGCGTAATTTACATGGTTAGCATAGGGGTGTATGAATAATTATATGAGCCACTGTATATACCCTTTGCTTTTTTTAAAAAGATGATATATTTTTACAGACCGACAAAGAAATAAATGAACCTATTTACTCGTATTTCATCCATTTAAAATACTTAAACTTTATTACTATATTACTAGATCCTCTACCGTTTAAGGCTGACAAGTGACAACCGATAGATAGGGTTGCCAACCATACTTTATAATAACGTATCCTACTTTATTTTTGATGAATATACTTTATACTTTTACATAAAAATAAAGTATGCGAAAATACTTTATTTTGAATCTTTACTTTGAAACTGTGATGCGCAAAACAAAACACCCGTATGCGTAATAACAGAACGGAGTACGAGTACGAGTACAAAATATAAACGCCCCATCTAAATGTTGTTAGGAACCGATACCGTTCAAACGCCTCACATCACATCAGACAAATTAATATGAATCTACCTTGAGTCGACTTATATCCAAATTCATTTTTTTGTAGAATTAGATTCATAATAATAGGTATCAAGTTCTGGTAAAAAAAGAAAAGTCTGCGTCATATAATAGTTGAAAATTTTTGAATATTTTTACAGATGTAATTATACTTAAAATTCATCAAAAAATCAGTAATTTTTTATTTTATTTTATTTTCTTTTACTTCTACTGTAAGGATCTGTGATACATTTGTGAGGTAGGAATTAAATTTTCAAAATAAAAGTTCAGCAATTATAAAAAAATTAAAATAACGGTTTTTGCGTCTCCTGTAAAGTTGGGTAGGTATTATTATTAATCGTCTAGTTATATCAGTATCAGGTGTCCGTTTAGTCATTACTTACGTTGTAATTGAGTTATTAAGTGTTTGTTTGAAGAAAGAAAGAATCAATTGAAGTGAATATTAATTGTTTTGCATTGCTGAAAATGGAAAGTGATTCTGATAGCGATACACCGGTCACTCCTAAAAAAGCTAAAATAACGAAATCGAAATTATTACAAAAATATAAACCCGAGTGGGAAAAACAATACGAATGGATAAAAAGTGATCCTCAAAATAAAAATGGTGCAAAATGTATTATCTGCAGCGTGAATTTTACAATTGGTTCAGCCGGCATTGGACAGGTAAGTGAGTTGGTTATTGGATTTATTACATTATGAAATGTAACGTAACGTTTAACGACGTGTTACGTTTTATTTTATGTTTTCAATTTATATATGGTATTTAAATTAAAACGAATTTCCAACTTTTTCAATTATTCTTATTCAATTATAACTCTTGAGGAATATAATTTTCAATTATTAATTGAACATTCAATTTTTAAAGGTATTTTTACTATGAGGACCAAAAATATCCGGACACTTCTATGTTAGCAATGTAAATTGGACATTTTGAAACCGTTTTTTGACATATAAAAAAAATTTTTTATAGTAAAACTTGTTTGACATTTTCTGTTAAAAATTTTATTGTCTTAAACATGACTCTGTAAAATACAAAAAATATTATCATCTGTATCCCGTGTCTCAGAAACGGCTTGACAAAATAGAAAAATGTATAGGTACAAAATTGAAGAGAACGAAATTTTTAACAAAAAATGTCTAAGAGTTTTGCTGTAAAAGCGAGTTTTATATGTCAAAAAACGGTTTCAAAATGTCCAATTTAAATTGTTAACATAGGAGTGTCCGAATATTTTCATTACTCACTGTATTTCAATTGAAGAATTTGCAATTCGCTACACTGTTGAAATGGTGATGGTTTGGTGATGGTAGAGTCATTTTTCTTTTTCTAGATAAAGCAGCACCAAGACACTCATAAGCACAAAATGAAAGCTGAAATGAAGAAAACATCTGGTACGTTACAAAATTTCCTTACATCAAATACTTCGTCAAGGTGTGATGATAACAATATTACAGCAGCGGAACTAGCACTAACTTTTCACACTGTCAAATATAATCTATCATACAATAGTATGGATTGCGCAAATAAATTAAGCAAACTTTTATATGCAGATTCCAAGACAGCCACTAAAATACGCTTGGCCAGAACAAAAATGGAAGCTTTGGTGACAGAAGTTTTAGGTCCATATGCTGTGGCTAGTGTCATAAATCATTTAAATGATGAAGATATATTTTACTGTCTTCAGACAGATGCATCAAATAAAAAAAACAATAAATTGTTTCCTTTAGTATAGTGCAATATTTTTCGGTAAATAATGGGATCCAAAATAAACTTATAGATTTTTACGAAAATCCGAATATATGAGTATAAAATATTTGTTCAAATGGTTTAATTTTAGTGAAGATAATTGGCTTGCAATACTTCCTAGCATATCTTTAAAAAATGAGGTAGAATTTAAACATTTTGAATCGGTAATTGCAAAGGTTCAATTATTAGACACATTAAAAATTAGCATGGATGAATTATATTCCGAATCAATAAGACTCAAAGAGATTCAAAGAAATTCTACAAATAATGATAAAGAATTTTATGAAAAAAATACAGCTGAAAAATGGCAATATATACTTAAAAATGCCACTGATACCTTACCAAACATTAAAAAAATTATTTCTTATTTTTGCTCTCTATTCCGCAACCTCAGCTTTCACCGAAAGAGTTTTTTCGGTGATGAACTAGAAGTGGCGGGAAGAGAGAAACAGATCATCTATATATTTAATAAAAAATGAATTATTTATTTATTTAAATCTAGACTTAGATTGTAATACCAGCTATGACACTTTCAAAGACAATCGAAGATTGTTAATATGTGCTAAAAGCACAAAAAAATATGTATTCAAGGCAATTAACAATTAAATTTAAAAAATACTCTTTTTTCCTTACAAATACTTTTTTTTTTCTTCAGAAGAAGATTAGTTACGTTATTTTGCTCAAAAAAAGTTGGCAACCCTACCGATAGATAATAAATAACGTTGGATTGAATGCTAAAATTTGTTAAAAAATTTTTGGTTAGTTCCCCTCTTGTATCTTTTCATTCGGTGCAATTTTCTAAAAAAAATCGTTATTTATAACAACCGAATTTAGTTGTTATGTCAGAAAATAACATAGAATTTCAGATTATATCTACAATAATAATTATTGTCATTTCATTTTAAGCATTTAAAAAATTACTGCTGTTATCGCAGCCCATAGAATAATATTATTGAATTCAGGCAGGTGCAGGTTATCAGGTTTCTGATAACGCCAACTTCAAGATTAAAATTATTCCGAAGATCGTTGCATTCGTGCAGTTATACATAATATGTGGCGAACAATGATACTTCAACAAACGTCTTAGGAATATAGTTTCTTAATACGATGCGAAAACAAAGATAGATACATACTACGCCGTTCGTTGCTTTTCAATACGATAACAATTAATCTGAGTCAGACAAAACCTGCTTTCATTCTGAGCATAACTCTTGCACGTAAGCGCCGGCTTTCGGTACCGAAAACAAGCACGCTGGTAGCCTGCTCCAACCAGCGGCTACTCTGTTCGTAGCCTTAGGCTATGTTGCCTGTTCCGGCACCCATCTCCTTCCAGTTGGTTTATATCTTTGGGCTTCTAATGGCAGCCTTTCTTCTGTCATTCTTTCTATATGGTCGTTCTATCTTTTGTTGCTGCATCTAATTTGATCTTGTATTTTGTTAGCATTTAATTCTTCTCGAATATCGTCGTTTCTGTGTCTGTTTTCTCTTGTACATCGCTTGGTTGCTCTTAAGAATTTCATTTCGGTGGTTTGTATTTTACTTACATTTTTAGATGAAGGTGCCCAGGTTTCACTTCCATTATGTTAGCGTCGAGACGCTAAAAAAGTTAAAATTTTCAATCGAAATAAAGTTCAAGTCGGCTGCATTTCATTTCTATTATTCTATTTATTTGTGAAGAAAATTTTTGTGAATCACCTATCTGGTGTTTTGCAGTTTATCTGCTGTTATCTTGTGGTGGATTTGTCTAATGTTTATATTATACAACATTAATTTAATATGATAACAAAATTCTCGCATATTGTGCATAAGTTTTACAACTAAAAATTAATTAACACAATTAAGGTAAAGAGCGATAGACACATGTACTGCTTTTTCGACTTCCAAGCCATCACACCATGACATGTGTTTCTGACTCGTTAGTCTTCATCAGAGTCAGAAACACATGTCATGGTGTGATGGCTTGGAAGTCGAAAAAGCAGTACATGTGTCTATCGCTCTTTACCTTAATTGTGTTAATTAATTTTTAGTTGTAAAACTTATGCACAATATGCGAGAATTTTGTTATCATATTTAGTTTATGAGCGCTGATATAGCTCGAGAACCGCACGTTGGCGTCGGTCTTTGTTCTTGTGTAGTGACGTGAATACTTCGTCCACATGGAATGTTTAGACCAGTAGCCGTAAAGTGCACACAATTAAGTGATTACAACAAGTATGCGATACTGATGAAGACTAACGAGTCAGAAACACATGTCATGGTGTGATGGCTTGGAAGTCGAAAAAGCAGTACATGTGTCTATCGCTCTTTACCTTAATTGTGTTAATTAATTATTAATTTAATATTATTATTGTACAATATTTCTTGGTTATTAGTACTTAGTACCGTTTAAAGCTTTTGTTGTTAAGGCGCTACTATTGCTGTTGTGTAAAATATTGTTGGTGAAAGCGGCAAAGTTCAAGAAAAGATAGACGTATATAAAGGCAATTGATGACGTGTTGTACAATTATACTGACGTGTACTAGCAGAACTTTCTTGTGGATAGAGATTTGTTCCTTATCTCACCTAAGTTTATAAACAAAATATCAGTTTCATGATTAGATATTATTTGTATAAACTCGACTCATTATCTATAATGCATATTATAAAATAGGAGCTGGCTGATGGTTCTTTTTTACGTTCTTTTAAAAATTACGAGAAAAAGTACGTTTAGGCCCAGTTTTTCACGAGTCAAATCATGAGTTAACCCAAATTCAAATGGTTTTTTTAGATATTTTTGGACCTCTTATTTAATAAGAGGTCCTTAATTTTTTTATCTGCTGAGACACGGGTTTAGGGAGTATAATCGCCCTTCAAAAATAAGGTAAAATATCAAAATTTTTAATTTTCATATAAAAAGAGTTTTTTTGATTTGAATGATACATATGCCAAAATACTTTATTTATATAACTAATATCACAATACTAATTTTTTCGCAGCGATCACTTAATATTTTTGGGGGTAGACCATCTATCGAACAGTTTTAAACCTGCATAAGCACCCTTAACGTCATCAAATTTTTTCGAAAAAGATATTGTATAATATGTTGTAGGAGAGAAAAGACTGTAGGTTACGTATTTTTGGATTTTTCTCTAAATTAACATTTAAGGGATTAACAACCCCTTTCTTAACTATGCCATGTTAAAGTTACAAGCTTAATAGGTACTTCTTCTTCAGAGTCCACAAATTTCACCAAAAAGTACATAAAACCTTTAACTGCAAGAAAAATTAAAATTATTATTAGAAGAGCACAGTGCCGGATTTAAACTTGATAAGGCCCTAAGCTTTTAGATATGGGGCTCTTTATAAGTCCAAATATTATATGTCAGTGCCAAATTTGATTTTTGGCACTCGGACAATTTTTTGGGGCATCAAGAAAGTGGAGACCCTAAGCTATAGCTTGATTAGCTTATACGTAAATCCTGCACTGGAAGAGCATTACTTAAAAAAAAAGCCAGCAATATTAGGTATAAAGCTATTGCACTAGCTAATGCAGTTACAGTACCAGCATTTTTGAAATTAGGTGGGCACAAATTGGGCTTAATATATTTGGGTTAGGCAGGGACGAATAAAATTTAGAAATATACTCAAAAAAATACATTATTGAAATAAGCACCAAAAAAATTTTGATGGAAACTTGACTGGGCACTTCACGTAAAGTTTGTGAAGCACAATATTTGAGTATTTTGAATTAATTCGGAAGAACTAAATTGGCCCCAAAATGTTATTGCTTAGAGGGGCCCTATTTTCATAGCGGGAGTGGGTAATTGGTCGTAACAGAAGGTATTATAAACAAGTTTAAGTATTTGCAGCTTTTGCGGGCAAGTGTTACAAAAATTGGTTTAGAAAAGACCTTCAAATATTATAAATAAACCAACATAAATCGTGTTTAGTTCAGAAGTTCTTGTTATAAATACAGAGTGTTCCCGTCACCGTGGAGAACCTTCGAGGTGGTGATAAAGGACACTTTTCTAAGAAAAATTTTCAAATAAAATTTTTATCCAAGTACAAACCCTTGGGGGTTTAAAGCAAATTTTTGAATTTCTGATTTCAAACGACCATAGATCCGATATTATTGATTTGTAGGCTTAACGGATTAGAACTTTTTTAAAGATCATCCGCTTATCTACAAATTAAGTTATAACCTCTTATCACCTAGAATCAATGTATTTCAAGTTATAAATTAAATTAAGTAAAAAATTTTAAAAAAATTCAGGTTGTTATTATTTTTACTTTTCTTGCGAACTCCGTATCTCTTAAACGAAACGTGTTAGAAAAAAACTAGAGGCTTAAACCGGATAGGGAATTTTACGGGCTACAACTTTGGCCAAATAAATTGTTTTGGGTAACCAGCCCTTTTCACAGAAATTTTGAAAATAATGAACAAGGTGTAGGTAAAAAAAATTAAATTTATAAAATTTATTTTGATAAATTTTCAAATTGGCCTCCCTCATAAATTAACAAAATAATTAACGATAAACTAATGTGCTTTATAACAATGTTGCTCAAACGATGCTATAGGTACCTACCTAAATCAAATTGAGATTTTTAGCAATTTTGTAAATTTATTTTTTGTTTACTTACACCTTGTTCATTATTTTCAGAATTTCTGTGAAAACGGTTGGTTTCCCAAAAAAATTTATTTGACCAAAGTTATAGCTCGTAAAATTCTCTGTTTGGGTTAAGCCGTTAGTTTTTTCTAAAACGTTTCGTTTAAGAGATACGGAGTTCGCAAGAAAAGTAAAAAAAAATAAAACCTGAATTTCTTTAACATTTTTTTATTTAATTTAATTTATAACTCGAAATCCGTTGATTCTAGACGATAAGAGGTTATAACCTAATTTGTAGATAAGCGAATGATGTTTAAAAAAATTCTAATCCATTAAACCTAAAAAAGCAATAGTATCGGAGCTATGGTCGTTTGAAATGAGAAATTCAAAAAATTGCTTTAAAGGGTTATGCGCACTTAGGAGGTCGAGAAAATCCGACTTTTTGTTATTTTTTTTTGGAAAAGTGTGTATATATATTATTGCACAACCATTTTTTAGATTAAAAACGGCCCTTTAGAAATACAATATAATTTTTTTTGTACAAAAATATTAAGAAATAACTTATTTACAGCCAATGTTCCACGACCCTATTATTAAAAAGCATTTTGCGGTGGGCAATTCTATGCGGAATCAGTTTATTCAAAATCAAAAATTCAAAAAGACCTAGTAAACACATAAGTTTATCTAGTCCTTAACGGAGCAATTTTCCTAAAAATTGAATTTTGACAAAATGGCAGATGTTCAAAGTTAAAATATCGATTTTCTTAAAAAATAAATGCAATGTTTTTCACCCATTAAAGCCATAAAATACAAAATACACATTAAAATAAAAAATCCCTCCGTTAAGGACAAGATTTTGATGTCTAAAACAAGTACAACAAATTTGGAAAGGATTGGTGCACTACTTTTTGAAATATCTTGCCCACCGACTTGGGTTGGGTTGTAGGGTTGTAGACCATCGGTTGTCAATGGATTACTTCAATATTAATGAATATTTTATTAGTGTAAGTTTTTTTTATTTTTATAATTTTGATTTTATGTATAAGTAAGATTTATGTTGCCAAGTTGCGACCTAATCCAAAAAAAATGTGTTTTTTTAAATTATCATTTTAATTGTAATTAATAAGATTTAAGTAATGTTTTATAACTAAATTCGTTTCTTAACCGAAAAATAATTGTTATAATTATAAAAAATAAATGATTGTTTAATTATTTGGTGCATTGAATCCCTAAAATTTACAATAGGTCTTTTAGGTTACGCGCGCGACCGCTGCTGTTCTAAATGAACATGCGCCTGCTTGAAGGTTAAAAATTTGTCTTAGAAAAGTGTCCTTTATCAACACCTTCGAAGGTTCTCCACGGTCACGGGACACCCTGTATAATTGCCCAAAAGTACTATCTCCGCCTCTTCAGTCCTCGTATCTTAAACACAAAAAATCTATGAGATAACTTTCTTAAATTTTTAATTTTAAATTAAATTAAAATTTTTAAAATTTTTAAAAATTTAATAAAGAATAAAAATTGGTAAAAAAGTTTTTTTGTTTTTTTTATGCTTAATGTCTTTACGAAGAAACATTCTAATTTATATAAATATAAATAAATCATGTTCTTAAGTTTTTGTAAGATAGCTAAAAGTTATTATTATAAATGTAATCAGTACGTCGGTAACTCGATACTATGTTTACGTTTTCACACTGGTCTGAACAATTATACATTTGAAATAAAACTTGCATTACCCCTGCAATATATGCAATTGCATGGAAAAAAATCATAAAACGGTACATTTTATCGTGAAATTTATAGCTCGATTAATAAACCAAAAATTTTCAATTTTTTTTTAATCTGCAGATAAAGGTTTATTCTATTTCGGTAAAGAATTTATTTTTTGATATCTAATATAGATTTTAATACAAAAGCGCTGAAAGTTAGCTATATTTCAAGAGGTTATTACTTAAAAAGTCGATTTATTTTTAAAATTTTAAGCTTTTACCGAAATAGTTTAATGATTTACCTAATTAATTTTTTTTGAATCATTTAAAAATATTTATTATTAACAGAAGAAACTTAACTAATTCAAGACACTGCATTAAATGCTACAATAGTGGCGCCTTAAGTGTGTGCATAATGTCTCGTCCGGAATATGTAATTTGTGACCAAGTGTGAACAAATATGCACCCTCATCAGACAGTACACTGTTGGACAGCAGTACAGTATATGTGATTGATGGGGGCTTTTTGTTGCACAGAGTCGTATGGTGGAGTGGGCACACCTTCAATCATATTTGCGACTCGTAGATCCATTATGTACGAAGTAAGTACAATCAATGTAAAACAATTGTGTTCGATGGGTACTCAGACGGGCAGAAGAGTACTAAGTCTATGTCGACCAAAATGCAGTTTGTGGAATTACAATTTAACAGCACCATGACAGCAACAGTTTCACAAGTAAGTTTTCTATCGAATGCGAAAAACAAGGATAGACTAAACAAGGACGGCAGAATCCCTGGTCGCAATTGTGGGAGAAGACGTTGACCATCTGATCATAATCATGAGTCTCCAAACTCTCGCCAATGTATATTTTCTTAAGCTGGGGAGAGGTCAAGTCCCTCAATTCCTCTACCATCCAGGAAGTGCAGTGAAGAAGAATTTTGCCAACCACATACTATTCGTCTACGTAATGAGTGATTGTGGCTCTACATCCGCGTTCTTCAACCAAGGCAAGATTGAATTTCTCAAGACCTTCTCCAAAAATGCGGATCTCGAATCATACTTTATCAAATTCACTGATCCAGGGCCCATCCAAAGTAAATACCAGTTGCCGGTGAGAAATTTCTGATTGCACGTTATGGTGGTAGCCACCAAACCACAACACTTAACAAGCTGAGGTATAAGCAATACGTGATATCAGTTTATAAGACATCAGCAAATACAGCTTCCATACCGCCCACTGAAGCTGCAGCTCAACAACATGCCTTCAGAGTTTTCCATCAGATCCAACAGTGGATCGGAAATTACTTGGATCCACAACCCCTGACCCTTTGCCTGGACCTTCTAGTGCCCGAAAATCATTGCTGGGTCATCGACTGCCAAATGGAGACGACTGAAATAACTTTGCAAATGACATCAGGTATTTCTTAAAACATCGATACTTAACGATTCAGCTTTTCTGTCATTTGTACCCATGTTCTAATACTAAATTCCTTCTTTTTTTTCCAGATAAGAGAACCTACTTGTACTGATAATCCCATTCTGAACTCAATTTACTCTCATTTGATGACACATGTATTTCTTCAATTTTTATATTCTTTGTATTCAATGTGATATTATACTACCAACCTAATATGTTGTAAATAAAATTTGTTAATATTTTCATCAAACATGCTTAGCCATCAATTCATTCAAAACAACCTTTTTTAAGCGTAACACATCAAAAATATAGAGCTGATGAGAGATAGACGGGCCGTTTCGGCTGTAGAGCGCAGAAGGTATTTTTCTTAATTTTCTCTTTGTCCCTTTTTCCTTTATGAGAAAATTAAATATTAGAGACGTCTCTTATAGAAAATTTAAGGTACTGTCACGTGATATAAGAGTTTTTTTTGATAACATGTTAATTTTTCGATTTGTAGGGAGTGGGAGTGGGCGATTTTGACGTTTCCACAGTAAGGCCAAAAAATCGTTGTTTTTCAGCGCGCTCTATCGCCAAAACCGCTGGTCAAAAAATTAAAGCGGACTAGCATTTTTTGTAGGAAATTTTATCTACCTTAATTTTATATAGATTGATTATCTTCGAAAAACGCATAGTTTTCGAGATATAGGCAAAAACCTGAAAAAGGTGCCAAAATTTTGAGGTTTTTTGCGTTTTTCTTTATGAAGCTGACCTCCTACAAGGCACCAAACTTGAAATTTGGATTCAGCAACCCAAAAAACAATAGAAACGCTGAGAAAAAACTTCCGAAATTATGTTACGGAAAAACTACCATTTGACTGGACAAGCCCTGTTATCTGCGTTTTTTGAATCACGAAGTGCTATATTTTATGAAGTTAAGTTAGGTTTTCATTATTGTCGATAACTTGCAAAACTTGCACAGTGACATTTATGATTTGTGACCTCACAAACACGCGCCATGACACAAGCGAGCGTTTTGGCGTGAAGTTTAGATTTCAAATTAAAATGGTAATTTTTTCTACCAAACCTGTATTTTCTTCAGAAATTTAGATATTTTTTGGAAATAGTAGATACTTTCGGACATCATAGAAAAGTTTTTCAAAATTAGTCATCATGCCTATTATTTGCAAACTTATGAACATTTCAAGAGAGTGTAACGTAATTTTTTAAAAATTTATATAATCTCAACAATTAAAAATTCAAAAAAAAATAGAAGCCATCGTTTGCCCATGATGAGAGTAGGCTTAAAATTTGTTAAATGGATAAAAGTTGTTTACAAAAAATTTTAAAGAAAAGCAAAATGGTGTTTGATTTGGCGTGGAATGCCCCATACACATACCTACTAATATTTAAAAGAAACCTTAAATTAAGAAAAACCTTACTTAAAAAATAATTTATAAAGTTAATTCTAGTTATTGCCGTTTTATTACCCAATATTGCGTACTTATTGCTCTGCATTGCCACTTATTACCACAATTACCGCTTATTTCTGTATATTACTATAATAATTTTTCTTAATTATTACCAACGATTTGTACATTATTGCCACCAGTGAAACGCCCCTCGGTATTTCTGTAATATACTTTTAGCTATTGATTAATTAATGATTTATTAATTATGTGCAAATAATAAAACACGGTCATAATAAAATCGGACAGTACAGCGGCAGCGTGGCTGTCGAAGGCACGAATATACATAAGTTAGTGGTTAATCAACAACTGAATGAAAATCAAATACCTAATAATATTCTTTTATTAACTTACAGTAGCACTCCCCATCGTCATCGTCGATTTGCATATTAATATTTGGTTGCACTACTATAGAATCTTTTAATTTGTGTAGATTTTAAAGTACTAAAATATCGATTTAACGAATAAATTGTATAATAAGCTATACTTGATGTAAATAACTCCATGGAAACTTATTTATATGTAAAGAAACCCACTATACTCTCCATGTATTCATGTCACGTGTGTTTCTTGATTTTAAATTTGGCGCGTTGCGTTGTTGAGATTAGATTGTAAAGCGTCGTTCTCAGCCAATTAACCACAACATAGCATAGCATAACTTAACATAGCACTACAAAACAAAATGGTATCGATTTATTTGATACAATTAAATTAACTAATTATATAATAATAAATTCGCGATAATTGCACTAATTATTTCGTTCACCAGCTAGATGCAGAGATTCGTTAAGTTGTGCATTCATTGCATTAAAAAGAAAGTAAGTATGGACTCTTAACAGTCTTCCACTGTTAACAGTGCAATATAAAAGCAAATCCTTTTTCTTAAAAATACAGTAGGGTGGTCCTTAGTGTTATGGGTAAATTTTTTTTTGAAATTCGATGCTCCCACTCACTAAAATTATTCCTTTTGGTGTTTCATCATACCAGAAAAAAAATAGAAGGAATTCAGCAATGTTTCCTGGTCGCCCAAGACATTCAAACGTTTGAAAAGTAAGAAAAACATTACAAAAAAAAAGTTTTAATGTCTTGGGCGACCAGTAAACATTGCTGAATTCCTTCTATTTTTTTTCTGATGTGATAAAACACCAAAAGGAATAATTTTAGTGGGTGGGAGCATCAAATTTCAAAACAAAAATTTTACCCATAACACTAAGGACCACCTTAAAATACGGCCTAATATTTTATGTTTATGCATAATTGTATGCCGCATACCAGATATCGGGTTTCCTATTGCCTTGATTTCCGGGCCCTACAAATAATATAATATTAAGGGAATTCTGATTTAAATTAATTATTACATTTAATTGCATTAAAATATCTTACATTGCTTTTTAATTTTCCATTCACGGGAAGTCATGGAAGTAACTTTTGTTGCATTATGCCATTGCTTCTCCTTGTCACCCTTCTGGTACAATGATAGCCTGACCTTGTCTTTTGTTCCAACCTGACGTTCATGAGCACTCGTCAAGTCCTCCCGCAGGTAGATCCTTTGGAATCATCATAACTGACGGTCATAAATTATCTCACTACGTCCTTTATGGCGGAAATCAACTTAAGAAATTAAATTGTGGTTAAATTAACTTTGAAAATTAAATTTTGGTTCCAATAGCTCGTGGTTCACTACAAAAATTTAGTCATTTTATTACCATCAAATATCCGGTGAAGTTCAATACTGATTTTTTGGTTGCCTTAAACCTAAAGCGCTATCGCAGGTTGATGATAAAATTTTGGAAAGTTGGAATTTGGAATTATCCAGAACACTTCAAACGAAGGATTCATTCTTAAACAATCATTCAACCGGAGCGCTAGTACTCGAGGAATCGGGAATTCATGGAAATGGAATTACAACTTGGGCGTTGGTAAACCATCACAGAACTTGTGCGATCAACCGCCGCGGTACTGCCAGCGCCGTGGGAGATTCAACTTCTAATTCACCTACTCGTACGTGCACAGTGGTTTCCACGAGGACCCAGTTAATTTTGGCACTTGACTCTTGTGGTGGCGCCCATCTTAATGCTTGACGGTTATTATTTTTGGAGATTCACCCAACTAAAATTTATTCATTGATTATAGCGCGGTTTGAACCAACAACGTCCCCTCTTTTTGCATGAACCCACTACCTCCCGCTTGTTGGCCGATCACTCAAATATTCTGGAAGGAGGGACCGTATCGAGCCGCATTTTTGTCGCGTAACAGAATAATTTTTGACGCCCAACTTTAGGGGACTTTGTAGTAGATTGTTGACACCGAACGTTTCGGCTTTGACTTTTTTGTTTTTGTAGTAAATTCTTTGACTCTTGTATTAGATCGGACATTTTTTATTTTCCCATTTGAAACAAAATTGACTTTATTGGTTTCCCTTTTAATTTTATTATTTTATTATTCAAAATTTTTATTTTTGCTTTTATAAACCATCAAAAATGGGACTTTGAATGATTGTGGAACGCCTTCTAAAGGAAGAAATTCAGTATGAATTGCGCGTCCGTGGTTTATCATCAGTAGGTTTGGTAAAAGATTTGCATGTAGCTTTGCGAAAAACTTTTAGAGAGGAAGCCGATGGCAAAACTTTTACTTGTCACATTTATTCCTTCACTTATGAAGAGGATTCCGTCGCGATAGTTCAGGGTAGGGAAAAGTTGCATAAATTATTGGACGCATATGAAATTTCACCTGTTAAGGAAACTGGTTTAGCAATAGAAACCAAATTAAATCTCGAACGAACCCACGAACTTGTTGTTGCTAGAAATGCCATATTAGAACGATTGTTTGCCGAATCAATTGATTTGTTTTCGGGAAAAGCCTTACTTTGGTACCGCGCTTACAAACACAAATTCAATAATTGGTCTGAGGTAGAAGTAGCCTTTCGTCGCGAATTTCAACCGGTTGATTTCGATGAAAGATTGTTGGAAGAAATTAAAAGAAGGACAATGGGTCCAGACGAAAATATGTCCATATATTTGGCAATTATGCAAACCATGTTTTCGCGTTTATCGGAACCACTATCAGAAACCCGTCAATTAAAAATTGTATTGAGAAATTTGACTCCATTTTACCAAAATCAATTAGGCCTAACTGTAGTACAGTCATTTGAAGAACTACTATTACATGGACGTACACTTGAAACTCGTAAATTATAGCTGTTGAAAATTATGTACCACCCTCGCGAAAAATAAACGGACCTCGAAACGAACTTGGCATATTTGAACATCGAACCCGAAATTGAACTCAAAATTGCTATGGTTGCTTCGCGCACTATTACAACTCGACGACAAATTTACCATCCTCGCGCCCGCCCTTGCAATGTTGGCACTGTAAGAAAACTGATCATTTAGCAGCCGAGTGTCGCGAACCCGCGGCTTATTGGCAAATCCCTATGGATGAAAACTCAAAACAATACACTGCGTTCACTATCCCCGGTCGCGGCTTATTCCAATTCATTCGAATGCCTTTTGGATTACATAATGCACCGGCAACATAGCAACGTTTGATAGACCAAGTTTTGGGACCAGATTTGGAACCTTATGTATTTGTGTACCTTGGTGACATTATTATTTTCGCAGACACCTTTGAAAAGCATTTCGAGATCTTAATTAAAGTAATGCGTAGATTACGTATGGCAAGCTTAGCTTTGAGTCGCGATAAGTGTCATTTTTGCCAACCCGAACATTTCGGCTTTGATTTTTTTTATTTTTGTAGTAAATTCTTTGACTCTTGTATTAGATCGCACATTTTTTATTTTCCCATTTGAAACAAAACTATACATTGACTTTATTGGTTTCCCTTTTTTGGGTTAAGTTGTCAACTCACAAGGATTATTGGCCGACCCAGAAAAAGTTGAAGCCATATTAAACATTCCGACTCCCAAAAATTCAAAAGAAATTAGACAAATTGTAGGAATGGCGTCGTGGTATCGACGCTTCATACCAAATTTTTCTTCAATCATGTCACCTATGACCTCATTGTTACGCAAAAACTATAGATTTGTTTGGTCCGATGTTTGCGAAACTGCTTTCACTACTATTAAAAACTGCCTTGCCTCTGCACCAATTTTGGCTTGCCCTGATTTCAACTCACCATTTACCGTTCAGACCGATTCAAATGGATTTGGAATTGGTTGTGTTTTAACTCAAACGGTCAATAATGAAGAACGAGTTATTTGTTACATAAGTAGTTCTCTCACTGGAGTAGAGCGAAATTTTTCGGTCACTGGGCGCGAATGCCTTGCAGTCCTTTGGGCTGTGGAGAAATTGAGACCCTATTTGGAAGGAAGTCAATTTACGGTTATTACCAATCATCGTTCGCTGGTGTGGCTGAACAATTTTAAAGACCCATTTGGTCGCTTAGCTCGTTGGGCCGTCCGTATGCAACAGTATGATTTTGAAATCATTCATAGAAAAGGAAAAGAACATCTTGTCTCAGCCGCATTGTTGAGGACACTCAAAATTTTTCAGAAAATAATTCAGAATTTGAACCAGGTAAACAAAATTTGAAACCTCCCATTGTTGGAAAAGTTGATCGATGGTATAAACAAATGATGGAACGTGTGACAACCCAACCGTTCAAATACCATTCTTGGCGAATAATTGACGGAAAATTATACAAATCTTTCAAATCAAAATACCCAAATTTAACCAAAGAAATTGATGAATGGCGGGAGATAGTACCTAAATCGTGTCGAAAAAACTTACTTAGTGATTGTCATTACAAACCCACATCTGGATATTTGGGAATCTTCAAAACTTTTGAGCGATTATCCCAACGTTACTATTGGCCTAAAATGAAAGCCGATGTGGCAAGATATGTCAGCAAGTGCTCTGTGTGCATGGCCCACAAGCCAGAACAGAAGAAACCGTCTGGTTTAATGTCTCGTCACCCGTAAGTAACTAAGCCGTGGCAAATGATTTCTGTCGATATTGTTGGACCTTTGCCTCGTTCTACAAAGGGTTATAGCTATATATTTTGTCAGTTGTTGATTGTTTCACTAAATTTGTTATGTTTTTCCCGTTGCGTTGCGCAACGGCCTCACAAGTTATTCAGATACTAGAAGAAAACGTTTTATTAATGTTTGGTGCCCCTCAATATTTGCACTGACAACGGAGTTCAATTCCGTAGTAAAAAATTTAAAAATCTGGCTACTTCCTATAAAATTCAAATCCTTTTCAACGCTTATTACTATGCGCAGGCTAAACCCACAGAAAGAACTCATCACGTTTTAAAAACAATGTTGGTTTCATATATTAAGGACAATCATAAAAGTGGGTCTAGGACTTTTCGTCGCGAGCGTTTCGTCGCCGCCGTTTCGCCGCAGCCGTTTTGACGCGTACCCATTTTGACGCAAGCGTTTCGACGCAAGGATTATTAGACGCAAGACCCATTAACCGCAATCCCTTTCGACGCAAGACCTATTAGCCGCGGCTCTTTTCGTCGCAGAACCTATTAGCCGCGAAAACTAATCTTAATTTTGATAGGTGAATTGAATAATCCGATAAGTTGGTATAATATTGATATAATATTTCTCTAGATACTCGTAAGTAGACCAATTTCATAATAACTTAGGAGATGGACTGTTTTTTTTGGGTATTTTGGGTTCTTAAATTAAACAAATGCTACTTTATGCTTATTAACCGGTTTCAACCTTATATGTATATTGGCCTTCACCAGAATCTAAAAATTGATAATCATAAGAAAAAATACATCAAGACATCAACAACTCACCTACCAACAAGCTACTATTATTGTAACATCTAACATCTAAACATAATTTATAATGAAACACATTGACGAAAGTAAAACAATATAAGAACAATAAAAAACTTCAGCAAACTGCAGTCAAAATGTCACAATAAAATCGGACCGGCTGCGGCGAACCGGCTGCGGCAAACCGGCTGCGGCGAACCGGCTGCGGCGAAACGGCTGCGACGAAACGCTCGCGACGAACTATCCCATTCCCCATAAAACTTGGGATCGCTTTTTGCCAAAAGTTGCGTGTGGTGTTCGAACAGCTGTTCCTGAAGTTATTGGAATGACAACTTCTTTTAACAATTTTGGTCGCGAAATGACGTTGGAAGGTACCCGTTACCCAAATACGATTAATTCCGAAACTTGGGAAAATGTTCAATTCACAGATAGATCAGACCTAGTTAGACGCGCACCCGCTTTATTGGCTGTTTACGATGATATTGTCAAAAGACTCAAAACGGCGTATGAAAAATCTAAAATTAGATATTATTTGCGTAGATGCCCCGCGACCTTCGCCGTTGGCGATAAAGTTTGGAGACAAAATTACGTTTTGTCCGACGCTTCAAAACATTTTAACGCCAAATTGGCTCCAAAATTTGTAAGTCCTTTTATCATTTGTCGTAAAATTTCGTACGCTACTTATGAGTTGTACAATGAATCTGGCGTTGTAAGGGGTGTCTGGCATGCCAAAGATTTGAAGCCAGCCTTTGAGTAATTTGAGTGGTCATTAGTTTTTGTTCGTCACAAGCATGACGTTAAAAGGCCTACCTTAGATTTAGATTTAACTCAAACGGTCTCACATATACCGTTATGTTTGGTCAGTAGGATGTTCACTTTATTTTGGGTTAGTAGTTAATGCTGGTTTTCTTTTTGATTTCGTCGAATTTTTTTGTTTTGTCCAAGTAGAGTTGTCCTTTGCTACTCCAGCGTGTGATTTTGTGGGATCCCGCTGGATACAACTTTTGTGCTGTATACAGTGCCTTCTTTAGATAGATAAATATGACGGACGTGACTAGTACTGTTTGTCGGGGCTGTGATGAAATTGTTGATTTCTCTGCGGGATTATGTGTGAATTGTGCGGGAGTTTGTGGAAGATGCTTCCATATGGCATGTGCAGAGATAAAGAAAAGCGAACTGTCTGATGAGTAATTCAAGTTTGAAATGGTATTGCAGAGAGTGCATCAAAGAAGGCTCTTGGTCTGACAATAAATCGAGTATGGTTATTATGTTGGGGGAGTGCATGAAGATAATTAGGAATCAGGGAGACCTGATAAAGAAATTTCAAGACGAGGTAAAATTATTAAATAAAGCCATGGGCAATTTAAGCCATAACCTCGAAAATTTTAACAAGGAAAATCATAGTGCAGTGGTAGATAACGGTTGTAAAATTGATAAGTTATTATCGGAAAGTGTAAACGTTGATATGGATAACAAAAAGAATCGAACAGGTGCTTATCCAAAAGAAGCACCCACTAATCCGAGACAAAAATATTCAGAAAGATTGAGAATGAAAACTTTGACCGGAAATAGTGCAACTGATCTGCAGCCAAGACACAGTGAAGTGGTGCAAAAGAATTACGTAACAAAGAAGCAAGTGAAATCACAGAAGGAAATGTCAAATGAAGAAAATATGCAACAAGAAAAAAGCAATCTGCATGATGAAGATTTCAAAGTTGTCACATACAAGAAAAGTAAATCGCGGAAATCAATCATAATAGGAGCCGGCCAAGAATCAAGAAACTTTAAGTTATGTGCCGTGCCTAAGAGAGCGAGTTTCTTTGTTTCACGTTTGTCGCCGCAATACTGTGTAGCTGACATCGAACAACATCTGAAGGATCTTGGAGTCGAGGACTGTGATATTGGAACTCTTAAGACCAAGTTCAACACATACGCGTCATTTCGAGTAAACGTCCCAGACACATACAGCAAAATTATAGCAAATGCTGTCAATTGGCCTAAAGGAACATTTATAAACTTTTTTTTTTACAAAAGATTGATACCCATAGAAAACACGTCATCTTTTTTAATGCCAATGGTCCCATAGGGGACTCAACGGTTGCCTGCAATCTAAGCAAACAATATGGTGGGAATTTTGATATTACTCGTAATATGAATGATGCAAATGTTAGTAAAATTACGATAAATGCAAATAACAGTTTTATAAATAACAAAATGGTAAAATGCGAGTCCGGTGATCCAGAGAGTTCCCCTGAACAAGTAGGAGCTGCCAACACGCATGTGATATTGGATTCGGATTTCTTGCTGCTTAATGTGCAGGGTTTAACGATTGGTAAGATTGATCAGATTTCTATTGATTTTCATGATGCTCGACCCGGTTTTATCTGCTTGACCGAGATGTGGGCTACGGCGGACTCGATGGATTCTCTTGACTGCTTTGAGGACTACGCCGTGGTTTCTTCGTACTGTAGATCCATTAGGGTCCATGGTGGAGTTGCGATATGGGCCAGATCAGATTTAACGGTTGCTCACCTGGATTTGCGAGAGTTCTGTTGTGAGCTTGAGATTGAACTTTGTGGTGCGCTCTGGTATGGTGGAGATGTAACGGTTTGTGTTGTTCTCTGCTACAGATCTCCATCTGGTAATTTTAAGAAGTAATTGGAAGCACTGTCGAACGTTTTTGAAGCCATACACGATTGCAGGTATAAATATATATTGTTGGGTGATTTTAATGTTCACTTTCAGAACGGTGATTGCGATATGAATGTTTTTCGACTGAGAAGATTTTGTGGCGATATCAGTAACGTAAATACGTCTGTATCACACGAGAATATAAAAACAAGTGATTAGGGATATTAAAAGTAAAGTATAGACCTGACTAGGAGTGGTGTAGTGTTTAGTGAACTGGGGGAGACCTGAGAACACCAAATACTGAGTAGGTGTAAATAAATTATAAATAAGAAAAATTTTTGCAAGAGGTTAGAATAATCTATTGATAACAACAAAATATCGTAAGAGTGTCAGTTGGGTTGCCTAAATATAGTTACCAATTATTTAAAAATTTGAAAAGTACACAAAATAGGGCCACAGCTTCCGAGGGGTTGACCCGAGTTGCAGTCCTAATCGGGATGAGTAGAACATCACAATACGATAGCGATATCGAAACCTACCGAAAACGAGGAGCTGATTACGAGATTTTTAACAGAAGCAAAAAGACACCCAGAACACCGAGTGAAGAGAAGAAAGAGAGTGCCATGGAAGAACTGACCAAAATGATGCGAGAGCTGATGAATGAGGTGAAGGAAATTAGAAGCGGCCAACGAATTTACGAGCAAGAAATCAATGAGTTAAAGCTAGAAAACAAAAATCTAAAGATACGTGTTGGAGCACTAGAAACCAAAATAATACAGCTCGAGGGTAAAGAAAGGAAAACAAATATAGTAATAAAGGGAGTAACGATAAACGAAAGTAACCTCAAACAAGAAACCGAAAAATTTGTTGATATTGCCTTGAGGGGAGCTGAAGTAATAAAGACAAAATCAGCACAAACTATTGTATTGGCTAAAATGAACAACTGGCAAGATAAAATGGAAGTGATGAAGAACAAGAATAAATTGAGAGGCACAAGAAAGTACATCGAGGATGATTTGTCAGTGGAGGAGAGAAAGATACAGGCCAGGTTAAGGATGATCGCAAAGACAGAAAGAGAGAAGGGAAATGCTGCCAAGGTGGGTTATCGAAAGGTATATATTAACGGTCAGCGTTGGGATTGGGAGCAGCACTCTGAGGGAATTGTGAAGTATGCGGGCGACCCGGGGAGATCAAAAAACTAAATATTGTAAGCCGATGGAATGAAGATGTAACGAAAAATGCGAGAAAACGGACAAATGAGATTGAACTACGTACGTGGAAACTGGCGACTTGGAATATAAGAGGGATAAACGGTAAAGAACAGGAGTTAGTTGAGGAATTCAACAAAAACAATTTAGAAATACTAGCGGCAACCGAAACAAAAAAGAAAGGACATGGAATTGTAGAGATTGGAGAAGATCTGATAATGATATTGTCGCATAAGGGGTTTTACCACCCCATAGCTGGGGTTGTGTAGCTAGATGGTGTTGCCCTGTTGGTGTTATTGTTGGCTGGTTGTAGCGTCGTACAATTAAAAACTCATTGTTGTAGAAAAACTAATTATATTAAAAACCCAAGCATGTTACAATTAAACCTAGAACGTTACATAAAAACCTAATACTAACACTTACCCTAATAAACATAAGATCAGGGGGATGAAGGATTGACCCATCTTAGTCGATCGGAAGGATCTTGGCTAAGTGGTTTACCTGGTCACCTCACTCACGAGACTCCCTTTTACTTCTCATAATCATTATTATCAATCCTTCAATACCCCTTCCTTAATCTAGATCGAACCTCTGGACGATAATTATCGATGCATACCGTCTCAGGGTTCGTTACCCTTTTTGCTCTACTCAATGATTCTCAGTGATAGAGGAAATGTCCCAGACACTTTGGAATGTCAGAGGAAATATCGGATATCGATATTTCCTTTGTATTTGCTACACATAGCTTTAGCTTAAGTTTTTAAATTATTAATTATAATTTTTCATAATTATATTTTGGGTGTGACATCTCCCCCTACCAACAAAACGGCTGACCCAAGTCGTTTCGACCAACAATCCAAGAAAGAATAATTAAAAATATTACACAACAAAATATAAAAAATAAAAATTAGACTAAATTTAATGTGGGCACCTATCTAGAATCCTTTGAGCAAGCTTGTTAATAACGATTAAAATTAAAAAAGTTATTTTGACTATATGTCCTATGTCAAATATACTATAAAAATTAAAAGAAGAACAATATACTGGTCTTATTTAAAAAAAAATAAACATTGTTTCTTAAAATTAATATATTATGCACTTGTTGAAATAGTTCGATTTAGTCCTTAACTCCTAAGTATGTTCTCTTACGCAAAATATTTTATTAATGTTTTTATAATTCACTTTTGTCTTTTCACTTAATTTAGGCACTTTCAATTTTAGTTCATTATACACTTCACAAATTTTATTTCCACTTTTTAAGCTATGATAGTTACAATTTTACGAAATATTTTTAATTATATATTCAATTCATATTATTCATTTTATATAAGACAACTTCAAATTATTCATATTAGAATGTTTTCCTTTTTAACTGACTTCCAACGTAGTATTGACATTTCTCAAGTTATTAATTCCTTTTTTATTTAATTTTTTTGACTTGTTACTTTAATTTTTTGGTCAGCTTCTGTGTTACCTAGTTTGAACCTTGCTTGATTTGGTATTTGTTTCCAAAATATAGATAATTTTGAATTTCCAAAAACTCATAAAACCTATCCTACCCTTGTTCAGTATTTTGGAAGAAGAGGGCATCGTAGAGTCCACAAGAGTACTATCCAATGGTCTCCCACAAATTCCATACCGGAACGGTGCAGTCAAGTTTGATTAAGTTAAAAAAAAATTCAATAGAAAATCAAATTTTAATTTTGATAAATTTTCGGTACACAATTCAAAGCTTTGACCTACTATATTTCAAGTGTTTTTTTTTTTTTTTTTTTTTTTTTTTTTTTTGTTTTTTTTTTTTTATTATGTAACGCTATAATATGTCATTGACTTTTAATCCTGTAACAACTTTTGCTGTTCCTGTTTATTCACTTGAGATTTTTTCAACACTATTTTTATTGTCATTTGCCCAATTTTGACATCGCGAAATTAATAAAATCAGTTAAAATGAAGTTGCTATTTAAAAATGAATGTTTTCGATTTCTTACTCAGCTTAGTGTTGTTGAACTTGTTCATATGTACTTATTTTTACAACTTACAACTTACAACTATTTATTTTACTTAGTTCGCATAAACTTGACCTATTTATTTATCTCATGTGTAACTGACCTATGCAATTGCTTTCTAAGATTTCTTGACCTATTTATTTTATATAATGCATTATTTATTATTGTAGTACCCTTTTGCTTATTTCATTATTTAATTGGTACTTTTTATCTTATAACATTTTAATTGTAGTGGTGCGCACCCTTTTTCTAGTATATACTTTAACTTTTACAATATTATTATTTGAATTAATTGATGTTTAGAAATATTCATAGAAAAAGTGAAGATTTGATGTTTAAATAGAGCTCTGTTTAATTACACTTTTTGTACGAATTTTTCGCCACATTCTTGATTTAGGATATCCTATTACTATTATTTTCACTTTTCATTTTTATTTTCATTACACTTTTTATTAATTACTCTGCTTTTTTATACACACACGTTTTTTTTTTTTTTAAGCACTCGCGACTTATTCCGATAATTATTCGTTTTCCATATTTAAAGTCAAAGAAGCGCACACTGTTTTTCCAGATTGTAGAGCTTGCAAATCTTCTTCGCTCTGTAGGTTGACCCTATAACGTGTGTTGCAGATTTTGGAGTTTTCTCGTTGACTCTCTTCTTGTTGTATGATGTGGCGGTTTTTACCCGTTGTTGTTGCTTTCTTCCTATACCATTGTATTATTTTTACTGCTATCCAAAAACTTAGTATTGAAACTATTATTCCAAAAACTACGAGGGTAATTGTTAATAATATTTCGTGATGACTTGAAGTCGTTTCTCCTTCAGCATTTGTTACTGGTATGCTGGCTATCATTGGTATGGGTGTTCGAATTTTGTACACAAGATAAATTATTATTATCGTCATGATAATATTCCAAATTAAGAATGTTGAATGGCTGATGTAACCGTATTTATCTGTGAAACTTGCCGTTGTCAATTCGTAATCTTTAATCCAACTAATTATGGTTTCCATTTTTTCTGGTGTGTTTGTCAAATTCAGATGTGGAACCTGTAGTGTCCAATTATGGTTGATGCACTCCGAGAAATTGTTGTAGGTTGGAGGATTATTTGAATTTGGGTGGATAATAAAGGAGTTTAAATTTGACCATGTAGCGGGAAGAGTATGAGTAATTTTTATTTCAGGAAGATTAATTTCTTTGCAAGGATATCGTGTTGGAATGAGTATGTCTTTTGAAAGGACTAATTTGCAAGAACAAGGAAGAAATAATTTTAAGGATCCAATAGGTAAATTTTCTTTGAGTAATTTTTGAGATGTATCGGAACATATGATATGGGAATTTGGGTTAGGGTGGGTTATTAGGTATTCTTCTTCCGCGATTTCCATAATTAACATTGCTGTGGATTGATGGCAGCTCATTGGACAATGTTTGCTTAAATTTTCTACCGTGTCACCCTTAAACATTTTTATTGCACATAATGGTCCATGAAAGTCATCTGTGGTAAGGTGTGGTATATAGCACAATTTATCTTCATACGCCCTGCATTGATGTAGAGCCATACCAGTTACTGTTCTTATTAATTGCTTTTTTTGATTACCGCTTGATACTGCCAGATACAATGTGTTGTGATTTAAACTGCAAGTTTGCTTATACCATCCAAATGCTGTTGTTACTAATTCATAAAGTTTCCAGGATAAATCGTTTGTAACTATTGGTATCTTTAAATGTATTGAAATTTTAGAATCTGAGAACGTACAATCACAAATTGGAAGCTGATAATAACGTGTAATGTCAATTGTGGGGATGGCCAGTCCTTGATTTGACTTCTGGAGTTCTTGCTCAAGCTTATCCAAATCATCTCGTAACGTGCTCATTTCCAAAATGTTTAACGGAATTTGATTCTGTTTGCATGCTGCCAAAATTGCATTTGTTTTTATTAATCTCGTTAATGAGATAATTCTGCGTAAATTTTCGTATGCTGTATTATGTAGTCGATTTATTACATTATTCGTGACGTAGTCTCGTTCCTGGGCTTTCTGAATTTCACTTTCCACTAAATTGATTTTTGTCTCCACCATGTGGAAAGTTTTCGTTACTTCTTCTTCATAATTTTTGAATGCTTTTGAATCTCTTCCTATACCTTGAATTGTAGATGTTAACCCCTCTGTTAACTTTTTTATATGTTCTTCCAAATTTTTTTCGTTCATTGTCAACCCATCTAACGTTTTCATAGTTGCAACACCACAGCAAAATTGTAGAGCCCCTCCGAGAAAATCCAGTGCTCTTCTGGGCCTTGTTGGTGCATCTTTGTTTAGCAGAGTTTCGAAATTTCTTTCCAATAATCTTAGGTCGATTTCGTATGCGATACTTAAGCTTTGGATTGCCTTTTCGATTAGGCAATCTGAGGTTGCTCCATCGAGACATCTATTTTCCATTACCGGTTTAAAATCCTGTCGTGGACTTGCCTGCGTCCATTTCATCTGGTAGATGATTGGTATAGTTGCTTCATATGCAACCACCTTTGGAAGCGGTTTCCATACCACTCCTGGAGAGATTTCCACTATAGGTTGCGGTAATATTTCCATACATGTTATGTAACATCTAAAATTTTATTTAATTAAGTACATGAATGATTTTTTAAATTATCCCGTTTTTCCATTCTCTGATTCTGTAAAATTGTATTTCTATTTATCTTATTTTACCCATAAAATCTAATTGAAAGTGCGGTTAGTCGTTTTTTGTTTTCTAGTTTTATTCTATTTGCGACTGTTATTATTTGTATATATAAAATCATTCTCTTATATTACATAAAAAATATCGAACTAATAAAAACTTATATTTACTTAGGACTTTAAAAAAATTAATATTAATGTGAATTATATTTGTTCATACAGGGTAATTATTTATGTGTCGTTAATTGGGCATTTCCAGGCCTCATTATAAGGGAGAATTCTACTAACGTGAACAATTTCCGTTTTTGAGTCCAAAGGTTCACCTTTCCGAACTTCATAATTGACTTCTCCTATTTTCTTATTTATAAAATATGGTCCTGACCATTTTAATAATAATTTTTCTGATCTACCTACTTTTCTAATTGGGGTAAAAATTCTAACTTTGTCACCTGGCATAAATTCAAGTGATCTATGTTTTGCATCGTAATACATTTTATCTTTCAACTGACGCGCTTGTATATTTTGAATTGCTAAATTTCTCATTCTTAACACCTTTTCGCGTAATTGTTCCGAATCAGTCCCGTGAATTGGACTAGCTAAACTGGCCTCACTGGGTAAATAAGGCTCTCTACCGTATACAAGCATAAATGGAGAAAATTTTGTAGTTTCTTGGAAAGATACGTTGTAGGAAAAAGTAACATGTGGTAGAAATTCAGGCCAATTCTCTTGATTTGGTGTAACGTAGTTGGATATCATATTTATAACTGTCGAATTAAATCTTTCCGTTAATCCATTACATTGAGGATGATAGGCTGTAGTAAATCTACTTGTTCCTCCCATAATTTTTACTAACTCTGTTATTGTTTGTGATACAAACACCATTCCTCTGTCACTTAATAAAATTTTTGGTGATCCATGTCTACAAATTATGTTTTCTAGTAGAAATTGAGCTACACTTTTACTCTTACCGTCTACTAAAGCTTTTGTTTCCACCCATCTTGTAGCGTAATCCGTTGCTACAACTATCATTGTCATTCCTGTTGTACTTCTAGGAAACGGACCTAACAAATCTATTCCAATTTTTTCAAATGGTAACCCTACCTCAATAGGTTGCAGGAACCCTGCGGGTTTAACATTTGATCTACCTTTACGCGCTTGGCAGTCTTGACACCCTTTTACAAATTTTTCCACATCTTTCTGTAGACCGTCCCAATAATATCGATCTTTTATTTTGTGTAATGTTTTCGTGATTCCTAGATGTCCAGACAATGGATCATTGTGGTGAGCAATTAAAATATCTTTAATTAATTTTTTTGGAATAACCAATAGATTCTCTTTGCCACTTACGTTAGCGTTTTTCTTGTAAAGAGTTCCTTCTATAATTTTATAATTTTTTGCTCTCCTTCTGAGTCCGATGGTAAGACTTGGTTCCTGAGGATTTTTGACGGCTTGTAATATTTCTTTGATATCCGGATCGTCTTCTTGTAGATTTTTGATATCAATTGGTTCCAATATAAATGTTGGAATTTCTTTTGAGTCTTCCTCGTCTTGTTGACTTCCTATTATAACTGGATTTCTAGATAAGCAATCTGCGTCATGATGTGTTTTTCCACTTTTATAGATAATTGTGTGATCAAATTCCGAAAGTTTTAGGTACCAACGAGCTAATTTTGATGTTAAATTATTAATAGTTTTCAAAAAACAAAGTGAGTGGTGATCCGTAACAATTTTTATCGGTTTCCCGTAAACAAGATGTCTAAAATATTGTAAACTCCATATTACTGCAAGAGCTTCAAGTTCTGATATTGTATAATTTTTTTCTGCTTTCGTTAGTGATCTACTCGCGTATGCCACTGGGTGCATTGTTTTTTCTGTACTTTCTTGCAACAAGATAGCTCCTATACCGATTTTACTTGCATCTGTTCTTAATTCGCAACCTTTTGTCGGGTCAAAATGTTTTATTAGCGGTGCAGTGGTTAATTTTTCTTTTAATTTGTTAAATGCTTCTTCCTGCGGTTTTTCCCATTTAAATCCATCCTTTTTTGTCGCTTCGTATAATGGTCGAGCAATTATTGAGAAATTTGGTATGAATTTTCGATAATAATTGCACAGTCCCAAAAAACTTTGAGTTGTTTTTATATTTGTTGGTTTTTTAAAATCTTTGACTGCTTTTAATTTGTCCTCATCTGGGGCTATACCGTCTTTATTTACAATATGACCAAGCACCTTTACTTCGTCAATAGCGTAGACGCATTTTGAAGGTTTAAGTGTCAATCCGGCTTGTCTCAATCGTTCTAGTACCTTTCTTAGTCTAACCAAATGTTCCTCAAATGTTTTTGAAAATACAAAAATGTCATCGAAATATATCATTATCTCGCTCCATTTCATTCCTGCGAATAATCTGTCCATTAAATCCTCAAAAGTGCTAGGACTATTACGTAGACCGAAACTAAGTACATTAAATTCGTACAGTCCATTTCCCGGAGCAATAAAGGCTGTATATTCTTTTGAATCTTCATCAATGCCGATTTGCCAATATCCACTAAATAGATCTAAGGATGTGAAGTATTTTGCCCCGTGTAGATATGTTAGTATATCGTCGATATTTGACGTATGATAAGCTGATGGCTTAGTCAGGGAATTTAATTTTCGGTAGTCAACACAAAATCTCTTGGTCCCGTCGCGTTTATCTACTAAAATTACTGGAAAACACCAAGGACTTTGGCTACGTCGGATAATGTTGTTTTTTAACATGTCTTTAATTTGTTCATCAATTAACTTTCTTTCAGCTGCGGACACGCGATACGGTTTAGATTTAATTGGGGATGCCCCCTGTACATCAATTTTGTGGGTAGTTAAATTCGTAAACCCTAATTCGCTAGTTTCTTTTGCAAACACGTCGTTAAATTCTAAAAGTAATTTTTCTATTTGAGCTTTTTCGGTATCTGATAATTTTTCGCTTATTTTATGATCCTTTAGCGTTACGCTCGATGTTTTCCGCGGTCTAGTACTTTCGTTTTCACGCATTATATTAGTGAGAAGAAAAATTGAGTTACCTTGTGGTAATTCCACATAACCTAAAGTTGTACCTTCGAATAATTTTATCGGCAGATTTGATTTTGATATTATTTTTATCATATACAAGTTATCTTTGACACGTTGTAACCTACTAACAAGAGCTAATTTATGACTAACTAAAAATTTATTATTTTGTCTAAACTTTCCTAATTCTAATTTTTGAAAATCTATTTTATCGCCCTCTAATTTTAATAAAATTCTAATTGCATTATTTGGTTGTACCCGATAGTCTTTAGTTAATTTTAATTTGAATTCGGTTTGTATTTCTTCGTTTACGTCCTGACATAATTCTTGTAATAATTCGTTATCAGTATAAGATTCGTTTTGCGGTGTAATGTTCAACTTGTTTTCTTGTAGATTATTTTCTTTTCTAAAAAATGTTTGTACCGTATTTAACCATATGACCCATTCATTTTTCTCGAAATATGATTTTGTCGTTTTATTCTTATAAAATTTTGAATTGTTTATTTTTTTATTTAATTTTTGACTAACGCGTTTTTGACTTTGGCTGTTATTTATGCTATTGATATTTTTTTGGTTGATATTCGAACATTGTTCATTTATTAATTTAATTTCTGACGCGAATGTTACTTTTCTATTTGCCTGATTTGACAGTTTCTTTGAAAATTTTTTGACTACGTTTTCATTACTAAATTGAAAAATGATATTTTCGCTATAATAATCAATTAACACCTTATTTTCTTTCAAAAAATTTGTTCCTAATAATAATGGTACTGGTAATTCGTTTACAACAAGAGCTGAAATATAAAAAATTTTATTGCAAATTTCTAATTTTAACTTTGTAGTGCCAATAATTGGCACTTTGTGTCCACCGGCTGTTTTTAATTCTCGTGTTACATGATCCGTATTAATATTTTTTACTAAAAGTTTAGAAACTATATTCTTACTAGAGCCCGTATCAATTACTACTTCGGTTTCTTTATTATTTACAAGAACGTTAATTTTTAATATATTGTCTATTGGCCCTTTTTCATTTAATTGGCATAGGACGGCGGGGTAACGGGCCGACTTTGCCGTCCTTTGTCGTTTTTTGACTGAAAGGTATTGAAAGTGTTTTGACGTCCCGATTGAAAATTTTGTTTTCCTCCACGGCCTCTTCCTCTAAAATTTCCCCTATTTTCGTTCGCATTGCGACCACTGTTCGAATAGGTACTTGAAGGAAAAGTCTGAGGACTTGCATTTTGGTTACTAGTGCTTTGATAATTATAATTTTGTCTTCCCCTACTATGATAGTTATAATTTTGCCTAGGCGGGACGCGGTATTTATTTTGCATTGGATTTGTGTAATTGGTATTATACCAGCAGTCAGTTGTATAATGACCGTCTTTTCTGCAAATGACACAAAATACTCTTCTATAATTTTGAGGTTGTTTACTTTCTACTTTATTTTGGATAGCATGAAAAGCGTTTTTGCTTACAGTAGGTTCGGGTTTAATACCTAACAATGAAGTGAAATGTTGAGCTAAATCACTAGTTTCAATCCTTGCTTCCCAATCACTTAATTTATGAACAATTTTTTCTAATTCTTCGGAATTCATTCCGGAATGTTTTAGTGTAAAATACATTTGAAAATATTTTGTATGTAGACCAGATTCAAAGTAGTCTATAAAATCTTCATTTTTCATGTTGGGATCAAATTCTTCAGCTAAGTTTAATAATTCATAAAAATAGTTCTTAATTCCCTCTAATGGTTGTTGTTTTCGGCTATTTAGTTTTAGTTTAGCTATGCGCTTTCCCGATTCGCCCGCAAATTTATTTGAAAAGTCCTCCTTAATTTGATTCCATGTTTTATCGTTATTACTCGGGTTTTCTTTATATTTTATAAACCAAAGGTTAGCAGCGCCTTCCAAAAATGAACCGAAATAATTTATTTTATGGACATCAGACCAACCGTTTGCTATTGCTGTCCTTTCATATGAATTCAAGAAATTTAAAGCGTTTGTCGTTGCCGGGTTGAAAATATTTGGAGATATAAATTTAGGTAAGCGAGGAGTTAATTCCGCGGCGTTCGCGTTTTGAATTGTTGTATTAAGACTTTCCATTTTGTTATTTTTATTAACTGTTATTGATGATTTTGTCTTGGGTTTATGTTTTATTACCGTGTCTATTAAAGCATTAACTGTTAAATTGGGTTTTTCCAAAATTTTATTTTCTTCGGGTTTTGAACAAAGTATTTCTTTAATTGCTACGTTTATTTCACTTGCCGGAATGGTAAAATCAAACAAATTTTCGTTTATTGCCGATTTGGTTGGGCTACGAGTGATTTTTGAACTTCGGTTAAATGGATTCTCTATTTCTCCTTGTTCTAATGTTTTAACTTCTGCAGGTTTAAATTTACTAGAGTTTCCTGCTAGTACCGTACTTAAATTTAACTTATTTTTTTCAGTTGAAGTACTAATTACCTCTACTGAGTCTTCGATATTTATTATGCTTTGATTTGGAGTTGGAGTTTTATTTTCACCTTCATGAGTTTCTAGCAAATTTTCTTCTAAAGAGGCGGTCTTCAAAAGTAATTTATTTTTCGAACGCGTTTGTGGTCCTTCCCAATTATGCTGCATTAAGACCTTCTAATTATTATTTCTCAATTAATTATACCGTCTAGTATGAATTGCTATAAACCTACAAAAATACTCAAGTTACGCGTTTCTTTAATAATTTATTACTTGCGTAATTTGCGCAAAGAAGTCTAGTGAACTTATTTGAACTCCAATATCGTATTTTATTTATATTAATATCTTATTTACCGTCGTATAACATAATCCTATTTACTATATTTTCTCTTGTAATTTAACCCAAATTAATACCAGTTATATTTAAAAAACAACTTTTTAACCCCTTTAATATTTACCTCCAATTAATTATTAACCTTTTATTTGGAGATTTTATTTATCTTATAGGCAGCCTCACCAATAAGCTCGGACCCAATTTTAGGCTGTGGGTCATAAATAAAACTCACCAAGTTTTGGAATCAAACATCCCTTATTCTTTCATAAGTTTGTAAAAAACTAAACTACGACACAATAAAGTTGCCAAAATTCCATGCTTTATTCTAAAATCAATCAAATATTATCCTAAAATCGAAATATGTGCGAAATTACATATACCTATATTATAGGTATATACCTATTATACCTATTATACCTATTATATTGCGTTTGCTTTGAATTCTTTATGTAACAATTTGTCGACTTACGTAATTTTTTATTGTAAAAGAGTAAATTATATTTCCTGTTAAAATTAATATTATTATTATTCTAAAATTTTCCTTAAAATTACCAAAAAACAATTCCATTAATTCTAAACCCGTTATTTAATTATTATCCTTATTAATTGACTTAGCGTTTATTTTCCTCACGAATTGCTTTAATCATAAAAAAATAATTTTTAATTTTCAAATATTTTAGCTAAAAATTCGGTGATTTTCAGCCATCCAGGACCGGCTTTTAAACCTCCACCATGTCGCATAAGGGGTTTTACCACCCCATAGCTGGGGTTGTGTAGCTAGATGGTGTTGCCCTGTTGGTGTTATTGTTGGCTGGTTGTAGCGTCGTACAATTAAAAACTCATTGTTGTAGAAAAACTAATTATATTAAAAACCCAAGCATGTTACAATTAAACCTAGAACGTTACATAAAAACCTAATACTAACACTTACCCTAATAAACATAAGATCAGGGGGATGAAGGATTGACCCATCTTAGTCGATCGGAAGGATCTTGGCTAAGTGGTTTACCTGGTCACCTCACTCACGAGACTCCCTTTTACTTCTCATAATCATTATTATCAATCCTTCAATACCCCTTCCTTAATCTAGATCGAACCTCTGGACGATAATTATCGATGCATACCGTCTCAGGGTTCGTTACCCTTTTTGCTCTACTCAATGATTCTCAGTGATAGAGGAAATGTCCCAGACACTTTGGAATGTCAGAGGAAATATCGGATATCGATATTTCCTTTGTATTTGCTACACATAGCTTTAGCTTAAGTTTTTAAATTATTAATTATAATTTTTCATAATTATATTTTGGGTGTGACAATATACAGCGGGGTAAAAATAACAGAAAGAGCAGCAGCAGGAGTAAGTTGTATAATTGGAAGAGAAAGCAGGAAATCAATAAAAACGTGGAAATTTGTTTCAGAAAGAATATTAACGGTGACATTACAGAAAGAACATCAAATTACAGTAATAATAGTATATGGACCAAGCGAGGATGCACAAAAAGTTGAAAAAGAAAAATTTTGGGAAGAATTACAGTTGACAATTGAGAATGCGACAGGTACAGTCTATATACCGGGTGACCTCAATGCCCGAATAGGAAACAAAATCGAAGGAACCAATAAAGTAATGGGACCGTTTGGTGAAGATACTCGAAACAAAAATGGAGAAAGGTTAATTGACTGTTGCGTAGTGAATAACCTGGTGATCGGCAATTCGCTTTACAGTCATAAGGAAATACATAAGTATACAAGAGAGGAACCAAGCAGAAAAGAAAAATCTATTATTGACTATATAATAACAGACAAGGTAAATAAGCAAAATTTAATAGATGTTAGAATACATAGAGGAGCTGAAATAGGCAGTGATCACTATTTGGTGGTAGCAAAAATAAAATACAACACACTCGTTGAACAGGGAAAGGAGAAGACGCATAAGGTAAAAAGCAAAGAGATAGTGAAAGATTACAGACTGAGAGATCCAGAAATAAGACAGAAATACCAAACTATTGTAGAACGCAAAATGGAAGAATTGAGCAGCATACAAGATAATGAACTTGAAGATATTTGGAAAAGATTTAAAGAAATATTATTGGCAGCAACAAAAGAAGCATGTGGCATCACCAGAGTACAAAACGATAAAAATCAAACATCATGGTGGAGCCATGAGATCAAAGAAGAAATAAAAAAGAAAAAGCTAAAGTGGAAAAGATATTTAACACAAAAAACCGAATTCACGTATGAAGAATATAAAAAACAAAGAGTAAAAACTAAAATAATGGTAATCGATGCAAAGAGGAGAGCTTGGGAGGAGTTTGGAAAGCGGATGGAAAGAAATAAAAATGAGAATCAAAAATTGTTCTACAAAATAATAAAAAACTTAAGACGGACTAAACAAATTACTCTAAAGCAGATAAAAGATAGACATGGGGAAATAATACGGGAAGAGAAAGAAATAATGAGTAGATGGAAGGAATACTTCAAAGAATTACTAGAAACTAACCGACCAAATCAAGATAATAACATCCAAGAACGGCAAGAAGTAACGGTAGAAGACGAAATCACATTTGAAGAAACACTGATGGCGTCAAGAAAATTGAAATTGGGAAAAGCAGCGGGACACGATGGAATTAAACCAGAAATGATAAAATATATGGGAGAAAATGGTATGAAAGTATTAAACAATATATTAAATTTGGCATGGGAAAAAGGATCAATACCGGAAGATTGGGAGAACGCCATAATACTACCGATATACAAGAAAGGTGACAATATGATGTGCGAGAACTACAGAGGTATTTCATTGCTATGTGTAGCAGCCAAAATCTACGAAGGAATCCTTGAAGCAAGATTAAGAAAAGTATTAGATTCGACATTGGAGAAATCACAAAGCGGCTTCAGGAAAGGATTTAGCATACAAGATCACATATTTACAATAAGACAGATCATAGAAAAACAAAAAGACAACGAGAGATGCATTTACGTGTGCTTTATAGACCTTGAAAAAGCATTTGATAGAGCGCCTAGGGAGCAAATTTGGAAAATATTGGAAGAGAGAAAAGTCAAAGCAAACTTGATTCAGGCAATACGGAGTATCTACAGAAAAACAACGAACTATGTAAGAACGGGTAATTTTAAATCAGAGAAATTTAGAAGGCCTGAGACAAGGTGGCGTACTGAGCCCTGAAGTATTTGTGATACTAATGGACAAGGTAATGAAAGAAACAAGAAATGAAACGAAAAACCTAAAAATAGGACACAGAAATATGCAACCGGTAGTAATAACGGAATGTGCCTTCGCGGATGACTTGATACTCTTTGCAAGTAGCGAACATAACTTACAGCATAATCTGGACATATGGAAAGCGGCATTAGATGGTAAAAATATGAAAATAAACGTAGCCAAAACCAAAGTAATGACACTAGGGAGATCAGAAGAACAGATAAAAATTTACATAGATGGGAAACAAATAGAACAGGTTAAACAATTTAAATATCTCAGTGTACTGATAGAGGAAAATGGAAGTTATGAGGCTGAAATAAATAACAGAGTGGGTGCAGCGGCAAGCGTATATCACACAATAGGTAAAACAATAGTCAACAAAAAAGAAATTTCTAAGAAAACAAAGATGACAGTATACAAAACCATTTACTTGCCGACACTAACATTTGGGTGTGAGTCCTGGAACCTAAATCAAAGAATGAAAAGTAAGATACAAGCAACGGAAATGAAATACTTGAGAAGAGTGGAGGGTGTTACAAGAATGGACAGAATAAAAAACGAAAAAATAAGAAATAGGCTGCAAATAAATCCAGCAAGCGAAACAATAACAAGGCAACAGTTGAGATGGTTCGGGCATCTAAACAGAATGGAAGAAACTATACCGGTAAGAAGGGTGTGGCAATCGAAGACAAAGAGAAAAAGGAAAAGAGGTAGACCACCAAAAACATGGAACGACAACATAGGACAGATATTGAAAGAAAGAGGAAAAACGTGGAAAGAGGCAGAAAAGGCAGCGTTAAATAGAAAAGAATGGAGAAAATTCGTAAACAAGTCCAAGTGATAGTGAAATAAAATACCTCAACACCTTCGGGTACAAATGAGGAATTCTGATTTTGATTGATTGATTGATGACCGACATTGTTAATGTACCCACTCGCAATGAATCCATACTTGATAATGTATTTTGTAATTGTGATTTTAGCTTTGTTTTTAGAGTAATGAACTGCACGATTTCGGATCATCGTTACATTGTAGTGAGTCGTGAGGGTGAAACTCATCACCATGCACCGGTTAGCAAAGAATTTCGTTCTTTTAATGAACACAATTCTAAACGTTTTGAGGATCTACTCAAAGCTGTGAATTGGTCCGATTTGTATCTGTACGATGATCTGCAGCTTGCTTTTGACTCGTTTTATGACACATTTATGTATTATTTTAACTGCTGTTTTCCTCTCATCAAGAGGAAATTGCGTCATCCTAAGGGATGGCTTACTGATGTAATTAGGAAGTCCAGTGTAGATGTGCATGACTGGTTTTGTTTACAGAAAAATTTCCCTATTTTAAGACCTGCCTTCCTTGAGGCAAGACGTAAGCATGGTGCTCTGGTTGATCGTGCTAAGAGAAATTTTTATAGTGAAATAATTAGCAGCTCTGATAATAAATGTGCAGCTGCCTGGTCTGTTATCGCTCAGGTTAGTAATAGTAATATAAAGTCGCGAACTAATAGAAATTTGGTTTTGATTTTTGAAGAGGTTGTGGTCAGTGATCCCGATTTAGTGTCTAGCCAACTTAATTCTCATTTTATAGAAGTGGTTAGGGATACCGTGTCTGGAATCGCTCGACCGGTTGGCGCTTCTCCGCGAATACCTGCTGTTGCTCAGAGCATGTGCGCTTTCCCATATGATGAGGGCGAATTGCTTTCTGTTCTCAATAAGATCAAGAATAAGCCATCGTTTGGACCGGATGGTTTGCCCTGTAGTATCTTGAAGAGGGTTCTGCACTTAGTCATCGAGCCGCTTACTTTCATTGTGAACTTATCATTCTCTAGCGGCACCTTTCCTAGTCAGTTAAAGCTATCTGCTGTGCGTCCAGTTCACAAGAGGGGAAAACAGACCTGTCCTTCTAACTATCGCCCCATAAGTCTGATATCCAGTATTTCTTAAATATTTGAATATGCGATGCTGCACAGATTGCAATGTCATCTTGAAAAGCATCAAATCATTTCTGCCGGACAGCATGGGTTTCGATGACTTGACTAGAGCTTTCGATTGCGTGGACCATTCCCTGTTGGTGGATAAACTTGAAAGATACGGGGTGCGTGGTGTGAGGCTGACTGGTTCCACTCGTATTTATCAAATAGAGCACAGCTTGTTAATGTCGCGTTTACTGGTTCTGATGGCATTCGGCGTATTTATAAGTCCTCGATGTTGCCTGTAATCATGGGAGTGCCACAGGGTTCCATTTTGGGTCCGGTGCTCTTCCTTATCTTCGTTAATCATCTCCTGACATTTGTTAATTTCCTCACGCTAATGTATGCGGACGACACTTCCAGTGTTATCACATCTAAATCTCTGCAATTGTTAAAGAGCTGTGCTGATCGACTGCTGGCTCAACTGAGTTTGTGGTTTGGCCATAACGGGCTACATCTAAATCGTGCTAAGACCTACTATATGGCATTTCATAATCCGAAAAATTGTGATGATCTAGACCTTGGACTCCGATTGGATTCGGTGGAGATTGAGAGAAAGTCCAGTGTTAAGTTCTTGGGCCTGAACATTGACGACGGCTTAAACTGGAAAGTCATTGTATTTCACTAATTGGTCGCCTAAACTCGCTATGTTATCAAATGCGTAGTTTGAGAAGTGTTATTGACATCGATACACTTCTGTTATTTTACCATGGGGAGATTTTCTCGAGATTATCTTACGGTGTCTGTTTTTGGGGTTCTTCCACGATGGCGAAAGATGTCTTTATAGCACAGAAAAGAATTATTAGGTGTATTTTGGGTGCCAGCAGTCGTGATTCATGTAGGCCAATGTTTGTGGGGTTGAAGGTACTTTCCCTACCCAGCCTGTACATTTTGGAGCTGTTAGCATATACTTATAGGAACAGGAATAGATTTAGGCGACACGTGGATGTTCATGGCCACGATACTCGTCACAAGTTTAATTTTTGTCCAACTTTAACCTTTCTGAAGTTAACGAGAGGATCACCTGAGGCGATGGGGACTAGGTTGTTTAATGCACTTCCTGCAGCCCTTGCTAGTTGCAAGTCACTTAGCTCGTTTAAGAACAATTTGAGGCGCTTTCTGCTGGAGCACTGTGTGTACGATGTTGATGAGTTCTTTGAAAGGATTGGGGATTACATGTAGTTTATTGAATTGTACAAGCTTTATGTGTATTGCATTTTATATTTTATGGTTGGATTTTGTATATTTGATGTATTGTGTGTGATTGTTTATTATCTTTTCTCTGTTCTGACTTGTCCTATAATTTATTGTATTTTAATGGCCCAATAAAATTATTATCATTAATATTATTATTATTATTATTATTCGTGCATTGCTCCTCATAGATAGAAGCTAGTAGAGTGGAAGTGAGGTTCGCTTAGGTCAACTCCTTCTTTAGTAAAGAAAAAAATTTGATTGAATTAATTTAATCGAATTAATTTAATCGCCATTAGGTCCCCGGAGCGATATGGCTTCTCCTGCTCGTTTTGTTATTGGTTAGGTGGAAAGCTTAACTGATCATCCTAGCAGTTTAGAAATTTTGCTTTGTCTCTCTTAAGCGTGACCGAGCTCTTTTGTAGAAGCTCTTTTGTGTTTCGACACACCCCTAGATTAGGAATAACTTCAAATAGGTTTCCGTTCAGACCAATCCCAAATTTTGAAAAAAATACCACTGTAGTCAGATGAATATTTGGCAAGAAATTTTAGAAATTTTTTCTCTCATAAGAGGAGTGTAACGTTCGTTGAAAATTTACCGTAGAAACTCCTCGTTTACACACAATTTTTAAATTTTCCATTCACGGGAAGTCATGGAAGTAACTTTTGTTGCATTATGCCATTGCTTCTCCTTGTCACCCTTCTGGTACAATGATAACCTGACCTTGTCTTTTGTTCCAACCTGACGTTCATAAATACTCGTCAAGTCCCCCCGCAGGTAGATCCTTTGGAATTATCATAACCATGGATTATGACCTTAGAACCTTAGAAGGAGAGGACTGGTAACTGCATTGTTATAATGCCGATTCTCGCGTGCGCTTAACCGTATACCCACCAAACTAAACCACTAGGTGGCGCGAAAGTAGAAGAGTGCTGCGAGAAACTGCGATCAACTGTTATTGGCTGTCATTTAGGTTATAATAAAATTTTGTACCAATAGGAGTGTCAATTGTTTGAATTTACTTATTTGAATTTTGTTTCGTACTGTTTTGATCAACTTATAATGTTGAAATTATTAATATTTGATTCTGATTATGATGAAACCTTAAAAAAGGTATGTAATTGACATGGAAATGTAAATTGCATAAAAACGAAATATTATTTTTCGGTTAAATTTATAAGTTAAAAATAGTTCTGAAATAAAATGTTTTTTTAATGTTTTTAATATTTTTCATTTCACCACACTTATACCGGCACATTAACTTATTCAAATTAGTGAAAATTGGAACCTAAATGAATAAAAACAACTGAATTATAATTTTATTAAAACCTACATGACAACTGATCGACACTCTTCTACTTTCGCGCCACCTAGTGGTTCAGTTTGGGGGGTATACGGTTAAGCGCACGCAAAACCAGGTAGAGTTGCCAGTCCTCTCTGCTAAGTCCATGATCATAACTAACGGTGAAAAGTTATCTCACTACGCCCTCTATGGCGGAAATCAACTTTAGAAATTAAATTCTGGTTAAATTAACTTTGAAAATTAAATTTTGGTTCCAATAGTTTGTGGTTCACTACAAAAATTTAGTCATTTTATTACCACCAAAAATCAATAGTGATTTTTTGGTTGCCTTAAGCCTAAAGCGCTATCGCAGGTTGATGATAAAATTTTGGAAAGTTGTAATTTGAAATTATCCAGAACACTTCAAACGAAGGATTCATTCTTAAACAATCATTCAGTTGGAGCGCTAGTACTCGAAGAATCGGGAATTCATGGAAATGGAATTGCAACTTGGGCGTTGGTAAACCATCACGAAACTTGTAGTACCGGGGCGTTGATCGCGTCCCTTTCACCACATGTAACATCTATATTAAGGTAACAACATAATTTTTGTTTTCTGACTTTACAACCTAATAGTTGTGCCTCTCTCGAAAACAACATTAATAGTGCCACTCATTAGTTGTTGTATATTTATAAACTTGTTTTACCTCCAACAAGAACTTTTTCGAATTTAACTACGTCATTTCATTACTCACTCCGGTGAAATTTTTGTGCTAACTTACATTTTAAATTTCTAATATTGTGGTGATCAAACTTTTGTAAATTACAACCATTATTCAAAAACTTTTGTCAATGAAAATTTGTTTAGAATTTAAATTTTAAGATACGGAGTGTGCACACTTAGAAATCGATTCGGTACTTATTGCAACATACATATCTATTTTTCTTGTATTTGTGTTCATGTACCAATTTTGACTTTATTTTCATTTATTATAACCTCTGTGAATTTTATGTTTTATTTTTTAACTTTTTTTGTGTTCAACCGCCGCGGTACTGCCAGCGTCGTAGGAGATTCAACTCCGAATTCACCTACTCGTACGTGCACTGTGGTTTCCACGAGGACCCAGTTGATTTTGGCACTTGACTCTTGTGGTGGCGCCCACCTTAATGCTTGACGGTTATTATTTTTGAAGATTCACCCAACTAAAATTTATTCTTTGACTATAGCGCGGTTTGAACCAACAACGTCTCCTCTTTTTGCTTTTACCCACGACCTCCCGCTAGTTGGTCGAGCACCCAAATATTCTGGGGGGAGGGACCGTGTCGAACTACATTTTTGTCGCGTAACAAACTGGCGCCATTAATTCATTGCATGTGTAACCCTAGCATAAGTCCCTTTCTGGGTCTGTACTTTTCCCAATACACTTTAGTATTGGCCACGTAACGTAGTATAGCCTGGAATTTGCCGAATGTTGTTTCGTTCTCAAATGCAATTTTATGTTTTGGATACAACTTATTTTCTTTATTTAGAAGTTTGCAGTTTACTGCTTGTTGGTTATGCAGTTTTAAGCTTGCAAAAACTTCTTCCTCGTTTATGCGATGTAGGCGGTTTTTTCTTTCATTATCAAGGCTGAATTGCCATTTTTCCCCTCGGAGGTTTTCTTGAATTCTCTGAAAGTCTTCAATGTCGTCGGTAATAATTTATATTTTGTTATATCCAGATATTTTAAGTGGAAGTTCTTTTTCACAACGCCTTTAATACTATTGGTAAAAGTTATATGATTAACTGGTAAATTTGATACTACAATTGATTTAGGTTTACCAGATTTTGTAGTGGTGTTAACAATTGATTTTTGTATTTGTGTAATTTTGTATTGTATTATCCATTGTTTCTTCATCTTCCAACATGCTAAATTTATTTGTACCGTCGCGTCGACGTTATAATTTGCTTCTAAATCATTATTTGATTTTTCTAGCTCAATTTATTTGCTTGAACTTACAGGAGAGTCTACACTGAAAATAATACAGTGTTTAATATTGCTGTAACAAGGAATCTTTTCTTTGATAAAAAGATATGCTAAGTAAGATTTTAGATACTGAATTCGTAGATACGTTAAGATATCGAATTGGCATTCTTATATACAAAGAAAATTGTTTCATTGACTAATCTAGAATATTCCTGCATATAAAGCAGTTTTCGTCTATCCGATAAAATGTCTTCTTTGCATTAAGGATGTATAGGAGACAAAAAATAAAACTCAAAAATATAAGATATCGATGAAAATTGGTACACATGTCATCATAACCTTTGCGATGTAATAAAAAAAATTTCAAATCGATTCACTACACCGTTTAATAGTTCTTGCAGTTTTAATTTGATGTTGACTTTTTGTTAAAATTCAAGAAAATCACATCTATGGTTTTGCTTAAGATTCTGCTTTTAGGGAAAATCACAAGGTGTTAAACAGTAAAATTCTTGTCTAAATAAAAATCTAAAGCTAAATCTTAAGAAATCCTAAAAAAATTATATAATATAAAAATCATTTTATGAAAAACCTTTAATTGAATAATATATTGGCTTAAATTATATGATCAAAATATAAGAATTTTTTCAAATTTTCTGTAGTTATAGCTTGTAAATAGAAGAAGGTTTTAGCAAAATTTCATCACGGTTTACTACCCGGTTCTCGAGAAATTAATTAGTATTGAACAACCGATATTGAGTTGTCACGTTCAATTTGCTAAAAATAAAATTGATTTCGACATTAAAAGAACTCGAAACATATTTAAAACTTGTTGGTATTAAAACTATTATGTATATCTCGATTTTTATTAGTTTTAACAACAAATATCAATTTTTACTCATAAAAATTATTACATTTTTTATTTAGATAGTAGGTTGGATTGCAGGGATAGTCACTAATAAAAATTTTGTTATGTCAAATTTAATATTTGTAATTTCAGAAAATGAATCGATTTAAACGAAAAAAACCTTTCTTCATGCATTTTTATAACTTTGTTTATCGTTTATGATATTTTAAAAGTATTTTACTACACACATAAGACTAATATTCGTGATATTCAAATTAATCCTACTTTTGTCTCCGATTGTATCTCCTATACATCCTTAAGGAATTCGAACATTAAAAAATTATGATACATGCAAGAAATTTATTCGTTATTGTAATTTACACTGTTATGAAATAATGATCTACATGTTGGATCTATTACGAAGAATCGTAGTTTTAACGTTTGTATTACGTGGATTAATTGGATAAAATTACATAATATAACGACAGCAAACTTTAATACAACGAATTAGTACGGTACAAGAATTGCTGATGACATAAAAACTGCAATTTTGCAAATATGCAGCTTCATATCGTAGTTTAGATAAAAATTTATTCTGTTAACAGCATTTTTAGTGTAATAACGTGCTTATTGGAATTGCAAATTCTAAATCAAAAGTAAGAACTTATAAATAATTGTTTTATTTATTTAAACTTAATTTTCTAATTACTCTTTAATTTAATTTCAGGAAATAGTATGTATAGATAGGTGGATTTCCAACTAAAATTGGTAAGGATTTTCTCCGAGAGGTCTTTTATGTTTCATATAAAAATGGCTTTTTTTTAGAAGTACTATCATTTCCACAAAGAGGACGAATATATTACATTATATTGTAATTTAAAAATTTCATTTAATGTGGCTGTTGGTAAACATTAAACATCGTGAAAATACATCAAAAATAATTTCAAAAACATAAGACTTAAACAAAATTTGGTATACAAATTTTGAATAATAATAATACAGGTCTAGGGGTGAGTTTCTTTTAAAACAAATCCTTCAATTATTTCATAAAACTTTGCTTAAATTATTTTAGTTTTTCTGTAAGTGTTTAAAATGTACATTTTTAGAACCAACAGATAATGCAGAAGTGTGCTTAAAGATCTAAAGAATTCCGAGACCGCTACTGTAATTATGAAAAAAATTGAAAAAAATTTGAAAATTGAAAATCTATGAAACCCCAATAGAACTGGTATGTTTCTCTAGATATATCTTACTTAAATAATACCTGATTATTAAAACCTTTAACTTACAGATCAGGTAACATGGATTTTATTGCTGAATTCGATAATAATATGAGAACGGTTTATTGAACACTTGGTACAATTCTAGCAACAAGAGGATAGATAAAGTGACTTACTTCATATTGAAGAAATTTTTATATTTTTTGTAACATACCTAAGATATGAATTTTTTTAAGATCTGTAAGTATAGATCTACTTTAAAATAATTTTTGTGTTTAATTTAAATTTTTCTAATTAATCTTCAAAATTTTTATACTAGCTTCATATCTAAACTCGAAAGATTTTACTGAGCGAGTTAATCGAACGATAGGTTCCGCTTTACGCAGTTATCTCACAGATAATCATCGGCAGTGGGATAAAAATATTTATAAGATAGGTTTTGCTCTAAGGACAGCTGTCCATGAGATTACCGGTTACAGCCCTGCGTTTTTAAATTTTGCTCGCAAAGTACCGGCGTCTGGAGATTACTACGGTCGGGTTTCTAACACTAAAAATCTTTTGCTCAATCCGGTGAAAGCAGAAGAAATAGTTGGTGGGTTTAAAGGTTTTGAGGACATATTAGAAGATGTCAAAAAGCGTATTTCCATCGCGCACCAGCGTAACGCATCTCGCTACAATTTGCGAAGGAGAGAAGTCCAATTTGAGGTTGGTGATCGCGTATGGAAAGCTAATAAAGTATTGTCGAACGCGGCAAATTATTTTTCAGCCAAATTGGCACCCAAATTTGTTTTATGTACGGCAGTAGGAAGGAAGGGTAAATTAGTTTACTCGCTTAATGATAAAAACGGAAATTCCGTGGGAGATTGGCATGTTAGTGATCTCAAACCATATTTGGGATCTAATTCTGATGTATCAGTGAGTTAGCGCTAACCCTTTGTTTCAAGTTTATTCACTTTTTTATTATGTAAATAGTTTTGCGTCTTGTATTATAACTAGTTTTTTTTTTTTTGCTGTTATTTTAGTACTTTAGGAAATGATCATTTTCGTATTAATTATCATGACTTTTCGTCAGACGTGACGACTTGTCTCTTGGTGGAATTTCAATTTCTAGTAGTTTATTTATTTTTTATATATTTTTTTGCAAAATCTATGGATTTCAAGACTGACTTCATGATGGTAGGGGACATTACCTAATTTTGACTTTTTACCAAATTATGTCTTTCCAATTCTGACTGCTTTTAAGCCGTGTTATACGCGTTAGTTATAGCACTACTCCATGAACGTCCAAGCTTCCTTTATTGTAGGCGGTTCTTGATTGAACTCCGCATATCTTAGATTAGTCCCTTTTTGCAAGTTAGGTTTTTGATTTTTTTAATTTGCTTTTTCTGATTAGTGTGTAAATAGATTTAATGTTAATTAGATGGGTTTCTTGGAGTTAGGTAAAATTTTCGTCCTTGCCTTCAATTTTTTTTTAGGAGGAGGGTAGTGTAACAATTATTTTTACACCCTCCGGTATATATTTTATTTATTCGTTTTTCCAATATTTCGATTGAGCAGGCGCGCGACTTAGCGATTGCGAGGAAGTAGTAGACTACACTTTATGTCAAACTTTTGTTGAGTTAACTTACAATATTTTGGAAATCCTTAGTTGACTTCATTTCTTTATTTCCAGAGAACCGACCATCAGGTAACTTTTAACATTGCTTAGTCTTGATAGTTATCTACTTTCCATTTTAGGTTCTCAGTAGAGTTTGTTTTTGTTGCTATCTGAATCGAGGTTAATCCAGGTTATGGATGGTTCGATATTTGGTAAAAGTGTTTTTCTATCCGTTTACTAGAACCAGTGTTATTTGTTGGAAACTTGTTGGAAAGTCTGATTGGTCTATGTAGAGGATTGTTCTTAAAAACCGCAAACGCCCTTATTGAAGTGTTCATAGAGATCCATTGATACCGACTCAAAAGAACTCAAAGAAGGTCGTATATTTAATTTTAATTTGCGCTATTAACACGGAAATTGGTTCCCGCGTGTATGTACGTATAAGGATTTGTCAAACCACCCAAGTGAAGATTCACCGCTTTAATTTTTGACCTCGAGAATTTTTTTCCATCCAAAGTCAATTTTAATTCATCGTAGCAGAGAAGATTTGCGAATACTAATTATGTTTTTATGCAGTAAATTAATATTTTTTGTATATATTCATGGAAACCAATAGGTATATAGCTATATACGCGTTAGGTATTAATACTACTCACATGTTAATAATTTCCTCTGTTGCCAATTAATACTATTTTCTTTGTTTGTTAATTACATTATTAAATCCTGTCTGACTTGAGGATTTTATTTGTTTTCAGTAATCACTCGTTTTTTTTTCTTGTCTAGTAAGTCAGTGGCGCCTTATAAATTTATAGACAACTTTTAATTATACCTTACTTCAATTCTTGGGGGACCTACGACTCGCTCTCCAAATATACAGCAGAGCTACCGGCCGGCATTGTGGTAACCGAAACTGGAGTTAGTTGTGGTTATAACCTGGGTTCCCCGAGTGCTAAACAACGACGGTAAAATTGGGTATTATAACATAAGGGTTAATAAGGATTATTAAGGAAGACATTTAAAAATAAAATCGCAATACTGAATCATTTAATGATCAACCACAATATAGTTCGTGTATGTACAAGAAAAACACTTTTTGTACCATCAATGAGATGGAAGCGAAAGACTTTAGCTTCACAATTATTTAAATTAGGCAAAGTCTTCCCTCTGACGGTACAGTTCAAGTAAAAAGTGCTAACATAAAGTATTACACATTAATTGATGGACTAATTCCAAATATATTAATTGTCAAAAGTTTGTTAATTTATTAATACAATTATTATATACAGTTTAATATCACAGAAAACTTAATACAAAAAAAAGTAAGTAGGTATAATAAATTTAAGTACCTGAACTTATACTACCTACATATCGTTGGCTTACGTGTAAAACCTTTTAAGTCTGATTGACAAAACATTTCAGGAGAGATAAAAAAACCTGCTACTACCTATTTACTTGTATCAGGGTTGTCAACTCTCAAAACTTTATCCCCCTAAAGCACAAGTCAAAAACTCCTAAAAAAATATTATTAATGAAATTGCCAACGATTTTGTTCCACGCAATATGCCAATGAGCTGTTTTTTTTTATTAGCTTTTTCGTGTTTTTTAAGAGAATAAACAAAATAAATAAAAATAAAAAATCCCTAAAAATACCCCTAAAAATATAAAAAACACCCATCGCACTCCCCCCTCTGAATTTAGGAGGAAAACCCCCAAATTGTCTACCCTGATGAATTTAATACAATGATTTTAGCATAAAACTCAATTTTGGTAAAAACGGTTTTACAAGTAAGCCGACGATATAATTAGGTATTACTCGTACTTTAACACATTCTTAACTCAAGGGAGACGAACATTTTTCCATTTGGTACATATCGCCCAATAATTGCGTTATCGGGATTTCACCTATAGTATCTTTAAAGAATAATAACTCTACGGTAAGCGATCTAATTGCACGTAAACTAGGAATTAAAAGTAATAATCGGCCAAATCGAGTAGGTTGACGTGGATATCGAGTACGAACATAATCGCCAAGTATACATTGTGCTTGATCTTGCAACATTTCCACGGGTTGAACATCACATAAACCAGCAGTTTCTGCAAACAAAATTATTCAAATAATTTAATACAGTACAGTCTCGGTAATCCGAACTAATAGAAACCTGGCCTCATTCGGATTACAGAGAAGTTCGGATTACTGGATAACGTTAAAAATAGAAATTTTTAGAACAATTTTTGTGTTAGAAATAAACAAATCTCAAAATAAATATATTGTCGTGTTCCAAAATCAAATTTTTTTAAACATTTTGAAGTTCCAATTTTTACTATTTATTATAATAACTATTATTTAATAATTTGCATTTATATTTTGAGATTGATTTTTATTTGTGTTTTTAATTTGTATTATGGATCTGAATTTTAATTTTGTTAGTGTAATTTGAATTTGAATTTGTAAATAGTTTTGTGTAAATGTTATTTACATATTACATATTCAAAATATTTGAAATTGTGTGTTTTGGCGCGAAAATGTTGAGTTGGTGGGAGATTGTAAATAACTTGGGCTTTTTGCCGTTGAAGCCACAAAGTGTGGACGTGCTGGAGAGTCTCCGATAATTATAATAAATTTGTGTTAAAAAGTTCGAAAAATTTTGAAAGTTTTTGTAATAAAAATATTAATCTGACGTAAGTGAAAACTTGTTTGTTTGGATGAATTTGTCTGAAAATTTTATAAAAGTTTTATGGAATTTTAAAGATTTGAATTATATTGAAGTGTTTTTGAAAGTAATTAATAGTTATTGATGATTATTTGGACAAGAAGAGTTCAAAAATTGAAGAATAAAACTGCGTCGGAAGAAATAAGTAAAAGCAAAACTAAAGAAAAATTCATGCGGATAGCAAAGCATATGGGCGTTATTGGCCACATGGTCATCGTACATTTGGTTTTAACAAATAAAAGTGGACGGAGTGATAAAAAATTTTATTTAAGTTAAGAGTCTCGTGTTATTGTGCAATAGTTAAAAATTAATTAATTTTTAAAAATTATTACCCACCCCCAACTTCGCAATATATATAGGAATCAAATTTCTTGGGAAATGGGACGTACTCAATAAAAACACAATTTACACTAAATCGACATGTTTCGGTCAAACTTTTTGACCATCTTCAGGACTACAAAATAGAATAAAATAAAAGTTAGACGCATGTCGTTATACAAAATGTGACATGATTACCTCTTAGTGAAGGTGTTATGCGTGATTTAAGGTACATACAAAAGTCAACAATAAGGTGAAATCCAGGTAGGGACGGCATCCACTGCTAAGGTAGTAGTCAAATATAAAAAGGTTGCACAAAACTAACAAATTGCAAAACATAAAATTGTAAAAATAAAACAGTCAAAATGACAAATGCAAGTATGCGCATTTGTCATTTTGACTGTTTTATTTTTACAATTTTATGTTTTGCAATTTGTTAGTTTTGTGCAACCTTTTTATATTTGACTACTACCTTAGCAGTGGATGCCGTCCCTACCTGGATTTCACCTTATTGTTGACTTTTGTATGTACCTTAAATCACGCATAACACCTTCACTAAGAGGTAATCATGTCACATTTTGTATAACGACATGCGTCTAACTTTTATTTTATTCTATTTTGTAGTCCTGAAGATGGTCAAAAAGTTTGACCGAAACATGTCGATTTAGTGTAAATTGTGTTTTTATTGAGTACGTCCCATTTCCCAAGAAATTTGATTCCTATTATTCTAGTGGGCGAGAACTTTGATTATTATTCGCAATATATATGTTACTGTAAAAGCCCGAAATCCGGTAAATCCTAGGTCTTACGCGTCAAATCTAGGATTTACCAATTTGATGTGGTAAATGTCCGAAATAATGAATTATTAGTTCAATTTCGGACTTTTACCAAGCTACAACGGTAAATCTTAGGATTTACTGGTTCCTATTGGTAAATGTACGAATACCATGTTAATTGAATTTTCAATTGTGCTTTATTAAGTTCCTGTTTATATTAACGTCAAATTTAATTATACAGGGTGGTGCAAATCTGAATGATTTATTCCTCAATTTCAGTCTTCAGATCATTCAGGGTCTTTGGACGATGTTTGAACACTTCGGCCTTAAGGTAATCCCATCACAGATAATCAAAAGATTTCGTAATCTTTAGGAATACCAGATACAGGGGCATTTACAAAAAAATGGAGATCTTCAAAATGCCTTCCCACCCAGGCAAATCCAATACCCAGCGAGAAACACCCAAAGCGAAGTAACCAAGGTGCAAAACTTGGTGAAAAGCAGATAAGAAAAGAAAGCCTCAACGTCGAAGAGACAGACAACAGGTTGAACAGGAAGAGCTGAGCCTACTCAAGATAATTTTATAAATTTGAAAACCGACCAATTTTTCCAGTTGGTCCTGCAACACTCGGACAAACAGTTAAAGTGAAAATACAGGAGGTAGATCGATCTAAAACAGACCCAAGAACTCTCTTGGCTGCTATAATGGATATTCAAAACGATGAATTTTATCAGCTTGGAACAAGTGTAGGAACTCTTACACAATTATTTACTAGGAGTCAATTTACCATTTGTAAAGAAAATTTTATTGATACCTTGGATGTTCCGGCCAATCAAATAAGTGTAAGAGGAGCAGTGCGACAATTGTCTTTATCTGGAGGACAGGGGTTCCAAAAATGCAACTGCACTAAGAAATGTTTGAAGAGATGTTTGTGTAGATCATCCGGCAAATTATGCAATTCTAAATGTCATGGACATGATGATGTACCAACAAGTAAATTGAAATTATGTATACTTACGCAATATTTTAAAATTTTTTACTATATTGATTAAATAATTATAATATACAATATTTTTCTGTTTTTAAATAAACGTTTCAGTTGTGTTAATATAAAAATCTCTTTGTTTCAATCGTTTTATGTGTTCTTTTACAGCACAAATACTAAAGCAAAAACCTTTAAATGCAATTCAATTTGATGCTTTCTTTTAATTATTTATTTCACATTTTGTGTCATTAAACATAAAATTCGTACTTTTACCAACAGGAACCAGTAAATCCTAAGATTTACCGTTGTAGACCGGTAAAAGTCCGAAATTGAACTGATAATTCACTATTTCGGACATTCACCAACCTCAAATTGGCAAATCCTAGGTTTAACCCGTAAATCCCAGGATTTACCGGATTTCGGGCTTTTACAGTAACATATATACTACATACATACATATTCTACTGTGCTTGGAAAAATGAAATTATTTTTTAGAAAAATAGTTTGTAATTACGATTTGTTTCTTTGTAACCATTTCCTTTTTAATTACCTGTTCCTTAAATTAATCATACAAAAAGTTTATGAGATGGGACATCATTTTCACATGTCAATCTTAAACAAAAGTTAAAACAGGTCCATGTCAATGGCCCCCCTCAAATCGATGTTTAATAAAAAATTGGTGTCAACCGTTAGTGCTTCCATTCCCGAAGTTTGTGCTCCAACGGTCGCGAAGTTATTCGCCAAGATATGGGAATTTGTAGTTTCTGTGAACTCCGAGCAAGTTGCGCAATAAATAAATTAATAAACAATAAATATGTAGCCATAATATTTATAATGAAGCTTAAAACTATTGTTTTAAACAAAATATATTTTAAATATAATAAAATGGTTACACCTATTTATTTAAACAACATATAATGTTGCAAACGGTCGTCTTGGTGATAAAAGAGTCTATAAAAATTCTGCTATTCATCAATTTTAAGAAAACCATAAAGAGCGCATGTAATTTTATAAATGTAGCATTTGTTATAATTATAAGTAAGTCACCAATTATCAAAGTAAAAAGTGAAAATATTTGTTTCCTTCATCGATGAAGGACGGATTGGGAATTACCTCAAGTAATTCCTATATTTAAAGGTTAGTACATTTTCTTTAAAAGCATTAATTTTAGTATGTAGCGTATATACGGTGGCTCAAGGCCGTATTTGATGGGGGTTTTAGGGAAACCTCCGAAATAAAGCGCATGATAAAATCCTAGAATATGCAAAATAATATAGGACTATAGTGCATTTTTATTTTTCATAAAAATGAATTCGAAAATAATAGTTCTCTTTTTAAATCCATAAAAAAAAATTACACAAATAAATAGAAAATTAGTTTATATTAAAAAAAAATAAATAAAAGTTGAATACACAATTTTTTTCTCCAACCATATTAAAAGCAGTACATTTTTAATAGCATTACCTCAAATGAAAGTTGACGTTTTTGTTACTAATATAAAAATGCGTACATTGCTAAGCAACACTTTTTTTACGTGCATTAAAAGAACTTTTTTGTGCTAGACCTAAAAGTAAATTAAATATCCTTTTTAATGTCAATAATTTATTGGCTATAAGCACAAAATTTTACATATTTTACACAAATACCTTAATACTTAATCCTTATTCAAGTTAATATTAAAAGTACAATTTACACAAGATTTATAAAAAGTAATCAAACCCGTTTTGTTACCAGTATTGGAATTATTAGGTTTGTTCCAACAACGAGTATCTTTAGTAATATTACTACAACGCAAGCGCATTGATGAAATGTCGTTCCAACAGACACAAGTTACCAGTTCGCAATCCTAGATTACTAACAAATCGCTGTTCCAACAACTATGTTGAACGGATCGAATTGGTTCATTTGCGGTTCAAACGATACTTGCTGAGGAGCAAGTATAAAGTAGTTCGAAACCTGAATAGCCATGCGCATATGTTAGTTGAGAGTAGTACAGCCCAAATACTTCCTCTATCATTAATTATTTTGTAATTTTCGTAATAAAATCGAGAAATTTTTAGTAGGAAATGATAAAGTACATACATATTTAAGTACACATTACAAAAAAGAAAAATATTAATAAATGGATGGTGACAGGAAACGAGGATTAAAGAATATTTATTAAAAAGTGTATCACACCATAGAAATATGAAATCAAAAATTTATTTAATGTCTTTACATTACAAGTATTTTATTAGCATCCTCTAAAACCCGCATTAATTTTTAAAATCGTTTTTTAACCGGGCAGGCATAGATTTAACGAAATGTTGTAAAATTTCATCTGTAATGACTTTCTGCCATCTGCCATACAACTTTTAATAAATTTTGCAATTGTGATTTTGTATTATCGGTAATTTTTCGTTTCATAATGCCCAAAGATTTTCAATCGGATTTAAATTCGGGCTGTTACCTGGCCATTCTAAGAAATGAGAAAACATTTTACATATAGGTATCCAATTAAAATTGCAAAAATTAATTTTTTGTGCGTATTAAGTATATTACTACTTCAATATGTAAAAGTTCAAATAAATGATATGTGCCGAATCGTTCTAGCATATATGGAGGAAGAAGCATGGGGAATTGTAAAACTGCTAATTTATTCATATTTTCCATTTTAATAAAATTCACCATCGGACTTGTTCTTAAAATAACAATTATAAATTAACTTTAAAAACTAAAAAATATTCCTGGAAACAGGCTTCAAATAAGCACAAAAATTGACAATTTGCACAAAATACTCAAAAAGGCAAAAAAGAAGCATAGAAAAACTTCATAACGTAAATCGTATACATTTTAAAACAATTAATTGATGCCTTAAATATTGACGATAAGCATCGCTCTCTATGATCACACTTGTCACTTATTTATGGTTAATCTCGGTTCGAAAACAATTCGGAAAACGTTCCAACACAGCTTTAAGTTACTATTTGTGAATTTACTAGTGTTCCCAACGCAGGCGCAATAAGTGGTCAAATTACTGGTTGCCGTCGATAATCGAATAGCTTGTTGGAACAAACCTATTAACTATATCGGTGAATGTTGCGCTACTGGTACTCGGATCCTCAGAGTGTTCCTGATGCGCAATAGGTTATTTAAAAGAGAATGCATCTTCTGTACCAAATCACAAAGAGATGAACTCTGAAGACTGGAGCAAAAGAGATAAACTCTTCTAAGTTGAAGACGAAGTAAACTTTCGGATACTTCGACGGACGTCGTCAATCAAAACTAATTTGAATGAGAATCGTTTATTTAACATATTTACATTGCTTATATATAAAATAACTAGAGTAATAACAATTGCTGACTAAACAAATAACATGTATTAGTATTTTTGACCTAGTAAATAATTTGTAGTATTAGCTATAGTAATTTGAAGAATTTGTTATCAATGCACTTCTTAACAATTAAGTGTAGTAAATGTTTTCATTACCTACATTAATATGTTTTGTGAATTTGCAGTTTTATGAATTAGTTCAAGGTGGTTTACAAATTGCAATATTAAGATTACTTTTGTTTTGACTACAAAAACTACAATTTTGAAATATAAAAATTCCATGGTTAATTTTGAATTAAACAAATAGGTTCAACTTGAAATATTTTTTTGGCTATGTCTTTCTTATTTTGTAACGAATCTTCTATATAGCCTTCGGCTACTGGATTTCCAACCTCCATGGAGTTTAAGGCAGGTAATGTCACCACCAGAATCGACAAGTAGTGTAGCCGAAGTTCGGCGTAAACTGTGCCCAGTATATTCACTTATATTACGTAAATGTAAATATTTTGCCACTTCTTGTGGAACACTACTAATTTTATGTATCCCTACTACTGCACGAAAACATTTTCCACCTTGGTATCTTATAAATAATCGTCTTACTACATAATTTTTAGGACGAAGAGCAATATATCTTCTATAAAAATTTATATAATTTTCACCCATTACCGTGAAAGACCAAAATTTGTTGGTTTTACTTTTTAAAATTTTGACGATGAGAGCAGATTTAACATCTTCGACGTCATTAGTAGTTAAGTGAACTAATTCGTCGCAACGACATGCGCCAGCAATTCCAAATATTAAAACGACCTAAAAAAAAATATAAAATTTAAATGCTAATTCAGTTTTTAATATTTTAAGTTTACCTTAATCATTAAATATTGATCATCATTTGCCTTGATTAGAAATTTTGAAAATTTTCCAATATCCACGTTATTTTTTAGGTTTAATGTTGCTTTAACCATGGAATATTGTGACCAAAGTGTTGAACATTTCATTGTACTAGATAAATTCAAAAAATATAAAAATAAAACGTTCTCCGAATAGGATTCTATATTTTTTTCGTTACACCATCGCAAAAAACGGTTGTATGCAAATTCATAAATCTCTCGTGACTTGGAAGGTAATAAATCTGAAATCACTTCTTTTGCAGTTTCAATCACATCTGGAGGTGTATTACATGAATCGTCTTCAAACATTATTAGAAATTAATTAAATTTTACTTTCTTGATAATAAATTATGTTATTTTATAAACAAAACTTATGGCAACTTAATATAAAAAAACAAAAATTCAAGTTACTGTTTTTTCACTACACGAATATTTAAACAAAATGTTTGAAGTAATTTAAATTTCGCATTATTAATGATGTACGTAGTTTTTAATTTTTGGTTGGAGAAAAAATAGTATGTCTCATTTGGATTAAAAGTGTCTTTGTTTGACGTGCAATTATTGAATTCGCTCGGCTCCCGCTAGCGCTCCGCCTCGCAAATACAAAAATTGCTTGTCAAACAAAGTTTCACTTTTAATCCGAATAAGACAATCTACTATTTTTTTCATGGTGTATTTCTTTCTAGTAGATTTCAGTACACATGTATTTACTGGTAAAAGTATAGGTAATTGCAGTTACACAATGAAAAACTCCGTATCTGAGGCGGCGCTGAATAGGAGAAAATATTTTTATATCGCGATTTTCTAACTTTGTATTAGAGCGCTTGACCTTGAAAATTTCATAAATTTTCGCCTGCGGCGCTTCATCCTTGGAAGCGTTGCCAGACCCTCTCAGATATTCGGACTGATGGAACCAATTATTTCTTTATTGTTCAACCTCCCCCCCCCCCACCAATACTGAATACGGCCTTACAGTAGCTCACAAAAATAAACGTACAGTCGTATGCTAGCAATGTAAATCGTCCCTTTTGAAGACCTATGTTCTCATATAAAAATCGGTTTTGCAGCAAAATTTATTAGACATTTAGTGTTGAAAATATAATTATCTTCATTTTTGTTATATAATTATTATATAAGTACAGTGGCTTCAAAAATTATAAATCTGTGGTACTAAGGCATAACCCCATATTATGTTAAGAAATATAAAAGCGTATGATATATCAAACTTATCAAATTATTTTTACTACTCGTAGAAATTTTTCAATAATCCGTAGATAACTCTTGGACGAATTTTGTCTTATTATTGCTTATTGATATAAAATCTGAAGCAAATCTTAAACAGTGCTTCCTGAAAAATCATGCTTTGACATAATATGGGGTTCTGCCTTAGTACCACAGAAATACACTCCTATGTTAATAATGTAAATCGCATCTTTCGAACGCTCTTTTTCTTCATATAAAAATCGATTTTATAGCAAACTAGCTGACCCGGCAGACGTTGTCCTACCCATCCTCATTATGGTCATTGCTTGTCATTGCGGCTTAAATGCCAAACGTATTAAAACGATTAAATAAATAAATGATCAAAAAATAAAAATTAAGGTTTCATTCTCATATAGGTTTATAGATAGATATATAATCAGGTCTATTATGTATCCTTACTTCTCTTTCCTCCTCCTCTTCGTCTTCTAATAATCAATTTTCAAAATTTATCTCAACAATCGGTAAAAACATAATTTGCGATGTATTTAGATAACGCCCTCTAACGACCACCGGGTGAGTATTTACTTGCGCCAGGTACTTGCGCGCGCAGATTAATTTTATAAGAAATAAACTCGCTAATTTCGCGAATTTCGAACTTTTTTTTTGCATAAAAACCTTGCCTGAGATATAGACAACAACTCACCAAAAGGAAATTTCAGACTTATTTTTATATACCGGCTGCTGAATGAGTTAGCCGAACATAGGAAATTAACATGTAAAAACTTATTTATGCAAATTCCTGCTTCCCTAATTATTTTAGAGAAAAAATGAAAGACACAAAATTAATGCAGAAATATAAACTACGAATGATAATAGCATTACATTTCATCTAACTTTTACTTACAAGGTCAAAAAATGCTTTCAAAATTGTTAAAATTTTCATGTATCGCACTGGCCATGGTAAGTTTCCATAAGTTTCCATGGTAATGATATTTGAAAGTAGAAATTAAATTGAATTTTTTTTTGTTTTAAATAAAATCGATTTAAAGAAGAATAAAACAGTAGAAATAATTAGTAGAAATTCCAACAGTTGCGCAACTGAGACGAAGTGAGCTGAGCCGAACAGAGATTAACTGAGTCAAAGTGAGAAATACATAAGGCGAAAAGAATGACAAAAATACTCTACCAACCCACGATACAAAAAATTGCTTAGCAACCAAATTATATTTTATAGCACATTTTATAGTATAAATTTAATTGTAATTAAAATTAAATAACATAAATTTAATAAATTAAAACCAAGATGTGTGAAAAAGTACCGCCAGTAGATATTAATACGATTTTAAACATTCTTCTACAAGAATAGTAGTTGAAAATGCCTATGCATTACTGAAAGGAAGATTTAGGAGGCAACGTTACTTTGAACACAAGGATATTCAATTTATAGTAAAATGTGTTGTTGCTGCGTGCACACTACATAACATATGCATCGACTCCTTGGAAAATAACGAAGATATTGCCCCATATATTGAAGATGACAACGAAGATGAAGTCGAAGAAGAACCCTATCATGCAGAGGGAATGACACGAAGAGAGGAAGTATTTAGAAATTTAACATGTAACAATATTTAAAATTAGTTCTTTGGTTCTGTTTAAATTATAAATTGTATTTTACAAATAACATTATTAATTATTAGAATTATTATTCGTTATCCCTGCCAATTTTTCAAGAGCTACAACTCTCCTCTCATCTAGTTTGAGTTTAATTTTCAATAATTCTAATTTTCGTTTCTGATACTCATTTTTTTCTTTCAGTTTTTGCTTCAACTCCTGAAAGTCTTGTCGTAATTTACTGTTACTAATTTTTTTCGCTTGTCTTCGGGGTGTGACCATTGGGGGGGGGTACTACTCTCTACTGACGACTCTTCGATCTCTTCAAAAAAATTTTGGGATATTCTAGTTTGCTCAAATGTTATCACTGATGGTGATAACATTTCCGCCTCGTCGATTGAGTATGACGAAGCAATCGTTTACGTTGGTATCGAGGCTTCGCCAACATTTATTGTGTGTGGCGAAGAGAAATTAGGTTCCATACCAAGTATGTCTTCCATTCGGTCAAAGAAAATAAAACGGGTGGGCCCCCTACCCGTTTTACCCTTCACATCTTTGCATGTTTTGTAGGTCCTCACTAAATTTAACCACTTTTTCTTACAATTTTCGACAGAGAATTCAATTTGCTGGCTAAGTAAATCATTGCTAATATTCTTCCACACATGGCGACGTTTGGTTACATGGTTTAGGTGATCTTTATATACCTCAACGCTAGCAATTAGAGCTAGCGATTCTTCATGGGTCCACATGATTCGTTTTTTTGCGTCCATTTTCTTTCAAACTAAAAGTTGACAGATGACGTTACCTTTTTAAATCAACCAATCCGGGCTATTTCCTAATTTATCTCAGTTGTAACGCTTCGAAATAGCAAGATCAGTTAGTTTAGAGAGGGAGGTAATTTTCTCAGTTAAAACTCAGTTCGGCACGGCACAGTACATCTGTCAAAACGGTAAAAAAACTGAGTATTTTTTTCTCAGATTTACTGAGTATCTGAGTAACTCAGTACAATCTCACTTAAAATAGATAAAAAGAATACAGCTATTATTTAATAATGAGTGACATTAAAAAAACAAAGGATAGAAGCACTATTAGCATTCTATTAGGTAAGTTTTTTATTAAAAATCATTTGCTATAAAATGTCTATATCTAAAATAAAAATTTATTTTTTGTAGGTTTAAGAGAAAACAAATAATAGTGTAACAATGTACCTATATGATAATTATTTTTTAATAAAGAAAATTTATTGAGAATTTACTTTTATTCAACGTTTTGTAGAAAATAAAATTTTTCAAGGGTTTTTCCTTCCTAGAATATTTTAAATTTCTGGCACCTTAGGCTTTTGAGTCCATTTTGTTGGTTGCCATAAACTTTCATCACTAAAATAAACAATTAGGATGTCTTTAATTGTACCACTAAATGAGGAAAATATGGAATATACTTACTTGTTTTTCCTGCAAACACTTTTTATCCATTGATCACGTCGTTTTTTTTTCGTGTGGTTTTGCGTGAAATCTATAAAATTTTACAGCTCATTCGGTGTTTAAATAATTATTTGTACACCCAATAACACAGCAATTCACACGAGTACCGATTTTCATCGTTAAAAACACGTGATACTAATAAACAAAATCTAATATGCAATATCACTATTTGAAATGATCACGCCAATTATGCAAATTATCACCACTACTGGCGCTAGTTGCAAATACGCTCGGTCCCTATAACACAATGCAATGTTTAGGTTAGTTTAGTTCTAATATTTACGTATTAGTTCACATAATTTGAAAATACCAAATACACTACACTAAAGTCACTAGAATCGGTATTGTAACAGCATTTTAGTTAACGGAGGTTTACGGACCGTTTATGAATGAACGAAAGTTAAACACGTTTTAACTAAAATAGATTGAAAGAGTATTTTAAGATATTTTTATGAATACGGCTGTTAGGCTTCCATGCAAAGTATAGCAAGAGGCCTTATTTAAACTATAGCCATAGTTCTTAAATTTGAAACATGCGGACGGACACGTACTTCTGTTTTTTATACTTTTGGTGTATTGTGTTTATTGTTATAGTATGAAAAACATAGGTACGTTATAATTACCATAGATAACTGTTATTTTCATTTCTCATCTTTTAATGATTTTATTTATTACAATTTTTAAGTTGGTACTTTATCGGATTATCGAATTCGCTATTTTAATGCAGGCTTTATTTAGAATTTTTCTGTATCTCCCTTAAGTCGTTCTCTCACTGTAAAAATTCCATCCAAATTTTTATAAAAATTTGTATAAAAACGGTTTTGATAGTGTGACAGGCCCAGGCCCGTAGCCAGGGGCAGGACAGGGCAAGCTAAGTCTGCCCTAGAAGATTGTGAGCCTGCCCTGGCCGCTGGCCAGAGCCAACTTTTTTTCTGGTCTGATTTGAAACTAAAATATTTAATTTAAAATAAAAAGTTTTAACATGGAAGCATGGAACATGTTTTTGCTGTCGTTACCCTTCAAAAATCGACATGTAAAATCGACTCCAAAAACCTACCTAAAAACCGACATCAAAAATCAGCACTAAACCGAGCGGTTTTGTCATAGATCAGAGATTGTCCGAATGCTCCTGATTTGGATCGGTTGCACGTGTTTGCCTTAAAATGTCTTCACTTAGGCTTTTGCAAAGCATATTCCCCCGAAGCCAGGCGAAGCCCCCTGGTTCAGGCGCAAAGTGTCGACATTTTATTTGCCTTTTCTAATAAATTTTGATAACTTATTCGAAAACCCATTTTTCAAGATGACAGTGCACCTTGTCCAGAGCTCGTTCTGTGAGTTATCCATAATTTTTCCAAACTAAAAATAATTAAATTTTGCTGTTTATACATTAGATAACTCTATACAAAGAAGAAATCGAAATTTTTTCACTGCCTTGGCCCGGCAATACCCCAGGCTTAAATATTATAGCAAATGTTTGGATACATTTTAGTTGAAAAATCAGGCAAAAATTGCCAAAAACTATGCAGGAATTAAAATCAACAATAAAAACGTTTAGTACCAAGAAATGACAAAAAGTGATAAGAAAAAATTTTGTGAGTCATCAATGCCTCATTGTATTAAAAATGTTATAAAACGAAAAGGAAGAATTACGAAATATTAAGCTTTGAAAATTTTAAAATAATTACTTATGTATGTACAATGGACATAGTACTATATAACAGGTAGTAAGGTAAGGTAATTCCGTGACATAGGCAATGTCGTGATAGTTTTTAAAAAGTGTGTAGCTACATTGCCTATCAACAGATTTTGTACATCAAGGGGTCCTAAACATACCATTTTTTATTGCCTAACCAGATATGCAATTTTTAAAAGAAAGTTCGAACTTCAAGCGGTCAGTATAAGGAAAATAAATAACAGATACGTTTTAGTGAATAATATTTTACTGTGTAACCGTTGTTTGTCTTATTGTAGCTGTAATTTAGGTAATTTTGAATTAAAATTAATTTTCTTTTTTGCATTTTAAAGCTTATGCTTGTAAAGCTTATGGTATTTTTTATTTTTAGGTATTTTGAAAATTTTCCTGGAATTTTGAGTGCATTATAGAATTCTTAGATGAAGCAGCATAATTCTTAGCTTTAATCTAATTTATTACACCCGAATAATTAATTAATACAAAAATAATTTTTATTACCTTAAATTTGTTAGATGAACTTTGAAAAATCATATTCGTTAAATTTCGGTGCTTAAATTATTATTTATTTTTATCACGACATTACCTATCCATGTTTAAATGAAGGTGATAGCACGCAGTAAACAATGCTAACTTGCTGAGTCTTACTTCTTGTTAGTGATTTAACTTTGAAAAAATATGGGTCTTAAGAATAGAGTAGTCCAAAATGGCAAAGAACGACAATACCATCATGCCAGTCATTTTTTTAATATTTTTATATAATTTTAGTTTAATCGGGCAGCTAAAGAAACTGGGGTTCCTCTGAATCTTCAAAATTTACATGTGTAATATTTGTGAAGCCGTATAACAAAATATTCTTTAGCGATAATTTATTTTTAGTTTTTATTTTGTTGATATTTAAAATTTCATACTAATTTAATGCATAAAAGTAGTGTATGGTAAATAAATTTTCACTTTTACAAATGGTTTTAATGGGTTTTGCTCCCGCCGATTCGCCCCCAGCCGTTTAGCCCCTTCCGTTTTGCCCCCGCCGATTCGCCCCCGACCGTTTTCTCCCCGTATGTAAACTGTCCAATATTGATCTGGTAAAAATAAATTTCAAAGTTAAGTGTATAATCGGTCTCTGTCTAAACAAGTACAGGGTGGGTTATAAAGAATTTACTATTTTAAAACGTCGCGTCATTGCGATCTAACGGTACGTCGGAGGAGGATGCGGGTGGCTGGAAAATTCAGTTACGATGGAAAGCTTTACGGGTTTACTCAGAAATTAATGTAGGTACCTAATCCGGGCACCTCTCAACAATAACTATTACTGATACAGGCTTGACCAAAATATGCTGTGAAATATGTTTTTGATTGGCTTATCTTGAAACGTCCTGCACTGACCTGCACTAAAGTCGTTTGTTAAGTCATGAATTATTAAGGATACTAGGGAGTTCTGGTGTCGTTGTGGTACCATCGCCCAGATACCATGGATTATTTCTATGGAATTGCCTATAATTTTGAGTTTTGAAATATTTTGCAATATATTTTAATAAATATTAATTTTAAATTATCTGACTTTCAATTTATTTAATACTAGATGGCCCGACAGACGTTGTCCTGTGCAAATTTCAATATATACACAATTGCCTCATTCTGAAGGAACCGTCTATTTCTTAAGTGGAGTTAGTCGCAAACAAAGAACTACTAATAGTACGTAAACTCGCAAGCAAAATAGGAAACAAAATCGCATAACGTAAACTCGACTTGACGTAAAGACGATTTTTGTAATTTTTTAGCCCCCCCTTCTACTGTGTAGGTACGTAATATTGTGTCCCCCCACATTTTACGTAAGAATTAATTAAAAACGGTGGGGACTAAAAGGTGGGTGCGAAACGGTCGGGGGCGAAACGGTTCCGGGGCGAAACATCCCGGGGCGAAACGGTGGGGGCTAAAAGGTCGGGGCAATACGGTCGGGGGCAAAACGGTACGGGGGTGAAACATCCCGGGGCGAAACGGCGGGTGCAAAACGGTGGGGGCTAAACGGCGGGGTCAAAACGTCATATAACCTTTTAATCGTTTTAATCGTTTAAAATTTATTAGTTATGGTTTGCACAACATTTATTGCTATCACCACATTACCTTACCCATATCACGACATTAAATGTCCTATCACGACAATAACTTAAATTTCTGCTTAAACAAAAATAACAATAACAAAATTATGTTTTGTCAAAGAGTATGTATATATAGAGGACCAGTCATGCATTAAAAATTGAAATGTAGAGATCCCACCGTCCACCAGAGGGCGTAGCAAAGCCATCTATCGCCCGGGAACAATAGCTGCTAAATAAAAAAGTTAGTAAAGCCATCTATCGTCCGAAAACATTTTTATATTGAAACATTAGTAAAGCCATCTATCGTCCGAGAACATTTTTGCATTGAATACCTAGCAAAGAAAATGTTAGCAACTAAAGTAGCGTTCTCAGCCAATTAACGTGACACAACATAGCATAGCATAGCTGACCACAGTTAAAATACATTGAAACTTTATGATCGACTAGGTATATTTTTTATTGTCGTTATTAAAAAACTTAGCGTTCATAAATCGTAACATTTTAAGAAAATTTCACATCACATTTAATATTAAAGATAGGCATAATAGACTAAAATCCGTTCTCTAATTATAAGATTCAATTTATGCAGCATTTCAATAATAATACATCATTGAATAATCACGGGTGACATAGGAAATAACATTATTGAATTAATTGATTCCTATTAAAAATGAAGCTATGTGGGAAAGAACCCAGGTACGGGACTAGGTAGGATTAGACCCTGAAAAGATTAACTAAAATTGCTGGCACTAAAGTAAGTATAGAAAAAAGATAAGAATTTGTTAAGTGTGTACCTACTGGACAATACAATGAGATTATTGTAATAGGTGAACGGTGCTAACAGTAAATAATAATTTAAACTTATTTAAATTTCAAACCTCGTGGTGAACATAATTTTTAAAAGAAATCGGTCGATGTTTTGTCATCGATGTCAGACGTATCGATACGTCGAAACTATCGATGGTTGCCTTACGATGTTATCATTGTTGATAACATGTTGCAGTGGCGTATTTACGCGGAGGGCCCGAGCCCCCTCTATAGCTAATCATACAATTATTTGTTATTTGAATATTTAAAAGTACTGAACGATTTTCAAATCTTGATTTCTTTTGTCATAAAAATACCAAAATAGCAAAAAAAAACAATTTTTATGACAAATTATCTTTGTCGCTTTGCTAGAGTTTTAAATGTTGTGATTTTACTTTTTGATTCCAGCCCCCCCCCTACACATAATTTCTGAATACGCCACTGACATGTTGTAAAAATAATAAATATTTAACAATTTAAATACATGATGGTTGGTAATTAAAGCAATTATTTTTGGTAGTATATTAATGTATGTTATGTTCTGGTTTACAATATAACAATTACAGAGTAATAATCAGATTCCATCATGTCGTACACAAAATGTAATTATGCTGACTGCAATATTATTATGCGTAAATCTAATAGAAAATTTTACAAATTTTCTGTGAATGATGAGGAGAGATGCAAACAATGGATTGCTGCGTCAGGAAACATAAAGCTTTTGGAGTTTTCAGACGATCAATTGAAATACATGAAATTGTGCGAAAATCATTTCGCAGAAAACTGTTTTGTGAATCAAACACATCACAAGCTAATACCATCAGCTATTCCTCGTCAATATAATGCTGGAACAGAGATGATCGCTAGAAGCAATGTCATTCAAAGCGTTCAAGATGTTCAAGATGATATTTGTTCCATTGACAATTTAAGAAAAAGAACTTATTCGGAAACGCTGTGGGATGATGATACCGAAGAAAATCTTCAAGTAACCCCAGTTTCGCGTACATATTCTCATCGCGATAAAACGCAAAAACTTCTTGAGTTTTTTTCAGGTAATAATACTAATAATATTAGTACAAAACCTGTTACAACCGTAGAAACTATATCAGATGAATATCCATTTTTAAATATTCTCGATTTTCCTGTAAGAAATGAAAGTATTGATACACCCGATGAAATATTAAACTTAAAAAACCAATTAGAAATAAAAACAAAACAATTAAAAATAAAAACAAAACAATTGACTGCGTGCAAACAATCTAATAAACGACTTCAGAAAAGATTACGAACGTACGCAGAAAGAGATGTTGTTAAAGATGTATTGTCACCTTTACCAACAACCGTGAAAACTTTCGTGAACATGCAGTTGAATAAAACGAAACGTGTGAAGCAGTGGACTGTAGATGAGAGAAAAATGGCGATGAAGATTTTTTTTAAATCGCCGGCGTGCTATACGTATTTAAGAAAAAAATTGGAATTCAAATTACCGGGGATTTCAACTGTTCGAGAGTGGTTAGGAGTGGCAAAATTGAAGACTGGTTTCGATAATGATTTCTTAACAAGTTTGAAATCAAAAGTCGAACACATGGAAGATCGCGAAAAGCAATGCGTGTTGTTGTTTGATGAAATGTCTATAAAAAGTTATATAACGTATGCTTCAGATTTAGACTTGATAGAAGGTTATGAAGATTTGGGTGAAAACATTGGTAGGACAAAGAATTTGGGTAAAACTGTTTTAACGTTTATGGTGCGCGGCCTTTTTGTAAATTGGAAAATGCCAGTAGCTTACTTTGTTTCTTCGACTAGTATTCACGGTGAAAATTTATCAAAACTTTTATTAGAAACGCTAGATATTTTATTCGAAATTGGATTGAATATAAAAGCGACTGTTTGTGATCAAGGATCAAACAATAGGTTATTATACACAAAATTAAATGTGACATCTTCTAATCCTCATTTCATCTATAAAGAAAAAAAAATTATTGCTCTTTTTGATTCTCCTCACCTACTAAAAAGTGTTAGAAATAATTTGTTACGTAAGAATATACTTGTAGACGGTAAAACTGTTTCTTGGAAATATATTCAAGATGTGTTCAAAATTAACGCAATGGGTCGATTATCTACAGCTCTAAACAAGATCAAAGATAAACATATAAATCCGAATAATTTTCAAAAAATGAATGTGGCATTGGCAGCTCAAATTTTTAGTCGATCATGTAGTTCGGCAATTTTAACTTGCATTGGTACGAAGCAGTTACCGAATGAAGCTCGCTACACGGCCGAATTTTTACTAAAAATGAACGATATGTTTGACAACTTGAATTCAAAATCCAAATACCATCCGAATCCGAATCAATGTGCATTATCTGTGGAAGTTCCCATGGTAGAAAATAATCTGCGACAAGCAATTGCATTTATAGAAAGTTGGAAAATTGAAAAAAATCAGCCGTATTGCTTTGAAGGGTTAATTCAAACTATAAATGGAACTCTCATTTTGTGGGACGAAGTTAAAGCTTCCAAAATGTTTTTGCTAACTAACAGATTAAATCAAGACCCCCTTGAAAATTTGTTTGCAAAAATTCGTCAAAAAAGGGGTTTCGATTACAACCCCTCGTTAAATAATTTTCGATTTGCTCTTCAATCAATTATGCAATCGTCTTTAGAAATGTCAACCGAGAAGGCAAATTGTGAAAACGATGACGATGTATATATTTTTGAAACATCTTTAATTCATGACAGTAGTACACCATTAGATGAAATGAATGAAAACGACACGAGATTGACGGAATTCAACCTCTCTTCTTCTTCACCACCAGCACCATCAATCAATAGTACCGATGATAGTACTACCACTTTAGAAACGTGTTCAGTTAACTATTTTGCTGGATATGTTGCGCAACGCACATTGAAAAAATTTCAATGTGAAGGATGTACAAAGGAATTCATTAAAAACGACCAAGAAAAATTAGTGGACGATAATGAATTATTGATTTTAAATAGAGATTATTCGGGAAACAAGGAAGAAATCAAGTATTTAAATCGACCCACAGAGACACTATTTCAAATTGTAAAATCCACTTTAGAAATATATGAAAACTTTGTATCTGTGGCTCCACATGCAATAAATATAAAACATTCCATTTTGGTAGAATTGCGAAAAAACGAAACCATAAATAATTTCTTAAATAATACTAATTGCGGTGAACATAGAATGTTTTTGATAAATAAGCTATTAATTACAAAGTTATATAATTGTAATAAATTAATAAATAATGAAAGCAAAACAGAAAAGCAAAAAGTGGTACACAAGAAAAGAATTTTAAAGCATGAATAATAATGCATAATACAATGTCAAGAACAAGAACAATCTCAATGCTTATTTATACTTTTTAATCCATATACCTAAATTTATTGATGGACCTGATTATTTAAAATAAATATAAAATAAATAAATATTTGTAAGAAAACTATAAAATTTGAAATTGTGTGTTTTTAATATATAAGTTTCACTTTCAAAAAGTCGTGGAAAAATGTAATTCTTTACTGAGCAGATTATCATAATCGTTACAAACAAAGACAACCTTCTAGGTATGGTCAGGTAAGGTGTAAGGTCCAGGCATAGGTCCAGGTACCAAAAGGTACAGTTGGTGTAGGCATTATAGTTTGCAGTAACCTGTAATGATAGAATAGTAATCTATATATCCCGATCCTTACACTTTATATAATGCTAATATTGGCCGCTGAGGTCGTTACAAATCGACGAAAAATCGAAAATTACCTGTGACAAGTATACCCATAAGAGCTGTCCCTCTATATATACATACTCTTTGGTTTTGTTCAATATATTTAATTTTTTACAAAAACGTAGATTAATTGTAATATTATTGCCTCCTGATATCAAGAATAGAAAAATTTATCATTCAAGCCCATTAGCAACAGTTTTTCTAAAATATCAAGACATTATCTTACCTCTATCTGTATTTATCATTTAGAAAATTAAATTGCTAACTGAAATAAATTCAAAATATCTTTAAGTAATACTTTATTATAAATTAGATTATTAGAAGCAAGTTTAACTTTTTTCGCTAGTTTTTTATTTAAACTATTCTTGTCCTATTACTTTTTCCATAGAACTAAATAAAAGTGATAAACAGGTCATTATTAATTGATTATTACCAAAAACTTTTGTAATTGAAGTTTTATTGCTCCTTAAAAATGAAAAAATGAGATTTTTCCTGATGCGGCTTTTTATGATGCGGTAAGTGTATATAAAAGGGGCCCTGCCTAAGCGTAGATAATTTTTTAAAAGTAAGTAATTAACTAGACGCATAAATTAATTTACAGGAGAGTCCCAAACCTAGAGGGCCCTCCCTCCGCAAGAAGAACTGCATCATAGATTTTACTCTTTCACGCTTTCTTTACTTTAAGTAGAGGCAACTTAAGGATGTATAGGAGACAACAAGTACAGAACAAGTAGGTAAAAGGATACGGGATACTTAGAAAAGAGAATAGATAGAGAATGGTTTGATGATGAGTGTAGAGAATAAGCATGTTGACAGTAACCAAAAATCACTACAATGATGTATTTATCTAATGGCAAATTTATGTAGGTAATGCATTATGAAAAACTTATTTTTTTAATATTATGATTAAGATTCATAACTTTTTTGATAAAGCAAAGTTAGAAAATACAAAAATCCGCCATGATAAGTTGAACACCAATCATAGCGAATCACGTCACGTCTGTGAAAGCTTGTAAAACGTCATTCAGATTGGATTTAATTTTTAAAGTGTGAGCGCTGTTATCTGCGTTTTTTGAAACACATAGAGTGCTATATATTATAAACTTAGGTTAAGTTTTCATTATTGTTTATAACATTATAACCTGCAAGACTTCGACAGTGACATTTATAAGATGTGACGTCACAAACAGACGCCACAGAGGTTGATTTGAACGATTTATCCGGCCAAAATTGAAATTCAAAAAGTATTCAAAAATAAAAAAACTATAAATAACCTTAATAGTTGTTTTTACATACATTACATATTTTCTTACCTATTAACGTAAACATATTTTTATATATCTGAAAAATTGTTATGCACATAATAATAATACTTGCCTGATTGCACCAACGTTCCTTAACCTTAAGCTTCACCCTAAATCGCTAAGTACAACCCTTTTTCATTGCACCAATGATTTAGGTGTTCCTTAATCGCTTAACGACCACCCAAATTTAAGCCTGCGATTTCGGACGCTTAAATTTGTTAAACTGCCACTTAACCTATAATATTAAAATGTTGGAACATAATCCATAATCTATATGTCACATTTTTCTATATAGTTGAGTTTAATTTTTGATTTTTCATAAAAGTATAAATCCAAAATATTATTAATTAAAAATTATTAGCTCTTGAAAATAATATAAATTAGAATTATCAAATTGAGCTACAGGACAAAATAAAACACATATTTAAAACGAGCTTTCGGAAAATGACATTTCCCTTTTCAAGTTTAATATGAATGGCTTGTTTGAAGACGATTTGGAAATGTTAGACAAATGTACGAAAGAGCAAATTATATACATATTTTGGATAATTTATCGTTTTTAAAAAGATTTTGACTTCGAAAAAAAACGGTTATCATTTTCTTCCAATGTATTGATCTTATTTTCTCCTATGCTATAAACAGATGCAATTTCCACGCCTTTAAATGATATTGATGCAACTGCATCACCTCCAAAACTAATAGGTCAACCTACAACCGTCTTGGAGTTAATGATGAACAACAACAGAGAATCGTTCTTGTCCACATTAATCATATTGCCATCAACCCCTAGCCCGGTTGTATTTTGAACCTTCTTGGTATAAGCAACTTTTTTGCGTAACTCTTTTTTTTTGTCATATACCTTTTTAAGTGATTCGGTAGCTCTAGTATAATTATTACTCGAATTAAGGGGGGATCCTGCTTTAGGAGGACCAAAACAAACATATTTTTCTCCAAACGACACGAAAGTCAGCTGTTTCATTATCGATTTTAAACATGAAAGTCAAACTTTTCCCTAGCAAGATAAATAAAACCAGGTGGCGTAGAGTTTTTTTCGAAAGTAAAACTGCCTAGGCAGGTAAAAAAATAACTAAAAATGTGACATGATTATAATAAAATTGAGTAATTTTGGCAGGGCCGTATATAAGGGAGGGGTTTTGGGGGTTCAAACCCCCCCCCCCCCCATGGGTTAAGTAATTCTAAATAATTATTACATTTAAGAAATGTTTCTAATGTGCGCTTGAAAACAAAATAAATAAACAATACCTAATTAATAATTCGACAGATAAATTCATCTCGAAACTGTAAACTGGAAAAATACAAGTACAAAGCAAAAAATGAAGTAGTAAATATTATAGGTTTAAATGGTTAAACACATGTTTTTAACACATTTGTAATGCAGTTGGCATAAAAATTTTGGAAATTTTAAGGTATAGTTGCAAATAAATGTGTTTCCGGTAATAAACATTCAATAAAAATGTCATCCCTATTTATTTCAAAGCGGCTTTTAAAATGCGGCTACAAATTATTGAGATAGCAAATCCTACAAAATCTAACCCAATCCAATGTGTAGGGGTGGGTTTAAAAAAGAAATTGGTCATTTATATTTTAAGAAGTTCAATGCAAATATATTTTGTAATTTGTGCGTAGTTTTTGTGTGTTCTTTTAATTTTAAGTGAATAAAAAGAAAAATTATTTTGAAAAATAAAAAATAAGTATATTATTTATAAAATATTAAATAAATTTCTGACGAAGACGGTAACCATCGTCGAAAGCTTAAAATATATAATTTGATTATATTATTGAATTTAACTTGTTACAGAAATAACAGTTTGATGCTACCCCCGTATCCAATATTTTAAAATGTGGTCCTGAATACACCCCTGTACTTACAATAAAACCCCTCCCATGGTTAATGCCTAGCTACGGCCCTGAATTTTGGTATCTACCTTTTCTAAAAATTATTTTAAGTTCATTTACCATTTCAAATATAAAACTTTAGAGCGTAATTTAAAAATAAATAGATGTAAACTTTGACTTTGACATTTAAATCCTTAAATATACCAACTTAAAATTTTATTTGTAACCAAATAAATACAAAATTTGATCATTTAACCTAAAAATTTTAATAAATGTCACAATTGAAGTTGACAGTCCGAATTCAATTTAAAAATTACCAACATAAATTGAAAATGTTTGACAGATTAAATCATGTCACCGTACTTTTGTACGGTTAAATTAAATTAAAGATAGAATTTTTTTTGCGCGCGATCAATCTGAATTTTTGCATATGCCTTCCTACCGATAATTTACGGGGGTATGCACCAAGCGAGGGGGGAGAATTTTTTGCTCAGTTTTTTTATATCTACCGCCGTTCCCGAGTTATTGCTAATTTTAAAATTTATTTTTGAATTTTGTTCGTTTGGAGAAAACGTAACATGTTTTATTCGGATGGAAAGGTAACTTTTCCTGCCACGCAAGTTTTCCATTCGCTCGGCTCGTTCCACTCACCTCGCAAATGAAAAAACTCGCTGGGCAGGAAAAGTTAATCTGTCCATCCTAATAAAACAATATACTATTTTCGGAATTTCTTTTTAGGAGGAAAGAAATAACCAAGTCTATTTCTGGTCGAATTGTCGAAATGATCCAATATTAGTTTTCAGATTATTTTATTGTGTAATTCAACATAACAAAACTCTTTTTTATAAAGAAAAATATTGAAATGCAGCCGATTTACACATACTTTCGATACGCACTCCACAATCATTATCTTTCATTGGCGGGATAGATGGAGCTCATAATTTTGATCTGAAACCAAAAAACCAGAGAGGATTTTAATTTTCATAAATTTTTGTTCTATGTGAACCCGAAGAAATTGTCAAATTTAAATTTTTTATCGAATCGGCAAAAAGTATGTTTTTCAATTAAAAATAATTTCTTTAATTTGCTCAAAAAGTTGTTTAAAAATTTATTTTCATGATTCTTTTTAGTTCAAATAGAAGAAAAATGGATGAAAATTAAAATCCTTTCTGGTTTTCTTGATTCAGATCAAAATTATGAGCTCCATCTTTCCCGCCAATTGATTGTGGAGTTCGTATCGAAAGTGTGTGTAAATCGGCTGCATTTCAATATTTTTCTTAATAAAAATTTTTTTTGTTACATTGCATTACACAATAAGATAGTCTGAAAACTCCAATAGACTTGGTTATTTCTTTCCTCCTAAAAAGATTTCCGAAAAAAATGGTTTTTTCTCCAAACGTCACGAAAGTCAGCTGCTTCATATCGATTTTAAACACGAAAGTCAAACATTTGCTTACCGACATACATAAAACCACGTGGCGTAGAATTTTTCGAAAGTAAAACTGCCTAGGCAGGAAAAAAAATAACTAGAATTGTGACATTATATTAATAAGTAATTTTGGTATCTACCTTTTCTAAAAATTATTTTAAGTTTATTTACCATTTCAAATATAAAATTTTAGAGCGTAATTTAAAAATAAATAGATGTAAACTTTGACTTTGACATTTAAATCCTTAAAAATACCAACTTAAAAATTTTTTTTTAACCAAATAAATAAAAATTTTGATCTTTTAACCTAAAAATTTTAATAAATGTCACAATTGAAGTTGACAGTTGCGAATTCAATTTAAAAATTAGCAACATAAATTGAAAATAGTTGGCAGATTAAATCAAAATGTCACCTAACTTTTGTTTATTTGTATTACAATTTGATGAAATTAAAACTGGTTGACCGATTAAAATTATCTACCTTTCGAATTTTTTGCGCGCAATCAATCTAAATATTTGCTCTGCCTTCCTACCGATAATTCACGGGGGGTGTGCATTAAGCGAGGGGGGAGAATTTTTTACTCAGTTTTTTTATATCTAGCGCCGTTCTCGAGTTATTGCTAATTCAAAAAATTTCATAGTGGGTATCGGCAGGAAGATCGAATTTTTTTGCGCGCGATAGATCTGAATATTTGCATATGCTTTCCTACCGATAATTCACGAAGGGTGTGTACTAAGCGAGGGGAAGAAAACAAGAAAAATATCCTATATATAAACAAAAATGAAGGGAATAAAATTTGCAACAAAAAATGTCCAATAAATATAGCTGTAAAATTGATTTTTATATGATAAATACGTCTTCGTTCGGTACAATTTATATTTCCAATATATGACTGGAAATAGCTATTCAGTTTTTTTTGTAACGTAACTAACGTAAGTAACGTAATTTTTTAAAAATTTATATAATCTCAACAATTAAAAATTAAAAAAAAAATAGAGCCTATCGTTTGCCCACGATGAGACTAGGCTTAAAATTTGTTAAATGGATTACAGTTTTTTACAAAAAATTTTAAAGAAAATCGATCAGTACAAGCATTGCTAAAAATGGCGATTTATTTTAAAAACTTGAAAATCTAATAGTAATATTATTTTAAAATGTTTTTTGATATTTTTTGTAGAAAGTACTTTTTGCAAGAAACATTTTCAAAAAAAATACGTGCCATTTAGTAAATTATTCGCGGAGTTATGAGCATTTCAAAAAAAGTAACGTAAGCTTCTAAAAATCTATATCTCTTAAATGACATGATAAAAAAAATTGAAAAAAGTCATGGAGGCTAGTCTCAACTAGTACTAAAAGAAAAAAAAATTTCAAAAAAATCCGAAATGCAAAAGCAATATGGTTCCGATTTGGCGTAGAATGCCCCATATATTTGTTATATATATCATATTTTTTTATTTAAAAATTATTAATTATAAATATTAATTTTTGCAGTGAAAATGTTATAGTTTTTTTTATAACTTTTGAGTTATAGATTAAAGTAAAAAATGTGGAAACGGCGACGGCGAAATGTCCTAGACCGGGGTAACAAGGTATACCATGCTAACAAGCAATTACTTATCAAGAACAACTAAGGTAAATATATATTTTAAACGTTAATAACACCCGTAATTGCGTATGCGGAAGAGAATCTATGTATAGATAAAAGAGAAGAAGAATTGCGAATTTTAGAAATTGGGACCAAAAAAGATAAACGAATAGGATACAGACCTCTGATGAATTTTGAAGTACTGCGAGAAATGGGAAAATTAAAGAAATGGCCGAAACTCGCCAATTGAGGACCTTGTAGCATAAGGGATGTAGCTCCGTTATTTGCAATTGTCGAGAAATGACAATATACTGTTTGCAAACTTGCACTAAACAATGCTTGAAACAGGTCCAAAATCTGTAATATCTTTCCCATTTCTTCTCGGATTTACATCTTTCTTGCACCGATCGATACATAAATTCTTTTTACATTTTTTATACTCATTAACAAAAAAACGACCAAAAAATGGAGCTGCACCGCTTATGCTGCAAAGTCCTCAATTACGGATCTTAAAGCCTAGTTCACATCCAAGTAACGTACGTAGCGGACATACAAGACATAGCGTAGAAAACATAGCAAAATCATTTGCTATTCACATTAACGGAGAAAACATAGAAACGTGAATCGCGCGCACACGTATTTGCAGTCGACCAAATCTTCTCATAAAACCAACAATACAGAGGAATGCGGCAAGTGCCCAATTGGTATTTATGACCAGGATCGCGTTTTATAATAGTAGGTACCTACTAATACTTCGGATAGTACAAGTTGAATATTATTTACTATTGAAAAATAATGAAGAATGATTTTTGGCTATGCTTGTAGAATAGGTTATTTCATGAATAAGTATACCAAAAACCACGCAATAATTTAAAAATTATTTTCGTGTTTAGCAGATCAAAATTAATATGTATTACTTGATTTTTATTTAGGATATTTTTTTTGCTGTTGACCAGTATTATTTAACCAAATGTTTAATTTAATTTAATTTAAATTATTTATATGTCCGAAGTGTAACCTTAAAATTGAAAATTTGTTAAAGAAACAACGGGGGTGTTACCTAGTAAAATGAACACATCTCATTGGTCAAACATAGAAAACATAACGTAGAAGTTGAAGTTGACCCAACTTTTTGTTATGTCTTCCATGTCTTGTACGAATTCGTACGAATGTAACTGATGACGTTTGAAACCATGCATTTCAACTTTGCTCACGTTATGTCTTGTATGTCCGCTACGTACGTTACTTGGATGTGAACTAGGCTTAAGGGATAAGTGATAAAATCATCCTTACATAGCCAAAAATCGAAATGTTTCAATTTTGAAAAGAACCGTTTTTCTATTTTTTATGGATTTTATATTTTTGCTACTAAAAACTACAAAAAAAACGTTAAATGGTTGGTTGAAATATAAATACCACAACATGAAACGGAAGTCTGCCTCGTTGACTTCGCCGCATGCATCTTTCGGTTGACGCGATAAATTCTAAGAATTTTCGGATACGAGGGATTCGGATACGAGGGCTTTTACTGTAAATTGAACTTCAATAAGTATTTTGACGATAAAACGGAAACGACGTTAATTCCATAAAATATTGCATTTCTGACTTGACTAAATTTTGATAACGCAAACCCAAACAAAAACAAGGTTGCACAGGTAGTTCCAAATGTCCAAAATTGTTGCGACCAAAATTTAAAATTACGAAATGGACAACACTTACAACATCAAGTTTCTACAAGAGATCTTCAAGGCGAAGTGCTGACGCACTTGACGACAATTATTGCCGACTTCGGGAATTATCCCGGAAGCGGGATAGCCAACGGAAAATTCCTACAGCGGACATCGGGATTTCTAAACCAAATCACCAAACTAGACTCAAAATCGGGAATTGTGGTATTTCCAAAATAAACCATCACTCATAATCGGTCACACGGACCACATGCAACAAACGGCACAAGTATTGCTTGAACTTAATGTTTCTGAAGAGGGGCTCGAATCTGCACAAGGCGGAGCAGCGCTGAATACTACCACGAGCATTACAGCCACAAAGCACGAAACGTAAAACTCAAATTTCTTCAGAAATTGTCAAGTAGAGAAGGAACTACTAAATTTTCCAACACGAATGGTTGTTCACACAACCATCGGAGTCCGCGGGTCTTCAAGGACTGACTTTAAGCGGGAGCGAGTAACCGACAACGTCAGATCTACTGGCCTTTACTGAAAATGGTTATGACTAAAAAAATTAACTAAGCTTGAAACTATTAAAACTGTTAATTACCAGGGTCGCGTTTCATAATAGTAAGTACTAATACTATTAGTCGGAAAGTACAAGTCGAATATTATTACTATTGAAAAATAATGAAGAATAATTTTTTGCTATGCTTGTAGAATAGGTTATTTTATGAATAAGTACCAAAAACCACGCAGCTAGGTGTTCAGATTAACGATTTGAAGAATATTTAAAGTTACTTGTAACTTGTAATATTAGTAAATTTTTATTATGAAACAGTGCCCAGAGGGTGTTTAAATGCGCAAATAAAATTTAAATTACTGAAATTAAATAAAAAAAAGAATTCCAGACGACGATTACACTTGGCAGTTTTAATTTAATGTTGACTTTTTATTAAAATTCATGAAAATAACATCTATGTATGATTTTACTTAAAAGTCTACTTTTAGCGTTGTCACGTTCAAATCTCTAAAAAATAATATAGATTTCGACGTGAAAAAAGAACCCTAAACATTTTTAAAACTTGTTAGTATCTCGATTTTCGTCTGTTTTAATAGCAAATATCAGTTTTATTTTTTTAATTTTAGTAAGTAATAAAAATTAATACATTTTTTATTTCGTTAGTAGGTTGGATTGCAGTGATAGACTCTCGCAAAAATTTTGTTATAGTATATTATGTTATAATTTGTTATTGTTCTGTTACTTTTTGATGTTACTATAGAGATATGAGATAATTTGTAATGCAATAAAATAATAATATCATAATATTACGTAATAAAAAAGTGTTACCTGGTGTAAACAGTACTACGGCCTTCATACAACCACATTCGCTACCATCTGGAGAAGTTTGTCTAAAACGACACATTATTTCCTAAAATAAAATTTCTTGATATTAATAACTATTTCTAGGGTCGGCGGAAGTAAGCACATAAGTCAAAAATGGTAACTTTTCGGGAGACACAAAATACTTAATAAAACAAATGATTTTGAACAATTTGCGATCATAAAAAGAAATACTAAATTTTTGACTCATGTGCTTACGTCTGCCGACCCTAAATTTATAAATATATAAAAAAAATTTTTTTAAATATATGTTCGGTTAAGTGACCAATAAACGCAATTCTTTTATGATTAAGCAATGATAATTAATTATAGTAAGGTACCTGTGCATAATAAGGCCTAGCTAAGGGATATTTGAAATTAAATGAAAAATATCCAATTTAATCAACATGTTTTAATAATAATCATATCTTTAGTACATTTTGTACAAAATATAAGCGAGAAATGGTAAATTGCACCATAGACAAACACAAAATTAAACATTTTTATAAACCTTGTCAGTACACACAGAAAAACATACCTACCTATACTTGAATTCAAGTGTATAATTTACTCAGCATTATTTACTCGTGTGAACTCTTTTTTTAGTTTCATTGAAAAAACGAATTACTTGCTGAGTTACTCTCACTTAGAATATAGTGTTGATTCAATCTACAAAAAAGTTGAACTAAGAATTGAAATATATTTTACTTAAATATGAACACTTTTATTTGCTTTATGCCCGATTGCACCAACGTTCCTTAACCTTAAGCTTCACCCTAAATCGCTAAGTACGACCTTTTTTCATTGCACCACTGATTTAGGTGTTCCTTAACCGCTTAAGGACCACCCAATATAGCAGAAGGGCGCTATATTGCTGTATAGACAAACATTACGCCATTACAGTTTTATAATTTACAAAGAGAAGTTTTCTTCAATTTTGGTGTTAATAATTTGTGAATTCTTTATGTACTTATCATACTAAAGTTATTATAAACTTGGAATTTACATCATTTCGTGGAAAGGTAGGTATAGTAGAACCCCCATCATTCGACATTAAACGGGAGCCATTTCCTGTCCAAACATAGAATTTGTCGAATAGAAAAATGAAATAAATATCTTTATATGATATAAACATATCATGTTATTCTTGATTACAATAAGAATTTATTTACACTACTAGCCTAAAAAAAGCGGCTTGCGCCGCTTTTTTGACGCTAGTTCGCCCTTTCGGGCTCATAGCGGCCTACGGCCGCCAGTTGATTAATTGATTATGATTGAGAGGTGCACGAGGAGAGATGGTACCGAACCGAGCGCGCAAAATATTTTAAGTGGCGATTGATTATTGATTGCAATACGATTTGATATTTCTCTTTTACTCGCACGGTGGTACAATGTGTTACCGATGGTCTGCTGCACATGGTAAACTTTATAAACCATACGAAAATTTACTCTGGCGAGAAGATATTCGCATTGGGCGTGTATGTTAGTATGTACTCGAAGTTTTAATAAACTTTATTAACAATTCACACATAAGTTCCGATATAAGATTATGTTGGTATAGGTAGCCAGCGTTAAAAGTTGAAATTGTAAAAATTACCAAACGAATTATTCTGCAAATAAAAAACATACGTTCATGTTTCTGTTCACTTATGTTTTTAATAGAATTAAAAACAACTTGAAATTAAAAAATTGCAATTTTCGGATATTTTCTATTTTTTTTGTTTGTTTAAATTTCAACATTATTTGTAAAATTTACACAAATCCATTTATTTTAACTTTTTGTGAAGAAACTGTGGTGGCCTTATTAACTTAACCACTTCCTAAATGTTCCGTTTGCCGTAACTATAACCACTTCTTAAAGTGACAGCAGTTTCTTGGAGGTTATGAAGCAATCCTTATTGGAGCTTGAGATCAGTGGCGTGTTACGAGTATATTTTATCTAGGGCATTCATTGCTTTCGATAGATTTTTATATTTTCACAGCAGAGGATCGGAAAAAAAGGTTTGATTGAATTTTTTGTTAATCTTTTTAATGTTTAATAATAAACATAATCATAATTGCGCGAGGAGGGATGGTACCGAACCGAGCGCGCAAACTATTTTAAGTGGCGATTAATTATTAATTGCAACACGCTTTGATATTTCTATTTTACCACTCGCGCGGTGGTACAATGTGTCATTGTTGGTTTGCTGCACAATATCTTGTAAAAGAAATTGCGATAGCCACTACCTTAACCACTTCCTAAAAGTTCCGTTTGCCGTGACTTTAACCACTTCTTAAAGTGACAGAACATTATTGGAGGTTATGAAGCAATTATGGAGGTTATGGTTCAGTGGCGTGTCACGTGTACATTTTATCCAGGGGTTTTTATTGTTATCGATTGATTTTTTATATTTTTACAGAAGCCGTTCAGAAAAAAAACGGCATAATCGATATTTGTGTTAATCTTTTTGAAACGTTTTTTTAATATTTAATAATAAACATAATCATAATTGAAATATTTCTAAATTACTACAGATTTAGCAATAATATATTATTAAAATATTATACAAAAATCCCAGTATAAAATTTTAAATATATTTTATAAATCAAAAAAAAAAAAATTAGCAATAATAATTAAATTGAAATATTAAACGAAAATTCGAGTATAAAATTTCATAGAAATTGTAAATTTGCAGTTTTAGATATTGGTGATTTTGAATAAAAACAAAAAAATAAATGTTTTTACAAATTTTCAAATTTTAAGACGGCAACGTATTGGCCTGTCACGTGGAAGTATTTTGGATCAAAATTTTTTTATAAATTTAATTTGTCTTTACGGAAAAATTTCGCTTCGAAGTGTGAAATTTTTAAAAATGCACCAAAATTTTACCTTTTTTACCCGTTTCCTCTAAACGAAAAGGGAAAAGGTTAAAATTTTTGACTTTACAATTGTAATCCACGTTTGCGCGCAACTTTCTCGTCCATTGGCAATTACCGTAAGGGCATCCGACCGCTTTCGACTTTGATTTTGAAGAAGGATTTTTTTAAATTTGCTAAATTGAATATTATTAATTTTCACGTCGATAGTAATCGTGAAAAGAAAACGAAAAGTAGATTTGAAAGTTTTCGAAAAAATCGTTCCTTCACCCTTAAAAATGACTTTTTTGATTTATTGCAAAAAGTGCAAGGATTTGAAACGAAAATTTTCGTGGTTGGATATTTCTTAGATTTGCAGGTGTAAGGAATGGGTTTTTAAAAAATTCGCGAGGAACAAAAATGAAGCCATTAGCAAGGACCAATCGATGGTCGCAAAACATTTTTTAAATTTTCGACGGTTTACGCGCAATCGGCGTAACAAAGTCAAAATTTGAATTTTTTTTGTTTGCGCCGTAGCGGCGTTATTTTTGAACCGATTTTTAATTTCAAAATGGCACCGAATAGGTACGGTCGAACTACACAAATTCGATGTGGTTCATTTTTTCCCTAACTCCATCGGTGGAGCCGTAAAATCCAAACCAAATTTTCAAATTTTTGTTCAAAGGCTACCTTTGCTCCTTTTGGGAAAAAAAATTTTTCATAAATTTGCAAATTTTGCGCCGGAAACGTATTGGCCCGACACGTGGAAGATTTTTGGATCGAAATTTTTTTATAAATTTATTTTGTCTTTGCGGATAAATTTCGCTTCCAAGTGTGAAATTTTCAAAAAGCACCAAAATTTTACCTTTTTTTCGGGTTTCACCTTAAAGAAGAGAGAAAAAGGAAAACTTTTTTACTTTACAATTGTTATCAACGTTTGGGCACATGTTTCTCGGCAATTGGCAATTACCGTAAGGTTGTTCAAAGGGCATCCGACCGCGTTCGAGTTTGATTTTGAAGAAGGATTTTTCTTAAATTTTTAAATTTTAATTTTTTTAATTATTAAGTCGATGCTAATCGCAAAAAGAAAGCGAAAAGTTGATTAGGCTTTTTTCGAAAAAACCGTCCCTTCACCGTTAAAACTGACCGTTTTGGTTTATTGCAAAAAGAGCAAGGATTTGAAACGAAAATTTTCGTCGTACGACATTTCTTAGTTTAGCAGCGGTAAGGATTGGTTTTTAAAAAAATTCTCGAGAAACAAAAATGAAGCCATTAGCAAGGACCAATCGATGGTCGCAAAACATTTTCAAAATTTTCGACGGTTTACGCGCAATCGGCGTAACAAAGTCAAAATTTGAATTTTTTTTATTTGCGCCGTAGCGGCGTTATTTTTGAACCGATTTTTAATTTCAAAACGGCATCGCATAGGTACGATCGAACTACACAAATTCGATGTGGTTCATTTTTTTCCCATCTCCATCGGTGGAGCCGTAAAATCAAAACCAAATTTTCAAATTTTTTTTCAAAGGCTACCTACCCCCTTTGCTTCTTTTCGGAAAAAAAAATTTTCAAAAATTTGCAAATTTTACGCCGGAAACGAATTGGCCCGACACGTGGAAGATTTTTGGATCGAAATTTTTTTATAAATTTATTTTGTCTTTGCGGAAAAATTTCGCTTCGAAGTGTGAAATTTTCAAAAATGCACAAAAACTTGACGATTTTACCCGTTTCCACCTAACGAAAAGGAAAAAAGTTAAAATTTTTGACTTGACAATTATTATCGAGGTTTGCGCGCATATTTCTCGGCCATCGGCATTTACCGCAAAGTTGTACTAAAGGGCATACGACCGCTTTGGAGTTTGATTTTGGAGAAAGAATTTTCTTAAATTTGATAAATTTAATTTTTTTAATTGTCACGTCGATAGTAGTCGCGAAAAGAAAACGAAAAATAGATTTGATGGTTTTCGAAAAAATCGTTCCTTCACCCTTAAAAGTGACTTTGTTTATTTGCTTCAAAATATTTACTTCTTTTGCATTCGAAGTTTGATGGTAAATTTGGGTGGACGACAATTGTATTAGGTGCCGTTGGATTGAGAAGTCTAGAAGGAAGCTATTCGTTGCGTTTGCCGCGTTGGAAAATTGCACTCTGCGCGAAGCTGAGCGCAACTATGGCAAAAAAGTTGGAAACCGCGTCAAATCAAATTTGCAAATTTCCTTTTTCTTACGCAAAATTAGGTGGTAAAATTTGGTTGCCGACTTTCGAGGTTGCTACGGTTCGCTTCAGGAGACCCGGAGGAAGCTACTTGTCGGGCCTACGGCCCTCCAAAATTCAACTCCGCGCCAAGCCGAGCGCAAGTGTGGTAAAAAAGTTTTCAAATTTGAAATCCCCGTCGAATCAAATTTACAAATTTACTTCTTCATACTCAAAATTGGGCGGTAAAATTTGGTTGCCGACTTTCGAAACTGCTACGGTTCGCTTCAGGAGACCTGGAGGAAGCTACTTGTCGGGCCTACGGCCCTCCAAAATGCAACTCGGCGCCAAGCCGAGCGCAAGTATGGGAAAAAAGTGTAAAACATTAAAACCCACGTTGGATTAAATTTGCAATTTTACTTCTTTGTACGTAAAATTTTGTGGTAAATTTTGAAGTGGAAGATTTGTTTCTGGTACTGTTGGATTCAAAAAACTTCAAGGAAGCTATTCGTCGCGCTCGCCGACGCGAGAAGAGGCGTTCCGCGCGTCACCATGCGCAAGAATGGTAAAAATGTCAAAAATGTCATAAACGTCAAAATTAAATTAATTTCGGAAAATTTTGGGAATCGAGTTGCGACGCGACTCGCATTCCGTCTAACCCGTTTTACGTGAATCAGAGAGAGATGCGACATGGTACGATTAAAAAAAGGCACGCGTATTATTAAAAATCGGTCATTTTGTCGGAGAGAGACCTAGCAAGGCGCGACCCTTTGCACTCGTGTAAAAAATTTTCGCAAAATAAACCTTCGACTTTGCGGGCTCGCGGCGTCGCGGCAAGATTTTTGCTAAAAAAGTTATATCGGTTGTGCACGATGCGGATCCTTTGGGCGTCGAACGACACCTTTCCCATCAAAATCTGTAGTGCCAGTTTGGCTGGCGTTCTGCCCGCGAAATCGACCGTTAAAAAACGCACTAAATCGGCGCTGGCCGCCGCCTCCGGCGGCGGATCCAATTCTTTTAGCCAGCAACGGCTCGGCTTCGCCTCGCTCCATCTTTTAAGATATTACACGTCGGAATCGGTCCGACGGGGGCCGCTCCGCGGCCCCAAACGTTGTCGAAATTCTTAAAAACGATAAGATTTTATTATATAAGATGCCTTACCCAGCAAATTTTATGATTTAATTTAAATATACAAATTTTGTAAAAAGAATTATTTTGCAAAAATGTTATTAGATACATAATATAAACTTTAAAATAACTTTATATTTTACGAATAAATTTTATAAATTAAATGACAAAATTGTGACAATACGCGTTATAAAATAACAAAACTATATTATACCATTAGAATGTAAATATTTTATTTTTATTAATTTCTAATAACCTCTTTCAAATTTAAATACTCTTTATTTTAGCATTGAAAATGCTGTTATTTTGCTATTATCATGTTTCAAGCATTATAACGTAGGTAATCAATCTGTCTGCCTACGTCCTGAACTCCAGTCGTGGCGAGATAAGCTCACAACTTGTGCGTCATCAGCTCATAATTATCTGTCCATTAGAATGAGAAATTCTCGGAATTGTCGAATAAGTGGGTGTCGAATAATGGGGGTTCTACTGTACCTACAACCTATAGGTATACTTACAATTATGACGCGGCCATGGCGCGGCTTAATTAATGTAAATTAATCAGTTTAAAAATCCTAGTATATTTGTTACTTTCTCGTGCTCTATTAGTTATCTTTACAATAATAATAATTATTACAAGAAGTATCTACAAATAACTTTTTAAAATAGGCTCCCTTGACTTGATTACAAGCTATTTAGTGCTAAAACCGCATTAACTACTTTTAATTTTTAAATTTGTAACTTTTAATTATTTAAATAAACATGTAACCTGCAATTTCATAATCTGTCAATTTATTGTATTATAAGAGAAATAAGGGTTATGATTATATATTGTGACGTGTCAAGCGTGAACGTGTGGCTATATGCGCAGGACACATCAACAAATACACTTAGCAAAGTTAAGATGGTGTACTGAATAGGAAGGTTGCAATGATATGATTTTTAAATGAAAGTAATGACGATTTGTGTTGAATCAAATTATATTTGTGATCAAGCAAAAAAACAGGTAAATATACAAATTTATAACATAATTTAGGACATAGCAAGAAAGTGTGTTTCATTAGTTAATGTGTGTAATTTTTGCAGGTTATACAATAATATTAGTGCGATGAAAACAAAGCTATATACTATTTGGCCAAATAAATATAAAATTTTACCTTGCAAGGGTTTGATACAAATCGGCGACATAAACTTCGAAGGTACAATGCACAAAATTCATCCAATAAATATTCCCCGATCGTTGTAAGTAACAGTTCATTAATCTTCTTATAATTTAGAAATAATTTATTTTGGTTAACCGCACGTTTAATTTCGCCTTCACTATGAATTTCTAACACGAGTCACTTTGATTTAAATTTGTTAAAAAATTTTAATATTTTAATTTTAGGTTATCTAACATTCCGAGAGAGACTTATAAATTGTTTCGGAAACACTTCCAGGTCCGGTTTTGGTTAAAAAACAAAAGTTAGGTTACGACTGGCACGTCCTTCTTGGTCAACCACTAAAACAATACTAAAAAACAACGAAAATTGATCCTCCTTTTATACTTTTTAGAAATTTGTTTTCAAAAACATAGATTGCCATTTTATAATTTTTAAATATTGTTGACCTTTTATTTTATCCTTTTTTGAAATTGTAAGGTTAAAAAAAGGAAAAATCATTCATCGATGAATGATAAAAGGGATGTTCAATATTTTCATGGTGGATACAAACACATCCTAGATATCATGAAAACGATGCCATGACTTATGGTCAAATTTTAGTTTAATTTAATTTATTATGTTCAATTTTATAGGATTTAAGAGATTTTAAAAAGTTTTTATATAATTCATCATTTTTAGTCAAATGTTTTAATGTTATATTAAAACAAAAACATCATATTGACAATCTGTCAATGTAAGTTTTTAAAACCTTTATAAAATCTTTTAATTTTTTAAAAATTTTTTAATTTATTAACTTGTAGCTTTGAAAATGTGCCAATAAACGACACGAAACGTCAGACAATTTAATTGTTAAAAAGACCTTAATATCAACAATTTCAAAAAAGGATAGATTGCCATGATCACTATCCTCAAAAACTGCACCGATCTTGATGAAATTTTACAATTTTGTCCATCTCTAACTCAAATATATGTGGAAAAAATTTTGAATCCTCTAGCTCGTTCCGTCTTTCCACAATTAATAAAAATCTAAGCCGAAATTTTATATCTTTAATATTTTTGAAAATTTTTCTTAATTTTTGAATTTTCAAATACTTTTTGATCTCGAAAATTCGAGCTCTTTATTCTCTTCCTTTCGCCGTATAGTATGCTTCTGTATCATAAATATTTACAGAATAATCTTGATTTTTCCAAATTTTCCATCTGACAGCTGCCTGTCATTTACCATAATTTGAAATATTCTATTTAAATTTGCTTTTGGTATGGCCATCTTGCCTCAATCTCTCTCTAGGACTTATTCCTCGTCCATTTTATGCAATTTCCATAGTCAGCTCGTCATATTTACCATCATGGCGTTTAACTGCCTCCATGTCAAATTTTGTATCGTCGAAGCACTAAATCGTCCCGAAAACAAGAATTCTCTACACACCAAGTTCACCTAACGTAAGTTTAACATAATGTCTTCACACATTTCTTAAAATTAAACATTTATAACAACAAATTATTTATTTTAGATCTCAAATCGTATGATACCTCAAATCGTCATAATTATGCCACGCAGGACATTGTAAGCAATACAATACCAAAAGAAAATTGAACTATCCATAGTACATCACCATTTCGCAAGATCGTGTGTTGCATTTAAGTTACATGGTAAAATTTAAACCAGCAAATCAATGATTTTAGTTAAACGTAGCCTCATGCGCATATATTTATGTTAGTATTTTGATACTTGTGTCCCTCGTCTTAATCCTAGCTTGCACCCTAGCATAATAACATGACATAATATATATATATATATATAATTTACAGATTCTAAAACTGCAATTTATTTAAGAGATGCTGACATTATTAAATAAACAACATTGGAAGTATAGTTAACAAGTTGCTTATTGATAGAATAATGATTATTCATGGTAAGGTATAATCGAAATAATTTTGTTTATTTTTGTATTATTAAATGTAAATGATTTCAGGATTCTGGAGATATGGAAATACATAAGGTACTAGGTATGCAGCAACAACAAAAATTCAGCTTTGATAAGAAATCAACCTCTTCAGCGTTAAAATTTTAACTAAAGAGCATGCGTATAGTCATAGAACTGGAGATAACTGTTTGTTCGAACAGACCTAATGAGAAAAATGATCTATATTCGATTGTTACAGTTTTAATACGTTGTATCGTGATCTACATACTTGACGTAGCGGACACATTAGGTGGTCAAATTATACAAAATTTGCACTAGTTGAAAGTTATTATACAGGATTTTTACTTAAGAGTCAAAATTAGATTAAAAGATTAGATTAGAAGAAAATTAGAAGATAAGGGGTAAAAATTTGCTGGAATTCCCAAATTTTCCAATTTTGAGAAATTTTTCTGATTTTTGAAGAGCTGTAACATGGAAACTACTATAGCTAGAAATCTCTTTTTAGTTTCAAATGATAGCTAATTTAATGTGCTTTAAAAAGGTGCAAAAGTAAAATTTTTTACAGATGCTTATTTTAACCGCCATTTAGCAAAAATCGAAAAAAATTAAAAAAAGTTTGCGGTTTTTTGAAGGTGGTGCGCCCGCAGCAAAATTTTTTGTTAAGAAATTCCTAAAATTCCATCCAGGCATCAACCTGTACAACTTATAAAAAAATTAACTTTACCGGAATTAATGCACCTATTTTCAATGCACCTATATATAAAAAATTTCCGCAATTTTGCTTTAAGGCCGTGTGATTAAAAATTAATCATATTTTCATTATTTTGTGCGTGAACCAGCTTGGTATTGTGAGACAGTCGGTTAGTATCAAAATCTCAACTTATTTTTTTCAACTTTGAGCTCATCTGCTTCGAGAATGCGACCACATAAAAGCGGCAGACGAATAATTTTCGATGTAGTTCCTATTTTCACTCATTTTGGCTCGTAAATCATCTTGGTATTAATTAGGCGGTAGTAGGTCAACTTTTTATACTTTTGAAAATTATTGCGAATATAAAGCGACCACTTCCGGCCGGCAGACGAGCGGTTTTGTATTTAGTGCGGGCAATATTACACACCTGAAATAGCAAACCTTTGGTATCTTATAAGGTGGTAGTTTTTACTCCCAGCTCTCGGTCTATAGGCATTTCAAACCTTATATCAATATCTTTATTAATAATTTCATAAAAAATTCACAAAAATTACTTTGTTCCAAAGTAGAATTCTGCCTTAAGGTAGTTATTTAAAACTCAATATGAATGGGCGAAAGCTTTCATTTTTTGTTTTTTGAATTAATCAAGATTAATAATTTAAGCTTGAAAATTCTTTTACATTTTTAATCAATTAATTAAAATTATGTTAACTTAAATTTTAAACAATAAAAAAAACCAAAAGGTATAGTGGCTTCAGTCGAATGATTCATCTTTTTAAGATGAATACTTTTTCCTTCATATACCCAGCCAAAGCCTTTTTGGGCACCAAACTGCAGCAATTGCCACCTTCCATGAGATGCAAAATGCAGATGGTTTGACAAAAACAAGGATCGTGTTAACTTGGAGCAAGACTCCAGTTTCGACCCATTACGGGATTTGTCTCATCGGTTGCACATTGCCAACAACGATACCAAGCATACCAACGATACCAACAATAGCATTGCTCACAACTTGAAGAAGCGCATACCACGTCTGGCGCCCTGCAGTGGCGAGAGTATGAAGGATCCTGAAATGCGTCCTGAAACAGGTAACTTTAATGAATTACCAATAAAATCGTAATTCTCTTGCAAAATATATGCCGCCACAGGCATGACATTACAAATTGATAATATCTTTGATTAATAATATCAAAGTCGACCGGAAAAGCTTTGGCTGGGTATATGAAGGAGAAAGTATTCATCTTAAAAAGATGAATCATTCGACTGAAGCCACTTTACCTTTTGGTTTTTATTGTATCAAAATACGGTCCAAAATCAAAATCAAAATAATTCAAAATAATTACCAAAAATTGAACAGTTCACGGCTACATTAGGGGTAGTCGTTCCCATAAATCTCAGCCCTGGGCGGTTGCCACAAAACGCTAAAATTTGTTGTTGTTAATTTTTTTAAAACTTATTTTGTGTTTTTGATAACCTGAAGGATGACTTTATAAAATGATAATTTGACACCGCTGTTTTAAGTTTAAATAATGGAATTACAAGGAAATTAATGCAATATGTTTTCTTGTTCGAGTTCTTATTCGAGTCACTATATACATGCAGAAAAGATAAGATAGTGAATAAGATAGCAATAAAAATTAACGAGTCGTTAACTTATAACAACTTTGAATTTTAGAAAATAGAATTTTCTGACATAACAACTAACCGTTCACTTAGAGCTCGTGCCAAATAGAAATAGAACCGAAAATTGTCTGTTTTTAGCAATAACTTTTTTGATTTTAAAGATACAGCAAAAAAGAACTAATAAAATTCTTTAAGTTCGTATATTAGAAGTTTTGCCGTATCTCAAAAATTAAGAAAGTTATTGCTGAAATATGATGATTGTCGAGTTCATTTCTACCTGGCACGAGCTATAACAACTAAATTTAGTTGTATTAATAACAACTTTGCTTAGAAAATTGCACTGATTATCAACTTAAATTAAAACTAGTCGACCAGTTAAATTCTGATAGTTTGGAAAAAAGTAACATATTTTTTTTCGTATGGCAAAGTTAACCTTTGCATCCTAATATACAGTATTAAGTATTATATACTATTTTATACTGTTATAAAATATAATACATAGAGTAAATATGGGTTTTATGCCCCTGTAGGATCGACGACTCATTACGAAAAAGTGCAGGTAGGTATGCACTAATTGCATTTTACAATTAGTGTTTGATGTGGGACATAAGTCGAAGTTAATATAATTCAATTATAGGCAGGTTTTTGCGATAATTTTGAGTTAAATGATTATTAAAGGTAATTGCACTGTTTTTGCTTATAATTACTAAATTTTTACAAATCAACTTAAGGTATTTATGATGATGTTCAATGTATTTTTAGTAATTATTTTTGATGCAATTGATCAGTAAAATACATAACCTTGCATTCTAGACGATAAAATACGTGATATATTATATGTGCTGATAAGTATACGGTGGGGCGTATATCCTACAGCAACAAGGATTTATGGCACTAGCTTATGTGGGATATATGTCCCATAATACTTGCGGAAGAAACGAAAAAAGAAAAAGTATTGTTAAAAAAAGAATATCTTCAGTGATTTGTAATGATTATTAGTATTTTATTACCACTATTAATTTTATATTACATTTTGCTATTGTATTTTATATTAATTTTTATATTATATTTTAATTTTTCTATTTAATATTACTATTCAATAATTATTATGTATTAGAAAATTAATATACCTATTCATTTCATATTGATTCAAGACAGGTTGAACTTCTATGCCATAAATATCTTATGGAATTAAAAGGTAGGCATATATACTTTTATGCTGGGGCATAAAACCTACTAGTGGGGGTTATATGGCCATTTGCTCTTCTTTGTTAAAACAAGGATTACTAACCCAAAACTTTATAAATACGTATCTGAAATTATATTTATAAGTGGTAAATATATTAAAATATCCATTAGAACAAAAAAAATTATATTGATACTTGAAACAACATCTCGGTGATTTTTTCCCCTTAGGTATGCCATATATCCCACATTTAACCTATAGTATGCTATTTTACTTACGATAACTTGATGATAATTTAATAAAATTTAGCAGAACTATTAATAAATTAGTACAATAAATATTATAAATCATTTTACATAAAAAATAAACCCACCAACCTGTATGGTTTTAATATCTATTTCGGTGTGTGAATCAGTGGGTAAACGTTCTCGAGCTTGCGAGCAGCATAATAATGACGATAAATCCCATGGAACCGACCACTGCGCTAAATGTAGTAAAAACAAATCTTTCCAAGATTCTTGTAATAATAAAAGTTGATCGTGTTTACTTAAAGTTTGGAAAGGTGCAAGACATCTAACCCATCTTACAGCCATAAAAAGTAATCTTGCTGCAGTTTCCTAAAAACAAAATAGTTTAAAAATTGTAAATATGAGTACAAAGAATTACCGGTACTAATGCACCGGTTTTGAGATACAGATGAAAATTTTTTTGAATTTTACCGAGTTTTATTTAAATTACCTACTGTCCTACTGTAATTCTGGAATGGTGTGACAAAATAAAACATTTTATATAACCAAAAAAGGAAGGAAATCAAATTTGCCACAAAAAATTTCTAATAAGTACATATATTGCTGTAAAACAAATTTTTATATGACAAATCACGCCTTCAAAACGTATAATTTACATTGCTAGCATATAGGACTGTATATAAATAATAATGAGAGCCACTGTACCTTATATTTTTAAATTTTGTATATTTTGTTTATTACGAATTTTGAAAAATAAATTTTAGTTTTCTGGCGTTTCAAGTTAATAATATTGGTCTTTGCTGATATTTTGCATTTTCTTCTAAAGTCGGCCAAGAACAATATGCTCGATTAAAAAGCTGTAAGCGCCATTTTACTAATATTTGAACAAATAAAAATTGTTATAATATATCGTTATTGAAGTATGAAACCTAAACATGTTATATACATAAACTAGCTCAACAGGCCATGAAGGCCCAAGGCTTTTTGCACAATCTTTCTCCTTGGTTCTCCATTATTGCATTTATGTCACAATTAGGGTTGCCAACTATATTTTATAATAAAGTATATACTTTATTTTTTGCAAATAGAATTTCGATATATATCGATTACTGATGATTATTTTTTTATGGTTCAAACGACAGATGTTATAAAATTATTAGCTTAAAACTTAAAATTAAAAAAAATACCTATTTTTCTTACAAATACTCTTTATTTCTCTTTTTAAAGATTCGATACTTTATTTCTTATCAGTAAAAGTTGGCAACCCTAGTCACAATGCTATAAAATTATGACGTAACCAATGATTACTTCACTACTACTCACAAGCTCATATAATCCTTAGTACCTAAAGAACATTAGAATAATATAGTACTCTAGTTATTAGTACAAATGTATACATAATAAATATGTTTAGTTTTATTTGACTAACAACGCAACATCTACTTTGTGCTTTCTCCTTCCATCAACCAACACCCAGAAGTTTCAAATCCGCTTCCACCACAGCCAACCATCTGTTCCTTGGTCGTCCTCTCTTTCTCGTATCCAATAGTCTTATTTCCATTACCTTTCTTATCACTCTACTTTCCTGGAGCCTAAGGACATGCCCCAACCATCTATCTCTGTGATCGTGCCACATCATCTGTTATTAAAGGTTCGTCAAATAACTCTTAAATTCTGTATTTGTTCTTCTTTTCCAGTCCTCTTCCACTCTCTTCCCTCCGCAAATCATTCTTAAAACCTTTCTTTCTCTTATCTCACTTTCTTATCTCACTAGCATAAATTACCACAGGTTGGATAGCAGTTTTATATGTCCTTATTTTAATCCTGCGTGATACGTTATTGTTCCATATTGTTGACATCAGACTACCTATACTTCTGTTTCCAGCTGTTATTCTAGCGTTTATTTCCTTACTGTAATCATTATTTCGTGTTATTATCGTACCCAAGAAACGAAACTTGCAAGTTTAAACAAGTGGACATGTCCACTTCTTCAAAATCATATTGTTCTCAATCTTTGGTTTCTATTCTAAAATAACTTCCCATTCCGACTTCACTTCTTTCTCCCATCCTCAGGTACTTGGTCTTGTTTTCATTAATTTTCAATCCCAGTATTTTAGCTCTTGCCTCCAATTATAACATTACATTTTTCAGCTCCCCACTAGATCTCGCCAGGACTGTTACGTCATCCGTATATGCTATCAGCTGACGCCCTCTATTGTATATTGTTTCATTGCGTAGAATACCACTCTATCCACTCTACTGCTAATATGAAAAAGATTGCTGACAAAGGATCCAACTGTCGTAATCCTTTACAGACTATAAATTTCTTTGATAATTTTGCGTTTACTGCCGCAATCTTATTCTCTGTGCCAGTAAAAGTAATCTTGATCAGATTTATTAGCTTTCGTGGCATTCCCAATTATTCTTCCATCACTTTATACAATTTTTTTCTATCGATGGAATCGTAAACCTGCTTGAAATCAACAAATACCGTATGTATCACCATGTTGTGTTCATAGCACCTCTCCTGCACCTGCCTTAGAGTAAATATTTGGTCAATCGCCCACACAAATCACCCACATTGGTATTCTCCAAATGATTTCATTTATGTATTTTTGCATCTTTTCTTTAACGAGATTTGCCAATATCTTGTAGACTACATTTAGGAGTGCTATTCCTCGATAGTTTTCGCATCTTGTACTATCTCCTTTCTTAAAAATTGGGCATATCGTCGCTTTTGGGTTTTATTAATGAATTATACTCAGTAATATCAAAGGTATAAGTATATTATTTAATATAATATAAACTATTATAAGTTAAACATTATGTACATTAAATTGACATAATATAGTATTTCGTAGTGAAGTTTTAATTTACTGTATGAGTGAGTGTTGAATCACGAAATAATAATATTGCCACTTATATGGTCTTACGAAAAATCATATAAAAACTATTTTTAAACTATGCTACTCGTATAAGCTTATAACCTAATTTTTAATAACTTGCTTTTAAAATCATTTTTAATCTTTTATTTATTTTGTTAGCAATCGCTTGCGCCCATTCTTTTGGCATCTTTTTAGTCTTCCATATTTTACTAATTAATTCATATATCTCCTTTCTTATTCGTCCACCTCCATATTTTATCATTTCTGCCTGAATGCCTTTCTCACCTGGAATTTTGTTATTTTTCAACTTTTTTATTATTTTTTCTATTTCTTCCTCCGTTGGCGCTGTTATCTCCTCCGTTATTCATCTTTTATTACAAATGGGTTTTCCAGTTCTAATTCGCCGTTGTTTTCTTCCTTTTTTAGCATATCTTAAAAATATTCCGCCCATCTTTCCAGACTTCTATTTTCATCCATACACAGGTTGCCGTCTTTCATTCTACAATACACCTTCTTTGTGTGATGACCTTGTTTTTTCCTTTTTATTTGTTGATGAAATCTTTTTACTTCCTTTGTTCTATAGTTCTCTTCCAATTCTTTCATTTCATCTTCTTCAGCATATCTTTTTTTTTATTTTACATACATGTTTAGCCTCTCTTCTTGTATTTCCCGTATTCTTCTTTTGCTTCTACTGTTCCGTTGTTTATCATTTCAATTTTTGCTCGTTTTCTTTCTCTTACTGCTATCTTACATTCGTCGTCGTACCACTCTTGTTTCCTCCCTTTCTTGTGCTTTCCCAAAATTTGCTCAAACGTTTCTTTACAGCATTTTTAAGTATTTCCCATTATTCCTCTAAATTGTTTCCTTTTTCTTCCGTCTGTAGTAGTTTTTTTATTTGTTTTACGTATTTATCTCTGTTGTCTTCTTTTTTCAGTTTCTCAATATCAAATCTTTCCATTCTTTCTTGGGTCGCTTTATATGCTTTTGGTATTAGCTGTTTTACTACAGCTTTCACTAGGTAATGGTCTGAATCAGCCCCTGTACAGCTTTTAATGTTAGTTATCATTTTTGTGTGATTCTCTTCTATTAATACATGATCTATATGGTTCACCGTGTTACCATCCGTCGATTCCTAAGTTCCCTTGTATACGTCCTTTCGTTGGAAGTCGATGCTCACAATTTTCATATTTCTTTGTGTTGCAAAACCAATTAACAGTTGTCCATTTTCATTACTTTCGACGTGTTTGCTATATTTTCCTATTTTCGATTCATATTTTTTTTCTCTTCCTATCTTTACGTTACAGTCACCAATAATAATATTTAGATCATATTATGTATCTTAGAATCTGTAGGAAAATTTCTCTTAATCTGTCGTAATATGCCTCTTTTGCTTCAATTAGCTCTTCTTCTGATGGTGCGTGTATGTTTATTATGGGTATCTTTTGGTATCGTCATCGAATTCTTATACTACACAATCTGTCCGTTACTGGTTCGAAATTTATCACCGCATAAATCCATTTCTTTTTTACTAAGAATCCCATTCCGAATCTTCTGTTTGTTCCACTGCTATGGTATAACACATATTCTCCCAAATCCATAATCTCATTGTCCTGTTGTTTGTTCTCTTGTAACTCTATATAATATCCAATCCGTTCCTTTTTACTTCCTCACTTAGAATTCTTAGCGCTCCTTCTTCGTATGTTCCTCTAACGTTCCAAGTAGTTACAAATAGTTGTTCCTTTATTTTATTTCTTGTGTTCTGCTGTCTCGTTTCATTGTCCCTTTTCTTTTGTGTTCCGCAGTTTCATTTTGTTGTCCGTTTCTTGCCTGGTCGTCCATCGTATTTCTTCGTGGTATACATTTTTCAGTTTTTTGGCAGCGGCGGTGGGTTTTCAACTTCTTGCAGTTCACCGACCTTTTGATAATATTTTAGCATCCTGCCCTCACATATTAATTTCTGATAGCCTACCTTTACTTTTTTTCCCGATTTTCTCAATTCTTCCGCCTATTTTCTTATCGTTGCGTTGCCTGGATTGCTTTTTTCGATATGTTAGGTCATCGTCAATATAGACTTTACTTCCAGGCAGCTTAATCAACTTATATTTCTTCTTCATTACCACCATTTTTTCTTCAAAATTCTCCATCTCAATTACACTTCTTTCGCTCCCCACCTTGTACGCCGTTGATATCTTTATATCGACTTCCAAGTTATTCTTTAAAAATATGCAAATACTATCCTTTAGGGAACCCGTTCATTCGCATCTATTTTTATTCCTGTCACCACCAATCTGTTTTTTCCTTTCTTGTGGTTCGAGATTGTATTCCATTGTGCCTAGCTTACGTTCAAGTTCTTTTATTCGTTCATCCCCAACTTCTTTTCGTGGTCCCAGTTTGTCTTAGTTTTTTTCAACTCCTTTCTCACCTCTTTCAGGTGTTTTCTCTTATCTCTCTTTTCACTTCATCATTTTCCTTTCTCATTGTCTTATTGTCTTTAGAAAATCCTTAATATGCAATACAATTGATTTTCTGTAATTCCAATTTATTCGATTTCCGTTTGCATTCAAGTGTCTCGTTATAATGCAATCTTCAAACCAGGAATGCACTATGTATTGTGTGTTGCCTATATTCAAGTTAAAAACGATCACCCAAATTGACTTTTCAGAGGTTTTCGTATTATTCTAACCTATTTCTCAAACTCTTTGTACACGCAGGTACAAAGATCTCGAAATGTGGTGAACGTGTTGTGTAGTGAAATTTTGTCTTCACATCACATTTTAGATTGGTTTTCACAATTAACATATCAAGCGAAAAGATTAATAAGCTTCAGAATTCTCCTTTTAATGCCCAGTTCTATAAGCACACGTTTCTTCGCTTGTCCAATTTATCCCTTTTCTACGGGGTACCTTGGGTAATCCCAACTCGACTTCTTTTTGCAAACTATCGCCTAACTCTTCAATCTCGATCTAATAGTTAAAATTCTCCATCGTAATAATAATTATAGAGTGAAATGGGGTAAATCCGAACAGTGGGGAATTCCGAACACCGTCATTATCTCCAGTTGTATGACATTTGACAAACCAAATTTCTGTCAGTTGTTGTTTACAATACTAGCTAATGTTGAATACTAGCTGTGTGGAACGAGTGACAATTTTTGTATTCCCAAAGTTTTATTTAATTAAATATGAATATCAATAGTGAGCTAAAGGGTACAAATAAATCTTAATATATGGATTTCGCAATCCTATACAATTAAATGTTGTAAAAAATTATTAATGATTGAAAGTGCTTACTGTTCATTAATCCGAAAAATATGCAAATTAAGTGAATTAGTTTGCGACACGTATGCATAGGTGTTTCGAATTTCGGATTCTCATCAGGCAAACCTGGAAAAAAAATTACTAACGCGCACAGTATTCAATACAATATGATAGAAAAAATAAAAATTCAAAATTATTTGACATATCTTTAAAATAAAAACACAATCCTACCTAACTTGATTCCAAAATGAATAAAATAAATAAAAAAAATTAATAATTTTTTACAACATTTAATTGTATAGGATTGCGAAATCCATATAATAAGATTTATTTGTACCCTTTAGCTCACTATTGATATTCATATTTAATTGTATTTTCAAGAGCTAATAATTATAATTAATAATAATTTTTTCATAACATTGCATTTCATTGCATAGTATTTTAGATAAAATACTTTCATCCCATTTTGGGATAGCTTAAGGTGTGGTTTTGTCGATCTAGCTTTAATTGACAAACGCGAGGGGGCTTACAATCTATGGTGTATAAATTAATTAATTAATTCGGTGGTAGGCAACAAGCTTCACAAATAGTCTGGTTGCTTTATTGGGTAGTTCAATAGCAAACTTACAGGAATCTACTTTTAAAACCTACGTTTAAGCTGAAATATAAGCTCCGCCTTTTAAAAATTTTATCAATCGTAAGGGTGGGAATTTTTCACTTTACTTTAATATCTAATTCTTATTGTTTCCATTAAATATATTATAAGATCGTTTAAATTGTTTTATAATAAAATGGAAGAAACCTTATTCGAACTATAAACTATAACTATAAGCATAGGAAATTCGAATAAACTTCAAAGATTAGTTTACAAGTCATAATAATTAGGAATTGGATATTGGATTTACGTACTGATTATTTTTAATTTAAAATATGTATAAATGCATAATATAAATTCGGTATAATATTATAATTCCGCATCTGTTGTAAAAAAATTTGCAATCGTATAAAACCATGCACAGTGCATATCTGCGATTTAACCTTGCAAGATAACGAATGCAGAAAACTGAAGTATTCCAATTTGCTTTCGCAGTTATCCAACGAAATTTATTATAATATTATCATAGTATAAGAAGTTATACAGTAGGGACACTCGCAATTATTTTGTGTTCCAAATTTTTATGCGCATGTCAAAGTCTGGGTTAAGTACCTACATAAGTTAGCAGATGTCGCGACTGTTTCGTGCAATTTCGCCAGTGATTCGTGCTGTTTCACAACTTGCTACAGTGTTGTCAAGTCACTTAAAATGTCGCTAGATTTAATGATTTGACAATAAATTTTGGTGACTTTGTAAAAATTTTAAAAATTTAATAATGAAAGTACTTTGACATTACTTTCTCTCGTTAAGAGAATGCATTACACGGTTTATTTCATTATTTTTTTCAATATTTCAAAATTTAAGAAAAATAAATTAAAGAATATTCACTCTAAATGATTGTTCAATGCTAAATTATTGTTTTTGAAATGAATAATAGTAATTACAATGTGAAAATAATCCTTTAAAATAATTAAGTCTCTTGCGGTTGATTTCAAATTTAAATTAATATTTCAGCGCCATCTCTACGTGTCTCAAATGAACTTAACCCAGACTTGAAAATCTGGAACACGAACATCAAAGACGCCGACACCGAGTGTCCCTACTGTATAACTTCTTATACTATGATATTATGTTGTATTGAAGATTACTATATTATTATGTTCAAAATGATGAATACACATATATTTGATTTACAACACTATTATTATAATTTATGTTATAATAATCTTATAATACATAGTATTTGAAAAAGTAAAAATTTAAATTTTAAGCTATGATCTGTTTAAAACCAAAAACAACACGATAGCATTGACGAGGTCACATTAGACCAGCGTTGTAAATGTATACATATCAAGATATACAGTGTTGACGTGTATTGTTTTTGGTTTAGGCAGACCGTGCGACCATACCATAATAGTAATTAAAATAATTATACATTAAACAGTGACGGCGCCAGAGGGGGGAACAGGGTGGACATGTGTCCACCCTATTGACTGGAGTGCCCAACCAAGTGCTCACCCAAATTTTTTAGAATACCTATACGTTTTATATTTTAGGTGCTTATTTCAATAATGAGTTTATTTATAAATGTTGTTCTTAGTGTTTTAAAATTTCGATGTTTTACTATTTTCGGAAAAATTTAATACGAAACATGTCGGGAAAATGTCTCACAGTTAAGATGTTATCCAGAGTAGTTTTTGCTGTAACTAACCGCACACAATTTCCTATCTGGTTTAAGGGGGTATTCTGTCTAGAGGCATAAATTTCGGCAGTTTTTGAAGCTCTGTACAAACGAAAAAAAATAGTTTTACTATACATTTTTTTATCATTTGTTTATTTATATAATTAAGATTACATAACAACTAAACCGACAAAAAAACTCAAAATTCAGATAGTTATCAGCAGGCAAAGTGGGAGGTCCAAAGAAAACTGGTGTGCATGATCTCAAGTTCTAATGAAGCGATTTATTTGAAATTTGGTGTGAATGTTTTTTATATATTCCTCTATCGCCTCAACCACGCTCAGATCAAAATTTTTAATTTTACTATTTTTAAAAAATTCGGAATTGTAAATTAAAACATGTAAAAAAAATCGGATGTGGCCATGCCCATAACTTTATCATACTTATTATTATGGAGCAAAATACAGTAGAACCCCTCTATAACGAGTCCGGTTATAACGAAGAATCGGTTATAACGAGTAAAAATTTAGTCGTTTGACTTTTGTTTACATGTTAAACTAACTGTTTATAGCAAAAATCTTGTTATATAGGGGTTCTACTGTATAATAAAAAAATAAAATTTGAAAATTAAGAAAAAATTTTTTTTACATTTGAAAAAAGAATAATTACAAAAATAGGATTATTGATTAATACTTTTTTAATATTATTATTATTATAGAGAAGAATTTAATAAAAAACTAAAATTTGAGAAAAAGAAAAAAATAATTTTTTTAATTTACCAAATTTTTTTTTTGCGTTTCTTGTACCGATTTTAACCAAAATCTAATCAGTTCTAAGTCCCAATATATCAGTAATACTAAATACGAAATTTTGTTAAAAAATTCCTATTACATTTTGAAGTAGAGGTTGAGGTAAATTTGACCACATACACACACACAGCACTCACTCATACAGATTAAAGACATTTTTTGGAAATGATGATTTTTTCCGCTTCTGGGACCCCAATATGCCTAAATTGATCAAAATCAATCTCAAATTTCTTTTTCTGCACGATAACAATACTTTTTCATATTTTGTATGATAAAGTAAAAAAAAATTTTCTTAACGGCCGCCATTTTGTGAAAAAAAATTTGTTTTACTTTTCCAAGGTTCATGCTATAACGGCATCGATAAAGAACATTTACACCAACTTTCAAATTTCAAAGAAATCGGTACATTAGAACATTAGAACACCCTTTTTTTGAACCTCCCACTTTGCCAGCTCATAACTTTGTGAATTTTGAGAGTCTTTTCGGTTAATTTTTTATGTAATCTTAAAATATCAATAAATAAATGATAACAAAATTGATAGTAAAAATATTTTTTGTTTCGTTTGTACTGAGCTTCAAAAACCGCCCGAAATTCATGCCTCTAAACTAGAATACCTACCCCTTTAAGCAGCCGTGGGGTCTAATCTATGTCGGATTAAACATTTGTGGCCCCCTAGGTAGTTAAATTTAGAAAAATTATTACTTGCGTAATTAGTCTTTAATATTACTACTTAATAATTAAAATAAACAGTCTCAATAATAACCAACTAATTTTAAAAAATAAAACAAAGTTTATTAAATTAATTCACTAAACCTTAGGGGGCGTCCATTAATTACGTGAGGTGATTTTTGCGATTTTTAGATTCCCCTTCCTCCTTGGTGAGATGTCGTGAAATTTGGCGCGAGCCCCTTCCCCCCCTTCTAATCTCACGTGAGATTTTTTAAATTACGTATTTTTAGTGTAAATACGTTAATCTGTTGTTGATTGGGTTTGGATTTATTTAAAAAAACATAATTTGCTTAATTATTTTTATTTAGGACTAGTAAGATAAAAAAATTAAATGATATTTGCCGAGACCCATTTCACCCTCATGTTTTCACGAGGCTCCTAAAATTAACGAGGCCCCTAGGCAGCCGCCTTTTCTGCCTTAATATCTGCAATAGTGTAATCCAGCACTGGGTCTAATCAGGTCTAATGCTGTACGTGTAACCATGTTTAACCATTTTCGAAAGAGAAAGAAGCTGATTGTTCAGAAGTGTACTGAAGGGTTTTACTCCTTTGTTAGTACAATAATTCAATACGGAAGAAAATAAAAATTTGAATATTTTTATAATAATTTTATATTTATTTTGATTATAGAAAATTACATTCATTTATTACCTACACTTATATTGTATGCTATTTTAATCGAATTAAAATTATGCGAATTTATATAATTTAATAAAATATTTTTGTATTCATCTAAAAAGTAAACATAGGTATTAAAACATTGGTGGTAGATTTGAAACGAAACGCAAATCCCCACCACAAAATATTATTGTGTTGATAAGATAAGATTAAGACGGGAGAACATTTAAAATATTTCTAGCATCGTAACTCAAAATATATATGAGTTACAAATTATCATTTCGGTTTATTTGGGCGACTGTATAAAACAGGCAACTGTAAATTTGCTTTAAATTGTACACAACACTTACCCATCTTTGTGATAATGACTGAACTATAATGATTCATTTCATCTCAAATTATTCCCGCCTGATTTTAATTGAACAATTATATGCAATTTCATTTAAAATGTGTTATAGATAAAATAAATTTTCAAAAAATGTCTTTATGAATTCTTTTAGACGCGTACATTATTTATATAAGTAGAATGTAATTAATTGATAATTACAAATATGGTATTTAAACACAATGAATTCTAAATTACACAGATTGCAAAAAAAAATTATTTTACGACAGTCGTTAATTTATCGTTAATATAATTTCAAAATTTGAAGAAAATCTATTCAGCCGTTTTTGCTCGGTTAAACATTTTTAAAAAAATTCTTTATTTTTATTCATTTTGGAATCAAGTTAGGTAGGATTGTGTTTTTATTTTAAAGATATGTCAAATAATTTTGAACTTTTATTTTTTTTATCATATTGAATTGAATACTGTGCGCGTTAGTAATTTTTTTTCCAGGTTTGCCTGATGAGAATCCGAAATTCGAAGCTCCTATGCATACGTGTCGCAAACTAATTCACTTAATTTGCATATTTTTTGGATTAATGAACAGTAAGCACTTTCAATCATTAATAAGTTTTTACAACATTTAATTGTATAGGATTAAGAAATCCATATAATAATATTTATTTGTACCCTTTAGCTCACTATTGATATTCATATTTAATTGTATTTTCAAGAACTAATAATTATAATTAATAATAAAGTTTTATTCGGCTCTCAAAATATTGTGTTTCTGGCTAACTAATCGTCACAATAAAAAGGTGAATATAATGTATAGGGAAGGTTTAATGATGCTCTTTCAGAAACTGAAGAGATTTTTCATTTTCCGCCACTTAGTCCTGAAATACAAAACATGTGCGTAAAGTGGTGTCAATGGGGAGATTCCAAATATACTGTATTATCTGTGGTAAATACAGTCCTAGGAAAATCTGACCACTTTATATTACGTATTAACTCAAAATGGATTAATTTTTTTTGAATAATATATTATGGCTTATTTATAAAATACTTTTACATAAAAAAAAGTAAATAAAAAATTTTTGTTATGATATTTTTCATAAATAAATATTAATTAAATTCGATGATTTTTATTTAATACCTTTGTGGTCAACTTTTAAACCTATTTATGTGAATGTTTATGTATCTTGTAGGCAGTTTTCTTCGGTGTTCGGAATTTCCCCACGATTTTGCAAAAATTAAAAAAGGAACGTTTTTTCAGGGAGAAATATTTCTATGAAAAAATTAAAATATTGAAAATCCATTAAAGCAGAAAGTTAGGTCTTGAATTCCTCTTGCATTTAGAGCCAAAAAATGTTCGCAAATATAAATTTTTCCCACTGCTATGAGCAAAAAATAAAACCCGTTCGGAAATACCTTACTTGACTATATATAAAAAATATTTAAATTTTATTGTGTTATGACATTTGATGGTGACGTCTTTATTTTATTTTATTATTTTTCTAGTATAACGCCGTCTTTTGTATCAATACAAAAAAAATTTGTTGTAAAACAGTTTACACCGTCCGGATGGGTCGCTAATCTTAGGTGAGTCCAAGGAAATGGTCGAACTCACCTCATCTAAAAATTTGGTCAGATAGGTCGGGTAACCAGGGTTTACACCATCCTAAGTTATCGGTGTAAATTAGGCCAATATCTTAATTGATAACATTGGACCTCGGCTAATTAAACTAACTGGCGATTTTCGATTTAAAAATTACCTTACTCAAAGAATTTCTTTTCTTCTTCTTCTTTCCAGGGTTTAGGGTCTGTTGCCTGTTCCGTCTTCATAAGTCTCACCAACGCTTTCTCGGACGTCCAACATCTCTTTTCCCATTCGGGTTGTAAGAGAGTATTTTCTTTGGAATTAGTTTATCTTCCATTCTATACAGGTGTTCTTTCCAATTTTTTCTGTGTTCCAGAATTTTCTCCTTGACCGAGAAGATTTGTAATTCTGCGCGAATGTCTTCGTTTCTTATTTGGTCTAGTCTTGTGCATCCTTTAGTTCATCTCAGGAATTGCATCTCCGCCGCCTGTAGTTTTGATTAGTCTCTTTTGGAGGGGACCAATGTTTCACAGCAGTATGTTAGGACAGGTATCGCCGTAGTTTTATAGAATTTTATTCGGGTTTCTTTCCTAGTTAGATTCTTTAGGTTTCTGTGTATTTTTCCACATATATGTTGGAATTTGTTTATTTTGTTTTCTATGTCGTTGTCTCGGTCGAAGCTTACGTCGCATCCTAAAAAGTTAAAATGGGATATTTGTTCTACGTTCTACTGGTTGATCTTCTATAAAGATCTTGCTTCTGATTATATTCTTTCCTTTAAACGCCATAACTTTCGTATTTTCTTTTGATATTTTTTGATCATACTTGGTACATAGTTTTTGCAGAGCAAAAATCGCTTTCTGGAGATCCTCTTCGGTCTTTTGTGTTATTACAAGGTCGCGTCGTCCGCAAATAAATAGTAAGCAATTTATGAATGTATCCCGATGTATTTGTATTCCTTTTTGGTCTTTCCATTCTCTTATCATGTCGTCCAAATATATATTAAACAAAGTAGGTGAGAGACTACATCCTTGTCTTAGACCTTTATTGGTTTTAAATTTTTTTGTTACAGGGAGTCCTGTATTTATTTCAATTGTAGTGTCTTTATATATATCTCTGATGGTTGAGATTAGGTGTTCGGGATATCCTCTTTTTTTAGTATTTTCAAGAGCTTTCGTCGGTTGATGTTTTCAAAGGCTTTTGTGAGGTCTACAAATGCAATGTGTGTTTCGAGATTAAACTCTCTTTGTCCTTCTATTATCTGTTTTAGTACAAAAACATTGCCGCTGCATGATCGTCTTTTCCTAATGCCATTTTGTTCTTCAGATATAAGGACATCTGTTATATTCTGCATTCGTTTATTTATGATTTTGGTGTATATCTTGTATGCACTGTTGAGAAGACTTATTCCTCGGTAGTTTTGACACCTCTTTCTGTCTCCTTTCTTGAATATTGATATTACCTGAGCTTCTTTCCATTCGGATGATGTTTCCGATTTATGCCAGCATTCATTTATCAGGTGAAGTAGTCTAAGTTTGAAGAATAAACCTCCATATTTAAAAAGTTCGTTATTTAGACGGTCGAGGCCAGGTGTTTTTCTGTTTTTGATTTGATGTACGCAATCTTCTAATTCTTGGATGGTGATTGAGTCTCCTCTATATCTATCGTTATTTTTAGATTCCTTCTCTTGGAGAGGGGTTTCGTTCTGGTCATGCCATAGGTCTTTGTAATGTTGTATCCATTCTTCTTCCCGAATTACATTTATCTGTGCTGTGTCTTTTTCTGTTTTATTGAGGTGTTTCATCATTTTGTATGTATGCTATCGGTTGTCTACCATGGATATCCTGCTCTATATTGCATATAAATTTTTCCCATGAGTCCATGTGTGCTTTTCTAATTAAGCTTTTTGTGTAGTTTCTTTTTTGTTTGTATTCTTTTTTTGTTGAATTTGTATTTTTTGTTAGTATACCTTGTAAGCTTTCTTCTTTTTCCTTAACCCCTTCTGCTATTTCCTGGTTCCAGATTTTTAGGCCTTTTTTATTCTTTGTTTTCTTCTTTGTTCCTAGCGCCTCTTGGGCTGCTCTATTGAGCAGTTAATGCTGCTGCTCCTGCCGACCTAGAAGAAGCTTTTATGTGACATGCAGCTAGCGTGTCATTGGTATGGAATTGGTATTGATTCATTTTGTATCTGTGAACTTCTCACCTGCTTATCAATATATATGTGATATTTCTACCGTTAGCGTTTTTAGATTTTATACATATTATATATCTAATATATACTCTATAAACCTATATCCGTGGGACCGCTGATCCGTTGATACGCTACGGCTAATCGTGCCTACGGCTAATTAGATGACCGAATAATTTATATAAGCGTAAGCTCTCTTAAATAGCAGCTTCTTGGCCAATTTTCGGTTTTTGTAATTTCGACTAACAATGAAAAAAAAATGTATAAATTATAATTATCAAATTGAGCTATAGGACAAAATAAAACCATATTTAGAACGAGCTTTCGGAAAATGACATTTCCTTTTTCAAGTTTAATATCATTGAAAAACCTATAGCTCAATTTGATAATTATAATTTATATTATTTTCAAGAGCTAATAATTTTTAATTAACGAAAAAAATGAACACAGGAAGTAACGAAACAACCTAGGAGAAACACATCAGCACACATGAAATCACAAAATTAAAATGTCGTCACTTCTGCCGCTATACCTCCAATCAAAGGTACCTACACCAAATTTTAACGAAATCTGTTAAAGATTTTCGGAGATTTGTTTGGTGTATATAGTAGTCGTCAAGTAACTTTAAGGCTCATCATAATTCTAATTTCGGATAGATGATCGAAAATGATATTATACTTCCACCCGGGCCCTGTTTCATAATGAAAATGTACTAATATTATTAGTCTTGTAATTTCTAAAATTTAGTTTCATAATGGGAAAGTACAATTCTACAAATTACAAGTTGTATTATCAAAAATATTAGTAAATATTAGTAAAAAGAAATTCGGAGATTGTTTAGTAAATGGAAAATTATAATTAAATTAATACTTTTAGCACTATTTTGTTTATATATACCTATAGCTTACATTGTTTTGAATTTTTTGCAATTTTTGGAAATTTCAGTTATATCTTTATCACTGACGCGCATGAATGCATTAACGAGAATCTAGTTTGTCCCCCCCCCCCCCATACTATTACCGCCATTTTGTTTAAAATTATATAAAAATATAAAGACACCGCAATATTATCTGTTTATTCTGTTGCAAAAAGATGTCTAACTATTGTAACTCACAGTAGTGGAGCAGACTTAAATCACGACGTCTATAATTGATCTTTTCTTGTGATAAAGATAGATTTCTAATTCTTAATTGAACAACATAAATAAACTGATTCTGAAATCAATAAAAATTATTTGTTTATCAGTGGTATTTATAATTTTCATATTTTACTTTACTTAATCCATCCTTTCTGGAACATGGAGTGGATGTGTTTGTTTTTTACATGATTATTGACCTTTCAATGCAAAAATATTATTCTTTAAAGAAATGCTGAAATTGCAGCTCAATTCAATTGGACAAACCTAACAGAATTACATATGATGGTGGAATTCCCATTGTAATGCACATGCCAATTACTACAAAATTTGATCACCATTACACATGGCATTACATACAGAACACATTTTCAATCGTTGTTAAATTATTATTTAAATACTGATAACTGTCAGATTAATTATTAAATTTTCGAACGTATGTCATAATTTTCTACAAGCCATCTAACAAATTTTCACAAAAAATAGATAAATTATGATTTCAGTTAATATTTTATGTAATTTTCTTACTTTTACATTTAGCTCGATTATCTTCTCACCAATACTTGTACTTTAAAAGTTTTATTAGCAGACAAAATTTGAAGAAAATCTGATGTACGTTTCCGGAGATGTGATGAAATTTTCATTTTTTAAGTTTATTTTATTGTGGTAGCGCTGGCAAACATTTCTCTGCCAAAACCTTATTTTCACCACTAGAGCCCACCAGACAAACGTCCAAAAAGTTTGATTGCTATCGACGCAGAAATGCCGAAGAAAATCGAGGGACAAGGACATTTTGCAAGATTTTGAAAAAAAACGTAATCTTTTTTTTCATGTTGAATTACTGATTTTTATCAAATAGTTTTATATGCTGCCAAGTCCTAAGGGGTCATTGTTCCTACATTCAAAGTTTGGTTAAGATCCCTTTAGTACTTGTTGAGTTATTCACTCTTGAAGTTTCAACTTTGACAGCTTGTAATTTTTGACAGATGACAGATAGAAAGTTAATTTTACCTATTCTGGATAAAGCTTTTTAAGGGCTTTAAAATAACCTATCGCAAGACAAAATCTTTTTTAAAAATCTTGTGTCATTTTTTTGTAGTGGCACTCCTGATTGACAGATCGCGACGAAAACCTTATTTTCACCTTTCTACCGTGAACCCTACTACCATACCAACTTTGGTCGTGAGTGGTTGAACGGTTCAGGAATAAAGCGAGAGACAAAATATAACGACCGACCGACAGACCGACACAAATTTTTTTTTTTTTTTTTGGAAATCATTACGTTTCTGAACACGGTGATCTCGAAAATGTTTTAAAAAAAATTTGAAATTTTTTTTCGATTATCTTACCTCCCAAAAAAATTTTTTTTTGATTGGAGGTAAAAATTAAAAATTAAAAATTTTTTAAATACCCCTGATTGTAAAAAAAATTCCAAAAATAAAAATTAATAATAAAAGCACCTTACTTTAAAACTACTATTTCCTTTAAAAAGGAAAAAATAATTTTTTCATCTTCACTCAACAACATAAACTCTCGGACATTTAACTCGAAAAATTAACTTATCATCCTCTTTCCACCCCCTCTCCAAAATTTAAACATTAATTTTGAAGTCAAGGGAAACTGAGAATTTTTAATATGGAATCCATAAACAGGTTTCGTAAGTGGAACATATCTCCGTTATATATAAAACGGCTTATAATAAAATAAAGTCCAAATAATTTAATCTATCAATTTAGCATTAGCAATTTTACTAATGGGTCACCAACAGTGATTTGGTGAAAAAATGATTTTTGAATCATGCGGACAGACACGGAACCAGATCATAAGGCTCCTTCCTATACGTTGTATAGAAGCTTAAAATGACTACTTTTTAGATTACTACATATTTGGTAACTTAACTATTTGTTCTTAGTTTAAATAACTATTTCAAACAATTTCTATTAAACTACATCTTGTTTGATTACAGTGATATTCAGCAAATTGTTAAATAACTGTTTTCTTTAGTGTTTAGTTCAATTGACCAATGAGTTTTTTCTAGGTGTAAAAAATTGTCCTCTTTCCAACGGTATATAGGAAAAAGTGAAATTCGTAATATACAGATTAACTGACAGACCCATATATTTGTAGATTTCCATATTTTCAATTTACTTTTTAAAAATTAAAGGAAGGTTGGCAATATTTGTGTAGTTACTGCTTAATATTTATTATAATATTCTGTTACTAGAAAAATTGTTACAAGAGCTACCAAGTAACCTTAAAGGGGTGGAAACATTATGTGAATGGGGCTGGTTATAAAGCAGCCAACAGCGACACTAAACGGAAAGATATCACGAATGCCAACAAGTCAATAATGTTTCACCACACCTACAAATTAACTTTATAGGATGAAATTTATTTTCTTGTACTGATGTAATGCATGTATATAAAACGCAATTTAAATTTGAATAAATTAACATTTACCTACCATTATAATGCTACGACTCAGACTTTTGATATATATTACTACTGTTATGTACTTATCTATATAACGAGCACAGGGTCGGCGTAACCATATCTGGCATCTAGGCAAAAGGCTATATTCGTCGCCCCTCCTTAGATATGAGATCTAGAGCCTCAATTTTTGAAGGCTTATTGGCCTTGTACGTCTTAAAATGCGCCGCAGGCGAAAATTATTGGCTTTTCAAGGTCAACCGCCTAGATCATTGTAAAATTTTTAAAAGGATAATAAATTATTGCACACATAGTTTATTATAGTAAGGGAGTGTCGTATAGGTTGGGACGCCGTATAGGTTGAGACAGCTGAATATCTGCGTTGTTGGTAGTGATGATACCTATTTTATGACTGTCGCAGTAAAGTTTGGTTATAACCTAACTTTTCATTTGCATTAGAACAAAGATTTCGTGTTCATTGTGTGTATGCCAAGCAAGCCATAAATTTTCTTTAAAAAAACATCTTTAAGGTAGTTTCTACGTGCTGAAATTTTCCAAAATTTAAATCAATTATTTCAAGTAAGTATTGTCACAAGTGGAAATGTATGAACTATAAATAAAAGTATAATTAATGTAATGAAATAGATTTCCACTTGAAGCTCCCTCGTATGTAAAGTTGACAATGTATTATTGTAGTAATAATTAATAAGAAGAAGGGGAAGCATCAAGCGGTGCAACATTAATTAAGTAGTTAGTCATAAGTCGTCAAGAAGTGACCAAGTGAATCTGAAGAGGTCAAGATGTGGACCGCTTGATGATTCCACCCTCCCCAGTCAAAAATGTAGAGTAAGTTATAGATTTAACACTGAAAGAAAAATGTGTCTATAACTTACACAATTACATAATATTTCTGCACAATTTGTGTCTACACGCAAAGAAATTTCAGTATTGAGTTTAAAAATCTCTACTTTTAAACGAGAATTAAAAGAATTGCTTTAAAAACAAAAAAAAAGCTAGTTGAATTAAAAGAAATGTAGATTTTATACTTTTAAAATTTGCCTTTGATTAAAAAAATATTATAGCTTTTAAATTGAAATTACAACTTTTAAATGATATAAAGTTATCATTAAAACAATGGTAAATTATTTCGTATGAAAAATACATTTGATTTAATGTTGAATGCTTTTATATCAATTTGGCGTACTTTGTATTTAAAAATATTAATTTAAAAATAAAAGCAATGGTTATTAAGTTATTAAATGACGTAAACAAAGTCTTGCAAGTTCTTGGGGGATTAACTTGCATTAAATGTTAGGCGCCTATTGGTACCATGGAATCAGCAAAATGTGTATAGTTAGCTAAAATTTGTAACGTCTTTTCATCATTCGTTTACTTGGGTTCATTGAATGTAAGTACAATTTACAAAATTAAATGTTGTGTAAGTAACGAATAACAAATAATTATTTTTTAGTTTGGAGAATGTGGTAACACTACATTAACAAATTCTACAAACATTGGCAATTTGATTGATTCAGTCTAATCTACGATTGCAAGTGGAAATAAAAATAAATCTCTGAATATTGTAATTATATTATAAATAATTATGGGTGAATTACTTATTTGGATAGTTAATTTTAGGATGTGAAAGAAATACTACTTAATGGGGATCATTCGAGAAAACTATTATTATCGAAGAAAAAATTAAGCACCGAAGACAGATTAAAAATAAGCAGAATTGTAATCGACTTCTTAACCAGTCATGAGAAAATTTTAAGTAAAAGAGGTTTTTTAAATATAAGTACGCAAATTTGTACAAATTTCCCGGATGAAAATTTGGTAAGTTTAAAATTCTGATTTTTTAGAGTACATCCGGTCGAGTTGGGTGGTATTAATTTGGGTGATATCGAAGCTGGCATTGTAAGAAATAACAGAAATATGGTCATCTAACTTTGTATGCCCATCTCGTCCGGAATTATCTTATATTATTTTACTCCATTCTAATATTTTCATAATTTTTTTAAGGATTACTATTACACGGAAGGATGTAAAAACAAAAGGCAAAGTGGGACACTCTATTTTAGATACATAAATAGTAGGCATAAGCAGAAAAAAAGAAAAACTGAAAGTACATCTTTTGCAAGTGCATCCATTGAATGTGAAGGTTCAAAATTTTGTTTATAATTTTCGAATATTATTTCGTATATTATAAATTATAATAGATAATATTTGTAAATAAATATTTGAAGAAAAATAAAATATTATGTTTTTGAATTAAAAATTATACATTTAAACAAAACGCATAGTGATTTTAAAACAAAAATAAAAAAATTTAAGTTGAAAGTAAACGCTTTTGTTTTAATATTCAAATCAAAAGTATTTGCTTTTAAAGTAAAATTTTATGTATTTAAAATAATTTAAATATTATACCATTAAAGTAAAAGCAATTTACTTTTATTTTATAAATTAAAAACCATGGTACTTTTAAAATAAATGAGATTGCTTTCGACGCATTTTTAAAAGTAAAAATTTTAATTTAACCCGCAATTTTTTTGATATTAAAGCAAAATTTTTTTGCGTGTAGATTGGCGCTAAACCCATTACTGTGTTGAAAGGGTGTCAACGTTTGGGTTAAGGATTTTAAGCAGGTAAACAACCCAATTGGGTAATTTGCAGGTACCAGATTTGAGAAGAAAAATGTCACACCTAGTAAGTTTAAAATCTGCACAATAAAATGCACATTATCTGAAATAAAAATTCAGATAATTCTACATCAAAATATGTGTATTTCTATCAAATAATTCTGCATATTTCAAATACAAAAGTTTGAGTATTTCTTGAAAAAAATGTTGCATATTTCTGAATAAAATAATGCAAGTTTCAAGAATATTGTATATAAAAAATTATTATGTAATTCTGCAGATTTCCACAACAAATTTGTGTGACTTGTAGGCTTATTTTATATTTAAATAAAAATTCAGTAATGTTTAAAATACATATTATTTATTAAGAATTTAATTAAAATTAATTATACAAAATTCACAAAACATATACAAACTATATAAATAATATCTTAAACAAGTATACAATACATTATTAACAGTTGTTACAAGACAAGGAGCGTATATTAATAAATCAGGTGCATTAATTGTAAAAATGTTGGATGTTTGCTGAATTTCATTTGGTTGAAAATGTGGTTCAAAACCAATTTATTGCTTTAAATATTTCATATTCAAAAAAAATTGATAGGCAAAAAATGATGATGAATAACAATTTATTGTTAAAATTTTTCCTTATTCAGGAAACAGTAGTTCATCTTCCGTATAACTTAAAACAAGGAAACGGTCATTTTCGATTGACGGTGTTTTGCCTCCGATCTCATGGTCCAGATATAAACTTAGTAGCCCAGACATCTTCATTAAATTCTGGAAAATATTTTCTTCAATTTAATTTTCAAAAAATATAATATTATAAAGAGATTTTAAAGTTAAAATTTACTACAAAATAAATATTTTAAAATAAAAATTAGAATTAGAAAAGTAACTTTCCTGTTCGTTTTCTTAAAAATTATAACGGATTTTGATTTTGCACACCAGATAAAATTATTATAAAATTACTTGATAAATTAAAGAATATTACCTATATTATGATTTATGACCGTTACCAGTTTGTTCTTAAGAAAACAAATTTGGAAGTTGTACTTTTTCATTACTCCGTACTTACCAAAGTATAAACAAATGCAACGGATAAAAATGATAAAAATTAAATTAAAATAAATAATTAAATTAAATTAAATTAAAAATAAAACTACATAATATTAAAAAAAATTCTCCTTACCTTTTGAAATACTTCGATTTTCTATTACAAAACTATCAATCTCGAAACTATGTAGATAAAATAACAAATCTATGGTAGGCGATAGAAACAGTACAAGTCAAAAACGGCAACTTTGCTTTTAGATAATATCTAAAATTAATATTTTGAAAATTTTATAATTTTAATGTCAAAAGTTATGCAGTTTTTTCGCTCTTCTGTAAAGTTGCCGTTTTTGACTTGTATTGTTTCTATCGCCCATCTTAGAAATATTCTCGTGCTCAGTGTACGTTTGACGTTATATTATGAAAGAATAATTTTTTTCGTCCAACGAAAACTAAAAATGTAAAAATTCCCACTTCTTTTGTTGGATTTTAGTGCCATTAGGTAAGATTTTGTAAAGAATATTCAGGTTGTTTAATTTTTTCTAGGTAGGTCCTTTGGGCTTACGGTAAATTTAAGCCGATTTATTTCTTTCATTTAAAATGCACATGGTTTTTAGCAACCCTAGATTTAAATTTAAATTTAAATTTAAATGCTAAAATTATTGTGAAGAATAACATCTTTTATAATTTGTCTTTACTTAATTTTACTGATAGAATGGATAGGACAAAAAAATAAGCATTAATAATTACTTAAAGTAATTTATGAAAGTCTTTACATTCAGTTTCAAAAGTTGTGAAAGAATTATAGAAAAAATATTCCATTTCAAAAATTGAACATATTAATCTATTTAAAATAAAAATATATACTAATGCTCGTATTCAAAAACGTTCTTAAAAATTTTGATGAACCGTTTATTTAAACAAACCAATGAAATTTATTTTCTTGTACTACGAGATTGGTTTGCAAAATTAAACGGCTCGTTAAATGTTTTAGGAACGTTTGTGAATACTGGCAATAGTGAGATATTGGTCATGGACTCATAGAAATCTACAAAGTAGATGAAGAAATTCTAAATAAACAAAACAAAAACGAATGATATAATAGCATGAAAAAATTTTATTAAATTTAAAAAAAACCTTGTCGAATTACATGTTTCGATCTTATTCTCGGTGTTAGCCGCGACACTCATCTCATCAGATTTGTGCTGGAAAGGTGGCGTCCATTAATTACGTGAGGCGTTTAGGGGGGGGGTCGAGCCGAATCTCACCCAATCTCACGTGGGGGGAGAGAGGAGGTCTCGGCAAATATCACGTAATTATTTTGTGTTAACTATTCTTAAATAAAAATAATTAAGCAAATTATGTTTTTTTAATAAATCCAACGCAATCAAGCACAGATATTTACATTAAAAATACGAAATTAAAAAAATCTCACGTGATTAGAAAGGGGGAGGGGGTCCAGCCAAATCTCACGACATCTCACCTAGGGGGGCGGGGGAGTCTAAAAATTTCCAAAATCCAAAATACCATTATTTCAAACGATCATGAAACCGTCCACGTGCGCTGAACTTGTCAAAGCTATACTACGATAATGTATTGTTGTTGCTAAAGCCGGCCCTGACTGCCGTTTGTTTATTTGTGAATTTTTTCATCTACGTTGTAGATTTTTATGACCAATATCTCAACTATAATATTTTTATTTTAGTTTCTAATGGTCTACTATACAATATAGGCTTTTAAAAATTTTCGAAGTTCTTGAAATTCAAATATTCTTTTTATCGTTATTTTTAATATTTATTTAAATCCCTATATGTATTAGTAATTTATTTTTAAACCGGTCCTGTTGATGGAAAATAAACAATTTTCACTCATTTCTTTCGTTATGTTTGAATAAAGAGGTCTAGAATTCCGTTAATTAATCAATTACAAATAAACTATAAACTACCAAATTTCTAACAAAAAATAAACATTAGAAAAAAGACCGAAAGTAAAGTATAGCATCATTTTATTTATGATAAAAGAATTTTTTTACAAAATATTGTAGAATTTTAAATAAAGATAAAAAAATTTTAATGTATTCCAAAAAAAGAATACACAACTTGTCGAGAACAAAAATTTTTCTTTTTGTAACATACTCGTGGTTAAAAATAAGCACAAATTGGGATTGAAACCGTAAAATTTAAAATGCACAATATTAGGTAGAATTAGTGTTAACAGTTCTGAAGATTTCAATGGAAATCTTCAGGTACAAAAGTTTAGTTTTTTCTAGCAAACAGTAGATTTAAAAACTGCACAATTTGAGTTTATAGTTGGTACAATTTGACATGCACAGCGCTATGTAGATTTATCTTAAACGATTTTTTTGAGTGAAGCATGTAAATAGTTATTAGTATTAATTCATATTTTTATAATATAATAAATAGTTTATTTCGATACACCTGTACTTCACAATTAATTCAGTACCAAATCAACCCTACTCGTCTCAACCTAAGTAAACCATTTAGTTCACAACATCTGACTACACAGCCCCAAATTAAAAACCCAAAAATTATGTGACAGTATGTTCAATGTGTCTTGTGTTTACCGTATTTTCATTGTGTGAAAGAACAATTTAAATGTGGTGTTGCAGAAAATAATGTTTAGACTTTTTATAAAATGGCTATATTGTAAAGGTTGGGACACTCATGTCGTATGGGTTGGGACACCACTTTTTTCTATTCCAAGACACTGCAATGCCATTTAAATGATATTTTTATAATATTTGATTAATGCCCTGCAAAGGCCTATTATAAGAACCAGTGCAATGTTTTGCAGAAAGCAAACGCCAACAAATGTGTTGAAATTCGTCACTTTACCAGCTTTGTACGAAATACATTGGACTTGGTGCTTACTCTCCGTAATATCTAAGCTGGGTTTAAAGCAACGGGCATTTCACCATTCAACCTTGATATAATCGTCGACTCTGACTTTATATAGGCAGTAGATGGTGAGAATCAGCTAGTTCTTGCAGCTGAACCAGAGGAAGTGAACGTTGAATTTCAGTGTCGCATTATCCACATACCAGAAATAGCTGCGCATGAAAAGGCCAGTACATCCGCAACATCATCAACATCAATATTGTCACATGAATCCAACATAACATCGATTTTATCTTCGATCGGACTTTTGCAAGCATCAACTCCAGCCAAAAAATCAAATCGTGGACGAAAGCCGATGAAAAGTAGTATTTTTACATCGCCCGAAAACATTTCCGAATTGAAGGAAAAGCAAACTAAACGAATGAATGCAAAAAAAAGCCGCCGCGAATAAAGAAAAGAAAGAATTGAAGAGAAAACTGAGAGGGAAACAAGCTGCACCAAAACGACCAAAGAAACAAGCCCCAAGTTTATCTTCATCATCACCTGACGATACAGATTATGATAAAGATGTCGATTTTTGAATAATTTGCATGAGAGCAATGCCACTTAATCTCAGCCGTTCAAATTCGCTTGAGTGCAACACGTGCAAACGTGTTGTACACTTGAAATGCGCTAATATGCGCTGCAATTTCTTCACTTGTGCAAACTGTGAATCAGAATAAGTGGAATCATATTTTTTACTTAAGTTGTTTCTTTGTAAGTTACAATAAATATTGTAATCAGAATACCATGCAGTTTTACTTCATCTTTTATCTTATTTTTCAGATTTTTGATAGTGTCCCAACCTATACGGTAAATTTTTTTTCGGCTAAAAAAGTTGTCTTCATTAAAATAGATATAACTTTTGACTAGTTTGCGATATCAATTAACTTTCTACAGTAAAGTGGTAACCAATGATGATACCTTTTTATTGGCTTACAGAAGTTAGCATTATTCCCATCCGTTTCAAAACTACACACCAAAAACTAAACCCGTCCCAACCTTTACGACATTCCCTTATTTTTATAAAACACAGGTATTATACATATCGACGGCATAGAACACAGTTGTGGTATGTGCAATAAAACTAATTTTTGCAGTAGAGATTTTAAAGTTTGGATGTCTATGCCATTTAAGCTTACATACTTATAACTTTTTTATTGCTATAAACTTGTATACTATTTCATTGCCTAACGCAATAATTATAGTTAGAACAATTAAAGTAAATGTTAATTACTAAATTTTGAATTAATTACAGTGACTCGCAGAAGTTTTCGGACGCTCCTATGATACTAATGTAAATTGAACATTTTGAAACCTCTTTTTTTCATATAAAAATCAATTTTACAGCAAAACTTTTTAGACATTTTTTGTTACAAATTTCATTGCTTTCAATTTTGTTTTTTATTTTGTCGCGCCGTTTTTGATTAACAGTGACTTATACAACTCTGTAAAACACAAAAGTTATTGTCATCTATATCTCGGAAACGGTGCGATAAAATAGAAAAATGTATAAGTATAAAAATGTAGAGAATAAAATTTATAACAAAAAATGCTTATTAATATTTTAATTTTTTTGAACCGTTTCCGAGATATTGATGACAATATTTTTTGCACTTTACATACTTGTTTAAGTCGCTGTCAGTCAAAAACGCTGCGACCAAATAAAAAAATTCATATAAACAAAATTGAAGATGATGAAATTTGCAACAATAAATGTCTAAAAAGTTTTGCTGTAAAATCCATTTTTATACAAGAAAAGGCGGCTTCAAAATGTTCAATATACATTGGTAGCATAAGAGTTATATTAATAACCCTTAAACGGTAGGTGGTATACTTACCACATTAACTCATTTTTGAAAATAAATGTACTTACCACTTTTGTGCTCTATGCCGTCGATATACAATAACATTTTAAAAACATTTTTTCTTACTTTAAGTTAAATTAAACACTAGTCTGCATATAATATACAAAAACAATATGCCGATATTATTATTTTCCCGTTTGTCGCCCCTAAGAAGTTGCCGCTCTATGCGGTTGCCTGACTCGCCAAATGGGTCCGCCGGCCCTGAACGAACATCTTATATTATTATACCATATGTACATATAAAATATTCTGAACTTTCATTAGAGTTTACTTTTTTAAAACAAATTTTCAAGATATCAGTTCAGTTGGCCTCCCATCTTATCATATTCATATAAAAAAAGTATGGAATTTTTACACAGTAAAATGTATTTTGTTAATATTACAAAAATTAAAGATGTAAATTAATTTTAATAAAATTAAAGAAATATTATTAGTAAAATCAGCACTTACAAAAATATTTTAAAATGTAAAAAATAACAAAAGTATAAATTTAACATAGTCAGTAGTTGTAAGATTGACTATTATACGAATTGCCATTGTTGAATAATTAGTATAACTTGCTTTAATAGTTGATTTTAGAAGAATTCATTTTAAATGTTATACAATATAAAAAGTTAGATTAATTAATGGGCGTAATCATCAGCTGTTTGCGACATTTGTTTTGATTAGCAAACCATTTCTACAATTTTCATTTTTATGCTTTCAAATTTGGTATCGAAGTATAAAACAATAAACACTATTGAGGGGGAATGGGATAGTTCGTCGCGAGCGTTTCGTCGCGGCCGTTTCGCCGCAGCCGTTTCGCCGCAGCCGTTTCGCCGCAGCCGTTTCGCCGCAGCCGGTTCGTCGCATAACCATTTTGACGCAAAATTTATTGGTCGCATGGACAATTTGCCGCCGGACTGTTGGCCACAAAATCAATTCGCCGCAGGACTGTTGGCCGCAAAATCAATTCGCCGCAGTTCTGCTAGCCGCAAAATTAATTATTTATAATTTTAAAAGCAAAAAAAACTATTTATTTTATTTAAAAAAATTACTTAATTAATATTAGGTTAGTTTTTAATTTATTTTAATTTCTTTTTTAAAGTGAAATTAGTCTTTCAACCTTATATATTTTATTTTTTTTTAAGACAGATCTGTGCTTGAGTGAATGTGTGATGTTGTACTTATACTTATTTATTTATAGATTAGAACTGTTGAAAGAGATTATACCTTGCGAATTTTATGGAAATACGGGACGAGCGAATTGCTAGGCGGAAATATCAAAACGCAATCTTTGTAATTCTTTTGTTTATTTAACTAAAAATAAATTTAAAATTCATTTCAAATTTAAGTTTATTTGAAAATTATAATTTTAAAAAAATTGATCATTATTTATTTCGTTCAACACTGAGATGCAGAGGTTCGTTAAGTTATGCATTCATTGCATTATAAAGAAAGTAAGTATAGACTCTTAACAGTCTTCCACTGTTAACAGTGCAATATATACAATACCAAATTAAAATATTACGATGGTCTGGAAAACTGTTCGATATTTATCTTTAAAAATTTCATAAAGCAATACGATATTGCAAAACTGATGTTAATACTTAATTAATATAAATTTTATTATTTGAATAAATTAAATAAATGTATGATTTTTCTTTAGCAAAATCCACCCGTTTCTTTGCCAAAATTGTTTATAGAAAAATGATATCACCGCAAAAATATTAAATCCATAAAAAATCAAAAAATCGTTCTTTTCAAAGTTGAAACTTCGATTTTTGGCTATAGAAGGATGATTTTCATGATCGAGGCGACTCGAACATCCCATCTGTTGAGATCCGTAATTGTCGAATTCGGGCCATTTCGGGGATGTTTTTAAATTCAGGAACAATTGATCACGGGTAACAGTAAAGTTAAAATATTTAATGCCGACTTGGGCATATCGAGGTTAATTGTTTTATTATTTTTCCCTTATCGAAGTAACGTAAGTAAGTAAATAGAATGCTTCTATGTTATACAATAAATTGCAAATTCGAAAATGTAAATTTTAAAAATTAATTTTTTTAAACGGAAAACACTTGGACATAGAGTTTATTTTTTTATACTTCGCTACAAAATTTGAAAGCATAATAATGAAAATTGTAGAAATAATGGTTTGCAATTTAAAAACCAATGTCTCGAACAGCTGAAACTGCTGTGCCTTTCAAATAATATTATGATTTCGATTTTTTTTGGTACAAAATACTGGCTTAGTGAATTAGTGGTCCATTTTTGCATTTTAAATAAAACGTCGGCATACAAGTAAAATTGACTAACTACAAAACTCGAATTTTACAGGAGAGCAGTTTTTAGGTTAAATATCGCTTATAAAATTAGATAATTATTGCTAAATTTCAATAATTTTAACCATAATATAATTAATATAGTTTATTATATTAAAATTTTAATTATTCTTTTATTATTATATCGTTAATCAACTCAATTAGTCAAGTATCTTATTTTCGCCATTTATGCAGTTAGTCACTTTTGCTTGTATGCCGACAAAATGCGACGTATTAATACATTCATGGTCAAATACTATCTTGTCTATGAAATGTGACGTTTCGAAAGTGAAACAAGACATTATTTTTCTCCTTGTTCTCCATTTATAGTGGTTGCAACAGCCCCCTGGCACTCCATGTTACAGAAAATTGTGTAATGTGGCTTCATCTCGCAAGAGGTGCTAGTAGAATAGTTCATCTAGTGACGTAACCAGTGACGTAACATATTACTGTGACGTAATTAAATATGCGGAATATTTAAAATTAATTTTATCATAAATTTCAGACATTGTTATAATGTTATAATTGACAACCTTTCTTAGAAAATTACACCGATTAAACACTAGTTGAACACAATTTATTACACAATTATCAAGTTTTATTTATTAATAAGTTAAATTATCAACACAACATCGAACAGCTGTTAGCAGCCATTAGCAACACAGAACATTTATTGTAGCCTTAGAATAAAGAGTAGGGAGGAAGGAGTCTTTGAATCGTAAATGAGAATCAAAGTTGTAGGCGATGGCGGCCGCTTGATACAATTGCCAGTGTCGTAGCATAAAAATATTATTAAAATTATACGATAAAATTAAATTAAAATTTAGAATTTCCCTACGCCTATGTTTTAAGCTTATGGTGGTTATAACCTCACAAATTTATATTTTTGTCATAAAATAATTTAAATAAATCTAAGTACTTGCAAAAGGTATATTATAACACATTTAGCATATTTCTTGGTTCAAGAAATTCCACAAACAGCACAACTAACCATTATAACGATTTAAAAATTAATAATTATGAGTCACCGTTCAAAACTTGGTAGGCTAGGCGGAGTTAACAACCACGCTTTTTGACTCTTAGTCGTTGTATGTAGTTCAGAGCATTGAGTCCAATTTTGAATTTGGAAATTAAATTGTATTGTGTATTATCAGTTCTCGTGCATTATGGTAAGTAATTATATTCATATTTTATCTATAAATAATTTATCCAATCATAGTTTAAATCATCGGTACTCGGTACGATGATGCCCTCAGTAGCGGTTATGGACGAATTCTTTCATCTTCGCAATCACAAAAATGATTCTAAGGCTCAGTTTTTCAATCGTAAGTTAACTTAAATCCGATGGTTAACTATGAATTCTGACCAATCAGGGTAGTCATAAACGTAGGTTAACCCTAGAACTTGGGTTAACTCACAATTGAAAAATCGGACCTTAGTTGAATAATTAAATTTAATATTATTGTTTTCATTAATTATAATTATTAGCTCTTGAAAATATAATAAATATGAATATCAATTACGAGCTAAAGGGTACTAATAATAATAATAATAATCCATATAATAAGATTTATTAGTACCCTTTAGCTCGTAATTGATATTCATATTTATTATTGTTTTCATGTTTATGTTTATTTTCAGTTTAAATATCAAATAAATTATTTTATGTCCGACTGTATTATAATAACATGATTACAATATCATTTAGCGACCATAAGGTACCATTTTATGGTATTAGGGCCAATTTCATAATGAAAATTAACAGGACTTTTAAATTTAAAAGGCGACTTAAGACTAAACAGACCAATAAAACTCATCAGTTTTGTTTTAAATCGTCTTTTAAATTTAAAAGCCCTGTTAATTTTTATTATGAAATTGGCCCTTAGTCCGTTTTACTTTATTATTATAAAGTAATGTCAATGTCAATGATATAAACGTCAAAATTAATGTAATCATTTTATTTAAATTTGAAATATTAATGTAACTGAAACAGAAAATCTGTAAATTAAACTATTAAAGAAGCAATTCTTTAGCTGTTGACTTTGATTTTAGCGATTTCTTCAATTATTTATTACACCAAGAAATTAATTATTTAACTCGAAACAATTTCACACAATTTTAAAACAAATTAATAAGCATCAACTAGGAGCAATAGAAAAAGCACTCTATGAAATTTTACAATTTTTAGATGTCAAAGTGAATTTTCTAATATTATGTCAAAATATAAAAGAAAATCTTCTACGGTGCAGTCGAACATAAAACTATGTATGTCATTTGCACATAATTTGGCTTTTTGGACTCAACCTATATATTATAAACCATAGGCTTCGTCCGATAAAGACCTATATTACACACAAAAATATTTTGCATAGTAAAATGTTAACTATATGGGGGTTAAGAAATAGTATTTTTCTAATTCTGTTACAAAATGACTACTTTTGGAATGTCATTTGAGTTTCCAAATGTCATTCTTTTTATCACTAGTGATAAAAGTTATAAAATGAAAATAATATCACAATATAAGTTAACTGAATTTTTAATTATAAATATTTACAACACAATTTACAAATTTCATATTTCCATGATTATTTTCCAGCGCAGATATCGATGGCGAGGGTGATTTTCTGGAATTCGCCGGTGGCATCGAAGTGTTAGTAATATTTGTTTCATTATTTTCCATCGCAGATATCAATGGCGAGGGTGATATTCTTCTGGAATTCGCCGGTTGCATCGAAGTGTTATTGTTTGTTTTCACATTTTCGCCTAAAATTTTAGTAGAAATTCGTTTCTTGTTTTCTATGGAATCTTCAATATAACCCTCGGCAACGGTAGAAGATTTCCATCCCCCATGTCGCTTTAATGTTAATAAATCCGCTCCAGAATTAGCCAATAAGGAAGCCGAAGATCGACGAAAACAGTGACCAGTATATTGGTCAGAATTAGGCAAATTTAAAAAAATTGCAATTTTTTTAGGCATAGTACCAATTGTGTTAATCCCAATAGGTTGTCTCGTACATTTTCCGTTTCTATATCCCAAAAAAAAACGAGAATTTGCTTGGTTCGGTCGAAGAGATACATATTTTCTAACAATTTCAACTAAATTTAACCCGTCAATATTGCCTTCTGTTATTGTGAATGTTCTTGGATGTTTTGTTTTTGTATCAGGAATACAAATTTTGAAAAACGAGCCAAAATCTACAACATGATCTGTGAGCATTTTAACAAGTTCGTCCTTACGGCAGCCACCGGATAATGCAATAATCAAGACTACCTATAAACAAAAAATAAATTATGAAGATAAATTCTTAACACTTGCTACTAACAAACTTACCTTTAAAGCTAAATATATTTGGTTATCGGCATTTAATAAAAAATTATTGAAATCTTCTTTTGTCAGTACTTTTGATTTTTTAGGACGATATCCTTCCGCTTGCCTCTTCAAAAAGGCAATTAGATTTGTAAATTTGCTAATATCAACATTATTTTTCATTGAAATTGTCGTTCTTAACATTGAATACGTACTCCACAAAGTGGAAGGTTTATAAACCTTTGCTTTGTTAGCAAAATAAGCAAGAAGTACCTTTTCCACTACTGTTTTGACGTTTTTTGAATCACACCATGTTTTGAAGCGTTTATATGCAAATTCGTATACTTGCTTAGATTTGTCTGGCAATAAAGTTAAAATTGCGGAATTGGCATCATTTTCAATATCAGAATATTCAGAGCCACTCATTTTATTACCATTACCTCGTGCAAAACTATTTACCCGAAATAAAAAATTGCTTGTTGTTTATACATATTGTTGTAGCAACTGATGTTTTAAAACTTCTAGATTAATATAATTTATTTTGTGCAGGTATTTGAACTGTCAACGTAAACTTGATATTATTAGTAGGGTAAATAATTTCACGCGCGATCGATCTGAATTTTTGCATATGCATTCCTACCGATAATTCACCAGGGGGTGTAATACAAGTCGAGGGGGGGAAAGTTTTTTGCTCAGTTTTTCGATATCTAGCTCCGTTGTCGAGTTATTGCTAATTCAAAAAATTTTGTTTTAAGAAAGCCCATTTTGCACAGAATTAGAAAAAATCTTGTATGCAACACGACGTAAAAGTGTCTTTTTATAACACGGCGCGTTGTCCATCTCGGCTGCGCCTCGATGGACAATTTTCACGCCTAGTTATAAAAAGTATCACTTTTACATCTAGGTTGCATAAATAGCAAAAACTGCAAAATTCGTAAAATAATGCAGACCCCAGTCCTAGATAATATGTAAGACAATCGCGATGTTTAGACGGAGTTCTTTCCTTCCCATAAGTTTGGTAGTTATGAAAAGTTCATGTTCGTTTCAACGAAGTGTAAAGTGGTTGTGTGATCTATAAACAAAGTGCAAATATTTTTGAAAATGGATGAAGATGACCAATTGATCAACAGAATATTAACAATTTTTAATTCTGATAACTACCTAAAACAATAATTTTGAAGTAGTCAGAAACCTTCTCTTACTGGGGATTTGGACAAAACATTATAGGAAAATTTTTAGGTAAGTTGTGAATAAATAATCATTTAAAATTAAATGGTTTTGTTCTTTTGAAGTTATTTTTAATTATTTTTTAGTATTAATTTTGTACTTCTTCGATTAATATCGTAAATTTGTTTGCATGATATTTTCTGATTTTGTTTCTAAATATTTTATGTATTTATTTTTTAGTTTATAAATTTATAAAAATATGTTTTTGTATATTAATTAGGATTATAAGGCTAACTTAAGTTTTATTTTATTACATTATGACAATTATTATAAATAAATTCTTTGAAATTTAAATTTGATATTTTTTTAAATTTTTACTAGCTAAATATTTTTTACAGGAAGCACAAAAAATAGTAACAATATTCATAATGCAATTATGAAGGGTAGTACTTCGATACTTCGCGAAGGTAAGTACTTCCTAACGAAAATGATAATAATTGATAGGAAAGTGTATTACTTTTGCTAAATTTTAAACTTTTGTGTACTTATGTATCTATAAATTTCAACTTCTATACCTGTGTAGAGGGCAAATACCTGTTAGCAACCAAATCTAAAAAATTTCAGTTTATAAAATAGCCAAAGAAACATTGTTTGTAAAATGTGTTTTAGTTAATATTATAATATTAATTAAAACACATAAGGTTTACAAGCATAATGTTTTTTTGGCTATTTTATAAACCGGCATTTTTCAGATTTGCAGGTAAGTAAGTATTAAGTATGTAAATACTTAAAAATGAACTCACTTATATGTCAAATTCAACCCTGATAAATACTTGTGTTTAAGTATGTATTTGTTTAAAAATCAACCCAGTTGTGCGTCAAATTCAACCACGTTAAATGTTTGTATTAAGTATGTAAATGCTTAAAAGTCAACCCAGTTGAATGTCAAATTCAAGCACGTTGATTGCTAACATTTAAGTATGAAAATTCTTAAAAATTAACAGACTGATGGGTTGAATTTATTTATAACCGTTAAATAAGTAAGCAATGCTTGACTTTAAGTATGCAGCTTACTAGGCTGGAATTGAAGCACGCAAATACTTGATTTTAACACACATTTGCTTAAATATTTCTCTGTGTGTATGTACTCATGACATAAATAAATTTTAATTGAACCCAAAATTAAAATTTTAAATAAAAATTTATGGTTAAATTTAAAAAATATAAGAATAATACATACGTAGAAAATGAAAATTCAAAAAATTTTAAAAAAGCAACATTATCACAAAACAGGTCTGGATTAAGAATATTTGAAATTATGAAAAATTCATAATGTGATATAACGTTATTTCATGGTTGTTACCATGAAAAATTTTTCAATTTTTTTCAATTTTATTCATGAAATGTGACTATTGTCTAATATTGTTTAATAGTTGGTAAAGTTACTTAAACGATTAGTTATAAAATTACACTTGAATGGTGTATTCTATATCATATTAAATGATTATTATGCAGTTGACTGTCTATGCTGGCCGGTGCATCAAGGCAAAAACTTTTATAAATATCAATATGTTACCACGTATTATTTATCACAACGCGAAATTCGATTTTCTACGCCCACTATAAAAACCTTGGCTTTACACCATCGTACAGAACATCTACAAGAACATTTACCACTTTTGCTTTGGTAAAACTCTGAACAACTTACTATCAATGACATAAACTGTTACAGTTGATAGTATTACCAATTTTAATAAATTAAAGTTTGAATAAAACTGTAATCAAATGAGTATCCAATCACACATTGGAGTTGGCTGAACCCGCCCCTGGTTACGAAATTATAATTAAACCAACAATATAATTTCCAACGCATATATTGTTGGTTCATTCAATTTTGTTTTTGCTAAATTTGTTTTTAGCAAATTTTGCTAAAGAAAAATCATAAACTAAAACTAACCTACGTAACCGATCCATGTCTTCGCGCGAATATCTCCTTTTACTGCAGTCTTTAAAAAATTGGTAATAAACTGAGACCACAAAGTTCCAAATATTATACGTCACGCATCCATGTAACCTTCCCTCTATGGGGGAGGTTTCGTTATGCCCTAAGTTTGGTCAATAAAATCACAAATGCCACAAATCATAAAAATTTATTAAATATGTTCAAATATTTTTTATATAAATTAGAATTATCAAATTGAGCTACAGGACAAAATAAATATTCATATTAAACTTGAAAAAGGAAATATCATTCTCCGAAAGCTCGTTTTAAATATGTGATTTATTTTGTCCTGTAGCTCAATTTGATAATTCTCATTTATATTATTTTCAAGAGCTAATAATTTTTAATTAATAATATTTTTTATAGAAAACAATAGACTCAAACACTAATTATTATTCTTAAAATTATATAAACGTTATCATTTTCTGGTTGAATAGCAGCTTAAGGGGACGTCCATTAATTACGTGAGGCGATTTTAACTATTTTGCGTTACATGAAATCTGCATCCAATTATTTTTATTTGTGGCCAAACAATTTTAGCTGCATTATGCATAGCCAATTCAAAATCTGCCACAATTTCGGTGAGACAAAACGACAGAGAATAATCATTACACTTTTTAGTTACAAATTCAAATCACTTTTTATATGTTTCTGTTACTTTGTCTGGTAGCACACGAAACACTAATGGTACATAATGACCATTAAGGCACCCATGTATGGTGAACAACTGCAAGAAAAATTTTGTGCAGCAGTCGAAAGTACCATCTACATATTATATTGTCTGGCTTAAGCAAAGATGCTTTAAATTTGTAAAACAGCTAAAAATTAATATATTGAAATCTTCGCTGTTAACTAAAAGAAATTCTTCTTCACAACTGGTCAAAAATTGCTTCTCTGGCTTAAGCGAACTGTGAACTTCAATTTTAGTTTTGCGAAGTACTGGTTATAATTTTCTTCTAGCGTTATACATATTCTTTCTTATATAGGACAGATCCGTTGTTGTAATACTTGTTGCATCATCTGTCGCAATGAGAGAACGCAAAATTTTACTTGGTTCTCTATCGATATCCTCCACAGCTAAACGTTTTGCTTCACTTGTAATGACTTATCTTTGAATATCGCGAATGTCACATGCCGAATGGTTATGATTTAAATTCAATTTGGATATTGTTTTCTCCGGGCCATCTGTATAAATATTTGCTAGACAATTGGCAGTCTGGCGCCTCCACTTCTTCTCGCCACTTTTAAGTTCTTCTTTAAAAGAAAACTTATAGTTATCTATCAAGAGCATAACTTTTCCTCGTTGGCTATTTCTATAACATTGTGCATTGCACGTAATGAACTTTATTTCGGTTTGTGACACTACAAATTTCTCTTATATAGAATTATTATTAAATTTAAAGCCAGGCGCACTATGTCGCCACAATTTACAATCAAACAAAACTTCATGATATTGGGACATTTTGTATATTTTCTTACGAAGAGGGGCACACTATTTTTAATAGCTCACGGGCGCCGAATATCTTAGGACGGCCCTGTCAATATATTGCATACAGGGCGTACTTTAAAGTGCCACCATCCATAAGTAGGATTAGCTTTTACCAAAAGTCGCCCGGCTGAGTTTTCCTATGAAGATTAAGGTAAAAAATTTCTACCAGGCTGAGTTTACCAACGAGATTAGTACCTAATTCTACTAAGCGGCTGAGTTTACCATCGCCCTTGATAACAGCCTATTAAAGGCAAACTTGATGTAATAGTACCTAAGTTTGAAATTGTTTTTTAAGTATATACTTTTTAATTATTATTGTATAATTAATTAAAATTTAATGTACTTTTCCCGAATAAAATTTGTATCTTTTAACTAAAAATGTTTATATTTGTAAAATCTAATCTTTTATCTTACAAGTGCAAGATTTCTATTGCAACTTACTTCAACTACAACTTTAATTTATTAACACCCGATTTATATAATATGTTAGCGTTAGTAGTAGGGGATACGGTTCTGACTATGAATAGACCAATACATAGAAGGAACAACCAACGAAGGAACTAGAAAGGAATAAGAACAATAATTATAAGGAAGAATATTGAAGAATAACCAAGAATAACACTAATTAGGAAGAATAATAATTAAGAAGAACTATTGAAGAAGAATTAATTGGCAATAATTTAGAAGTAAAAGAAGAACGATCAAACATCAGAAGTTGGATAACTACTAACGATCTAACATCAGAAGTGGGATAATTACTAATGATCTAACATCAGAAGTGGGATAATTACTAACGATCTAACATATATTAAATTTTTCTATAAAATTCATTATGAAATCGGCTGTTAGTCTTATACCTATTTAAAATCAATTTTATTTATCTACAACTGAAATATAGTGTAATTAACACATTTGCTTACGTAAAAATCTACATCTGTAAGTTTTTAGTTCGACTCAGGGGATTTACTAAAACTGCAATCACTTCGTATATTAAATGAGCGTTAGATCAGTCTTAAATAAGCAAAATTATTTGGCAAAAGTTACAAAAAAGATTGTGTTACTTGAGCACTTGATGGTTTTAAATCAGCTAGGGGATTATTGACTAAAATAAAATTATTTTATAAAAGTTACTAAAAGTATTTGTGTTAAATTAACACAATTATAATATAAGATTAAGCGTGCAACTTTAATAACTTAGACAACAATTTGACATCAAAATAACTGTTATACTATTTGGAACATTTACCCAATAAAATTCTAATAATTAAATTCATATAATTTTACTCTAACCATATTGATTTTAAAATTCTGCATCTATTTTTCGAAAGAGTTACAAATTTAAATTATTCTACAGTTACTTTTACGCAATTTGTTAATTTGATTAAATATTAGCTAATTTTACTAAAAATTTGTAGTAGACCTCCTGGAACAATAATTTGTTCTTAATTTTGCAAGAAACTTTTTACTGTTTACACAGTAAAAAGTGTTAAAGTGTTACTGTGTACACAGTAAAAAGCTTCTTGCAAAATTATCAACAAATTTTTGTTCCAGGAGGTCTACTACGAATTTTTAGTAAATATAGCTAATAATATTTAATCAAATTAACAAATTGCGTAAAAGTAACTATAGAATAATTTAAATTTGCAACTCTTTCGAAAAATAGACGTAGAATACGTGTGTGAACTTAGCCCCGCACTTTTTATAAAAATAATTTTCAATAATAACTTTAGAGTAACCACAGTCGTATAAAGTTTATACTCATATAAAAAAACCATATTACAAATACAATATGCCGGATGTTAAGCGTATGTTGGATAAACCAAAAGCTTTTGTATCAAAATCTCTAAATGAAGAGGTATATACGTGAAGTGTTGTAACTACGGTTGGAAATACCCTGCCACCTACAAAAATTGTGATATCAAATTTGTTCCCTCCACTTAAAAATAAACAACTAATAAATAATTATCAACAGAGCAATCGACGAAAGGTAGATTCATATTTGTCTGACGTGATGTGATGTGACGGGTCAGAACGCAATTTGATTGGTCCAGCTGCATTACATAACAACACACTAATATGCAGTGATGTATTTTAAAATATGGCGCCTTGGGCCCAAAAGGTTTGCCGTCTCTTAAATTAATTTTAAAAAATAAAAATTAATTTTTATTTGTTCTCTCAGTGTAGGTAACAATTATAAAGTGCGCCCCAAGCTGAACGAGAGGGACGGCTTGCGCCCCCTCGAAGCCTTGTGCCCCGGGCCATGGCCCTCTTGGCCCTTGGGTAAATGCGCCACTGCTAATATGAACGCCACCATCTATATGTTAGGAACCGATACTGTTCTGACAACAACAATCTGAGAAACAACAATTGACAGTGCCAATACAATAATCTATAACAATAACAAAGAAAACATGCTGACACAGCTAATAAGTAAAATGGATGACACCATTTCGTAGCTTTCTTTAACCAGATCAATATTTTGATTAAAACAGTTTTAACCGTAACTGCCCTGTCAGAATCATGTTAATGTTAACGTAATGTTAACGAATGGGAGCTTTGGATTGGTAGATCAGCAGAAACATGCTTTTGATTAGACCGTTGGTTAACATTACGTTAACGTTAACATGATTCTGACAGGGCAGTAAAAGAGGTCGTTTGAGAAAAACTTAAGATATTTTTTTATGACGTTTCTATTATTACAACGTCCCATCAACATGTTGATCAAAATTTTGATAAAAGCAATGATTGAAATTTTTACCGTGTGGCAGGGGCATTAAGCTTTTGAGGTTGCAAAACCGGGTGGCATGCAGTATTTTAAATGATTGTACAATCTAAGAACTATGTTTTCCTACCTGTAATATTTCCCACGTAGGACTTAAAGGCAGAGGAATAGTACTTGAAGAATTAGCAGAAAATGGCCCTGATGTACTAGCTAATCCTGAGCTGGAATTGTTAGTTAAGTCAAATTGTAGTTTTGTATTCCAAATTAATTCCTAAAACACAAAATTAAAAAAGTTCTCAAATTTTTTCTGTTTGATACTATAATAATAACATACACACAAAAATATTTTGCATAGTAAAAAGTTAACTATATGGGGGTTAAGAAATAGTATTTTTAAAATGCTTGATTTTTACCATTTTTTACCAGTACGTACTGAGTTGGAATAATAATTAAGCAATGTAATGTTTCCAATTTAAGCATATAAATACTTAAAATGCAATTCAATATGATAATACTTAAATTTAAGTAAGAAAATTCTTAAAAACATATTTAAGTATGCACACATACTTAAAGTTTGAATACGATTAGTTAAATTCTACTATTGCATACTTAAAAACCACATAAATAATTCGCTAACAAAAAATAAGCACAGGTAGCAGAGCTGACACTTGTTTTAAAAGATTAGCGAAAACTGCAAAATTCGTAAAATAATGCAAACCCCAGTCCTAGATAATATGTAAGACAATCGCGATGTTTAGACGGAGTTCTTTCATTCCCATAATTTTGGTGGTTATGAAAAGTTCATGTTCGTTGTAAAGCGGTTGTGTGATCTATAAACAAAGTGCAAATATTTTTGAAAATGGATGAAGATGACCAATTGATCAACAGAATATTAACAATTTTTAATTTTGATAACTACCTAAAACAATAATTTTGAAGTAGTCAGAAACCTTCTCTTACTGGGGATTTGGACAAAACATTATAGAAAATTTTTTAGGTAAGTTGTGAATAAATAATCATTTAAAATTAAATGGTTTTGTTCTTTTGAAGTTATTTTTTATTATTTTTTAGTATTAATTTTATACTTCTTCGATTAATATCGTAAATTTGTTTGCATGATATTTTCTGATTTTGTTTCTAAATATTTTATGTATTAATTTTTTAGTTTATAAATTTATAAAAATATGTTTTTGTATATTAATTAGGATTATAAGGCTAACTTAAGTTTTATTTTATTACATTATGACAATTATTATAAATAAATTCTTTGAAATTTAAACTTGATGTTTTTTTTATTTTTACTAGCTAAATATTTTTTACAGGAAACACAAAAAATAGTAACAATATTCATAATACTATTATGAAGGGTAGTACTTCGATACTTCGCGAAGGTAAGTACTTCCTAACGAAAATGATAATAATCGATAGGCAAGTGTATTACTTTTGATAAATTTTAAACTTTTGTATACTTATGTATCTATAAATTTCAACTTCTATACCTGTGTAGAGGACAAATACCCGTTAGCAACCAAATCTAAAAAATGTCAGTTTATAAAATAGCCAAAAACACATTGTTTGAAAAATGTGTTTTAGTTAATAATATAATATTCATTAAAACACATAAGGTTTACAAGCATAATGTCTCTTTGGCTATTTTATAAACCGACATTTTTCAGATTTGCAGGTAAGTAAGTATTAAGTATGTAAATGCTTAAAAGTCAACCCAGTTGAATGTCAAATTCAAGCACGTTGATTGCTAACATTTAAGTATGAAAATTCTTAAAAATTAACAGACTGATGGGTTGAATTTATTTATAACCGTTAAATAAGTAAGCAATGCTTGACTTTAAGTATGCAGCTTACTAGGCTGGAATCAAAGCACGCAAATACTTGATTTTAACACACATGTGCTTAAATATTTCTCTGTGTGTATGTATAATATACTTTTACGAATAATATCATTAGAAACTATGCGAGGAGCTTATTTTCAAAACGCAATACGTTTAAACATTAAAAGTTTTAGATACGGATATCATTATAATATAGTCTAAAATCTGCTTTACAAGCTAGTTTTAAATCCCTCATAAAATATTATAAAAGGCCCTATGAAAGCATGTTTTTCCACTACTAGTCAAATAGGCTATCGTTATAACTTAACCAAGTCGCACGTGAAGTGACGCATTTTAAACAAGTGGTAAATAATTTTTTCATTATAATTATACTACTACACACAGAAAAACATATACTTGAATTCAAGTATAAATTTTACTCAGCATTATTTACTCGTGTGAACTCTTTTTTTAGTTTCATTGATGAAACGAATTACTTGCTGGGAGTAATAAGATTACTTAGAATATAGTGTTGATTCAATCTACAAAAAAGTTGAACTAAGAATTGAAATATATTTAACTTAATATGAACACTTTTATTTGATTTAAACATTTTGAAAATTTAAAATCAAGTGAAATGGTGTTGTTCTAAACATTTCATGTGTTTAGATTAAGCATTACAAACGGTTAATTCTTGAATATTGTCATTATTTTCAAGTCAACTCTACGTAGAGTTAACTGGAATAATAATATGGTTGCATTGTGCTATTTTTAACTTCTATAAAGGTGCATACTTGTGGTGGCGGGGCGCTATATTGCTGTATAGACAAACATTACGCCATTACAGTTTTATAATTTGCAAAGAGAAGTTTTCTTCAATTTTGGTGTTAATAATTTGTGAATTCTTTGTGTACTTGTCATACTAAAGTTATTACAAACTTGGAATTTACATCATTTCGTGAAGAGGTAGGTATCTACAACCTATATATACGTACAATTTTGACGCGGCCATGGCGCGGCTTAATTAATGTAAATTAATCAGTTTAAAAATCCTAACTGTTACTTTCTTGTGCTCTATTAGTTATCTTTACAATAATAATTATTATTACAAGAAGTACCTACAAATAACATTTTAAAATAGGCTCCCTTGACTTTTGACCTTGATTACAAGCTGTTTAGTGTGGTTTTCTAGTTACATAAAACACTTTGCATTTTCAATGTTGCTCGAAGTCGAGAAGTAGAATTTTTTACGTTGCTAATACCGCATTAACTACTTATAATTTTTAAATTTGTAACTTTTAATTATTTAAATAAACATGTAACCTGCAATTTCATAATCTGACAATTTATTGTATTATAATTTACAGATTCTAAAACTGCAATTTATTAAAGAGATGCTGACATTATTAAATAAACAACATTGGAAGTATAGTAAACAAGATGCTTATTGATGGAATAATAATTATTCATGGTAAGGTGTAATCGAAATAATTTTGTTTATTTTTGTATTATTAAATGTAAATGATTTCAGGATTCTGAAGATATGGAAATACATAAGGTACTAGGTATGCAGTTATAACAAAAATTCAGAATTAATAAGAAATCAACCTCTTCAACATTATACTATGAGGCGAAAACATCCGTTAAAAATACTAAAATAGAAATTTTCTAATAGATATTTATAATTAAATGAGTTTCAATTTTATTTAAATAATACCTACCTCAAATCCATCCCAAATTTTATTAAATTCTATAGATACTTTCCTCGATTATTATTTTATTTTAGGAACTAGTTTTGACTGTTCGTCTTTTTCAACATGTTCCGTCAATTAATACATTTTAATACATCAATGTATTAATTGACAGAACATGTTGAAAAAGACGAACAGTCAAAACCAGTTTATAAAATAAAATAATATATAAGGAGAGTGCAGTAGAATTTAATTTAATCCCAAATTAAGTTAATTCAATTATTAGATAAATTTACTTTAAGTAATTTCTTATTTAATTTCACTTTCAAATTATGTTAATCAAAATAATATATACTCGGGTTGAATTCGTATATATTCGTAAGAACTCGATTCATTTCTAGATGTAACTCTTAAAATTACTTGGATATAGTATCAAATAATAAACATATAACCTTTAAATTTACTTGAATATGACCCACGTTAGGTGTTGTTTCTACTATATCAACTTAACTGAAGTAACTCAATGCTTGAATTTACAAGTATTTTATTTACTTACTAGGACCGTACGATATGATCACGTATATATAACCGTTTCATAGAGTTAACTGAAGTATATTACACTTCTCTGAACCATTTTTTTTTCTGTGTGTACACAGAAAAAAATTTGTTAGAAAATTCATCTACTTGGCATTAGATGATTACGTTTTAAATGATGATTTACCTAAATTAGTAATAAAATCAATCATAATACGTATGCAGTTAGGTAAATCATCTAATTTGGAAATATTGAAATCATCTAAATAAATCTGTTCAGATCAGGTCAGGTGATTCAGACAATCAAGTTAGTTGAAATATATATTTAAATTAGCAGTTTTTGCTAAACTTTTAGTTGAATCTTAAGCCTCTTTTACATCTATATATTTTCACACAGGACTTCTCATATGAGAAATATTTCGGTGTTTACACTGTATGTTTTCTCATAGCCAATCACTCATAGGAAAAGACATACGTAAAAACATAGCAAAACATAGATACTCTTTCGAAATAGAACGGAGTCTATTCGTGTATGAGAAAACACAGCACATACGAACGAAGGGTGGCGAACATATACGAAGCTAGTTGACAAATTTGAAAAAAGAAAGGTTAGTTATGCTGCTTTGTAAACATGTGGTAAACATTCATAATGAGTTTAAATTTAATTTCTACATTTTGTTCTTTTGAAATAAAAGGAACATCGCCGTAAATAATTGTTACTATTATTCATCGGTACGAATCTTTTTAAAAAGTAGGGTTAACTTCACTCAAAACCAAAATAAACTCTTCTTTATCACTCATAACGATTTGAACGTAAATTTTTAAAAACATACAGTTTCGTTAACCTCGAGAGAAATCGAATGTTTTCGCTTATGAGAAGTCCTGTGTGAAAACATATAGATGTAAAAGCGGCTTTAATGGGCATACACACGATCGGATATGCCTTCGCGCCTATCTGAAGAGGCAAGTTTGCGAGTAAATACGATGATGACTTTCGCATACACGCGCACGAGTTCTTGTAGATCTTTACCAAAACCCGGAAAAGATCACAAAGTGGCTACAAACTACAGACCCATCAGCCTTCTTAGTTGCTTTGGTCAATTATTTGAACAAATAATCTACAACCGACTTGCAAAATTTGTATTCGAAAATAACATAATTCCAGAAGAACAATTTGGATTTAGACCACAGCATTCAACAATACATCAAATTTAACGAGTTGTTAATAAAATAAAATAAAATGCTTCGTAGATCTACTGGCTTGATATTGTTGAATGTTGAGAAGGCTTTTGATTCGGCTTGGCACCACGGATTGTTATACAAATTGAACACTTTCAATACTCAAAAATATATTCTTCAAAAAAAAAAATCAAATGTCCGATCGAAAATTTGTAGTATCATTAAATGGATCGTATTCGAACATTAAAAACATTACAGCTGGACTACCTCAAGGCTCTGTGCTATCGCCACTGCTTTATTCGACGTTTATTTCTGACTTCAAGAAACCCAAAAACTGTGATACAGTGTTTTATGCGGACGATACTAGTAAAAAAACGCAAGCTATAAGTTTTCCCAATCACCCAAACGTCATCCACATACTAATTTTTAAGCTGATAACTTAGAAGTTTCCTTCACAAATTCGGTGACCTATCTAGGAGTAATCTTAGACAAAAATTTAACGTTTGGACCTCATATTGAACAAACGAGAAACAAAGCGCTTAGATGTGGCAGAGCTCTCTACCCATTGCTAGCAGCAGGTTCCAAACTTTCTTACAAAAACAAAAATCTAATTTACAAATCCATCGTACGACCGATTATCATATGGTTGTCCCGTATGGTCAAGAGCTGCCCAGATTCACATCAAAAAGCTGCAAGTTATCCAGAACAAAAATTTAAAATTAAATAATGGTCTACCATGGCGGTATTCCACCCAACTACTTCACAGGACTACTGGATACCAACTACTAGAAGATCATATAAAAAAACTGGAAGATCGATTCCGACTTCGTTGCATTGATTCGGATTTCCGTCTAATTAACGATTTGGCGAATAACTAAAAAAGTAAAATTATTGTAAATAATTGTAAATATGTATATAGGTTTTGTTTCGTTTATTCGGCTATTTATAGCCAAATTCAGATAAAGGTTTTTATAATCAATTTTCCTTTAAATAATTGTAAATCATAACCCGAATACTGGTATTAAAGTGTAATCATCTGTTGAAAAATTTAAAAATTGTAACTCAGAAAAACAATTTACTGTATGAACAAATTTAGATGATTTAAATAAATAAATAAACAATCTAATTCATTTCAGGTTCATATTTGCCAATGTTCGTTGAATTCACTTTTTGGTAAAATTTTGTCTATCGGTATGCCCTTTGTTACCCCCTTGCTGCTTCCAATTTCCTTGATCAATGAGTTTGATGAAGAAAATGAAAATACTACTAAAGGAAATCGTTTAAACAAGATTTTAAGAATCTCTCGTGTGATGTCAATTAAATAGGATTCGTCCTGGTTATAGGCCAGTAACACTGCAATATATATGTTACTGTAAAAGCCCGAAATCCGGTAAATCTTAGGATTTACGCGTCAAACCTAGGATTTACCAATTTGATGTGGTAAATGTCCGAAATAATGAATTATTAGTTCAATTTCGGACTTTTCCCAAGCTACAACGGTAAATCTTAGGATTTACTGGTTCCTATTGGTAAATGTACGAATACCATGTTAATTAAATTTTCAATTGTGCTTTATTAAGTTCCTGTTTATATTAACGTCAAATTTAATTATACAGGGTGGTGCAAATCTGAATGATTTATTCCTCAATTTCAGTCTTCAGATCATTCAGGGTCTTTGGACGATGTTTGAGCACTTCGGCCTTAAGGTAACCCCATCACAGATAATCAAAAGGTTTCGTAATCTTTAGGAATACCAGATACAGGGGCCTTTACAAAAAAATGGAGATCTCCAAAATGCCTTCCCACCCAGGCAAATCCAATACACTGCGAGAAACACCCAAAGCGAAGTAACCAAGGTGCAAAACTTGGTGAAAAGCAGATAAGAAAAGAAAGCCGAAACGTAGATCGATCTAAAACAGACCCAAGATCTCTCTTGGCTGCTATAATGGATATTCAAAACGATGAATTTTATCAGCTTGGAACAAGTGTAGGAACTCTTACACAATTATTTACTAGGAATCAATTTACCATTTGTAAAGAAAATTTTATTGATACCTTGGATGTTCCGGCCAATGAAATAAGTGTAAGTGGAGCAGTGCGACAATTGTCTTTATCTGGAGGACAGGGATTCCAAAGATGCAACTGCACTAAGAAATGTTCGACCAAGAGATGTTTGTGTAGATCATCCGGCAAATTATGCAATTCTAAATGTCATGGAAGTTCATCATGTACCAACAAGTAAATTGATATTATGTATACTTACGCAATATTTTTAAATTTTTTACTATATTGAATAAATAATTATAATATACAATATTATTCTGTTTTTAAATAAACGTTTCAGTTGTGTTAATATAAAAATCTCTTTGTTTCAATCGTTTTATGTGTTCTTTTACAGCACAAATACTAAAGCAAAAACCTTTAAATGCAATTCAATTTGATGCTTTATTTTAATTATTTATTTCACATTTTGTGTCATTAAACATAAAATTCGTACTTTCACCAACAGGAACCAGTAAATCCTAAGATTTACCGTTGTAGCCTGGTAAAAGTCCGAAATTGAACTGATAATTCACTATTTTGAAGATTTACCAACCTCAAATTGGTAAATCCTAGGTTTGACGCGTAAATCCTAGGATTTACCGGATTTCGGGCTTTTACAGTAACATATATACTGTGATTAATAATTACAGCAATTTATACAGTTATTATAATAAATATCTATAATAGAGTACTTTATAAGACTGCTACTTGATGTTCCTAGCCCAAGGCGCTAAAATATTTTAGTAAGGCTCTGGTTGTACATAAACAATATTATGTAATAACTAATAAATAATAATATATGTTAGATCGTTAGTAATTATCCCACTTCTGATGTTAGATCATTCTTCTTTTACTTCTAAAATATTGCCAATTATTGTTCTTCTTAATTATTATTCTTCCTAATTAATGTTATTCTTGGTTATTCTTCACTATTCTTCCTTATCATTATTGTTCTTATTCCTTTCTAATTCCTTCGTTGGTTGTCGGTTCTTCTAATCCTTTCTTCCTTATATAGTTCCTTTCGCATTACCAATCGTATTAACAGACTTTCCACATACAGGGTTGTTCTAATATTGTAACAGTTCTATTATCAGGTCCGCACTTGGGTAACATCTCCTTCTATTGGTCTATTCATAGTCAAGGCCGTATCCCCTACTACTAATGCTAACATATATAATATGATAGTATGATACATAATTGGTATACCTCTGCCTACACCACGCGACGATAAGAATATTATTTTGATTTTCTGTCATTAAATCTTTTATTAGACAATAATTATTTTTACAATTACAATTCAATATTGTAATACAATTTACATTGCAGTAAAATGTATTTTTAAGTACAGAGTTAGTCTACACATTTTCTTCTTTTAATAACCACCTTTTCTTGGTGTGTTAAATTATTTGTACTTATTATGTATTCAACAAGGCACAATAATGACTTACTTTATTATCAATTACAATTACATTTTACAGACCACTAATAACTTGCGAGCTACTTGACTAAAATACTACTAGATACAACTTTGTTAACCAACACACTACAAAATGACTGAACAAGCACTCCGTCCAACTGCTCAATTGTCCAGGGGTATACCATAATTCCAGATAATTAAGTTGGTACTTAACGGTACTCAATAACGGTTAATAACTTAATATCGTTAGGTACACAGGACGGGCCTGCGGGCCTGATCACAGTGGACCCCCCCCTGACAAAGTTTTCTACAAACCAAGAAGACTCACACAAGATTAATAAATTCATAAAGGAGAACGATAACATCTTAGTAGTCCGAGCGGATAAAGGTAACTCCACGGTCTTAATGTACAAAAATGAATAGAAAGATAAAATGGATGCTCTGGTAAGTGACACTACAACCTACAAAACTATCACGAAAGACCCAACTAATAATCTTCAAATTAAAAATAACCAAATAGTCACAAACTGGATAAAACATAATTACATAGAGGACACATTTCCTAGTTCCTTAAAAATAAATAACGCAGTTCCTCCTAGAATATACGGTCTTCCTAAAATACATAAACCAGAAACACCTTTAAGACCAATAGTTGCTAGTATCAATTCTCCTACATACAAACTTTCAAAATTCCTTTCACACATTATTACTAACGTCTTAGGCAAAAGTATACACCACACAAAGGATTCATGGACCTTTGTGGATGAAGTCAAAACCTTCACAATTCCTGACAATTACATACTGGTTTCCCTTGACGTAAAATCTCTTTTCACTAACATTCCCATAGAACTGGCCATGAAAGCCGTGGTCCAAATACAGATTCACGCTGACATTCCCAAAAACGAATTTCTTAATGCCCTTAGATTCTGCCTAGACACAACATATTTCAAATAAAACAGACAACTACATCAGCAAACATTCGGAACGGCCATGGGTAGCTTAATTTCTGCAACTATTTCGAATCTTGTTATGGAAACTCCGGAAAATGACCGCATCACTTCACTTCCTTTTGACATTCCCTTCTTCAGAAGGTATGTCGATGACATTTTCACGGCCATTCCCAAGGATAAAGGAGACTTTATCATCGAACATTTCAACAAATTCCACCCTAGACTTCAATTTACAATCGAAAAAGAAATCAACAACAAAATCTCATTTCTCGACATTGAAGTCATACGACACAGCAACTCCCTTAAATACAGATGGACACAAAAATCTACAAACTCCCGTAGGTAACTTAACTTTCATTCACACCACCACAGAAGCCGAAAAATCACCACTGCCAACGGATTAATAGATCGATCCATCCGTCTTATCCATGAGGACCATCGCAAGGAAACTATTGATATTGCAAGAAAAACTCTCTTAAAAAACAACTACCCCAAAAAGCTGGTCAACAGGATTGTCAAGGACCGGGTTAACATCCTTTATAATGGGTACACCACCATCAAGGAATCCAATTCAGGTTTCGCTGTACTGCCTTATGTCAAAGAACTCAGCGAAAAAATAAAACTTTTTCTGAAACCACATAACATTAAATTAACTTTCAGATCTCCGAATAACCTGGGTGTTCACTTCTCGAAACTCAAGGATCAGATCCCTCATGAGAAAAAATCAGGTGTGGTGTACAAGGTTGATTATACATGGGGCAAACTAACCAATGGCTGAAAAAAAAGAATGAGTGGACACATCTCCTCAATAAGATGTAATAAAGCCGACTCCACTGCAGCTGCAAAACACGTACTAGAAGTTGGCCATAACATGGACTTTATAAACACCACTATCCTGAAGGCAATTCCGTCCTATAAAGAACGGATCCTACATGAGATGATTGAGATAAAGAAGGATAAGAACTCAATGAACAGGAAGACGGATATCGAGGGACTGAGTAGCATTTACAGTCCACTACTTATTTAATATCGAATATTGCGAATATTGGGATTAAGTTTTTCACCATTGGTTTTTCTTAATGCAAGACAACTTATTAGAATTATTAATACATTCATCTTCTTTATTTTCTTTCACTACCGGGTTTTCATATTATCATTCTAATTAAGTTGTCGGATGAATGTCAATATTCAAATATAATAATTTTATAGTTGCTTTGTAATTGTTATGGTTTTTGTTTTTCAATTCATATTAAACTTGAAAAAGGAAATGTCATTTTCCGAAAGCTCGTTCTAAATATGGTTTTATTTTGTCTTGTAGCTCAATTTGATAATTATAATTTATATATGGAATTATTTATATTAAACCCATGATAAATTTTAAAAGTTAAAAAAAAAATTATAAATTAATAATAATAATAATATGAATTTATTAAGAGGTAAGTAGCGTTCTCAGCCAATTAACGTGACACAACATAGCATAGCATAGCTTAGCACAGAAGTTAAAATACATTGAAACTTATGTGTGTGTTCAAATTGACAAATGACCAATTTGGCATAACATAACATAACAAAGCATTAACGATTTTAGGTATATTATGAATTTACCTATTATACCGACAAATTAATAGGAAGGCGCTGGTAGAAATTGAAAGTAAACGTCAGAAAGTAATAATCATTTGTATTGTACCATATAATTAGTACAATTATCGCGAATTTATTATTATATAATTAGTTAATTTAATTATGTCAAATAAATCGATACCATTTTGTTTTGTAGTGCTATGTTAAGTTATGCTATGCTATGTTGTGGTTAATTGGCTGAGAACGACGCTTTATACTTATACAAAAAAAATATTCTCTTAAAAGGATGATTTCTAACAAGTTAGATTTTAAAATCACCCTGTTTAGCAAATTTACATGCAATACAATAAATACAACTAATGCCCGTATTCACCAACTACAAATAGCACTATTTGTCGAATAAAATGACATTATTGCAATGCAAAACAATGCAAAATCTTGTTTTTATTCCATAAATAGTGCTATTTGTAGTTGGTGAATACGGGCATAATACATACAGAGAAATATTTAAGCAAATGTGTGTTAAAATCAAGTATTTGCGTGCTTCGATTCCAGCCTAGTAACGGTTATAAATAAATCCAACCCATCAGTGTGTTAATTTTTAAGAATTTTCATACTTAAATGTTAGCAATCAACGTGCTTGAATTTGACATTCAACTGGGTTGACTTTTAAGCATTTACATACTTAATACAAGCATTTAACGTGGTTGAATTTGACGTACAACTGGGTTGATTTTTAAACAAATACATACTTAAACACAAGTATTTATCAGGGTTGAATTTTACATATACATAAGTGAGTTGATTTTTAAGTATTTACATACTTAATACTTACTTACCTGCAGATCTGAAAAATGTCGGTTTATAAAATAGCCAAAGAGACATTATGCTTGTAAACCTTATGTGTTTTAATTAATATTATATTATTAACTAAAACACATTTTTCAAACAATGTTTTTTTGGCTATTTTATAAACTGACATTTTTTAGATTTGGTTGCTAACAGGTATTTGTCCTCTACACAGGTATACAAGTTGAAATTTATAGATACATAAGTATACAAAAGTTTAAAATTTATCAAAAGTAATACACTTTCCTATCAATTATTATCATTTTCGTTAGGAAGTACTTACCTTCGCGAAGTATCGAAGTACTACCCTTCATAATAGTATTATGAATATTGTTACTATTTTTTGTGTTTCCTGTAAAAAATATTTAGCTAGTAAAAATAAAAAAAACATCAAGTTTAAATTTCAAAGAATTTATTTATAATAATTGTCATAATGTAATAAAATAAAACTTAAGTTAGCCTTATAATCCTAATTAATATACAAAAACATATTTCTATAAATTTATAAACTAAAAAATTAATACATAAAATATTTAGAAACAAAATCAGAAAATATCATGCAAACAAATTTACGATATTAATCGAAGAAGTACAAAATTAATACTAAAAAATAATAAAAAATAACTTCAAAAGAACAAAACCATTTAATTTTAAATGATTATTTATTCACAACTTACCTAAAAAATTTTCTATAATGTTTTGTCCAAATCCCCAGTAAGAGAAGGTTTCTGACTACTTCAAAATTATTGTTTTAGGTAGTTATCAGAATTAAAAATTGTTAATATTCTGTTGATCAATTGGTCATCTTCATCCATTTTCAAAAATATTTGCACTTTGTTTATAGATCACACAACCGCTTTACAACGAACATGAACTTTTCATAACCACCAAAATTATGGGAATGAAAGAACTCCGTCTAAACATCGCGATTGTCTTACATATTATCTAGGACTGGGGTTTGCATTATTTTACGAATTTTGCAGTTTTCGCTAATCTTTTAAAACAAGTGTCAGCTCTGCTACCTGTGCTTATTTTTGTTAGCGAATTATTTGCGTGGTTTTTAAGTATGCAATAGTAGAATTTAAGTAATCGTATTCAAACTTTAAGTATGTGTGCATACTTAAATATGTTTTTAAGAATTTTCTTACTTAAATTTAAGTATTATCATATTGAATTGCATTTTAAGTATTTATATGCTTAAATTAGAAACATTACATTGCTTAATTATTATTCCAACTATACGTACGTACTTAACTTTTAACTACGAAATGGTAAAAATCAAGCATTTTAAAAATACTATTTCTTAACCCCCATATAGTTAACCTTTTACTATGCAAAATATTTTTGTGTGTAGAAATAAAATAATATTATAATTAATTATTCCAAAACCCTATCACTACTCCAACCGCAGTGCGTCGCTTAAACCACGACGGAAACATATCAGACTCGTTGATTCCAAAAACAGTCGTCGATACCTTTCAATGAGTCTCGGCGCCCAACATGCAAAGCAGTAATCAAATTTTGTTGTAGAGTACGAAAGTACATCAAAATTCCCCAATTCACGCAAAACCCGAGAGTGACAACTATAGTACTATAGTACGTGGCCTAATCATATGTCGGAGATGTATCGGTTCCCCACCCTTGACGATTTTAAAAAGAAGAACTCCAGCCAGTAACAAAAAGCGCTGGTCAATTTTAAAGATATGCAGATCACGATAATATGGTGTAATGTGATCATACCTGTATATATTGTAAGAATAACGCAAGCATGAATTCTGCAGAATCTGCAGTTTGCGTTTATACTCTTGAGTCAGGAAATCGTAATAAACCGCCGCACCATATTCGATGTTGGAAAGAATTGTGCTACTGACAATCGACCACTTCACATGAGCAGGTAATGCGGTCTTGAACTGATACAGCGATCTCAGTTTATAATAACATCCCATCAGTTTGCGATTAACATGCTGACGAAAATTAAGCTCTCTATCCAAGACGAATCCCAAACTACGGGCAGAGTCGACCATTTTAAGAATCTTATCACCAATCACCACTCGAAGAGTTGAACCATCAAGTGCTCTACGCACAAGCCGAGGACTACCCAAAATCATCAGTTCAGATTTTGACGGATTTAATGTCAAACCATTTACCCAAGACCATACACGTAACGACTCAAGGTTATGATTCAACCGAGTTATTGCAGCATCCAAGTTTGAGGGAGGACAAGATATAAGGATTCGGGAATCATCCGCATGCAGATCCAACGAGCATTCCGGGTACACCACTTTCACCAGATCAGACGTGTATAATATAAACAATAAAGGGGCAAGGATACTTCCTTGTGGAACACCCCGTGAAATTAACAAAGGCTGAGACAAATTTCCCGAAAAGTCAACCACCTGAGTCCTGTCACGCAGATAACCCGCGAACCACCTACATAGTGATTCACTGCATCCATAATAGCAAAGCTTACTCAAAAGGCGTTCGTGTAGAACTGAATCAAAAGCCTTAGAATAATCGAGAAGAACTAATAAAGTTACCTTGGAATAGCCGATGTTACATCCGAGGTGAGCTTCAACAAGGAGGTCGAAGTACTGTGGTGGGGCCTAAAACCAGACTGCGCAGGTGACAGAATCCTGTGCAGCGCCAAGTGCTCATCTAACGCATTTGTAATAAAAGACTCGACAATTTTTGCAAAAGGTGACAATATATTAATCGGACGAAGCGCTCCACAGCCAACGGAATCTTGGAAAGAGGTCTCACACGCGATGCCTTCCAAATGGCCGGCACTTCACCCATCTCGAAAGATAAATTAAGAATGTTGCAGAGCACCTCACTGCAAAACGGAAAAACGAGCTTCAGCATACGAAGACTAATACCATCCACTCCAATAGCTTCGGAGTGCAAAGTCGCGACAATCTTACTCAATGCCTCCGACGTAACCTTCGGAACAGAGAGTGGTTCCACTCTTGGAAACAGTACACCCTCGAAATCAGGCTCTGTATGGCCAAAAACTTCCGGCACAGAGCGGAGAAAATAAGAATTAACATAGTCAGAATTCTCACACAAATGTTCAGAAATCCGACCAGCCGGGCGAGCATGCACGCTCCAAGATGACAGGTCCCGCCACTGTTTCCTGGGATTTGAGCGATTTATCAAAAGCCGATGATTAATATAGCTTATTTTTTCCCTTTTAACTGCAACCGACAGGTAATTCCTAAGATCCCGATAGCACTCAAAATGTATTCTCGATCGCGAACGTCTATATTTTTTATATGCCGATTTTTTCAATTTAGCAATCTCTTCTGATTGTCCATATGATCCACGGCCTGTTTCCCTCCTTGAGAACCCTAGTCCGAAGCGGAGCATGAACGTCAAATAGTACAAAAATTAGATCATATAACAATTCCACACGTGAATCACATTGATGCGACTCATCCACACTACCCCATGGTAGTCGAGCCGCGTCAGCAGAAAAAAGCATCTTGGTCAAAATTTCGAAAATCTCGATACGTGAAAACACGAGGTTTATTTTTGAGTAAAAGTGAGGGAAATTAAAACGTTCGGCTTAAGAAAATTAAAATCTGAGAATCTTATTTATTTTTAGATTATTATAAAAAAAATATTTTTAATTGCCCGACGGCACATCAAGGTAAGCAGTAACTCTTTGCGTTACTTTGAAAATATAGAAAAACGGAGAATCCCCCGGAGCGGAAAACAAAAAATATTATACAGCCAAAAAAAGAGATCTACCGTCTAGCTGCCCGTCCGCGGACGGTCTTTCCAGCTAGTAGTTATGTACAGTGGCTCACAATATTATTCATCCAGTCCTATGTTAACAATGTAAATTATACGTTTTGAAGGCGTGTTTGTCATAATAATTGTTTTTTTCTCCAAACGTCACGAAAGTCAGCTGTTTTATTATTGATTTTTATCACGAAAGTCAAACTTTTCCTTACCAACATACATAAAACCACGTGGCGTAGAGTTTTTTCGAAAGTAAAACTGTCGGCGGCAGGAAAAAAATAACTAGAAATGTGACATTATTTTAATCAAAATGAGTAATTTTGGTATCTAACTTTTCTAAAAATTATTTTAAGTTTATTTACCATTTCAAATATAAAATTTTAGAGCGTAATTTAAAAATAAATAGATGTAAACTTTGACTTTGACATTTAAATCCTTAGATATACCAACTTAAAATTTTATTTTTAACCAAATGCTCATCTTAGCAAGATGGCGAACGTTAGTAGTTGCGCGTGTGATGATTGCGGGGAATTAGTGGATCTTACTGAGGGCTTGCATGTGGATTGTGCCGGGAGTTGTGATGGGTGCTTCCATATGAATTGTGCCGGAGTAAAAAAATGTGAATTGAATTGCTTGCTTGCAAATGAGAGATTGAAGTGGTACTGCGGTAGATGCGCTGAAGATTGCCCCAAGGCCGGTTCAGATGAAATTATTAGAGAGTGTTTGAAGCTGATAAAAGATCAAGGAAGCTGCATTAAAGATATGAAGAGCGAAATTGAAAAATTAAAAGTCAGTATTTTGCAAATTAATCTTAACCTTCAAAATGTGAACAAAGATAACGCTGTTAGAAATGTCAATATTTATCAACCAAATGTTGAATCTGGATTGCCAGCGGTCGGTGATGTTGATGGTCCCGGAATTGGTGTAGTCGAGAGTCGTCGAAATGTTCGACTTGGGATAACTGCGGGCGGCATGGAATATGGAACATACGCGAATAAAACTAAAACAGGAGCAATTCCAAAAAGTGTCAAGAAACCAAGAACGAAATCTGAATCGGAGGTGGTAACCGTGATTAGTGACTATAAGGAGATCAATGTAGAGGCATATCCCAAAGGATTGAATCGCGAGATAAGAATCCAACGGTGGGAAGCGTTGTAAAAGTAAACAATAACGTTGTAGATGATGGTTTCAAACTTGTTTCGCATAAGAAGCGTAGAACAAGGACCTCAATAGTGATTGGTACTGGTGGAGCGGGTGCTGGGTACAGGCTAAGTGCTGTCGAAAGAAGGTCAAGTTTTTTCGTGTCATGTTTGTGTCCAGAACTATCCGTTGACGACATCAAACTGCACTTGTCTGACCTGGGAATAAATAATGCTGATTGTTTTTCAATAAAAACAAAATATAATACCTACGTCTCCTTTAAAATAAATGTACCGGAGAATTACAAAAGCAAAATAATTAATGCCGAGAGTTGGCCAAGGGGAACATTTATAAATTGGTTTTTAACACGAAATTCCAGTGCATGGGAGGGTGCTCCTTCTTCTTCTTCGTTTTTGGGACCTCTGCTCCAACGAGAAGCAAAAATATGAATACCACTGGACAAGAAAATATTATGTACCCAGATGAGGATCGTTGTAAATGTGCAGTAAATATTTATTACCAAAATGTAAATGGGTTGCGTTCTAAAGCTCGTGAATTCATGGAATTTGTACTTTGTAATAATTATGAAATAATTAGTCTTACAGAGAGCAAATTAGACGGTACAGTAAGTAATCAAGAATTATTTCCCTCTTTTTACAATGTTTACCGATTAGATCGAAATGAAAATAATTCATTCAAAGAAAGAGGAGGAGGTGTAATTATTGGAGTTTTTTCTGCATTATCAAGTCAACAATTAATAATAAACAAAGCAAACACATTAGAACTTCTTTGTGTGAGAATTGGAAATCATAACTGGTATTTGATGGTGATAGTAGTTTATATTCCCCCCGCTAGTAATGTTGTTGTTTACGAGAGAGTGGTGCTTGTTATAGAAAATCTCATGTCCGAATACGAAAATCAAAATATACATTTGACGGTGATGGGCGATTTCAACCTACCGAATCTTCAATGGTGTGAGGCTGATATTGAGGAAGAGGATCTGATGGATGGTTCTTGCGTGCTCATTCCAATCAATACGGAAACAGCATTTATTGATGGTATAAATTCATGTGGTTTGTTGCAGGTTAACTTTATTTGTAATACTTTTAATAAATTGCTGGATCTTGTATATGTGGATAATTCACAAATGTTTTCTGTTTTTAGCCCAGAGAGTATACTGCAATGCAGGGATAGGAATCATTGTCCTGTAGGGGGTATCATTTCTTCATGATGCTAACACTAGTTTTTCAAACCTTACAAATCGTGGTGAAAACAAAATTAAATTTAATTTCAAGTCAATCGACTTTAACGAATTTGCAATTTATTTGTCTTCCATTAATTGGTCGAGTATTTTAGATGATACGAATATAAATGCAAACGTCTCTAGGTTCTATGAGCGTATTTACGGATGCTTGGAGCGTTACGCCTCAAAGATCAAGTATAAGAAGAGAAATTTCAAGTATCCTGGGTGGTTCGATTCGCAACTTATACATCTACATAAACAAAAACCAAAGGCATATAAAAATTATATTCCATCTAAATCTGCAGTTGATTATGAACATTACTCATATCTGAGAAGTAATTTCAAGGCTCTTCACTCGATTGCCTATGATATTCACTTACTAGAAGTACAAAATAATTTAAAATCAAATCCAAAGATGTTGTGGTCATATGTAAATGAGAAACGGAAGACGGTGGGTCTACCGTCAAAGATGTATTACAACGGGAGTTCCTCATCTGATATAAGCGAGATAGTCGGTTTCTTTCGTTCTTTTTTTGCATCTGTGTATGTTAAACATAATATACCAACAGAATTACCAAAATGTAATTATATAAACGATGAGTATATTGTTGATTTTGTATTGATGGACGAGCAGAGCGTTCTGAAGGCCATTCGAAGTGCTAAGCGTGGGTGTGGTCCTGATGGAATTCCAACCGAATTTGTTCAGAGATTTGGACAGCAATTGACCTTACCTCTTGTCTTGTTATTTAATCAGTCACTGCAATCGGTAATATTCCCTTCTCAATGGAAAGTTTCTAGTATTACACCTATCCCTAAACATGGGAAAAGGGAGTTTGTAGATAATTATCGTGGGATCTCGATCCTGTCTGTAATACCTAAGATTTTTGAAAGCATAGTTGCAAGTCATCTGAAATTTAATACGTTGTCCATTATAAATGATGCCCAACATGGTTTTAGGTCCCGTAAGTCAACCGTAACTAATCTGGTATGTTTCACTAGTTTTGTCTCACGTGTTATTGAATCAGGTGAACAGGTAGATGTGATATATACGGATTTTCGCAAAGCCTTTGACTCGGTACAACATGATATCTTATTAACTAAATTGAGTGGCGCTGGTCTATCTGGCCCTTTGGTGAAGTGGTTGGAATCCTACCTTAGTGGCAGGACCCAATACATTGAAATAGGTGGAATACGCTCTGAAATCATTAATGTACTATCAGGTGTACCCCAGGGTAGTCATCTTGGACCATTGCTTTTCCTAATATTTGTGAATGATTTGACATTTTTGATAAAATTTTGCTCACTATTGCTTTTTGCAGATGATCTTAAAATTTTTGCAAAGGTGAAGTTTTTATCCGATTCTGCGTTTATCCAGCGTGATCTGGATATAGTTTGTCAGTGGTGCAATGACAACAAGTTATTTTTGAACGAGCGGAAGTGTAACATTATGTCGTTTCACCGCAAGCATTTTCCTTTGGTTGTGGAATATTTCATTGACGACTGGAAATTGGTGAGAGTATTTGAAAAGATTGACTTGGGAATAACGTTTGTTTCATCTCTTGAATTTTCGCTGCATGTAAATTTGGTGGTCACCCGAGCAAGCAGACTAATGGGTTTCATTATGCGCATTTGCAGGGAGTTCCGTGATCCTGTTGTCCTGGTTCGGCTTTATAATGCATATGTACGATCGGTATTGGAATATGCTTCTCAGGTATGGTGCCCTTATTATGAGGTTCACTCGTCACGAATTGAACGAGTACAGAAAAGATTTACAAGGTTTATAGCCGGGAAGTTAGAAAGAGATGATATAAGTAATAATTACGTGAGTAGATGTATGAGGTTGTATTTATTGACAGGGAACATAGTATGCCCTTATATTTTGAATTTGCTATCTGTGGATACGCAAGTAAGATTTACTAGAGAGGTGTGTTTCTTTTATTTACCATGGCATCGTACAACGTATGGCATAAACGAGCCACTCAGTGCTATGATGACATTATTCAATAAATATTATAATGATTTTGATTTTCACCGCGGTGACAGGTGTTTCAGGAGAGCGTTACTTGATTGTTAATGATATAAGTAAAGTTAAGTAATATCGTAACCTGATTATCGTTTGTCTTGTTTTCTTGAGAACATTACAATAATTCTATACCTGTCCATATATAGCATGTAAATATATAATATGTAACCTTCACAAGTATACTCTCTTTTTTCTCTGCTTTATATTGAGTTTTTTTTATGTGTAATACTGCAAGTTTTGTATGATTTTGATTATCAACATTTGGGATTTGTCCCGTAGTTGTAATGTACATATTAAACATATTAAACATATTAAACAAAATAAAAATTTTGCTCTTTTAACCTAAAAATTTTAATAAATGTCACAATTGAAGTTGACAGTTGCAAATTCAATTTAAAAATTACCAACATAAATTGAAAATAGTCGACAGATTAAATCAAAATGTCACCTAACTTTTGTTTATTTTTATTACAATTTGATTAAATTAAAACTGGTTGACCGATTAAAATTATCTACCATTCGAATTTTTTGCGCGCGATCGATCTGAATATTTGCATATGTGTTCCTACCGATAATTCACGAGGGGTGTGTACTAAGCAAGGGGGGAGAATGTTTTGCTCAGTTTTTTGATATCTAGCGCCGTTCCCGAGTTATTGCTAATTTTGAAATTTATTTTTGAATTTTATTCGTTTGGAGAAAAAGTAACATGTTTTATTCGGATGGAAAGGTAACTTTTCCTGCCACGCAAGTTTTCCATTCGCTCGGCTCGTTCCACTCGCCTCGCAAATCCTAATAAAACAATATTCTGTTACCCCAACACTTATTAGAAATTTTTTGTTGAAAATTTCAATTGTTGAAAAAGTTTTGCTTGGCTGGTACAGAGAATATTTCTAACCCACAATAAACTTGCTACTTGAATGATATACTTATTTATTGTAAATATGGTTGAAAATTACTACAACAAAATAGATAAAAAATATATACAAAATTATAAAATGTACCTACTTACAATTCCTGCACGCGTGCCGTTTGAGGTTTAGTCCACAGAAGTTAGGGTTTCTATTCAGAATAAAACGAATAAAAAGTTTTTAGTATTTTTTCGTTATGTTTTAGTGTCTTGATTATTCTCCCAAAAGTCCCCGGTGATACCTCATGTGCTTAACTTTTAAGGGTGGTTTTAAGGGGTAAAAATTGCTGTAAAATCGATGTTTCACAAATATCTCCTAAAATATCGACTTTACTACTAAAATACCTATATACTAAATTAAAGCTGTTTAAATTATCTATAAAAAAGTATCCCACACCGTTAAGCCTACGATGAATAGTTCCCAAGAAAAATTAAAATTAAAAATAGTATTACAAAAAAAATTTTTTCTTGAGACATTCAAGAAAACGTCGTTATACTGTCTAAGCTATCACACTTTAACTTTCATTGAGTATGCTAGTACAGAAACAAACATAATCTTTATTTTTTTTTATATTCCACACCACCCAGCGACGGTTCGGCGTTGCTAGTTCGGCGCAGAAACTATTCGCACAGGAACTATTCGGTGCATGGACGATTCGGAGAATCCCGTTTCGGCGAATCCAGTTTCGGCGCGAAGACTATTCGGGGCGAAGACTATTTAATTTCCGTAATCTCATAATCTTTTGAGTTATGTATATTGCAACCAAATTTATCTGTATAGATATTATATACAAGGCTGGGCAGTATTTGAAATACATTTTTACAAAATACAAATACATTGAAAATATATGTTGAAATACAAAATACAAAATACTATAAAATTGATAACATCAAATAGACAAGACCGTATTCAGTAGCAGTAACGTAAAAAATTTTTGCTTACGATTTTTTTCATTCCACGATGTTACTGAATACGGCCCTGCCGTTGTATTGTATTGTTATTTGTTTTGTTCCCAACCAGGTAGTATTTGAAATTATGTATTTTGTATTTTAAATGCTATATTTTGTATTTGAAATACTGTATTTTGTATTTTGTATTTTAAATACTCGGAACAAAATGTATTTGTATTTTGTATTTCAAATACCCAAAACAAATGTATTTTGTATTTTGAATTTCAAATACATATTTTCATGTATTTTGCCCACCCCTGATTTATCTATACTTTATAATATAATAAATAAGTTGCTTTACACCTAGTCTGCCCTTGTAAAAAGGAAGGCAGCAAATACTACAATATTGTTGTTTTGAGTGAAACACCTAAACGGTTTACGTTAAATCGTTCTTTTGTGTCGTTCCACACTTCTAATTAGTTTGGTGCCGAATAATCAGCAATAATCAGAATAATCTCTGCGCCAAAACGGGTTACGGTAAATCGTCCTTGCACCGAATTGTCCTTGCGTCAGACTAGCTACGCCAGATCGGCTGCACCAAACCGGCGGCGTCGAACCGGCTGCGCCGAAAAGTCTCATTCCCCCACTTAGGTTGAGTAGTAATTGCAGTTTTTTTCATGGTATCCCTATAGCTCGTGCCAAGTAGAAATATAATCTAAAATCATCGTTTTTCAGCAATAACTTTCTTAATTTTCGAGATACAGCAAAAATTGTAATATAAAAATTTAAAGAACTAATAAAATTCTTTAAGTTCGTATATTACAAGTTTCGCTGTATTTCAAAAATCAAGAAAGTTATAGCCGAAAAACGATGATTGTCGGTTCTATTTCTACTTGGCACGAGCTCTAGTAGGCCTATTCCACAAGTTCAAAACTTATTTATGAAAAAAAATACACATTTGACAAATGAATTTTAAATTAGGTTTTTTCTTCTTGAAAAGAAGCCATTTTCCTCTACTGTACTTCGGAGCATCGATGATGTTGCTATTTTATCGCAATTGATTTTCCTTACGATAACTTTTTTCAATCCCTTTCTTCCAATATTTTCATAAAATTGGATTGGAATACGAGCAAATTTTGCCACCTATTCCTCGGTTTTGGTTCTTTAGACGAATCATTTTTGTTTCACTTTCCAATTTATCATGTAGTGTTATGATTCTAATCATTCCCATAGAATGTAATCGAACATCGATTGTTGCTACATTGTGATCTGCATTATCAGCAACGTACTGTATGAAACATCCTTTATCTGGCGAAAATATTTGTGGTTGGGGGTGAAATAAAGCTAAAGCTTCGTACAAAGAAGTTTCTTTTGATTTTCACAAGTCATGCATATATCTGCCATTTTAACGAAACTGACGAAAGGAAAAAGACGTCAAACGTGCACGTTTGCTTGTACAATACAATAGTACTCAGTGTTGCCAACTTAATGATACCAATTTCCCTCGTTCCAAACTAAAAATTCCATTTTTACACATCAATTTCCCTTTTTATACAACATATCATTTATTGCTACATTTCCAGAACCCATTGGCAGTACAGTACAACGACGTTTTTCGTAACTGTCTTAACCCTTTCAGGCACAGTGTCTTGTAGAGAGGACAGAAGTTTAAGGCAAAATTATGGCTAGTAGTAGCTATATGGAGAGTGCCAATCAAGTTGATCTGTTCCGAGGACTAGTCAGCTTGACTCCTGAAAGATTGCATTACTTGTGGGACTTATTGTTATCTTTTTATAAATTTATTTTGTTTTATGTTTTGAACCTGAAAGCACGTGGTTGTGTTCGAGTTTTTTGTGTTTATTTTTCTTTTGGAATTTAATACTTTTTCAGTACGTAATATTTTTTCTACTTTGTATAATGTTTGCATTTAATAAAATAAATTTCTTTTCATGGAATCTCCAAATATTCGATAAATCGTGATCAGAAAATCACCTTGTCAACTACACAGAGGACAATTGATATCTGAGTACTCGGAAATCTTAGGGTAATCTAACAAACATGAAAAATCTTGAAAAAATGAAACAAGTTCACATGCTGAGTTTGAAAATTTTAAGTAAAAGTTAGATGAAATTTAATGCTATTATCATTCGTAGCTTTTATTTCTGCATTATTTTTGTGTCTTTTATTTTTTCTCTAAAATAATTAGGGAAGCAGGAATTTGCATAAATAAGTTTTTACATGTTAATTTCCTATATGTTCGGCTAACTTATTCAGCACCCGGTATAAGTATTTTAGTAGTACAGTTGATATTTTAGGAGATATTTGTGAAACATAGGTTTTACAGCAATTTTCATCTCTTAAAACCACCCTTAAAAGTTAAGCACATAAGTTACCACCGGAGACTTTTGGGAAAATGATCAAGATCCTAAAATATTACGAAAAAATACTCAAATCCTTGTGTTCGTTTTATTCCGAATAAAGCCCCATTTTTTGCCTAACTTCTGTGGACTATTTAGGTACCTTACTGTTTAGAGCAGGGATTCCCAAACTGAATTCTGCGGAACCTAAGGATTCCGTAGAATATTCATCATGGTTTCGTCAGAAAAATCTGGGAAATTTTTTGTTTTTGAGCAAAAGTGAGGGAAATTAAAACGTTCGGCAAACGAAAATTAGAATTTGAGAAACTTATTTATTTTTATATTATAAAAAAAATTGTAATTGCCCCACAGCATATCAAGTTTAGCAGCAACTTTTTGCGTTACCTTGAAAATATAGAAAAACAGGAATTACCTAGTAGCGGGAAAAGAAATTAAATAATGAAATATTATACCGCTAAAGAATAGATTCACCGTCTAGCTACCCGTCCGCGGACGGACTTTCCAGGTAGTAAATAAATAAACAAATACATAAAAGTAATTTAAAGTTATTTAGATTTTAAAACTTCGTGGTAAATAATATTTTTATCAGGGGGGTTCGGTACAATCCGATTTATCCTTGGGGAGTGGGGTACTTGCCCCTTTTCCCTCCTGTAAATACGCCACTGGTTTTATAGTGGGAGCAAATCCCACACCATCATCCAGTACGGACTGGTCGTGTCTTTGAAAGATTTTCCCCCTTCCATAAAAAAAAAGTTTATTCAAAACAACTTTTTGTTGGAATTGGAAACCGACTCCAATTTTAATATAAAATAGTAACGCCAGTGCATCCGGCGGACTAACTAGGATCGAAGCTCTTTTATTGGCAATCCATCCAACTTTTTCAAGTTTTTTAAACGCATGTCGATGTTTTTTCATATTTTACACAGCTACAACTATAACGATATAGTGAAATTTAATATTAAATATAATTAAATTTAATATTTATAAACAATAATTATTGTTTATAATATATAAACAATAACTATATAAACATATAAATCCTACTTGTTTAATAATTATAAAATTTACCTAAAAGAAAAATTAACGTGTTTAAGCAATTTGTAACCAAATTGATAACAATTAATTAATTCATTAGTTTGCTATAATTAAGCTGCCCACTCATGTTACTGCGCCGCAGTACGATTTTGTCGAATGCAATTGCAATTGAGCAGTTTAAGTACTAATCGTGTAGGGAAATTTAACAACAAAATTGCAAACTGCAACACAGTCAAATTATACCCAACCAACAATATTGTCCTGCAGCAGATTGACGGCTTCTCTGCGATCCTATTCGCTATGTGCATTGCTCCAGCTGCCCTCTGGTGGCTCAATAGAGCAAATAAATTCGGACTGTTGACATTTATAGAAATACACTAATAGCAAACAATTTTTTATTTTTAATATATTTTTGATGTTCGTTTAGTATAAGCGCTGATGTAATGTACATCTGTAATAACTGAGGCAACATATTGTGCGAAAATTGTGTGGTGAGTACGCTATGGGAAATTTGAATATTTTGGTTTTGTATGACTTTTGTTGTGACACTTCTCTTCCTTTTTTTGAAAGAAATTCACGAATAAAAAAAATATACTCAAAAAAAAGTGAAATAAAATAAAAATTAAAAATTTTAAAAACCCTCTGACAAAAAAAATTCAAAAAATTAAAATTTATAATAAAAGCGCCTTACCGCCTTACTTTAAAAAGTACTGTTCCCTTTAACCCCAGATTACTAGATTTATTTTGCCGAACATAATTCAGGGTTCTTGTATGGAAAACCTGGAAATGTCAGGAAATTTAAAACTTAGCAGGGAAAGTCAGGGAGTTTAAAATTTTTATGGCCAATGTCAGGGAAATCAAATTTTGTCAAGGAAATATTTTTAAATTTTACATAATTTTTTTTCATTTTTAAATTTTTTTTTCACAAGAAAATTTTCAATTATTTACAACAAATTCAAAATTTACAAAATTAGGTCAATTTATAAACTGAAAAATTTATTTTTCACAAATCAAAAATTTAAACTTTCAAATATTTTTCAAAAAATGATTTGGTAACACGACAATATATTACTGTATGAAATAAATGTTATAATAATATTTGTTTTTATTATTTTGAATATTTTTTCGGTGCAAATTGTTTTCCGATTGCTGTACTATTACCATTGTTTGGTATTACGATACTAAAATGTCAGTTCAAATTAAAATTTTTGTTAAAATTAAATTTACGACTGTCTAGTAATCTAGGGTTAAAAAGGAAAAAACAATTTTTTCTCCTTGACTCAACAACATAAACTCTCGGACACTTAACTCGAAAAAGTTAAACAAAATTTAAACACTAATTTTAAAGTCAGGGGAAACGGAGAACTTTTAACACGGAATGTATAAACAGGTTTCGTAAGGGGAACAAGTATCCGTTTCCCCTGACTTCAAAATTAATGTTTAAATTTTGTTAAATTGTTAAATTTTTGACCAAGTTGGTCGGAGCACTGCAACATACGATTCAATTTCATCGCATACTGCAGAATCGTACTGCGGCGCAGTAACGTGAGTGGACATCTTTATATTAACCCATTAAGGAGCAAGCGCCTAGGATGTAGGAATTTTTTGACGAAATTTTCAGGAATGCCTTATTTTAGCTAAAATATTATATTTTCATTAAAAAAAATTAGTTTAAATTAAAAATTAAAAAATTAGGGTACACTATAGTGTACCTACGTTTATTAATTTATTTTGAAATTGGTGACAAACTTATATGTTAGATAGCAATCATTTCTTAATGAAAGAACCATAAGGAATTCAATAAAAATATAAAAAACGTTCTATGAGTAACATAAACTATGATAATAAATTAATTAAAATAAAAATTGCATAAAATCATTCCCCTGTCAAATAGTTTATACTTAAGTATAACTTTAGTTAAGAATATCTCAGCCAAATATCATTATAAATGCATAATTTTTTTTTGCTAGTTATCATACTAAAATTGGTCTACCAATAATAGTCACCTGTTTAAATCTGTTATCATGCGTTTTATAATGGTTTATATATTAGGTCAACTAAAGTTTACTTAGCTGAATTTTCTTATTTAAAAATCAGAAAATTAAATCAGAAAATTATGAAACTCGCCAAAAACACTTTTTAGATCAGAGTAACACGAAATTAAAAAAAAAATAATGTTTTCCTTCAGCAAAAAAAAGTCGGGCCTGAAAGGGTTAATAATTATTACGTAAATTATTAACTTTTGCAGTACGAAAATTGAACTGGCTGACCGGCTTGTCTGCGATCCTATCCTGCCAAGTTGGTTGGAGCGCTGCAATATATTACACGAGAAAATTCCGTTCGTGAGAAAAACGTGAGTGGTTACCTTAAAGGAAAATTAAAACAAACCAACATTTTTGCTAATTTTAAATAAATATACATTAGACACTTGTTTTTGCTATAAATAAAATACAATTAAGTTAGGAATCTAAAAATTGTTCTCTCGGAGAAGTCCAAATTTTAAAGACTGTTATCAAGTTGTCATTATTATGAAATTGTAAATAAAATGTATTTTCGTTATTACAAACTTATTTAGAATTCAAAATAAATTTATTAGGCTAATATTCTAACTAATAGACAGATTAAAGAAGAAAATGATATTTTTATAAGATTTTTATTTACCTGACATTTTTCTGCCGACATGAGTATTTGTAATAAACCAGGATGAGGCGGCAATGTTGGTGGATGAAAGATTGGAGATGTGATGACGTCAACGTGAGAACTTGAATTAGACACAGAGGAAGTTATTAACGGCAACGATTTTGTAATTGGTGGTGGTCCAAATAAACCTGGCGAAAAATTTAATGAAGTAGTCGAAGAACTCAATTTTCCGACTGGAGATAAATGTGAAAGACCCACTGAAGCAGAAATTTGGGAATGAGAAGTTTGCTGTAACTTTGGTTTACGAGGTCCACGTTCATGTTGAACAGCTGTAAACACATACATAAAGGTAAGTTAAAAATGTTAATTTTTTTAATATAATAATATTATATTATGTTAGAAATAAAGATCTTTAACAGGCGGACGCAGTTGAAATAAATAAAAAGTACCTTCTAATATAATTAATACAGAAAACGAATGTTTTCATCCATTAAGTAAAAAAGCTTTAGTTAATAAACGAACAAATCCCTACTTTAGCTCTTTTAAAAATGCAAGAGAGACTAAAAAGTGTTGTTTAACTTGAAGTGATAAAATTATACGGGCTCTAAAAAGATCTTTAAAATCTTAATCACTTTTCGCGCTTGCTGCACTGATTCAAACAGCGTTCAATTCCCTTGCAATTTAATCTATTGATTCAGTATTTTCAAGGGAGCAAAAGATCAGAAGTTTCCAATAAACAGGCCAACAGAATTGTAGTGTGAGAACCTGGTCATTGTATGGACAAGTGACGCGTTTATGGCGTTTTATGGAATTAGTTTTGCAGGAAGGGACAGAATGACTGAGTATAAATTACATTTATATTGATAAATCAGGGCCGTAGCATAAGGTTCGTCACTATAAGAAAGGCAACATATAGTTTTGGTAAAAATGAAATTACTATAGAAAATTATGTCTTAATGTAGAATATATTATTACTTATATAAAAATATTTCAATAGTTCCTAAAATATATTATGATTAATAAATATAATTTTAACATTTTAAATTTTCCTTTGTAAAATAGTTTCTAGCTTTGGCTCAGTGGGGGTGGTTAAAGCAAAATAATAATATCAAAAATAAAAATTATTATATTTGCGCAATAGAACCTATTCATATAATATCTTCTTAAGTATGCCGTGCCTTCAATGGGCGTTGGCGATCAAACTTGACTAAAGCCAAGATGACATAATTATAATAATAATCTAAATAAAATGTACATACAATATAATATAAAATACAAACATAACATAAAGACACAAAATATAATATATAATATAATCAGTTTTAAAATGAAAATACTCGAACCTGAATTTCTGTGGTGAAAGCTTTGACCCTCGCTCGAATTGCCTGACAGAATGACATGACACCGTAGGATGACAGGATTATCAAAGCTTAACAACTACTCCCTATACCAATATGTCGAGTTCACATAAAACATTATATCGCTAGGTTTAATTTTAGTTTAAAATATAAATTTAAAATTCTTAATGAGTAGAACTTGGCTAATATACGAGTAATGTAGGTAGGTAGGTACCAATGTAGCTATTAACAATTCAATAAAGATAATTAAATTAGGAAAGTAAAATGTTGTTACATCTTAAAGTTGGTTTATTGTTAAAATATAAATTAATTATTTATATAAAATATAAATTATTTATATTTTAGATATTATTTAGTTTTTAAGGTTTCTAAAATAATAAATAAAAATACCTTTCAATTTGTTTTAGATAATGTTACCTATATAATAAATTATAATAAATAGTAGTTCAAGCTTTAATGTATGTAGGTGTGTTGTGAGAAATATTGTTGTGACTACATATGGTAAAGTCGTCCACCCAACCACGGAAACACTAGATAGAAACGATCTAGTAGAACTAACAATAAATTAGATCTACCTATGTGTCGTGCGGGTGATGTTTCAGAATTGCTGCCTCCGGCGGTGGGCAACACAACCCTGTGAACCCACAGCTGTGAACATCAGCCCCGCTCATTAATGATGATGTGCTACCGTCGGCCTCAAGACTACTTCACTTCTCGCTACATCCAGCCATTCAAGGGCTGTTCGTCAAAAAGGGATATCATTTACGAACAATAATTTTTCTATTATATCATGTAAAATTGTCATTTTAAAATATCTTTTTTATCATTTCTATTTAAAATATCATTTTTATTTATTAATATAATTTAATATATTATTATTGACAAAAAATACCTCGGTAATTTTAAAATCAATTATAATTTTTCTATGGTTAATATAGAAATGTTCCAAATTGATAAATAAAGTCTCTAAATCATCTTGGATTAAAACTATTGATTGAAATTATGTGTAGTAGTAGGTATATGTACTACAGTAAATTAAATAAAAACTTACTGCCTTGCTATCCTTATTATATTCCAAAATATTTTAAGTTTAATTACAAATATTCTTTATCATAATATTATATTGATATTATTATAGTTAGTATAGTTACTTATAAAAATTAAAGACAAAAATGGTTTTGATGTAATATTCTTGTAGTACATATTATAAAAATAAATGTAATATTTTTTAAAGTTGGATTTTTAAATATCTTTAAATTGTTGTCAATTTAAATTCAAATGTCAAATCTAAATAGTAATAAATTTATTTTAAATTGCGAATGACATAAAATTATTCATGTTTTCTAATTCGCATTATTAAATAAAACAGCAAGCGGGTTAAAATAACAGAAAATCTGAATTTCCTAATGTTTATTCCACTCGAGTTCCGCCTCTGAAATATATCTTTCTCGCACAAGTACATCTCTATTCTTTTGTCAAATGTCTCTCTCCAATCCGCAGCAGTAATCACTCTTTTCATTTTCGTTGCTTATTTGCCACAGAAAGATTCCGTGATGTGATTCAATAAGCTTTTTATCAGCTGCGTTGTGGCGAAAGCTTGATCGCAAAAAGCTCAAAGCTCCACTCACACAGAAGACTAGCAATAAGTAAGTAAGCTCCAGGCAAAACACATCAGACAGCTTTCATGCAAACTGTAGCTTTATATGGCCACAGACACAACTTTGAAAATGAGATATTTTCTGAAGTTTTGCAGCTGTACATGAACGAGAAACACGCAAAGCTTTTTGAATAGCAATGTATATCATGAGTTTCTCTAATAGGATTTTGCAACATAATGTTGCGATGTAAGGTTGTCGGTTTCATAATATAAAACATATTATTTTTGTCGAATAGAAAACTTTTACGTTTCATACGATGTATGTACCTACATACATCTTCTAAAACTAATATTGCTTATAAAAAGGATGTGTTTACTTACTTTATTATTAAAACTAGCAGAAAAGTTTTAATCAACATTTTCGAAATGCAAAAATTATTTTATTGCTGATTAAATAATTTAAAATATACCCATATGTGTTGAAAACTTATTTAAAACTGCTAACCCCGATTTAACTCCAGAACTTCACAAGGCAAAAATATTTTTTATTTTATAAATAAGATACCTAATACTTGTATAAAAATATTTAATAATTACACTGGTAAACAAAAATCAACTTTTTTTGTGACATGGATATAATAGGGTTATGTTATGTAAAATTTCATCAGAAAGCAGAAAATGACTTTAGAATTTCTTTTTTACCCACAGTTTTTTTTCTACGAAGTGTTTTGCGTTATATAGAAATATATCAATATCGGTATATTGTCAATGTTGCATTTACCTCAAAATATTATTGCGGATGTTTTTCGACGATATTTAGTTTCTGGGGCATCATGGATTAATGTCCAGCAGTAATCAATACTTCATTTGCCTTGATATCGCTTTTACGTGGCTGCAACGTCTTGGTGGAACCGTTCTTTATGTTCGTAGCTGAACCCAAATTTTCCGGGAAGAAATCGAGATGAGCGTCCAAAAAATGAGTTTTTAAAGACATGTTACATCTCATTTATCTGCAGCCACTAAGTAATTCAGTCATAACATCGTTGTAATTTTCAACTTTGACAATTCCAAGAAAATAGCAGGTCACAACAGTTTTAAAAGCTCTTCATACTCAGTGTAACTTCATTCAGCAAGTTGTCAAATTCGCGAAATGTCCTTACTTCTCGTGTTTGTGGACCCACAAATATGCCCTCTTTAATGTTTTGTTCACGGAAATTTCTAGTGCTTCAACTAAAGTTTTCATTACAGCCCTGTATTATAGTAACACAAAAGTAACAATCTGTAGCATGGTCCTTCGGTTCTCTCCACATCATTGGTTTTGCAAAGCTCATTTTACGTTTTGTACCTTTGGATGAAACTGTTAACAATGTTACACAAGTTTTATCACATGTAAGAGGCCCATGACTTGATCTTCTACTTTAACTCTGAAAGAAAGTTCGTAAGCTCTTCGTACAAGTGTATACAACTTCATACGCCGACAAATGCATACTAATGTCAAATATCTGATTTGGTGCTTACTTCTTGAATGTAATAAACAGAAATGACCTTGTCTTAACACGGTATATTTATCACTGCTGATACATTACACAAATTGGCGCAATATGCATATGGCGCATATTTGCAAGATGTAAATGCTTGTTATACTCAAGCTTGGTGGGTGGTAGGCAAATTCTGTTTTCAAATTTGTTCTTAGGGTGCCAAAAGACACCAGAAACACCTAAAAATTTTCTTGTCACAAAATGTATGTTTATCAGTGTTATTGAATTTAAACAATTTTGAAGCGTTATTGTTATATATTTTGTTTTCCATTTATATGCGTAAAATAATAATTATTATCTTTTACAACTCATACGGATTGACTAAAATGTCTCTGCTTACGTATTTTCCGAAAATATGTAAGATAAAAGTGAGGAGTTTACAAATCCATAATAAGATGGACATTTTTTAGATGTTTGTTTTTTGAACTGGCAACACTTTTTCTAGCGACAACTAAT